>JAUIMM010000914.1:2115000-2846929 GCA_031769625.1 Taudactylus pleione
TGACATGCTCAAGGATCCCGCTAATAGCTATTTTATAGCATACTTTTGATAATTGTTTTCAAGATGTATCTGTGTCGATATGTATTTTCCAGATATTATGGTTCAATGTAGTTTGTGATATTGACACTTTGTATGTTTTATGTATTGGCTATGTATTGCAACATTGTATCTGCTGAACCCAGAGCAACAGCAACATGATGTCATTGGTGGGCATCGTCTGCTGCACCTGGAGGCTGGCGTTGCACGTGGGGAAAGGGTTTATAAGGTCAGTGGCTTTTGTATTATTTGTATGCTGATGACGAGATAATAAACTCTCAAAACGCTGATCTAAAGTACTGCCAGTGTCCAGCCGTCTGATTCCGAGTGCCGCCTCATGTATGCTGTATGTTGGATCCCTTGCGGGGACACCTAGGAGGGCACCGGTGACATTTAGAAATATATATATATATATATGTCGAATAGTCCGGGACTCAGTAATACATGCTACAGTAATACAGCTACCTTGGTGCCTCAGCCAATAAATGCAAAGATCCTGTGGTACTGTATATACTAAGTACAAACCAGGCTTGGCACTCAAAGGGTTTTCAAAAGCTTTTAATAGCTCATAAACTGTGTTATATCAACGTTTCTGGGCTGCGCAGAGTCCTGTCCTTAGGAATGCTACAAGAAACATATATATATATATATATTATATATATATATATATATATATATATATATATAAAATAGTTCAGGTGGCACTCCCATGTAATATGAATTCTCCAGGTGCGCTCCGTAGAAGCACCACAGTGGGGCTTCAATACAAAATACAAGTCGGCGGCACTCAGCGTTTCAATGTTTATTCCATCATCTTCAATATCCTGAAGATGATGGAATAAACATCGAAACGTTGAAATATCAGCCTGCTGTATTCACGCTTATTACAGAGTGCCGCCGACTTGTATATTTTATATATATATATATATCTCAGAGAGTAGGCTCTTCACTGGGGTGCTCGCAGGGCCGGATAAAGGCTTGTGGGGGCCCCGGGGCAACTAAACATCCACAGACTTCCGCAGAAATCTCTATGCCCCTTACATAGGGGGAGAGAGGGAAAAGAGAGGGGTAGAGAGAGGGGGGGAAAGGGAAAATAGAGAGGGGGAGAGAGACAAAGAGAGGAGAAAGAGACACAGAAGGAAGGAGACACTACCTGCTGCTTGGCTTGCTTCATCATGTTCCTGACAGGGGCGGGCATGTCACGGCATTAGGCCCCACCCCCTACCTGTACATCCGCGAATCGCGGCATTATCAGCGCTGGGGTGGAGCTTAGATCGTCAGTCATTGCCCGGCCATCTACTGTAGAGGCGGAGAAAAGCTATATCTGTCTTAAATCAAAAGTGAGTGACTGTGATGCTGCCAGGTCCAGAAGCTGGCCAGGGAGGGTCAGAGTCGCCCGGTTCAAGAGAATGTTTACTGAGTGTGGGGCCCCCAATGTCTGGGGCCCCTGGACGTCCGCCCCATCCGGGCTGCCTATAATCCGGCCCTGGGATAAACAACAATAGAAATGTTTCTATGATATGAAAAATAAAGGCACTCTCCATGTTTGTAGTGATAGTAGTATTATTCATTTTTATTATGCCTGTGTATACCAATATAATTTGCCAACGTTTCGGTTCTAGCGAACCTTTGTCAATGCATCAAATTTCAAACATCATTCTGTTTTACTAAGGAAGTACAACAGCATATATAAAATTAAATAACCGGGTTTTTTGTTGAATTTTTTTTTTTTAAACTGAATTTCCATTCCTGACTGAGGCCCTGATTCTGATGGGCATGTTTTATTTTTCTCTGGCCACTCGCTAAGCTGTGGGAGACCTCCCAGGAGGCTGTCGCGATTATCGCGATCATCGGCCTCGCGACGAGACCCTGTGACCCTGTGGTAGGGTCTCGGCTACAGCAAGGCCAAGTGGACTTCCTGCTCTAATAGAAAATATAAGTAAAATATATATTCAATTAAAAGACAAACAGTATAGTATATATATGGCAATTGGTAAATAAACAAGTCTGTAAAATACTGTACATACTATTAATAACTTTCCATGCACACTGGCAGGCAGCTGAAACTGCTGACAGCTGAGCCAGCCAGGACTGAGCCTGCACTGGGTGGGTGCCAATTGAATTCAGGTCAGGTCCTCCTACCTCTTGGAACAGCGCTCATTCTCCTCTTCTCCTCCTTCTCCCTCCCAGAATGACCAGCGCGGAGCTGGCGTGTCGTCACCGTGGCCGGCGTCCAGAGGGACTATGGGCTTGATTCAGACCCGCTCGTATGTTGCGACCGCTCGCATCCTGCATATGCTAATTTTTAAAATTGACATCATGGGATGCGATTGCTTGCCAAGACAAAAGCACACCCACTTTGGCTGTGCGGGCGATCGCTCTGCGTATGCAGCCGCCCATCATAGTATACAGAGCCGCTCACTAGCGCACGTCATCTATAAGTGTCTTAAAACACTGGTACACCGAGCACCATCGGAAGCTAAAGCAGCACTTGCGGTTGCCTTACCCTACCGCAATCACTGCGAGAACTTCAGTGTAAAAAACAGCCAAGTGACATGTACTATGACGCTGCCTGTTAATTATGCATGCCTTAAAAACGGCGTTGAAACACTCAGGCACGCCTGCATTCGCACCTCCACTCCCCCATTTTTAATGGACTTCCCATGTTACCACCCACAAACGGCCTCTCCTGTCACTCACTCTGCTGGGCTGTCTTTGCTGGGCGAGCGGGCTGTGGGCCTGCTTCAGACCCAGACGCTATTTGCGGCCGCTCACTGGCTAAAGGGGGCCGGCTATTTAAATCATGTGCTCGCACTGCGTGGCGTAAAGCCGCCCACTAACTAATAGTGAGCGGCCGCACTATGCGCTCACACCTGTATAAAGACGCCCCTTTGCCACTCGCAACACACGTTATCTCCGGCAGTTATAGGATTAATCGGGAACATCGAGAGCCATCGGAGCTGCTCGCAGCGCTTGTGGAAGCCTTTTCCCACCACAACATTGCGAGCAGTTCAGGCTAAAATACAACCCAGTCACGTGTGTAATGACTCTACTTTGCTAATTATGCACAACCATTAAACGCCGTTCTGACGGTCGAGCACGCCTGCGTTCACACATCCACACCCCCGTTTACAAGCACCTTCCCCTGTTCACAATCTGTCTATCTGTCACTCAAAATAGCGGCCCGACTGCGGGCTACGGGCGAGCACTTTCCCATCGCAATGACTGGTTCGCGCATGTGCATTGCGACTCATACGCATGCGCAGATTGCGAAAAATCACTCAGTGCGAGCGAGTGTAGCATAGCGTCCGGGTCTGAATCAGGTCCTGTATGTGATCACAATGTGTAGTTCACGCACGCGCACTGCGATGTGTGCGCATGCGGGTACGCAGACCATCGGGCCGTTTGCGAGAGCAAGCATATAGCGACCGGGTCTGAATCAGGCCCTATGTACGGACCCAGCGGCTGCATGCAAAAGCAGTGTGGGCTTGCCACTGAGTTTGTGAAGAGTGGACTCCAGCTCATGGAGTCAGCAGGGGTGGCGTGGTGATTGATTGCGGCCGCTGCGCTTGGTGCCAGGCCGGAGATTGTGAAGTCGGGTGCGGACATGTCTGTGGATGGGGGTAGGTGTGTGAGTGTGACTCTTTTTGATGTCACCCCTTGAAGGGTGACACCCGGATGTGGGCCGCACCCCTCTAGTGACGCCACTGGACTGATGAACTTTGTTACCCCATAAGAGAAGTGACTTATAATCTAACTACGTGTGAAGCCCTATAAGAATCCAGAGAAGCTAACTGGATCATTACTGGGCCTGCCTATAAATGCAATTAGATGTTAAGCGCTATTGGTCTATGTGAGTGACCATCTTCCAACAGCACTAATAGGCTCCCATGCAGCCTGTAAGTGATCCGGCACTGGGTAGCGTGGCTTTATTGCAAAGCGATCGTGACAGATGTGTTGAACAGCGGGAATGATCTAGGTGTAGCCAGCTAAAGTAATAACGCTACTATGTAATAACATAGTAGTATGTGGGAGATCCTTTTTCCTCTTGGGTGGACATTTTAAAACTGTTTCCAGCATTGTCAGGATCCTGCCTATGTGACTTACCATTCATCTACATGGGTGATCATGGACATTGAAAACACAGCTAAAAGTTTGAAAAACCTGTCCCAAGCCGAAGAATCCTGCTTGGACCGTTACACGCATCGTGGGAACAGAAGAGGTAAGAGCTCCTTTAATGTATCTCACATACAGTAGCTCTACCTAATACAAAATTGTAGGGCATCTCATAAGAAACTAAGGGCCTGATTCAGACCCACTCGCAAGCGGCTGTCCGCTCGCAAGTGGGTCGATGTTGTGCACTGCGCATGCGCACGACGGCGGGAGCTCCGTCGTGTGCATGCGCCAGACGCGACGAGCGAAGGAAAGTCCTTCGCTCGTTGTGTCTGATCAAAGGGGGCGTGCTGTCGATGTTGATTGACAGCACGCCCCCTTTGGTGGGCGTGCCGGGGGCGTGCCTCCCTGACGGGGGCGTTCCCAAGGGAACGCCTACCGTCAGAAGCCGGCCCACTGACATCACTAGTGATGTCAGTGGGAGTGATTTTGGCTCTGATAGAGCCAAAATCACTTCGGGCCTTGTGGTGCGTTCGCACCTTGTCAGCAGAAGCACAGTTGGTTGTGCCCGTATCCCATGCGACCACGTCAGTTAAGTGGTTAATAAAAAAATCTGCTGTGATCATTGCATCTGTGTGCTATCCCACTCTGATACTCACAAGTGCCCGACACTAGCAAGGAGAGTGGCATAACAGCTAATTACCATGCTATACATTAGTCACAGGATAATCTCACCTCTCAGCATGTATTATCCCTCAAGCGCTGAATATTGTAGACAAGTGAAAACCTGAAACTCAGCATAGATTTCATGTGTATTACAGCAGCGTTTGCTTACTGCAGGTCATGCAAATATTACCATATATCTCTGATGCTGAATAGATATATTGGAATCAGTAGGAAATACCGCCGGCCCCATTACCGACAGTGACAGCCCGACAAATGCAGAGATCCCGGCAGCGGAAGCCCGACAGCGCTGGAAATCCCGATCGTGGATAGGTAAGTACTGACTAACCTAACCCCTCATCCCCCCTCTAAGTGCCTAACCCTAATCCCCCCCTTCCCCGCTGCCTAAACCTAAGTCCCCCGGGGGGTGCCTAACCCTAAGCCCCCCCCGGGGGAGCCTAACCCTAACCCTCCCTCCCCCTAGCCAAACCCTAACCTCCCAGGGGGGTCCCTAACCCTAAGTCCCCCCCGGGTACCCTAAACCTAACCCTCCCCCCCGTGGCTGTCCGCTTGCGGTGCCCGACATTCCTTTGATCGGGGTGCCGGGCGCCTGCCTCCCGGCGACGGAGAAAAGTCAGGGGTCTACATCTAGACTAACGGCATTTCAGCCCTCGCCGGGATATGACAGTCGGGAAGCCGGCTGCCGGTATTAAGGCAGCCGGCTTCCCGATTGTATACCGATATATTGTGCAACACCATCGGCTAGGGGCCACTAGGGGCTGTATCATAGAAACAAAGGAACAAAGTGGATTTGCAATATTTATATATAGCGAATCTACTTTTGCTAGTCTGTCCCAGAGAACCTTTTGTGTACTGTGTTTTACATACCACAGAAGTATCTGATTGGAAAATTGGGTTAAATTGTGCCATATGCCGAATCTATCTACACCAAACAACGATACCATTCCAAATTTGTATTTGCCTAACTGGGCTAGAAGGAGGGATTATTTCTCTATGAGACTTATATTGTGATAATTCCGTTATAACCCTTGCCCAGCCTCAAACTCGATATTCCCTTCCCTCCGGGGATTTTTATTCATTCCTTTAGGTTAGGTACTGGGTTTATCAGTCTCGGACTGTGCCGCCAAAGAGTCGGGTAAATGCCCGGTGGCCCCTGAACTTGTAAGTCCGCCCACTTCCATGGGTGGGCGGGGCCAAACCCGCAGCACTTCAACCACAACCCAGCCAGCTGGGGAGCGGCTGCACTTACATTAATATAATGGTGCAAGCTGCTGCCAAATGGTGAATGATTCTAAAGTGTCATTGTCACCCCCAGATTTGTAGCTCCGCCCACTCCTGCAGGTGATCGGGGCCATGCCCGCAGAGCACTGGTGGTGATAATGAAATATATATATGTTATATCTAAAATTCATTGGTCTGTTTGTGTGTCTGTCCGGTTATGCATTCAGATACCCCTGCAACGCTTGGGATGAATTTAATGAAAGGTGGTCCAGTTGGATCCTGGACAGATTTTATGGGAGTTAGGGTCCAGGTTGGACCTCCCATTGGTGTAATCCCTGGGCAGAACTTTGACCCAGGGAGCCTATTCTGGGCTTTCCACTGGAAGGATTGGGATGAAAACTTCACACAGAGGTGGCAATTAGTCTGGGATGCCTAATGGAGTTGTTGGGGTCCCGGTCGGACCTCACGGCGGAGTGTACTGGGCAGAACTTTGACCCAGGGAGCCTGTTCTGGGCCTTCCACTGGATGGATTTGGACGATGTTAAAAATGACAATAACATAGTCACTTACCTTCATGTGTGAATGGACAGTCATGATGCTTGGTTCTCTCCCTACACTGTTCAGATGGATCACTAAGGAGGAGGAGTGTGGGGATAGGGTGGTGGTTGGAGTTCCTTAGTGGGGCGGGGTGCCGCGAAGGAGGGTGAGGGGGTCGGGGGTGTCGCGAGAGCGGAGTTGAACAACAGGGGAGGAAGCTGATGGGAGAGGAGAGGAACAGGAAGGAAGGAGGAGGGGTGAGAGCTAATTACTGTCGGTGACGGTGCTGGAGCTGGGTGCAGGAGGATGCGGGCCCAGGAAGAGGAGCACCGTCCCCTGCGTGTCGCAGTGTGACCCGGTGCTTGATTTGTGGGAGAAGGGTGTCAGCGGGTGGGGCTTCAGCCTTACGGCTGCTGTAACAGTACAGCAGTTTAAAAAGTTTTAATAGGTGTTTCTGCCCCGTTTTTCTGTCCCTGATTAGGGCAAATGTATGTGTTTTTTGGGTTTTTTACCTCTGGGGGGGCCCTTTTAAGATCTTGATGTGGCACCCAAAGGTCTACTTACGCCCTTGCATGCGAACACAGAGGGCTGACTATTATATATGGTCACTTTAAAAAGAACTAAGGGCCTGATTCAGCAAGGATATGATCGCGGCAGCAGGCGCGTACAAAGTTCTGCTGCGAAATTATGGAAATGACTGCAATCGCAATGCCGCAGCAGCACAACATAAAGACACCCACTTCCCTTTACTCACATCATAATACCTTGCAAGACTGCAAAAACCTCAGTACCATCAGAGCCTCACGCACAATTAAGGCAGGTCAGACCTCACTCACAGACTGCTAAACTTCCTGTCGGTATCTAGAGCTCAGGCTGCGTATGCCATTATAGGGGCTTAATTATGCACGCCCCTGTAATGGCGTTGAAACACACCAGCATGCCTGCGTTTGCCTGAGCACCCCCCCCCGTCACCACCCACAAATGGCACTTCCTGTCAAACACTATGCGATGGGTCTGTCTAGTTACTGCGATTATAGTTCCGATCGCAGTGGCTGTTTCACGCACGTGCACTGCGATGCATATGCAGAACGCAACAATCGACTGGGTGCATGCGTTTTTGCACTTGCGATCCTTGCTGAATCAGGCCCTAACTCTGGATTTAATATGAAATTGCATGAGTCATAAAGTTTGCTCAGCCTGTGACAGTGGAAGAATACATTTGTAGCTCTGACACAGGTTTTTGGCAGACTGCCAATTTCCACTGGAACCAGCCCTGGAACCTGTGTAATGTCCCCATTTTTAGGGATTGTGTGACAGTGTGCGACCCTAACAAAGTTCAAACCTAGGCAAAAAAACAAATCCTGATCAAACTACACCACCATGCCAAATGTGGTGGAACTAGGTCCAAAACTTTGGCAGTGCAAAAAGGACAAAAAAAGTATAGATTGTACAGTATGTAGCTGTGTTTGTGTGTGTATACAGCATACAGATACGCCCAGTTACATTGTAGCTGATTGCGCCACAAACATGCGCACACATCGTGCCCTGCGATTCCCCATGCCTGCATAAACTACGGTACCTTGTGGTGCGCGCTGCGATCGTACCATGCATTCCTATGGAGACGCGGGTGCAATCGCAGTGTGCGTATCTGCTCGCGGGAGCGCATCTCGCACCATGTGTTTCTCAATTTATGTAGCTTGACATATCTGTATGTGCAGGGCTTCATGCTGCACCTCTGCATACATCAGGAGGTGGGGAGGGGAGGGGGCTGCTCTCTTCATTTGTACTGGGCCCCACAATTTCTGATGACAGCCCTGAGCATAAAAGTAGAAAGACTGCAGAATTTTGTGAGGAAAATAGAAATACCATTTTAATATTTATTTTTGGCCAGCTGAGAGTCTGGTCATCATCATATTGTCCTGATGATGGGACTATTTTTGGAGGCCTGGAGCAGCAGTTTCTAAGGATAATTAGGATAATTCTAATTTTAGGAAGGAGATGCTGAATGATTCATTCTCTGCCTCTTCCTCGTCTCTCCTAATAAGGAGGCATAGTTGGCATGTTTTGTTACCAAAGGTTCAGGAAAAACTTTTCTTCCCTAAGTGTGTTTCATTTCCATTGTGAATTTGTCAGTAGAACCAATAATGTAGGTTGATATTTCCTTAGTCCAGGAGAAAGTAAAGTATTTCGCTCTTTTTCTTCCGTCCTGTTGGTACTTCGGGCCTGATTCATGTATGTACATAAAGTCGATGGGTTCCGTACATATACGAGGGTTTGTGACTGCGCAGGACCCGTTCTTATGCATGTACTGAATGAGTTTTGCGTGTTAGTCTCAACATGGGGAAAGGGCGGTAACGGGATACAGTCAAGGAAACGGGGGCTCCTGTTTCCTGGGAGTGCCGAGGTCAGGGTCTGCATTGTAGGATGCAGATTTCTTGGCCTCGCAAGCAGTCATGAGCCAGCTTCATGATGGCGATCCGAAACAGCGTCTACGGACGCTGCACTCGGATCGCAGATGCATGCAGGAGTTGCCTATTTCCTACAGAAGGAATGAGGTTAGGATCCTGACAAGCGGGGCTGCTGTCTGCTGTAACCCCAGCATTGGAATCCCGATCGCCGAGACAACACCGGCACCGAAATCCTGACATGACTCAGGATGCCGACGTCGGGATCCCAACAGATCCAGATCATAAGGACACCGGGGAAAGGTACGTATCAGACTTAGGTTTGGGCGCCCCAGGGGGAGTTATCGTTAGGCTGCAGGAGGGGGGAGGTTAGGGTTAGGCTCCAGGCAGGGGGGGTTAGGTATAGGCTTAGGAGGGTTAGGGCGCGGTAGGGTGGGTTAGTGTAAGAGTACAGGAATGGAGGGTTAGGGGGTAAATAGAACAGGGGAACATTACTTACCATTCCCCTGTCGGTATACGAACTATCGGGATGCCACTGTCAGTGTACTGACAGCCGGCATCCCGTCCATCGGTATTTCCTACGATTTCCTACACAAGCCTCCTGCTACATTTGCATTTTAGTTGGACAGAATTGTACAGACGCTTCCTTGCGAATGTGCAATACCGTCCACATCTGAATCAGTCCCTTTGTAAGTATTTGGGGGCGGCACCGGGCTGCCTGTCATCCCCGTTTCCTGAGAGTGCCGAGGTCAGGGTCGGCATTGTAGGACGCAGATTTCCTGGTCTCGCAAGCAGCCAGGAGCTGACCAGGCTGCATTTGAAAGTATTTGTACCAGGGGTTGTATACCTATATATGTGTATTTCTTGTTGGATCTTACCCAATAAACTACTTTATTTTCTTTCTCATTCTCACTTATACCTTCCTCTTCTTTGATCCTCACCGTCTCCTAAGACCCTCTATCTCCTGCCCCCCTCCCCACACACACAGCAGAATACATTTGTGCACCTTCGGCGTGCAGCAAAATAAATGGGCATGGTCACATACCAAAGGGGCTTGGTCACTGATAATGGGGCATATCAACATGACATGTCACCCATTTCTCGTCACTCTGGGAACATTCCTTTCCATTCTATATGCACCTTACCTATATGGTAGTTTCTCACTATGTGAAACCTCTGAAGAAATGAATCCTCCCTGGCGTCTTCAGTCGGCATTCACTATTCATGTAGGTCACATCATCTGGAAGATGCCTGTTTGTGTAGGAATATTAAGAAGGTCATCATCATACAACAGTGGTTCAAACAGACTCGTCCCCTCTGTGTAACTTCCTTCCCCCTGCGTCTCTCAGCCATACAATCTCCCCCTGCGTCGACTCTCAGCACACCATCACCTCCCCCCTGCGTTGTCTCTCAGCACATCATTGCCCCCCTTGCATTGTCTCTCAGACACACCATCGCCTCCCTCCCTGCATCATCTTTCAGCACACCATCACCTCTCCCCCTACGTGGTCTCTCAGCACACCATCGCCTCCCCTCCTGCATTGTCTCTCAGCCACACCATCACCTACCCCTGCTTCATCTCAGCACACCATCACCTCCCCCCTGAGTCGTCTCTAAGCACACCACTGCCTCCCCCCTGCTCGTCTCTCAGCCACATCACCTCCCCCCATGCATTGTCTCTCAACACACCATCACCCCCCCTGCGTCATCTCTCAGCCACACCATCGCCTCCCCGTGTGTCATCTCATAGCCACATAATCGCCTCCCCCCTGCATCGTCTCTCAACACACCATCACCTCCCCCTGCATCATCTCTCAACACACCATCACCTCCTCCCCGCATCGTCTCTCAACACACCATCACCTCCCCCCTGCATCGTCTCTCAACACACCATCACCTCCCCCCCGGCATCGTCTCTCAACACACCATCACCTCCCCCCCGGCATCGTCTCTCAACACACCATCACCTCCCCCCCCGCATTGTCTCTCAACACACCATCACCTCCCCCCCGGCATCGTCTCTCAATACACCATCACCTACCCCCTGTGTCATCTCTCAGCACATCATCGCCTCCCCCCCTGCATTGTCTCTCAGCACACCATTGCCTCCCCCCTGCATCGCCTCCCCCTCTCTGTCATCTCTCAGCTGCACCATCACAGATACACATACAAACACACTGACAGATACACACACACAATGACACACACAGGCACAGATACACAGACACATACACTGACACAGCTACACACACAAAATGACACACACACAGATACAAACTGACCCACACACTGACACAGATTCAGACACAAACACACACACTGACACAGTTACACACAGCTTTCACACAAATGCAACTTCCTCCAGCGGCAGTCTGCCCCCCCTTCACCACCAGGCAGTGGTCCGGCCCCCCTCCACCCCCCACTGCAGTCCAGCCCCCCCTCAAAAAAAGATTAATACTCACCTGGCTGCTCTGGAGCTGAGAGAGCGCTGGGGAAGGACACATGCCCCACTTGACCCCCCTAGTTACGCCACTGTCCAGACCCAGGTGTTACCAGCTCACTTCGAATACCTTTATCAGTGAGTTCAGCTGCTGGCGCAGGGTACATACGGTACACAGCACTCCCCTGCCACTGAAATTTCCTGCATATACTGTATACTAAAAGTAGCCCCCTCTATATCCTCAGTCGGTGATCTACACTGCCAGATCCAGGCTAGTGCATGGCTGCTCTGATGGACAAATCCTGCAGCAGGTGCAGCTTCACCGACGCTCTCCTACATCTAGAGCTGGTGAGTTATACTGTATAATTATTATGTATCTTCACTGCAGCCATTGGATTCATACTGCATTTGGCAGTGACACCTGGATAACAATGGTACAACGGAATCGGTACCCCTTCATCATCGTACAGGACAAATCAGATTTGTCATGGCCCTTACCCATGAGACCACGCACCTTTTTGAGTGTGCGTCTTATGCCCCTATTTGAAAAATGGGGGTGGGGGGGTGCCAGTGTTTTTTCTGACCTAGGGCACCAAAAAATGTAGTTACGGCTCTGTGTATATATATTTTTTGTTTATAATGCTTATATATGGGAAAAAAAACAGTTAATGAGAATCCTTATTGTATTTCATATCGTAAAGCAGATTTAAATAAAAAAAAAATTAATTAATGTTCTTCTGGCGCAGTCTGGTGTTTTGTTTTTGTGCTTTATTGTTTATACCATGAAATACTGGCTTCATCGTGGGTCTGGCTGTGAAAGTTTGCACGTTACTGGCAGTTTTAGGCCTTTACATATTCTCAGTCCTAACCCAACCACACCACACACAGCAGAATGAGCTGACCCTTACTGACAGCCTTCGCCCCAGCTCTACTGTATGTCTAGGCTGTATATTATGTCATATGTTAATTTACAAATAAAGGGCAGAACTCTTCTTTAGAATGAGAAACAAAATCGAAAGTAGAAAATGTTATTGTCTCAACTTTTCACCTCAGTGAAATGGCCTGTTCCACCACTAACTATGAATTATGTGAAGTGTTGCCGCAATTTGTGTATCTCCAATAATCACTTACACATGCATTTACTAGGCATAAAACATGAAGTTATTGTACTGCGCTATCACTTATTACAGACCGAGACAGTTTAACTGCAGTGTTCTTCTACTGTCTCATAGACAGAGGGAGATTTACCTTGTGGTTTTAGCATTTTTATGTGCAGTTTGTAAACCAAACTATTTACTAAAGTCTAAACTACATTATTTAAAACCACCAGATCTTAAAGCACATCCCGATTTTTACACGTGAAAAGATTACAACTTGTGCAATCTATTTAGCTGTGGTTTACAAAACCGCTCATCAAATACCACAAAAAGGGCAGTTGTGGTTCTGATTGGAGATATTACTCAAAAAACACACATGCCACTTCATTATGATGCCTATGAAAATATATATTTCTGCTACTCAGTATTTGTATTATCTGGAGACATACTGTATATTATACAGTAGCTGACATGGGACCTCATTCAGAGTCTCTAACTAGCGCTGTGCGCTCGCAAGCGAGGCCCGATGGTTTGCGTACGCACATGCGCGTGCTTTGTTCTGCGAACTACTCTGTGCGATCGCAGGCCGCTCGCTCGCCCAGCACAGACAGCCCAGTGAAATGAGTGACAGGAGAGGCCGTTTGTGGGTGGTAACAGGGGCAGGACACGAATAACGGGGGAGTGGAGGTGCAAACGCAGGCGTGCCTGAGTGTTTCAACGCTGTTTTAGAGGCATGCATAATTAACATGCAGCGTCATAGTACATGTCATATACCTGTTTTTTTACACTGAAGTCCTCGCAGGGCTTGCGGTAGGGTAAGGCAACCACAAGCGCTGCAATCGCATCCGATTGTCCTCGATGTACCAATGTTTTAATACACTTCCTGAAGATGACATGTGCTGGTGTGCGGCTCTGCCTGTGCGATTGGGCATACGCTGTAATAGGCAAACGCAGGGGGGGTTTCCGTCTGCCTAGAAGCCCCCCTCCCCAGCACATACCATGACAACAGTAGAAATAGTAATATAATAGAATTTTACTAGTGCTACATGTTCTTCTCAGTATCACAAATGAAATAATTAGCACCACCGGTGGATCTTTTAACATGTATCAGCCAGTAATAAATAACCTGTGCAACAACTAAGAGATCTGGAAATCATGCACTGTTAGGGATACACTGCTATAGAGCCCAATATGTACATATACGTCCAGGGCAGTGCTAGGTTATTCTGCTGCTCCCCCAGACTCCCGAACTTGCTCCAATAGTCTGGAATGGTGCCCACATCTAAAATAAAAACATTCAGCTCAGGCAGAATGGCCCTACTGACGCATCTAATGGCTTACTGTGATCCTGTATATGCTAGAATTATGACACACAATACACATTGTATGACGCATATTAAAACTGTATAAGTACTAATTCTGCCCTCTTCATGGACTGGCCACACTCGCTCTAAAATCAAGCATTTGGAAACCCCCCTCTAGAAATCCTGCGTTTGCCACTGGCTGGCCGCTCGCTAAGACATGGTGGGCGTGCTTATGCCTTAGCGAGCGATTGCTTCCCGTGGCGTCACTTTGACAAATTTGCATACGCTGGGGGCGAGCGATCGCATTTAGCGAGAGACTCTGAATGAGGTCCATAGTGTCACGCTCCTGACTTTTAAAACTAATTTTTTACCTCTGCAGTGTCTGTCCCGGCTGAGGTCCACTCGCGCTGTGACTGCGCATTGCTCCTGGATGCCGTGGAGGTCCACTCAAGCAGCAGCATAGCTCCCGGCTAGTTGTTCTGTGTCTGGGCATGGAGATGGCTCCCAACAGCGCTCTGGTCGCAGTGTGCACGCCAGACTTCCCTCCAAAGCAAAAGTATGGGTGCAGCCATGTTTCACTCAGTCACCTGGCACTCCTCCACCACTCAGAGTGCTGCTCCCAAGACCAGCTGATCCCAGCATCTAATCAACCCTGTAAGTTCCACTTTCTAACTGGCCCAAATTGGGAGTACATCATCGTTTCTGCTGAAGTTACAGCTCTGTGCTGAGCTCCCAAGTACTTGGTATCTGTTTGATTCCAGTGCATCCTATCTAGTTCCAAAGTCTGGTTTATGCAAGTCTTCGTTTCCATCAGTATTCCTGTCTGAATTTGCCAGAGACTTGCTCCTATCTCCAAACATTGGTCCCAATCCGATTCTACAACATCGGTCCCAATCCAATTTTACAAACTCTGTACCAATCCGATTCTACAATATCGGTTCCAATCCGATTCTACTACATCAATTCAGAAGCCGTACTGGAGCACCATGGGGGGTCTGGGACTTACCTGTCTGGGTGCTCTGGTGGGATCCCTCTGGTGGGGGTGCAGGCTGCTGGTGGCTAGCAGGGTGTGAGGGCAGGTTCCTGAGTGGCATCGCTGGGTCTCTGTCATGGCGGAGATGCGGTGGCTGGGAGTCTGTGCTGATGCTGCCAAGTGCTGGGGGCCGCCATCTTGGATCTGGTCACATGACAGGAATGACCCAATCTAGTCTGCATGATTCACAGAGGGCTCTTCCAGCCAAAGCACTGGGGACCTCATTCAGAGTCGGTCGAAGCGGCCGCACGGTCGTACGCCACCGATGTTTGCTATACTGCGCATGCGTAAAGTTTGCAATGCGCGTGCGCAAACTAGCCGCTACGATCAGAAATTTCTCTCTCCTTGAACACAGCCAGGTCGGTAGTTTGAGTGACATATTGAGGCGTTTGTGGGTGGTAACAGGGGAAGATGCTTGAAAACGGGGGAGTGGAGATCCGAATGCAGGCGTGCCTAATTATGCGAACGGCGTTATATGGGAGTGCATACGGTTTATGGGAGTGCATAATTAACAAAGTAGCGTCATGGCACATGTGACATGGGAGGTTTTAACACTGACATGATCGTAGAGCTTAAGAGAGGATATGGTCAACCTTAAGCTCTACGACCAGTTCCGATGGTTCCCGATGGTCTCGATTAATCCTTATATGCCCGGAGATGACGTGTAATGCGTACGAGAAGGGGGCGTATTTTTTTTGTCTTCCGGCCGCTTCCTCCCCTTGGTCGGCCAACTACCGATCCGAACTTAGGGACGCAACTTGCGAGGGAATCATTTGCATATCCGGCCCCTTTTCCCTTACGACCGTGCGGCCGCAATGACCGACTCTGAATGAGATCCTGGGTACTTAAGAGCTTCCTGGGAGTTCTAGAGTTGCCAGTGCAACGTCTTGCACAGCTAGTCTGTGTGCTAGTTCTCCATGCTCCATAGTCTCATTTGGTTCCAGTTTGCAGTACCCTATTGCAGAATTCTTTTGCTACCTACTAGTGTCACTACTACTACGAAGTGTAAATGCCAGTTGGTCTGTTCCGTCTCAGTTCTGGTGACCTACACCGCTGCCTGTGCTACGTTACAGAGTCTCATCCACCAGCATTCTCAGCCAGCACTGGTACCGGGTCCCTGCACCAAAGCTGCTCCAGAAGTGGCGCTCTGCATTCCCCGGAGGTGTTGGCTTTTTGTTCCTTTATCTAGACCACCATCCTCCGCTTCTTCTTCCAAGGCAGAAACATTCATGAATAGGAATCTCCTTCGTCCAGCCTTGTTCCAATTTCAGGAAACTGCTCACAAGGACTTCCCTGCACCCAGTCCGGGTCTACATTCCATTTTGGACGTGACAGTACCTATCCGATTCGACATAATTGGTCCTGCGTATGCAACCACGCCTCCATAGGAATGCATGGTGCGATCGCAGTGCACATCATAGCGTATGCAGTCGCGGGGAATCGTATGGCGCAATGAGTGCGCACATTTGTGGCGCGATCAGTCACAATGTAACTAGACGCATCTGTATATCTGTTCCCACCTTTGGGCTAATCATCTACAGCATTACCTCTGCCTCCTCTCCTCTCTCAACACATGAGGAAGAGCTGGATCAAACCTCCTAGTTTCATACATGCCTCGTCAGTCTCCACTTCTGCCTCCCACGCCTGTTCCAGCCAATCCTAACCCTCCGGTGCGACACATAGTAAGCGTAAAGGGGCACACTTCAAGGGGGTTTCCTGTTGCCTTGTAATAGAGATATAAAACCACTTTCTTCCATAAAGGTGTGCAAGCTCATATATGGAAATCCCACTTTAGAAACCCTGTGCTTGCCCCAGGCATAGTATTTTGTTGTTGTTGTTTTCTAGTTAAGAAATTACACTTATTTTTTCTGCATATATTGTTTTCAGTGGAGGGAGCTTTTTGTTTGCAGTTAGCTCTTGTTCTATGAGTAAACCAGCCGAGACCTATAGATTGACTCAAATACAACACAACTGCTCGAGCAATGGAAATTGTGAGAAACTATGGGCAACAGGGAAATACTTTGTCTGTGTAGGCTATATTTTTTTCTCTTTAACGGCAAGGTATTGGATGCAGGTAGTTTGTAAACCGCATACAGAAAACACTCCTCAGTAATTTCCCCCAGAACGTCTAATGTGTACAGTAGATAACAACTGTTGCCATTCCGGGTTTGTGCCACAAAAATACAAAACGCCATGCCTCCCTTTTCTTTTTTTTTTTTCAAATAATTTTTTATTGAAACGTTGTACAAATGACTGCATGCAATACACATAGTAATAGTCATTGTTACAGATGGATGTATTCTTTACAAAGAATTGAAAATAAATTATTTAGACAATACTACTATGATGATCAGTGCCTTGGACAATTTCTCAAGGAAAATGCGAACTGTAAATCATTGATCCATATTAAAATGAGAAAACCAAAACAATAAGTATCTAGATGCTGTGGGATCGCACAATAATACATATAACTTGTAAATATAAAATAGTAGACAAGAAAAAAAGGAAAAATGAAGAATAGAAAAAGTATAGATACTCTCTCCCAAACCCCCCCTCCACCCTTCCCCAGGGACACCAAAGCCCCCACACACCACTCAACTCATAAAACATGTCAAAAATTAGTATAAGTAATCTCTATTGGGGGATCGTTATCTAGTACAGGTTGAGTCTCCCATATCCAAAATGCTTGGGACCAAGATAATTTGGATATCGGAATAGTCTGTATTTTGGAATATTTGCATTCCATATTGAAATGTCTTAAGAATAGGGCCCAAATATAAACACAGAATGCATTTCCGTTTTATATACACCTTATACACACAGCCTGAAGGTAATTTTATAAAATATTTACAATAATTTTGTGGCTCAAACAAAGCTTGTGTACATACATGAAATTCATTTATATTTCATATACACCTTATACACACAGCCTATAGGTAGTTTTATCCTTTATTCTTAATAATTTTGTGCCTTAAACAAAGTTTGTGCACTTTGAACCATTAAAAAGCAAAGGTTTCACTATCTCAGTCATGCTAAAAATATTACGTATTTCGGAATATTTGGATAGACTCAACCTGTATTTGTAACAAATACCAAGATGTGATTTTAAGACAACTACTATATGTATTTGATGTCTCATGTCCAAAGACAGAGGGCCTGATTCAGACCCGGTTGCAAGCGCTGAGCGGTCGCAACCGGGTCGATGTTTGCCCACTGGTTATGCGCACGACGGAGCCGGCTCCGTCGTCTCCGTCGTGCGCATACACGAGACCCGGCTAGCGACGGGTTCTCCGTCGCTCCGGGTCTCGCACCAAAGGGGGCGAGCTGTCGATGGTGATGGAGAGCTCGTCCCGTTTGGTAGGCGTGGCCGGGGGGTGGCTTCACAAATGGAGGCGTTCCCAAGCGAACGCCTGCCATTTGTGGGCGGCCCCACTGACATCACAAGTGATGTCAGTGGGAGAGCTTCTGGCTCTATTAGAGCCAGAAGCTCTCTGGGGCTTGTGGCCACAAGACCCTACCACAAGGGTGTCGTCGCAAGCCCGATGGTCGCAATGGTCTTGACCATTGCGACCATCAACCTGGCCGCTCGCTATGTGAGCGGCCAGGAGGCCGCACAAAAAATAAAAAAACGCCCTGATTCAGAGTGTTACCTCAATCCAATCCATACGGAAAAGATGGAACAATTTAGATTTAAATAATGAGAATGATGGGGATGAGGATGATATCCACTCATGTAATATTGTTTTTCGGGCTGCTGAGCTAATTGCTAGTAATAAACGCTTACCCCCCTTACTAACTCTCATATTAGTGGGAACAAGGCCGAATATTGCCCACTCTGCCTTAATAGGTATATAATTTAATAGAGAAGCCTCTGCATAACTTTTAACTTGAAGCCAAAAATCTCCTGATTAGTGGGCACGACCAAAAACATATGGTATACATCAGCGTACCCGTCTCCGAATCTATAACACGAATGAGATGTAGAACGCCCCATAAGAAAGCTTCTATGTGGGGACAAATAATGCCCTATAAAAAGTGTTTCAAAACATTTCCACATACATAAATTATATAACGGTTCTACATGAAATATTGAGAATAGCAAGAAGGTCCTCTACTGTGTAATTGGGAAATTTTAATAACCATTTGTGATAATCCCCTGGAGGAAGACATATGGTCCAAATTGACCTTAAAATGTTGGTAGTAGATTGAGTTGGCCTTTCTAAGTATAGGGGGTTTGTACAAAAAGGTATCCACTAGATTCTCCTAACCACCATCAGAAAACACCCTAACCATGGAACTGATATAGTGTGTGGCTTGCAGGAATGCCAGGGGATAACCCTCTAGAGTTCCATATTTCTCCACAGACTCAGGAAACGTCAGTACTTGATAATTACACACAGGAACAATATAATGTTGTTGTACTTATTCGCTGTTGCAGCCAATTGCCTCAGGTTTAAATACCAGACTTTTGCCCATATACTTTATAAACTTCTATAAGTTAATTTGTATTTGTACTTATCATTTAGTACTACATGGGATTTCTAAAGCTGAAGACCCATTATAAAATATCAAAGGTCAGTGGTGAGAAAAGACATTGGTGCAACTGTAAGATAAGCATCCGGTGACTTATCTACCGCAGGTACAGCCTATGCAGCCGATATGCGGCATTGCGATGCTGGTCCATCCATTCTGGAAGCTAATGCTCTGCTTCTCTAAGTAAAAATGTATCACAGGCAGGGCGGGGCTCAGGGCTATCACATGAAGTGCTGTAGCCTGCAAAGGGCGCAGCCGCTGTCTCGAACTGTCAGGGAGTACAGCAGCCTTCGTAGCCTCCAGTTCCCACATAACCCACTCTATTACCCCGCAGCCTGTTGTCTCCCATGTTCCTCTACCAGCCGCCCAACATGCAATGGTCCACAGTGCCCACAGCAGGACCATTGCATGTTGGGGCCATCTTGACTGACCAGGCCATCTTGACTGACACCACAACCCCCCTGCTCCAGGACCTCACTATCGTCACCATTGTGGATGCGCTGAGCAGGTGTAAAGTGCGGAAGGGAGGAGACCATAGAAATTTAAAGACCCTGGCAGGCATGCCACCCCACAGGGTCCAGGGGGTGTTTGTACTGCACCTCTCTCTGCTTTCTCTTTTTGATGTCCTGGGGCCCTGTGTCATGTGCCATTCTGCCATCTCTATCACCCGGGGTCTGCTGTCACAATATGTCATGACATGATCTAATGGACACTGACAGTTGGGGAACAGAACTGAAACCGCCTACCAGGGACACATTATTGCGTTGGTACCCCTTTTTTGGTGGGGGGGGTGAGAGGGGGTTAAGTGTTAACAATATAAGAACTGTCATATGTACACAGTCCAGATAAGCTCTATAACATTTACCTAGTTATACTGCAGCTTTTAATGGTGCTAATGGAGGATACTAGCAGGAGTGTCGGAACGATTTTATGTTGGGGATGACATATGAGAGGAGACCCTTGAGGAGATAGGAGTAGTCTTTCTGAGGGACTTCCAACATAAAAGTTTGGGATGGGAGGTGTTGGGAAGGAAGGGGATCCATGGAGCTATGCAATTGGGGACAGAAAGGGCCTGCTCCTTGATCTCAACCCACTGCCTTGTCATATCTGTTTTAGATCACTCTAGGATTCTTTTGAGGAGACTAGCATGGTAAGAACCATGAATATTAGGAAGACTTAAATCTCCCCACCACTACCACCACTATGCTTCTGTCCGTACATTAATTTCAGCTTCAAACGCCAATCTTAAGGCCAGCTATAATTTGAGGGTGTGCAATAATATTCAGTGCGATTGACTTCAAATAATTAGCCTTGAAGTTGGGAACGTCTCCAAATCTCTTAAGATAATCTAATAAGTTTGGCAGGGAGACTTATTTATGATTATAGCAAGTAAGTCATCGGCAACGAGAGCCAATTTGTATTCCTTGTCCCATATCACTTATCCTGTTATATCGGGATTCAATTGTATAGAGCTTGCAAAGGTCTCTTTGCAAAGGATGAAGATCAGGGGAGACAGAGCACATCCCTGCCTGGTACCATTATTGATATCAAAGGGACTGAAGAGGGAACAATTTACTCCAATTTTGGCAAAGGGGGGAGCGGTAAAGGGAAAGCATGCATTGGAAACAGGCAGGCCCCAATCCCAAGTGTCCTAGCGCCATAAAACTCCAGTCTATTCTGTTGAATGCCTTCTCAGCCTATGTGGACAACAAAATAGCTGAGGCATCTGTAGAGGAGATGTGATGGATAAGGCTAGGACTTTGGTAGTGTTGTCCCGAGCCTCTCAACCTGGCACAAAACCAATCTGGTCACTGTGGATAAGAGTGGACAGTAGTCTAGCTTGAAGGTATCAAAATCTAACTCATTATTCTTACCACTGTGGGGTAACCCAAATTTTATTCCAAGCTTAACCTCATCAATCTTTAAAGTATGGTATGCTGCAGGATTATGCTATGTATTTCAGTTTCTAAACAAGGATGATCTTTCACCTATTTCTCTTTCACAGCTACAAGATATATTCCCTCTTCTTCCAATACCACTATTTCCCTTCTTACAAGCCGTGAGTTATGCTCAAAAAGTATCACAAGGCTTGAAGTTAGATCTACTTTGCTCCCTAGACAGAATGTTATTATTTAAACCTAAAGACCCCCTCTCCACCTCATCCATTTATGCACATTCACGTTCTACTCTAAATTTAGAATCCGGTTCGACGGGATCACTAAAATCGAAAATAGACTTCCCGGACCTTTCTATGAAAAGTATTCTAGAGGCCTATACAAAACTCAATAAAATTTTGTCCTCATCTTCCTACACCGAAATGCACCAGAAAATCCTACATAGAGCATACTTCACCCCAAAATTAAAATATATTATTGGAAATGCAGAAAATTCTAACTGTTACAAATGTGGTGCTCCAGAGGCAGATATTATGCATTGCTTTTGGCATTGCCCCCAGGTTCAAGTGTTTTGGAAGTTCCTTCAGAACTATATCGTTAATTGTTTGAAGATTAGATTTGAATTAACTAAAGAATGGTTATTTTAAGAAGTGATGGTCTGACCGGGGGCAACCGCATCTTACTCATTAAACTGGCAGCAGCTGATAAAAAAGTCATTTTATCACAATGGATCTCGTCTGATACACTTCCCAGAAATTTATTCTACACCAAATTTTCCTCTTTATTTTTTATGGATTGGACAGAAGCTTCTTTACATAAAGAAAAACAGACGAAAACCTTTTTTGAAACATGGCTCCCCTATGTTCATACAGTTTCGGATGTATTAAAAGAAGCATTAAGAAAATGTTTTGGTTTAACAGAATGGTATCAGTCGGAAATCCTAAGTTCAGGAATACCTTTTTCATTGATGCGGTTGGCCCTCTTGGCCACATTTCTTATATGGGATTTATATATGTGTTTTACATCCCCTTTTCTGCTATATATTTTATTTACATTTGTTTGTATGTTATTGGATATTTATATCAAATATCTGTACCTGACATTGTATTTTGTATTTTGCTCTTTTTTGGCAATCTGTCAATAAAAATTGTTTGAAAAAAAAAAGTGGACAGTAACAATTTTAGTTGATTTTCTAAGAGTTTTGGAAATATTTTGACATCAACATTAAGGAAGGAGATGGACGGTAACTGGGACACAGGGAGGGGTCCTTACCCTCTTTTAGAATTACAGTAATGTGGGCTTTTAGGGATTGACGAGAGAAGGGTGCGTGGTCTGAGACAGTGTTATAAGCCTCAAGAAGCAGAGGAGTAAGTTTGTCTGTGAGTCGATTTGATAGCCTCCTCCAATTCAGGTAAAATAAATGACTACTCTACGTTATCCTTTTCCAGATCACTAAGACGTGGGAACCCTATTTTAGGGAGGTATGCACTAATGGCCTGCTGTTTTGCCAGAGTACCAGGGTGGTCTACGAGATCAGACAAATTATAAAGTGAAGTATAATAAGAGCAAAACGCAGCAGCAATCTTGCCGGTATCCTGTTGGACCAACCCCTTCTCGTCCTTTATAATAAGATAGATAAGTAATTTATATATTTTTTGTATTCGTTTATTGGATAAATGTGAGAGTACATTGAAAAAATGCAACAAGCAATGATATGAATTTATTATAAGTGAAAAAGATATAAACAATTATATGCAGTATAATTTGAATTGGCTTATAGAATTGACCAGAGTAGGTAAGAATGAGAATAGGGGTGAAGAAGGTGAAAGGGAAAAAAAGTGAGAGGGAGGGAAGAAGAGGAAAAGATGAAAATAAAAAAAAAATGAAGAGAAAGGGAAGATATATTGGAGTGAAGAAAACAGTGAGGGGGAATTTGGAATTAGAAGTTACAATTAAAGTAATCATCATGGCTCTAACCAAAACCGGGGAGGGATAAATTTTGATAGGAACACCAAGGGCTCCAGATAGATTGGAACTTCTGGACAGTGTCATTCCGTAAACTAGTAATGTATTCCATTTTTGCTACAAACAAAATTCTGTTCAAAAGTTCTTGTCGACTGGGAGTGTTCGGGGCCTTCCAATTACGGGCTATATGATACCTGCCAGGTGAAGATATGTGAAGAGCTAATTTATTGGAGATGTTGGGGATTCTATCTATCAGGGCATAGAGTAGAAGGTTAACAGGAGTGGGAGAAGTCGGGAGTCTAAGGAGTTGAGATAGCAGGGAGCAAACCATGTTCCAGAATGGGACGATCTGGAGACAGGTCCACCATGTGTGAAAAAATTTACCTACTTGACCACACCCTCTCCAGCATAGGTTAGAAGAGGTAGGATATATCTGAACGAGACGTTCTGGTACTAAGAACCACCTGGTGTACACCTTGTAAGAGTTCTCTCTGATGGTTACGCTGATAGAACACTTTGAGATAGCTAAACTTATGGCATCCCAAGCTTCTTCTCCAAGGGCTAAGCCCAGATCTGATTCCCATACCTGTTCATGTGCTTCAAGTGGAGGAGATTCCAATGCCAGAATAGAATGGTATATAGATGAAATAGCCTCCTTGTTATTAAATTTATAAATGCATAATCTTTCAAAGGGTGTGGGATTAGTTTAGTAGAGAGCTGAGGAAGATGAAATGACAAAATGGCGGATTTGTAGGTATTGGTAATGTAGTGTATTAGGGATTCCGTGTTTTTCTCGAATATCTGTGGACAAATGGGAGAGTGCCGCAACGATATGGTGAAAGTCATTTATATTTTAAAAGGGTATGTGCTAAGAAAAGGTAACCGATAAGGAAGTTTATTTTAAATCTGTTGTGTTCATTCTGTATTTCTTTTTACGAGACCTCAGTGCCATATTTGGCCATGGGGTTTTAGTGCTAGTTATGCCTGTGAATATACTTCAAGATGTTAAAACACCACTATTATAAAACACATCAATCCAAGAAATCTAACAACAATAAAGAAAAACAAATAAATAAACTGTGACAATAGCTCCTTATTAAGTTTACAATCTTTAAATCATGCTGGCAGCTGTTAGACTTTCACATCCAGTCCTTGACATGTTTTATATAAGCCAGCTGCCAAGAATAAGAAATGTTTTTATATTAAGTTGTCACTGTCGCTATTTAGCTCTTCATAGTTTGGCAGGGAGGCCTCTATCATCTTTACAAATATTTAGTTATCCTCCTTTATCAACAAGCTCTCGATCACTAGCTGTACGCTAACGGCAGTCACATCAATAGAGTTCCACACCGCACATTGCCTCAAACTACTGTATATCCTAGATCCAACACAATTTATATATTCTAAAAGCTACTTCATGATTTCCCTGCAGGCAATGACAATATTGCATTAATTGTATTATGGTGAACAGGCTATACTGAAAGTAAAAAAAAAATTGCACATCTATTATCTATGGAAAATTATTTTGGCCCAGTGGCAGATTATCATTAAAACCAGCTACCACACTGTGCCGCCTGATCTTGATACATTTTGGAACAAAAGATATTGCAGTAAATGGGTTTTCAATTTAACACCTACACATAAAATTTACATCCAATATGTTAATATTTCTCCCATGCCAGGACTAATATCTTAATTGAATAACAGGTTTGTGGCAAGTTACAGGAACAATTTTATATGCAAAAACATAAAAAAGTACATTTTCTCATATTCATGGAGGGCAGTATGCCAACTTTTCCTAATTTCCAGGGACAGAAGCTGACTTCAAAAGTTAGTCACCGTAAACCAGGGGTGGGGAACCTTTTTTCTGCCAAGGGCCATTTTGATATATATAACATTATTGGCGGGCCCGGTGCAGGCCATGCCCCCTCTGTGTCACGTCACACAGGGGCAGGACCACAATCACTGGTGATAACAGCAATGCCTGGAACATCCTGAGGATGCTCCGAGGAGCTGTAAGGGCAGCGGTGTGACCGTGTGAAGCATCCTAGGGACGCTCCTGGTGGCACTGCTGCAAAGATTCTGGCTGCAGGGTGCCATTATAGGCACAGAAAAAAGAAAATTGCCCTCCAGCACACTGCACATAAATCAAAAATACTTGAATCCTACATGATAATAGAAATTCAGAGGTATTGGTTTACATACATTTGCAAATATATGAATAAGCGCTGGGCCGTCGTCAAGGCTCCTCTATACCAGCGTCCCTAAAATTAAGGGGTACCTCAAAAAATTTCCAGCCAAGGACCACCCCCAGGGCATCACACGAAAAGGGGAAAAAAGGTGATAGTGAAGTGTTAAAGGATAGGTGTGTAAAGATAAATCAATAAGTGTTAATGAGATGTAAAAGAATTAAAATGACATAAATAATACACAAACGCATAGAAAAGTGAAAAAATATTCTGTGTTCTGTGTAAACCCCGCCCTTTACAAGCACCTGTAGTATATTAAGCTGATTGAGCAACTACCATATTTTTTGCTTGCCATTATAGGCACCCTGCTATCCAGATGAGGCTAGCAGGAAAAAGCTCAGAGGGCCAGACCAAATGATTCCGCTGGCCTTATATGGCCCCTAGGCCTGAGGTTCCCAATCCCTGCCTTAAACAGTCACACTTTTTAAGTATTGACCAACTGCCAAACAAAATGACTCTTTTTATGCATGTTAGAAGGTAGGGATACATTTACTAGGCAGAGCTTTTCAAAACTGCCATGACTTCGGCAGTTTCACCCACTGGATTTATAGGGGCAACTATATAAATAAAAACCAGGCATCTTTTGTGTTGAATTTAATTGACCCTTTACATTCCGCATCTGAAAACTGTTGGAGACGTGGCCAGGGGTGAGGAAATGTGGGTGGGAGGAGCGGGTACTAATTACCTGGGCACAGGCTGGTTAGAGGGGCCAAGGTTTACCACTACCCCCCTATCCTTCTTACCTGTCAGCGGCAGCAGCCTCTCTCCCCAGCCCAGCACACATTGCTGGGTCCAGGGAGCAGCAACAGTCTCCTCAGGGGGGAGTGATCAAACTTATACCACCCCACCCCTTGAGACCACATCCCCCTTACATGCCTCGTTGTTCCCGCTTAATTCGGGGGCCAGTGTGTGAAATTGTATGACATACTGGGCCATACATAAGATGTCACTAGCGCCTGAAACTACTCTCCCAGGTTCATCAAAGATCTTTCGGAAGGTGACTAAGAACCGGTCATAATCACAGAGAACAGGATCTGACCGCTCCCAGAGTGGAGAAGCCCATGCCAGAGCAGGTCCAGAAAGCAAACAGATAATATATGCAACATTGGTCCAGGCCGTGGGGAAATGACTTGGTTGCAACTTGAATTGAACCTCACACTGGTTAAGGAATCTCCTGCATATATTGGGATCACCATCGAATCTATCAGGAGTAGGCAAATGGAGGCCAGAAGTGGAAGAACGGGATCTCGCTTGAACAGATGGTGGAACAGAATTGGATCTGTAGAGGGTGAGCTAGAGGGGGACCATGCAAGAGGAGAGCTCTTGGAGGAATTGCATCACTTGACCTTGTGTCACTTCTTGTTTCTCCAACTGATTGGCCAGACTCTGCATAGAGTCTATCCCTTGGGTTTATTTACCTGCCGTGTCCATTTGGTCAGAACAAACTGTCAGGGATCTGGCTTTTTGTGGACACGGGACAGGAACCGCTAGGCTGGTCTGGCTGTTGGTGAAGTGTATGATAATGCTCCTCTTTCAGTAGTTTCTATAAAGAATAATTAGGGGGGGGGGAGCAGGGCATGTGCCCTGAGTGCCATGGCAGGCCCAGCAGAGGGGGGCGCCGCCGGCCAGGGCAGCGTGTTCTTGCTATAGAAGAAACATCCCTCGGCAATATAGCTTCCTGCTTCTCTTCACTGCATCTGATCACATCTCCTCCCTTTCAGTCATATTCACATTTCAAAATACAGTCACAGGGGTACATTTACTAAAGTGAGAGTTTTTGAAGAGATGTTGCCCATAGCAACTAATCAGATTCTACTTAACATATAACTAGCACCTTCTATTAGATAATAGTTAACAACCAGCCCCGGGCATTAGTGACCCAGTGCTGGGTGTGCTTAAATACAGGGGACAAACGACATAGGGGTCCCCTGTACTTAAGCACAACCAGCACCGGGCTGGTCAGAACCAGCGTTGGTTGCCAAAATATGGGGGACAAACGACGTAGGGGTCCCCTGTATTCAGCGCAACCAGCTCTGGGCTCTGATCCGGTCCTGGTCCTGGAAATAGAGGGGAAAAAAATGAGTAGGGTTCCCCTGTATGTTCCAGAACCAGCACTGGACTTTTTCTAGCGGAGGGCTGATGCCACAGCCAGGGGAGCCCTTTCACAGGGCCCCCCAGCCGCAGCATCAGCCCTGACCACTAGTCACCCTCTCCAGGGCACCCCAGGCCCAGGCTGATACCCCGGGGCTATCCCCGCCACCCCTGGTGGAGGTGGGTGGCGGGTTGATTGTGTGGTGTGGTGTAAATAACGAATATCAAACATTGTCTTTACAAGTAGAACTGCAGGTCTCAGCAAGCCTGCCCCGCATGCTGGTACTTGGAGAACCACAAGTACCAGCATGCAGGGCATTAAGGGTCCACTAGTACCTGTAGTTCACCTGTAAAAAAATGTTTAAAAAAAACACAGGACACACACACCGTGACAGTATAAGCTTATTAAACATACATACACACACACACATGTACACATACTCACCTATGTAACCCTGTAGCATCGGTCCACTTGTCCGGTAAAGTATCCATAGGGGACCTGTGAAAAAAAAAACATACTAACCATCTCCGATGCGAGGTTCTGTCATCTTCATTCCAAAGTAGGCATCCCCGGGACTTGGCAAAAAAAAAAAACGAAAACCTGATCCACGAACTTAGCACCATTCTATAGAACGGTACTTCCCGAATGAGAGCTTAGCGGCGGGATATCACCATGGAAACCCCGCTGCTAAGCATTCATTGGCTGAGAGAGGTCATCCCCCGTCTCCCAGCCAATGAACGGCTCCCTCCATTGTAGTCAATGGTGGGAACCGCAGGGTAAATTTTAATAACCCTGCGGCTCCCACCATTGCCTACAATGGAGGGAGCCGTTCATTGGCTGAGAGACGGGAGATGACCTCTCTCAGCCAATGAACGCTTAGCAGCTTGGTTTCCATGGTGATACCCCGCCGCTAAATTCTCATTCGGGAAGTACCGTTCTATAGAACGGTGTCCTGTGTAACGGTGTCCTGTGTTTTTTTTAAACATTTTTTTACAGGTGAACTACAGGTACTAGTGGGCCCTTAATGTCCTGCATGCTGGTTGTCGAAGCTGGAAAATTGGCTGAGACAATATCAGTTTAAAATTGAATCGCGGCGACGCCATCTTGCGACTGGCCGCAAGACGCCATCTTGGAAATGAGATCGCAAGATGCCATTTTGCGAATGGCCGCCCAAGTGCCATTTTAGATAAACTCACATTTAAGGTCATATGGCGATATTACTATTAGCACCATGCGATTCCATCTTTTATCATTTCTCATATACACAGTAATACGCACAATTGCGCTGTTAACTAGTCGCAAATTAGCGAATGCATAAATTCCTATATGAAAACACCGTTTAGTAGCTAAATGCGCACGCACCCGCACCAAGTTAACTAGCGTCTTTATATCAAACCCCGCATACTCACACATTACATATTCTCATACAAGGTTTCATAAGCTTTAAGGTACAAGATTTAAGTTGTTCATTTAGTATAAATGCTATGAAATAAAGATTGTTTGGTAACTAAGGTTTTATACATACTAAGTAAGCCGTGTTTGGTTTTGTACTGATGCGTACTCTTTCCACAGTATTCCGGTCATATCGGTGGGGAGATCGCATCATGCATTCTCGAGTTATGGACCGCAGAGACTTCAAGCAACAAAATGTATATGGTATAAATAACTGTTAGGATTTTGCATGGGGGCGGGAGGGCAGAGACCTCCAGTTGTTAGAGGCTGGGTGAGTCTATTTGAACCAGCCTGTTAAACTCTCTGTAACAGATGCTTCCTCCCTGGGAACCAATGACATCAGCAACAAACTTCTCTATTGTCCGGTCTATTCTGGGGGGGGGGTATAAATATGAGTGCTCAAACACTGGGATTTTAGTCTTCGTGCTGAATGCTGATAGACGAGGGGTTTCTTGCTGATGCCTAACATCCGGTCCGGAAGCGCTGTGTATGTATACTGTACTTGGGTCTGTATAATTCCTTTGCACCGAATTGTGTCTGGATCAATAGCGTGTAACTGATTGTACTTTTACTTGAATAATACTTGTGCTTTGGAACCACAGATTCCAGGTCTTAAGTCTTTATTTACTGTATGACTGCATACGCAAATTAGCATCATCTTTAGAAGGTATAGGCAGGATATTAGAAGGTATAGGAAGGAGTGTATAGAGGTTCTGATCCAGTATCGTTATGGTACTTGTGGTTCTCCAAGTACAAGCATGCGGGGCAGGCTTGCTGAGACCTGCAGTTCTACTTGTAAAGACAATGTTTGATATTCTTTATTTACACCACACTATCAACCCGCCACCCACCGCCACCAGGGGTGGCAAGGATAGCCCTGGGCTATCAGCCTAGGGTGCCCTGGAGAGGGTGACCCCTTTATTGGGGGGTCCCCAGCTCTCCAGGGATCCCCGGCCTGGGCTGACTAGCGGTCAGGGCTGATGCTGCGGCTGGGGGGCCTGGTGAAAGGGCTCCCCTGGCTGTGGCATCAGCCCCCCCCTAGAAAAAGTCCAGTGCTGGTTCTGGAACATACAGGGGAACCCTACTCATTTTTTTCCCCTCTATTTCCAGAACCAGGACCGGATCAGAGCCCAGAGCTGGTTGCGCAGAATACGGGGGACTCCTACGTCGTTTGTCCCCCATATTTTGGCAACCAGCGCCGGTTCTGACTAGCCCGGTGCTGGTTGTGCTTAAGTACAGGGGACCCCTATGTCGTCTATCCCCTGTATTTAAGCACACCCAGCACTGGGTCATTAATGCCCGGGGCATGTTGCTCTTTTTTTGGGGGGGGCACGCCATTATTTTATTTTTTTACACAGGTTTTTTTTTTTTTTTTAACCACAGCAGCACAGACGGGTCTCACGGACCCGTCATTGCTCTGTGCCAATCACACAGATGCATGTAGCACGGATCTCCCGGGTCCGTGCTACATGCAAATGGGCACCATAACGCTGATTGGCTTCCTGTCTGCCACTGCAGTGCCACTCCTAGATGGGCCACGTGTTTGTGCCGCCCACTTGTGTCGCTTAGCATAGTCATCCAGCTACCTCGGTGCAACTTTTTGGCCTAAAAACAATATTGTGAGGTGTTCAGAATAGAGTGGAAATTAATGTTATTGGGGTTATTAATAGCGTAGGAACAAAAAAAGGCCCATTTTATGTGATTTTCGCGTTTTTTTTTAAGAAAAAATCCAGATCCAAAACACAAAACCCAGAACCCAAAACACAGAAGGGTGGTTTTGGTAAAACCAATCCAGATCCAAAACACGAAGAAAGATCCAGATCCAAAACACGAAAAGTGGCGAGTGCACACCCCTAATATGAAACATAACTAAATTTCAAGTATGTACACAAACTTTGTTTGAGTCACAAAATGATTGAAAATATTGTATAAAATTACCTGCAGGCTGTGTGTATAAGGTGTATATAACACATAAATGCATTCTGTGTGTATATTTGGGTCCCATTACCAAGATATTTCATTATTATATGCAAATATTCCAAAAGACGGAAAATTCCGTTATCCAAAATACCCCTGGTCCCAAGCATTTTGGATATCGGAGACTCAACCTGTACAAGGAGTAATACACTGCAGAAGGAATGCTGACACCTGCTGGTGCAGGTAAGGAGTGCACACAGTAGGCGGAGAGCTGGTATTCATGCAGTAGATATGGTAATATAAATGAAAATGCATAGCGGATGGATTGCTGGTGTTTTCTGGAGACCTACACAGAAACACTGGTGTTCTTTGGATAGAGATACTGGCGCTTTCAGAGTGCTGCACAGAACTACAGTTCTCTGAAGAGAGCGCACAGCTGGTGAGATGCTGGCTCTTGGTGAATGCTGTATTGATGCATTGATGTTCTTTGGAAAGAGCACACAATAGGTGAAATGCTGGTGCTTGCTGATTGTTACACAGTAGTACAGGTGTTCTCTGTAGAGAATGCTCATTTTGGAGAATGTCATACTAGCCTATACTCCCGGAAGTCGCGGGAGGCTCACGATTTTTCAGGTTGCCCCCGCACCCCCTGAAAGTGTAGGCAAATCTCCCTCATCCTGCCAACTTCCTAGTGAAGCAGGCAGGATGGGGAGATCTAATAGGGAATTTGCGGGTTCATAGATAGGGGACGGGCCTAAATGATGAAAATCGCATAGAGGGGTATTCAATATGAAAGGTTAACTTCCCTGGCGAAGTTAACGTTTCATATCGGAGTTTTTTTCTGCGTAAAGTTACGAATTTTTCCTTAAAATAATTGTGAGACCCCCCTAAAGTTGTAAAAACATGGGGGAACACTATGGGTACCCCCGTTTTAGCCTTTAATTGAAAGTCGGGGATTTAAATAGCCACAGCAGGTGTTTTTTTACCGACATTGAAGAAGTGATGAAGAAGAGCGCTTAGGTTATTTTTTTCGTTTTTTTAAGAGGTCCCATCAAATTTGGGGTACATGAAAATGGGTACTAGCATATTTTTAAGTCCCTAAAGTCAGTTTTTAAAATTTCTGCATTTGAGCACCTGCCGCTATAAATCTATTCTAGAAAACATCTGCCGCATACTTGCAGAATAGCCCTGAACCTATTTCCCTATTGTTTAACAATTTTTTCCCATTTTTTTTTTTGCACCCCAATTTTTAAATAATTTTTTTGGGGTGTCCCTATTTTTTTTTCAACTTTTTTTTGACACAGTTCTTTTTTAAATGTCAATCTCAGGGGTGCAGGCTATTTTTTTTAAGCCTGCACCCCTAAACCCCAATTCTGCACTTTTTTTCGACACCTATTCAATGGTGAAAAGTTATCACCGTTTTTTATCAAAGACTTTTCAAAACTGCGATAAGTCTTTGAAATTGAATACGGTGTAAAACTAAAACCAGTGATATTAACGCAAAAAAGTTAAAAAGTGCGATTTTAACGCAAAAAACGATGTTATCGCAGCCATATTGAATACCCCTAATAGTGTAGCCCCGCCCCCTCCTTGCAGACCCTCGAATTGCGACTTTTCTCGGAAAGGGGCAGAGCCTAACTACATCTACAGCTGAGCCATGCCCCCCGAATAAACCAGCTGCAGCAGCTCTCCCGTGGATTATTTATACAAAGGGCCATATTCAATTATAGGCAAAAAAAACGGCTGTTTTTTCACTAAAAAAAATTGCGATATTTTCGCCAAAAAAAGGCGAAAACGCAATTGGCGAAAAAAAAATGGAGAAAAGTTTTCTCCATCCCAGACCAGGTGAAAAAACATGCAAAATCCCTATTTTTGGCTAAAAATGTGAGGATTTCTTTCAGAACCCTTTTTGATCATCCCCCCTAACGATATTTTAGCGGAATAAAAAATCATAAGTTTCGCACTTTGGCGAAAAATGACCGCTGAAATTTCGGGCAATTTTTTTTTTCCAGTGAAAAATGCGTTTAAAGTATTGGAGCTGGTATTTTGGAGGGCCATAAGGATGTGTCAAGTTTTCTAAACATCGCACGTGGCTGGTGCATGCGTTTTTTTAGCGGTTATAAAAAACCGCCTGCGCCAGCAGTTCATGGCCGATATATCGGCTGGTCAGACGGCCGATTTCGCCAACGACGGCGAAAACAGACGATTTTGCCTGTTATTGAATACCCCCGTAAGTATGGAGAATGCTGAGGCTTGCAGATTGCTGCACAGACACTGGAATCACACAGGGAGCACAGGAAGCTTTAGAAGCTGCTGAGACTGGAGCCAGGTAACCGGTCACAAATTAAGCTAATCTGACCATGTACTGCTAAAGAGTTGGGGTGCCCAGGATCCCTATTGGCTGCTCAAATCAGCTGGAGGGCATCGCAGGAGGCGAAGTGGCAGCGCTGTGTCAGGTAACGGGGCCTCAGGGCCTGATGTGTGACACACGCTGGCGGCTGTGTGTTTGTAAACTGTGTAAGGCAGACCGCTATCACTGCGGTCTGCCCTACACTTGTGGGGCCGAGGGACTTGTCCACCCTTTGGCTACTGGGGCTGGTACTGCCGGGTGGAGCCCCCCCTTTGGTCGGCGCCCCTGGCGAGTGCCATCCTGGCCAATGGGTAGATACGCCCCTGTATTAAAGAAACAAAAGCAGCTGCTCCGGTACCGACATGCCGCCGGAACACAGCCAAATCATCCATGGGTGGCGTCCCTGCAAGCCACTGATAGTAATGCCGGTCTGGAGGATCTAGCTGCTGTCTCACTGCACCGTCCCTGTAACCAGCAGCACAGATAATTTCCTCCGGAGCAAGTCTGGGAGATATTAGAATGTCCGGAGCTGTCTGGCTGCTCGACAAGCGCAGGACTCTGCAGGCAGCCTCCAACTGTCAGGCTGCTGTTCCTCTTTAGCAGCGGTGTGAGTGGTTCGGTGCGATGTGCACCGTGCTAGGAGCTGCTGATCCCTCGTCCCCGGCTCGGGGATAGCAGGGGCGCCAAGAAATAAAGCATGTTTCATTTTCTTGTTAGGGAGACTCAGAGAGTGCCGACACCCTTAGGCAGCTGCCTAATGGTAGCACCGGCCCTGCGTATCATATTTGCAAATGTGTGTGTTTATATAACATCAGAATAACAGCTCTTTACTGATTTCCCTCTCTATTGAAGCAGCGGCTTTGAACTTATATATTGATTGAGTAGGTTCCACTTCTGTATGGTTGTTTAAGAGGCGTATATGGGATCAGTAGCTGACAGGGAATGCTGGTCCCTCCATTGCAATGTTAGAGGCTTCTGGATTACCTACAGATACTGTAAGACACATGAATGTGTGACCCAGCGTAGGGACTCTCGTTGTTACAGTTGGGTGCACTCTATTAGCAGAGGTGCCGTAGAGGGGACTTATCATATATTTGCAAATGTGTAACTGAGATGCCTGCATTTCATGTACAAACAGAATAGCAGCTCTGAGCGGTGTGCAGATATTTCTGTTTTTCCCTGATAAATCAGAGGGCCTGATTCAGAGCTGAACGCTCTGACAAGAGCGCTCGCTCTGAATCAGGGCCCTCCTCCATGAAAATGGAGCGGCCTCCTGGCCGCTCGCATAGCTGTGGGTGACCACCCACAGCATATGCGAGCGGCCAAAAAGATGGTCGCGATGGTCTTGACCATCGCGACCATCGGACTCGCGGCGGAGACCCTGCGGTAGGGTCTCCCTGCCACAAGTCCTGGAGTGATTTTGGCTCTATCAGAGCCAAAATCACTCCCACTGACATCACTAGTGATGTCAGTGGGGCCGGCTTCAAACGGTAGGCGTTCCCATGGGAACGCCTCCGTCTGGCAGGCACGCCCTCGGCACGCCCACCAAAGGGGGCGTGCTGTCAATCAACATCGACAGCACGCCCCCTTTGGTGCGAGACCCGGAGCGATGGAAAGCCCGTCGCTCCCCGGGTCTCGCGCATGCGCACGATGGAGCTCCCTCCGTCGTGCGCATGCGCAGTGGAGCTCCCTCCGTCGTGCGCATACTGCCGCTCGCGAGCGGGTCTGAATGACCCCCAGAGTCCACTGTCCTGCAGTGACTGAACTAATGATTGCATTTGATACTGAATCAGAAAGCATTAATTTATGTGTTCCCGTGCATGGAAAGGAGTATGAAAGCAGTTCAGCGGTCTCTTCTAGAATTAAGGCTCTGAAGCAGAGTGAACATAACTTCCATCATGACAAAAAAAAAAGTGTATAAAGTGTTTTTAGGGAGGAACATTTAGCCAGGAATTAATGCACAACTTTACTTATGTAAATGGATCTAAACTTCATTACCTGTTCTATGCTGGGTACACACTGGGCGATATATCAGGCATTTAACCTAACGGCCAATATATAGCGAGCGCTTCGGCGGGCGTGTATCCCCGATATGTCACAAAGTCATTCACAGACATATCGCGTCGGACCACTTGCTGGAGGAACGGACATCACAACTGTTTATGACTCGGGAGTCCATCTGCGCATGCGCAGAGTGACGCGGAGCATGCTGGGAGGGATCCGATCAGATCCCTCATACCAGCGCGATGCGTTAAAAACACATGGGCTTCTATAGGGTAACACCAGCAAAAGCTGTAGTTACCATCCACATCGGAGCCACGGCGGCCACCCAATAGTGCATATGGAAAATGCGGTAAAATCCCGAAAACAGAGTTTTTACCGCATTTTCCATTTAGTACATCCCGCCCCCTCTCTTTCTCACACACATGAAAATGCACATAGCTACAGTACATGTGAGAATACACACATAAGGATACACAGTTATATGTGAGGACACACACAGTTACATATATGGATAGTCTATTATGTGTTGAAAATCAATTTGAATAAATAGGCGAGATGCACATAAATATGATAGAACATTGTGGGGCTCATGGTCGCGATATTAGCACCTATGATCACATTGCAGGATGCGATAATAGCGCCATAATGTACAGGGGAGTCGGAACGATTTTATGTTGGGGGGCAACATAAATTCGCTGCCCTCCACCCTCAACTTACCTGTTGCACCAGAGCTCCGTGGGCATGAAATCCTGCCCTATCCATGGCACCGTACTTCGGCCCTCACGCAACGTCACGTCCGGGTCAGGAGGAACAGCAGCCGCGGACGGTCAGGGCCTGTGCTCCCCTGCACCACAAGGAGGAGGAGGTGTAATGTGTGGTTTTAACTTAAAGACTGCACATTAAAGCACATTACACCTCCTCCTCCTTGTGGTGCAGGGGCTGTGCAGCCTTTTTTCTGCCGAGGGCCACTATGAAATATATAACATTCGCGGGCCCAGTCCAGTCCAGGCCACAATCAACGGGGATTACAGAAATGCCCAGAGCATCCTGAGGGGGATGTAGTCAGGAAACCAGTGGTCTAAATGGCAACCGCCGGCTTCCCGACTCTCTAATTCCGGTGTGGTACTAATAACAGGCATCGAAAACTCAACGCCTGTCATTATCCATACGCCGGAAGACCGATGCCCGGCATACCGAACGAAGGCAGCCGTGGGGGTGTGTGGGGGGAGTGTTAGGTTTTAGGTTTAGGCTAGGGGAAGGGGAGGTTAGGGTTAGCCACCCCCCCGGGAGACTTAGGTTTAAACTGCGGGGAATGGAGAGTTAGTGTTAGGCACTTGGGGGGGAGGTTAGGGTTAGGCACCCCTAACCCTAACCCATGGGGTCCCGCAGCCGGCCACCACAGTTTAGAGGAAGAGGCCAGGAAATCTCAGTCAGCCGACGGAGATCCTGGATTTTTCCCTCCCCAGCAACGGCGGCGACACGCCTCCGTTTCGGGAAACGGAGGGCATCGCCTCCCCCTCCCCAAATGGCAGCAGACTGTCAATCACTGACAGTCTGTAAGCGAGTCAGCGGGACCCATTCTGCACACTCGCGGAATGTATACTGCGCCTGCGCAATTCCCAAACATCGGGAATCTGCTGAAATAGGCCCTCACTCCTTTCACATTTGCCGCACGAATATACGCAGGGGAAGGAGTTTGTAGTGAAATTTGCACAAAGTCCGAGGCGGCTGACCGCCAATAGACATTTCTGATGGCATCTCAGAATCAGGTCCGTAATGTATTACACTTATATAGCTGGAGATGTATCCCACCTTCTAAAGAAGACAGCTGAAGAGGTTGCCTATAGCAACCCATCAGTTTCTGTCTATCATTTTATAGAATGTACTTTATAAATGGTGACTATTAGCTGAGTGGTCGCTATGGGCAACTTCTCCACTTACCCTCTATAGAAGGTTTGATACATCTCCCATACGGTCTTCTAACTTTTTCCATGTCTGCATGTAGTTAGCCATCTTCTGGGCAGGAATATCCTGTTATCTGCCCTTAGGTATTACAGCAGGAAGCAGTGGCAGCACTAGGGGGGTGCGGAGTGCATCGGGAGTTACCCTCCAAGGGGTGACACCAAAATGCCATCTCCTTTTAAGTGACCGGGAGCCGGGTGGTACACTGTGATGTTAGTGTGCAGTACCCACCTCCTGGTCACTGAGGAGCTGGGAAATGCGGAGAGAGTCCCTGGGGGTAGCAGCCATCTCCGAGACTACTGGGCATGCTCCCAGAGTAATGAAATGGGGGTGTACTGCAAGGCCAGGCTCCACCCCTGTGAGGTCAGTTGATTGCGACGCCTCCGCCATGTGCAGGGGCTCTATTTACCGCACTGGGTGTTACTGACCCGGGTGACGCCACTGGCAAGAGTACAAGAGTGAGGAGGACACTATAATAATAGCGCATTTCGTCAAATTATTATTATTATTTTAATTTCAGGTTGTACTTTTAAGGCTAGATTATTTCTCATATACCGGTACACTTTATAAGCCCTTGCTCGTCCTATGAATTCTGGGAGGCCTAGTTGAGACAAACGTCCTTTACAATTTGCTGCAGCAAATTTCTCTATGGTAATACGGTATGGTATACAATCGGGAAGCCGGGTGCCGGAATCCCGGCAGCCGGCTTCCCAACTGCTTTATCCCGCCGTGGGATAAATGATCGGCGTCTATATCTAGACGCCGCTCATTTCCCCGACGCTGGGAGACAGGTGCCCGGCATCCCGAACGAGCGGATGCCGGGTGCCGCGAGCGGACAGCCGTGGGGGGGGGGGGAGGGTTAGGGCACCCGTGAGGGACTTAGGGTTAGGCACCCCCCGGGAGGGTTAGGCTAGGGGGAGGGAGGGTTAGGGTTAGGCTAGTGGGAGAGAGGGTTAAGGTTAGGCACCCCCGGGGGACTTAGGTTTAGGCAGCGGGGAAGGGGGGGTTTAGGCACTTAGAGGGGGGATTAAGGTTAGGCACTCCTAAGGGGGGTTGGTTAGATTAGTTCATACTTACCTTACCACGATCGGGATTTCCAGCGTTGTCGGGCTTCTGCTACCGGGCTCTGCTGTTTTGTCGGGCTGCCGCTGCCGGGATTCGAGCTCCCGGCCATGCAGCAGCCGGGATATCATACCGATTCCTACGGTATAGCTATAAAGGTTACAATTACGATGTCCAAAAACAGTCCCGGACTTTCCAAACATCTGTTACACATGATGGCTGGAATTATTTAATGTAATGGTATAATTGAGCATATTTGCTGTAAACCCCATCAACCAGATATTACTTCCTGTTACAACAGTAGACATCTAAGAGCTAAAACTAGATTTATGGCTGAGCATCATTGGAATTATTGCTGAGATTTTTTTTTCAAACCTAAAACAAACAAAAAAAAAGTGGAGATCATCATAGAAACCAATCAGATGCTCCTAGCTTTCATTTTATAGACTGCACTAGACAAATGATAGCTAGAATATGATTGGTTCCTATTGGGCATTGCCTCCATTTTTCCTCTTTAGAAGGTTTAATAACTGAGGGCCTCATTTATCAACGAGTTTTATCATTCACAACGAGTGATAAAACTTGCTGTGTATGATAACGGTGCTCCAGCCAATCAGCTCCCAACTGCCATCTGTTTGAAAAATGGCAGTTGGGAGCTGATTGGTTGGAGCACCATTTATCATACGCAACTCGTTGTGAATGATAAAACTCGTTGATAAATGAGGCCCTGAGCTTGCAAAATGAGCAACAATCAAACACTTATAACATGATACTCCTTTTCTATGTTCATTAATATGTTTGTTTTATTCATCAATGTAATGCTCTTCATACTCAAAGGAAATATATAAAAATGTATTATGTTATTATGCTTTAAAGGGGTGGCCTCCTGTCCCAGAAGAGGCGATAGATTGTCAAGATTCCACGTACACACAGTGTTTAAGAAAGATTGTGGATGACGTATGCTGCAGCGTTATTGGACTATACATTTTAGGACGCTGGAACTTCGGGAGATATATTACTCCTGTGTGGAACCTTTTCATCGACAGACTTTCAACCTTCTCACTGAATTACATATATAATAAAAATAAGGAACGCAAATAAGGAGCACGTGTACTTTGAGTTTTAATTTAAAGTGTTCTCTTTAAACCATCCAAGTCTGGATATATAATTTATACCTACCAAGATTAGGGTACGTACGTGGGCGGGCCCCGAGGCTAATCCAATCCCGTCAGGTGCTGCATTATATACATATCACATAAGACAATTCTATGGATGAACGGAAGCTACACTGGCTGCAAACCAGCTAATGTGATGTGAGACTCACATGAAAACACTAGGGTATTTATCAAAGCTTGGAGAGAGATAAAATTGTTAGATATGAAGTCTATATCAACCAATCAGCTCCTAACTGCTATTTTTAAACAGCCTGTAAAATGTAAGGGCTCCATTTATTAACAAGTTTTATGTGTGTAAACTCGGTTGTGTATGTAAAATAGAAGCTCCTGGTATTTATTATTGATGTGAGCGCGGTGTTGTCTCCTGTGATACAGCAGCAACGTTTTCCTTTCATATATCCATTGAAAATGACAGCTGTGTGTATTTATCAATGAGCAGTATTTAGAACTTACCGCTTGTTTATGTAATAGAAACTCCCTAGAGTGCAGTAGCTGTTATCTAGTGCTGAAGAGCGCTAGGTCCCGGCAAACCCCCCATCCTCTCTGCCTCCTGCACCAGATGGCACCCTCCCCCACCACAGTGCACAGAAGCCGGCGTCCCCATTTCCCCTCTCCTGCATCAGCTGGCAGTCTCCCCCAGCAGCAGCAGCCGCCGGTGGCCCCCCCTCCCGCATCAGCTGGCAGTCTCTCCCGCAGCAGCAGCCGCCAGTGGCCCCCGCTCGCATCAGCTGGCAATAGCCTTTCCCCCCTTCCTTCCTCCCTCAGCAGCCGGCGTCCCACCCCCCACCTTCCACATCATCTGGCAGACCCCCCTGCCTCTATCTGGCAGCTTCCCTGTGAGTCAGCGGCAGCAGTCTCCCTCCCCAGCCCTTCACACAGCAGCGTGTGCTGGGCTTGTAAGGGAGGTCGCTGCCGGGCAGGGATCCTAGAGGGTAGCCAGCCGGGAAGATAGTCGGTGCTGCTTGTATACCAAAAACAGCGCTGCCGAGTTTATCTACACTAGCGCTCACCACGGAGTTAAAGCTTTTAGCTGCTCCCAGGATGCACTTGGGTCCATCCTCCCCTATACCCCGCCCCCGAGCCACAGGCACCTCAGTTTAAGATGGTGCCCGGCCGGAGTCGGGTCACCCTGCGGGGGGTAAAATTAATTTTTTACTTTAGTTTTGTTCTCCAGAGCGGCAGCGATGGGCTGTCTGTACAGACGCCCACGCTGCCGCTCCTTCTCCCTGCTGGCGCAGCGACGCCAGCACTGAACTGGGGATCGCGGCGGGGGAAGTCAGAGTCTGTACTAGCCGGACTCTGCTTTTCCCCGGGACTGCTGCCGGAGACGCCGGGGAGAGCAAGGTAAGCCGCGCACCGCTGATTAGCGGAGGTGCGCGGGTTCCTTTTAAATGCAGTCCCATGCCCCCGGTCTAGGGGACAGACCGGGTGCGCTAGAGGTGGCGGCGGGCCCCCCCCTCCAGCGGAGGCATACGCTGCCAGACCACTAGACCACCAGGGTAAATAAACGGCAAGCGGGATGCCGGCAACCCGGGGGTTAAATTTGTTAGCCAGGGGAGGAAGCCTTCCCTGTCTAGCGGCTCCTCCCCTCAGCTCAGCGCGCCTTTCAGCTAGTAGTCTGGCGTCGCTGAGCTGCAGATTCCTCGGCCACTCCTCCTCTGAGGTTTCCAGCAGCCATTTTCTCCAAGTGGCAGCGCAGATCTTCAGGGAGCACGCGGACCGGTCCCCCTGTGTACCTCTCCCCTGCAAAAGGACAGTGTACACAGCACTATAACCCTCCCAGACACTGAATCTGGGCATGTTGATTGTAGTGGAAAGGTGCAGTGAGTATATCTTCCTGCATGGTATGTGACTTTTGCAAGTGCTGCCTGTCTGTGTCTTTTTTCTACTTACGGTCAGCCTATACCTATCCCTTTCCTTCTCCTACAAGCCCTACAGGTGTGCAGGGGAAGGGTGTTTCTACTGACCTCACTTATATAGATCACGTATTTGTGAGGTCCGTCACATACAGTTGTGTGCTACACAGTGCCATATTGTGGGCTGTTGTCCAGCACACGGGTGAGTGCGCACGTTTTCTTCCTAAGTCATGTCTGAGGAGGAGATTGAGCACTCCGGGGCTCCGGGATTGTTCTCCTGCAGGCGCTGTTCTGCAGGAGTGGATAGGGAGGATTTGTCACAGGACGGCCTGTGCGGACTGTGCCAGGCGCTCCCTGGTATGTCTAAACCTCCTATGTCGCAGGAGCCACCATGGGCGATGTTTTCCCAAGTGCTAGTGTCCATCGCGGACCGTCTGTCGGTCCTGACTGCCGCCCCTACTAGGGCGTTGCCCCAGCCTGCCATCCCCCATTCCCCGGGTGTCCCACAATTATTGCAGACTCCCCCGGGGTCTCAGCCTGTTGGTCCCTATGCGGGGTTGCCAATGTATATACAGTCCACCCCTGTGGCGCAGCAGGCTGTGGTGCTGTTTCAGGCTCCTGGGGCAGCTCCTCCACCCTGGGTGGATGTGCTTTCCCACACTGTCCAAGATTTGGCGGCAGCATCTTCGGCTTTTCAGTCGATGTTGCGCAGTGACGTGCCCTCCAGGGCGTCTAAACGCACAGTTATTGCGCAGGCTGCGGACGTTTCGGACTCTGAGGGGTCCTCGGATGATGGTGAGGTGCAGGATGACTCAGCCTCAGATGCCTCAGTCCAGGAGGTAGACACTAAGTCTTCCATCAATGTGCGGGCTCTGGTTAGGGTGGTGCGGGCCATTCTTCTGATTGAGGATGAGGCACCCGCTCCGAAGTCGAGGTATCCTAGTTTTAAAAAAGCTAAGGTTCCTTCTGCAGCGTTCCCCTTGTCTGATCAGTTGACTGATCACATGGCGGTGGCCTGGCAGACGCCCAGTAAGCGATTCCTTCCACAGAAAAGCTTGTAAGAAATGGGAAATTCCGCCTGCGGTCGATTCCCATGTAACACGCCTCATCAGGAGTGCTACTTTGCCATTGCCGTCTATATCCTCGCTGAAGGATCCTACGGACAGGAAGGTGGAGACTTGTCTAAAGTCTATTTATTCTCTCTCAGGGGCTGTAGCCCGGCCGTCCATGGCCATCTCCTGGGTGGCCAAGGCCATTGAGGGGTGGGCCAACGCCTTGGAGGATACGTTTACGGATGAAGCTCCGGATGTCCAGAGGGCGTTGTTAGGACAGATGAGAGATGCCGCCTCCTACATTGGAGAAGCATCTTTGGATGCTAGCCTGCTGACCTCTTGGATTTTGGCGGCAGCAGTGTCTGCTCGCAGATCCTTGTGGTTGAGGTCTTGGAGAGCAGACGCGGATTCAAAGAAAGGCTTGGAGGCCTTACCTTTTAATGGAGAGTTACTATTTTGTCCGGACCTGGACAAAATAGTAGATACCCTGGCAAAATCCAAGTCAGCCTTCCTCCCTTCAGCTGCTACACCTGCTAAGGTCCGGAGCTCGGCCTTTCATTCCTTTCGGGTTCAGGGCAAGGCAAAGGGTCAGTCCTTCCCGAGGCAGTCCGCACCCAAGGCCGCCTCAAAGAGCAAGCCTGGAGTGCTAGGCTCCCTTCTTCCAAGCAAGAAGATAAGCCTTCTGCGTGATGGGACGGGTCTCCCTTTGGGGGACCCCAGAGTGGGAGGCCGACTTCTTTAATTCGCCCAGTGCTGGCACAATACCACCACGGATGCCTGGGTGCGAGAAGTGGTCTCCCAGGCGTACGCCCTGTCTTTTCGGCACAGGCCGCCTCGCCAGTTTTTTTGCACAAGTCCTTCTCAGGACAAAACCAAGGCCTTGCAGGTTCAGGAAGCCATAGAGGCCTTGCTGACGGCGGGGATCATTATACCCGTACCACAGTCTCAACGTGGGATGGGGTATTACTCTACGCTGTTTCTGGTGCAGAAACCCAATGGCTCTCATCGCCCCATCCTCAATTTGAAGTCCCTGAACAGGTTTCTCAGGGTTCCCAAATTCAGGATGGAAACTTTGCGTTCCATCATTCTGGCGATGGTACCGGGGGATTATATGGTCTCCCTGGATATCCAGGACGCCTACCTCCATGTGCCTATAGCAACATCGCACCAACGGTTTCTGCGGTTTGCTATTCTCCACAACCACTACCAATTCAAGGCTCTACCCTTTGGCCTCTCCACGGCACCAAGGGTATTTACCAAGGTGATGGCGGTCATGGCGGCTCACCTTTGGAGCCAGGGGATACGGTTGCTACCGTATCTAGACGACCTCCTCTTGCTGGCGAGCTCCCCGGAGGAACTGATCCAGCATCTCCACCTGACGGTCGCTTGTCTACAGGCGCACGGCTGATTGATCAACTGGAAGAAGTCCTCCCTCATCCCATCACAGCGGATGGTTCATTTGGGGGCCCTGCTGGACTCTCGTCAGCAACGGATTTTTCTGACTCCAGAGAAGGTCTCCTCCTTACAGCTGCGGATTCACAGTTGTCTGAGCAGTGGCAGAGTGTCGGTGCACTCAGCAATGACAGTTTTGGGGTCCATGGTGTCGGCATTCGACATGGTGGAGTTTGCCCAGTTCCATTCCAGGCCCCTGCAGAGGCTGATTCTTTCGGAATGGAACGGATTGCCACACAGGATCCGCTCTCAGATGCTGGTGTTGTCCTCGGAGGTGTGTCTGTCCCTGGCCTGGTGGCTACAGACAGCTCATCTCCTCGAGGGGCGCCCCTTTTGGATCCCGGAATGGGTTCTGCTCACGACAGATGCCAGTCTCCGGGGTTGGGGGGCGGTGACAGGCTCCTTGTCACTTCAGGGTCGTTGGTTGGCGGAGGAAGCGATTCTTCCCATCAACATCCTGGAACTGCGAGCAGTATACAGAGCCCTGCAGTCGTCCGGCACCGCTCTTCACGGAAGGGCCGTTCAGGTGCAGTCAGACAACGCCACCACGGTGGCGTACATCAATCACCAGGGAGGGACTCGCAGTCGAGCTGCGATGTCGGAGGTGTCCCGCGTCCTGGCTTGGGCGGAGCGCTTTCTTTCAGCTCCCTCGGCAGTCTTCATCCCAGGAGTCCTCAATTGGGAGGCAGACTTCCTCAGCCGTTACGACGTGCATCCCGGGGAATGGTCGCTTCATCCAGAGGTATTCCAACTACTCGTGGACAAGTGGGGGCGGCCAGAGCTCGAACTGATGGCGTCCCGTCACAATCACAAGCTGCCTGTGTACGGGTCAAGGACAAGGGACGCAGGCGCAAGTCTGATAGACGCGCTGTCGGTGAGATGGCTGTTTCAACTGGCTTACTTGTTCCCTCCGATATCTCTGCTTCCTCGGGTCCAGCGCAAGTTCAAGCAGGACGGAGGCACTGATCCTGGTGGCCCCAGCGTGGCCCAGAAGGCCGTGGTACTCCAATCTGCGGAGCCTGTCCATCGACGCTCCGTACCTCCTACCTCAACGGCGGACCTGTTGTCTCAGGGGCCCTGTCTTCACCCGGATCTGGGTCGACTATCTTTGACGGCGTGGCTCTTGAGACAGCCGTCCTGAGGTCTCGGGGCTTTTCTAGCTCCATTATTACCACCATGCTGAGGGAGCGCAAGCCTGCTTCCGCGAGGATCTATCACAGAGTGTGGCACACTTTCAGTGGTGCGAGGCCAGAAAATATGATCCCCAGGTGTTCCGGGTTTCGCGTATTCTGGCTTTTCTTCAGTCGGGTTTGGACTTTGGATTACGTCTTTCCTCACTGAAGGTGCACGTGACTGCTCTGTCAGTGTGGTTCCAGCGCAGGATTGCTGCTATGCCGGACGTACACACCTTTTTCCAGGGTGTTTTAAGAATCCAGCCTCCCTTTGTGCCACCTGTGGCCCCTTGGGATTTGGTGGTGGTTCTTCGGGCCTTACAGGGTCCGCCTTTCGAGCCCTTGGAGTCAGTGGAGCTCAAGTGGCTAACTTTTAAGACTGTTTTCCTCTTGGCAATTGCTTCTGCCAGGAGGGTTTCAGATTTGGGGGCGCTTTCTTGTCGTCCCCCTTTTCTGATTTTTCATCAGGACAGAGCGGTGCTTCGCACACGTCCTGATTTCCTGCCTAAGGTGGTTTCCAGGTTCCACATTAATCAGGAAATTGTTGTACCAGCCTTTCAGTCGCCTGATCTTTTGGCTGGGGAGACTTCCTTAGATGTTGTCCGTGCACTCCAGGTTTATGTGGACCGGACTAGTTCTGTGAGGAAGTCGGATTCTTTGTTTATCCTCTTTGGTTTTCACAAGAGGGGTTGGCCTGCCAACAAACAGACTCTAGCCCGTTGGCTTCGTTCTGTTATTATTGAGGCTTATATGCAGGAGGGTTTACCTGTTCCAGCCTCTGTTAAGGCTCATTCCACTCGGTCTGTGGGCCCTTCTTGGGCTGCTAGCCGTGGCGTCTCTGCTGTTCAGCTATGTAAGGCGGCCACCTGGTCTTCCATTCAGACCTTTTTGAGGTTCTATGCGTTTGACACCTTTGTCTCTCAGGATGCATCCTTTGGGCGCCGGGTTCTCCTATCAGCACAGGAGCGTCCCCGCCCTTAGTTGGACTGCTTTGGGACATCCCCAAGGTCACCCTGTGGACCCCTATGGACCCTGAAGTAGAAAACAAGAGATATGGTAAGAACTTACCTTTGTTATCTCTGTTTCTACGAAGTCCATAGGGTCCACAGGGCACCCGCCCTGACGCACCTGGCTTCATATGGGCCCTGTGACTGGTCACCGGTTTTCCGTCTCCCATTTCTGTGAGTATGGTTCTTGTGTGTTCCAGTCTTCCTTCTCTCTGTTTCGTCTCCTCCTCCGGCCTGGGCTGCTTACCAACTGAGGTGCCTGTGGCTGGGAGGGCGGGGTATAGGGGAGGATGGACCCAAGTGCATCCTGGGAGCAGCTAAAAGCTTTAACTCCGTGGTGCCCGAGGATCCAGGATCCAACTATACCCCAAGGTCACCCTGTGGACCCTATGGACTTCGTAGAAACAGAGATAACAAAGGTAAGTTCTTACCATATCTCTTGTTTTTATCTCTCTCCAAGCTTTGGTAAATACCCCCATGTGGAGATTCGGGACCCTACTAATAGAGTTTGCGTTATTCCACCCTCAACAACCAACTTAAACACACACTATGGGCCTAACTTATCAACGAGTTTTCATTAGCGAGATGATAATTGATAACGATGCTCCTGCCATCAGCTCCCAACTGTCATCTGTTTGACAAATGACAGTTGGGAGCTGATTGGCTGGAGCACCACTTATCATACACAGTGAGTTTTATCACTCGTTGTGAATGATAAAACCCGTTGTAAAATGAGGCCCAATAATAATGATAAATGACCCTTGAATATTACACTCCTATTATCACAGATTATCTTTGACACATGATAAAGCCTATGTGTTCACATGGAATGTAGGGGGAGATGTATCATCAGCGACATCGCCGATGCGGTACATCCCCCCCGACTTTGCGTACATACCGCGGTTAATTACCGTGGTATGTACTAAGAATATCGCAAAGAACAGCTGTCTCGATGAGAGCTGTCCTTTGCGATGCTGCCGGGCAGAGGGACTTCCGGGTTTAACACCCAGAAGTCCTTCTGCGCATGTGCAGAAGGACGCGGGCTGCGGGGGCTCATAGGAGGGATCCGTTCGGATCCCTCCCAGCCCCGAGTGTCGCGCTAAGAAGACCATAGGCCTCTATTGGGTAACGCCACCTGAAGGTGGCGTTACCTAGCAACGCGAAGCAGCAGAATGCAGCGCATTCTGCTGCTTAATACATACGGGAATGTGGTAAAACCCCCGAAAACTGAATTTTCGGGGGTTTTACCGCATTTTTGCCGATGATACATCTCCCCGTGATATCTTAGCTAATACCTTAACATGAAAAAAAAAACACAACAAAAATAACAATACAGATTTTATTATTGAATAAAAAGTGTTTTTTACCTTTTCAAGTAATTCACAGATGCAACATAAACAGTTGTTACAAATTAAAAATGCGCTTTGTTGTGCCAGAGAGCATCCTGCGGCGTGTTCATCGTGCTGGCTCGGTATGCTAATTTTGTCTAATGAGATCTTCTGTCATTGACACAAGACATACATATACAAGTTTTCAACACAAAATGCTTCATTGGATGTTTTGATTTAATGTTGGCATTCATTATATTTCACACAAAAAAAAAAACCTGACTACAAAATATTATTTAAGTGTACCTATCACCTACACACGGTAGAGGCAGCCATTTTGTGGGCTTAACCAATTATTCGGCCGCTAGTAATTAACATCACTGAGGAAAAAGGCAGCTGGTGCCTCATGCCTCAGTAATGTCATTAGTTCTTAGTAAATTGATAGGCGATGTTCTCCCGAATACTGCTTTAGCCCACACAATAACCCTTTCCCAAATGTATGCACAATGGGTTCACCTATATCCATAACAGAATCACGCTACAAAAAAGGTTTTACAAAATAAAAAAGCAAAGAGTACAATATTTATATTTTTAAACGTATCTCATAATTTACCTGCAATATGTACCAGCATCAAAGGCATAGATCCTTAAGTATAATCATTATTAATAGGAGTTATTAATAATAACGTGGTGAAAAGTGCTTTGCCCATGGCAATAAATGATAACAACTGTCTAGAGATAAATATATTTACTAAAGTGCAGGTTTTTAGAAATTATGTTGCCCATAGCAACCAGATTCTAGCTATTATCTTCTAGAAGGTACTAGATATATGTTAAGAAGAATCTGATTGGTTGCCATGGGCAACATCTCCACTTCTAAACACCTGCACCTTAGTAAATATACCCCAAAGTCCTTGGTGAAAAATAAATGAAGTTAAAAAGCAATGCATTTAGCAAAAGGGTGCAGATACAAAACAAGAAATTACATTTTTATCTATGCTCATCTTCGTACAGTTTAGTATATTGAAAGCAGATACCAGCTAGGTAGTTACGGGTTACTCCTGCTGCATGCACTAGGTCAGTAAATTGACTTTACAAAGAATATAGCGTTTCGGAAGCTTGCAAACCCGATTTCACAAAGTAGTTACTATACTATGGCCTAACAAACCGTATGCATATGAGCAAAATAACTACAAATATTCAGCAATCCATTTTGGTTAAATACATTGCAGAGGGTGAGGGCTATGGAAAAGCTACTAAAAAAAATATGTATAGTAAACAAAAAATGAATAATAATAATACAATAAAAAGTGTCACATTCACAAAAGGGAACCACAACTAAATAGTAAGAAATGGTTGAAATAAAGTGATAAGGAGTGTAACATAAATCACAAAGTGACCCCTCACACGACTTATACGTCCTTACATTGCGAAAAGAATCTAACGACTAATCAGCGTTTTCAGGGTTTGCTCATGCAGCGGGACGGCGCCAAATCCTGATCTCTTATCTGGATTTATTCATCATCAAATTTGCTGTAGGGATGATCCGTGTCTTGGAGGAGACCTAGGAGGCAGACACAAATGACATTATAAAAAAACGTCACAGTTCACACTAAGGGGTCTATTTACTAAGCAGTGTTAGGAGACAGAGTGAAAAGTGATAAGAAAGTGATAAGGTACCAGCCAATCAGCTCCCGACTGTCATTTTTCAAATGTGAGATGACAGTTGGGAGCTGATTGGCTGGCACCTTATCACTTTCTTATCACTTTTCACTCTGTCTCCTAACACTGCTTAGTAAATAGACCCCTAAATGCAACATACAAGGCGACAAACTAAACATTGCAAACTAAATAACATTGCCCCATCAGCAGAAGTTGGACCTTATTTATTCAACTGCAGACGTTTGTACACATATATTCACACAAATTCATATATGAACACATATGTTCGTATATTTTAATTGTTAAAACATGGGAATAACAGCACTGACTGCAAAATCCTATGTTTGTGAGATGGTATTCTCATCCAGTCTATGGGGAGTCCACAGATCCATGAGAATGGGAAGAGGCACACAGGATAGAAGGATAATAAATGTTATTACACATTGGGATCCCCTTTGTCTAGGAGATTCTACAACAAAAATTGTGTTCATTTTGCATAAATTTTAACTATTAAAATAAAACCACCAATATATCCAATCAAGCAAATACATAAGCAGGTAATGTTGAACCAATACAACCAATACAAGGAAAGTTCAACATGCATTATTTTATTATTACTACTACTAACATTTATTCTCGTCTTAACAAGAGTCAGTAACAGCATTTGTCTTTCTTCTTCATGAAAATCTCGTACAACAGAGAACGCAGGGTTAATGTACTCGGGACTATGCCTTGTGGGGATTGGCTGAGAAAACTGTGTGCGCTATACTTCTCTGAGTAAATGTCACCAACCACAATATAATAAATCCTACTTAATAAAGCTTCCCTCAGCTGTTTACATGTCCGCGGACCCATATTGTTTCTAAAGGGTGGAATGGAAAGTGTAGCTGGTGGATGCTTCAGCTGGGTACACACCTATACAATCCCCGATAAACGGCACAGTGTATGGAGCTTGCACGGAGTCAGCCTGGGGACACAGTACTCGGCTGGTCGAGGAGCGTTTCCCCGATCACCCAAGTGATCGCAAAGGTGTGTACCCAGCGTTGAACACTGGTGCAATGGTAAAGAAAAAAGGTGGTGTTGCCACAGCAACAGTCAACAGATACAACTTTTCCACCAAAGTCCCGGGTTTGACCCGGGATTAAGAACACGGTTCAAAACCGGGTCAGATTCAAGACAGATCCCTTTTCCACCGTGGCACTGATCCGCGTTATTCCAAGATCGGCACCGTTCACACTGCACGCGGGTGATGTAGCCGCTTGGGGATGACATCTCCTTGCACCGGAACGCGGCTCTCTCTTTGCTGTAAATGGGACCCGGGTCGGATGACCAGATTTACTCATTTCCACGCCAGTTCACCCAGGGGTCCTCCCTGGGAAGACCCCTGCTAGGTACCTGGGAAGGAGTCCCGGGTGACTGGACCTGCGTGGAGCCGTTTCCACAGACAAAAATCCTGGGCTGTTGCGCGTTCATTTGCAATAAGCTAGATTTTAGGTCAGTGGAAAAGGGGTATAATTCTCCTCAAGTGCCTTGAAAAGTCTATGCGAACTCAAACACTACGCGCAGCGGAGGTATATTTGTACTGTGCGCAAATAATGTTAATCTGGAAAAATACAGCACAGATTGCACACGTAGAATGCAAACACGGCAACTCATCCTTTGTGATGGCATTTGCAACAAAAGCTTGTGTTACACATAACAAAGAAAGCAGTGTATGTAATTAGGAGGTAACATAGCAAAATGCCACGAAGCAGAGGGTGGAATATGCCTGTGTTATGGGATGGGGGATGCGGGGATAAGGTGAGTCTGAGTATCGAGCACAAGCCCAGGTGCCCGAAAGATTTAATTCATACAGTATCACGGGGAGTCTCAGGAGAATGAGGATGTGCAATCTGGAAACCTACACAGGAAAAGACATTGAGGATGCACTATGCGATCATTACTGTTCAAATTTAAATGTATTTTATAATTAAATATAATTTCAGAGGTAGTTAGCATATCAGTGGCCAATGATACAGGCCTGCCCACCAGCGTCCAGGTCACCTCGTCGAGCCAGTCCCTAACACACTGGGGGTTCACATTTGGGGCGCAGAGTACCCCAAAAGACAGCCCAGCCAAAGACCTCCCCAGGGCATCACACACAAATATGAGTGACAGTGAAGTGTTATAAAGTATCAGGTATGTGAAGGTAGCTAATAAGTGTTGGAAATAGTAATAAAGGTAAAAAATACATGAATAATAAACAAATATAAAAAGTAGGGGTGAGCGGGTTCGGATTTCTGAAATCCGAACCCCCGAGAGCCCCCCCGATCCGAGGCCGATCCGAGTCAGGCTCGACTTTTCCCGCCTGACTTGGATCTGAAATCGAGGCAAAACGTCATCATCCCGCCTTCCGGGTCTCGCGGGTTTTGGATCCTATATAAGGTACCCGTGTCGGCGCCATTTTCTCACTCGGCTGTGGACAGTGAAGAGGGAGGGTGGGAGTTAGGGCTGGCTGGGCTGTGTAGTGTAGTGCAGAGTAGTGTTGTGCTGTGCTGTGCTGTGCTGTGCTGCTGTTGTCCATAGGGGCTGTGTCCACTACTTCAAAGTCCATAGGGGCTGGCTGTGTTGTGCTGTGCTGCTGTTGTTAATAGGGGCTGTGTCCACTACTTCAAAGTCCATAGGGGCTGGCTGGACTGTGTTGTGCAGTCAGTTGTCCATAGGGGCTGTGTCCACTCCAAAGTCCTGTGCAGTGTCCCAGTCCTAAAGGGGTGCTGTAGTGTTGTCCAGGGGGTGCTCTGTCCGTCAGGGGTGCTCCCCCCAAGTGCTAAAAAAAAATTATTTTTTCTGTGTTTGTGAATTGTGTGCGCAGTAGCCGCACGTGTATCAACAAAGTAGTGCCAAGCGTGCGCCTGTGTCATAAGTAAAGGGCAGGCTGGCTTGACCGTTAAGGGTGCTGTAACCCCCGAAAGTACACTCCAGTCCAAACCAAAAAAAAAATTATTTTCTGTGTTTGTGAATTGTGTGCGCAGTAGCCGCACGAGCATCAACAAAGTAGTGCCAAACGTGCGCCTGTGTCATAAGTAAAGGGCCGGCTGGCTTGACCGTTAAGGGTGCTGTAACCCCCGAAAGTACACTCCAGTCCAAACCAAAAAAAAAATTATTTTCTGTGTTTGTGAATTGTGTGCGCAGTAGCCGCACGTGCATCAACAAAGTAGTGCCAAGCGTGCGCCTGTGTCATAAGTAAAGGGCCGGCTGGCTTGACCGTTAAAGGGTGCTGTAACCCCCAAAGTACACTCCAGTCCAAACCAAAAAAAAAATTATTTTCTGTGTTTGTGAATTGTGTGCGCAGTAGCCGCACGTGCATCAACAAAGTAGTGCCAAGCGTGCGCCTGTGTCATAAGTAAAGGGCCAGCTGGCTTGACCGTTAAAGGGTGCTGTAACCCCCGAAAGTACACTCCAGTCCAAACCAAAAAAAAAATTATTTTCTGTGTTTGTGAATTGTGTGCGCAGTAGCCGCACGTGCATCAACAAAGTAGTGCCAAGCGTGCGCCTGTGTCATAAGTAAAGGGCCGGCTGGCTTGACCGTTAAGGGTGCTGTAACCCCCGAAAGTACACTCCAGTCCAAACCAAAAAAAAAATATTTTCTGTGTTTGTGAATTGTGTGCGCAGTAGCCGCACGTGCATCAACAAAGTAGTGCCAAGCGTGCGCCTGTGTCATAAGTAAAGGGCCGGCTGGCTTGACCGTTAAGGGTGCTGTAACCCCCGAAAGTACACTCCAGTCCAAACCAAAAAAAAAATTATTTTCTGTGTTTGTGAATTGTGTGCGCAGTAGCCGCACGTGCATCAACAAAGTAGTGCCAAGCGTGCGCCTGTGTCATAAGTAAAGGGCCGGCTGGCTTGACCGTTAAAGGGTGCTGTAACCCCCAAAGTACACTCCAGTCCAAACCAAAAAAAAAATTATTTTCTGTGTTTGTGAATTGTGTGCGCAGTAGCCGCACGTGCATCAACAAAGTAGTGCCAAGCGTGCGCCTGTGTCATAAGTAAAGGGCCGGCTGGCTTGACCGTGAAAGGGTTCTGTACCCCCCAAAGTACACTCCAAAACAAAAAAATATATATTTTCTGTGTTTGTGACTTGTGTGCGCAGTAGCCGCACGTGCATCAACAAAGTAGTGCCAAGCGTGCGCCTGTGTCATAAGTAAAGGGCCGGCTGGCTTGACCGTTAAGGGTGCTGTAACCCCCGAAAGTACACTCCAGTCCAAACCAAAAAAAAAATTATTTTCTGTGTTTGTGAATTGTGTGCGCAGTAGCCGCACGTGCATCAACAAAGTAGTGCCAAGCGTGCGCCTGTGTCATAAGTAAAGGGCCGGCTGGCTTGACCGTTAAAGGGTGCTGTAACCCCCAAAGTACACTCCAGTCCAAACCAAAAAAAAAATTATTTTCTGTGTTTGTGAATTGTGTGCGCAGTAGCCGCACGTGCATCAACAAAGTAGTGCCAAGCGTGCGCCTGTGTCATAAGTAAAGGGCCGGCTGGCTTGACCGTTAAAGGGTTCTGTACCCCCCAAAGTACACTCCAAAACAAAAAAATATATATTTTCTGTGTTTGTGACTTGTGTGCTCTGTGGCTGCACGTGCATCAACAAAGGAGCAGCGCCAAGCGTGCGCCTGTGTCCCATAAGTAAAGAGCCGACTGGCTCATTTCTTAAAGGGTGGTGTAACCCACAAAGTGCACTACTCTCCAGCAAAAATAAAAAAATATTTTCTGTGTTTGTGTGCGCTTTAGCCGCATGTATATATCAATATAACATAAATGGAGGACCAAACTTTCTCCGATAAAAATAAAATAGGGAAAGATCAAGAACCACTTCCTCCTAGTGCTGTTGCTGCTGCTGGGAGTTGTTCATCATCCCAGAGAGGAAGTAGGAACATCACTACTTTTACTAAACAATTGACCCTCCAACAGTCCCTAGCGATGAGGATGAAGTACGACAGCAGTCATCCTGAAGCAAAACGTATAACTGAGGCCTTGACTGCTATGTTGGTGTTAGACGTGCGTCCGGTATCCGACATTAGTGCAGTGGGATTTAGACAATTGATGGAGGTAGTGTGTCCTCGGTTCCAAATCCCGTCTAGATTCCACCTGCATCCTCAAAGCAGCAGCGACAAGCTGTCTGTTAAAGGGTGGTGACACCCTCAAAGTGTGCTACACAAACAATTAAAATATTGTTCTTTTTTTTCTGTCTTTGTGAAATGTGTGAGCTGTAGCCGCACCTGCATCCTTAAAGCAGCAGCGACAAGCGTGCGTCTGTCTGTTAAAGGGTGGTGACACCCTCAAAGTGTGCTACACAAACAATTAAAATATTGTTCTTTTTTTTTCTGTCTTTGTGAATTGTGTGGGCTGTAGCCGCACTTGCATCCTCAAAGCAGCAGCGACAAGCGTGCGTCTGTCTGTTAAAGGGTGTTGTAACTCTCAAAGTGCTCCAAAAAATAAATTTTTTTTTTTAATGTGTTTGTGACTTGTGTGCGATGTAGCCGCACTTGCATCCTCAAAGCAGCAGCGACAAGCGTGCATCTGTCTGTTAAAGGGTGGTGACACCCTCAAAGTGTGCTACACAAACAATTAAAATATTGTTCTTTTTTCTTCTGTCTTTGTGAAATGTGTGGGCTGTAGCCGCACCTGCATCCTTAAAGCAGCAGCGACAAGCATGCGTCTGTCTGTTAAAGGGTGGTGACACCCTCAAAGTGTGCTACACAAACAATAAAAATATTCTTCTTTTTTCTGTCTTTGTGAATTGTGTGGGCTGTAGCCGCACTTGCATCCTCAAAGCAGCAGCGACAAGCGTGCGTCTGTCTGTTAAAGGGTGGTGTAACCCTCAAAGTGCGCTCCACAAACAATAAAAATATTCTTTTTTTTTTTCTGTCTTTGTGAATTGTGTGGGCTGTAGCCGCACTTGCATCCTCAAAGCAGCAGCGACAAGCGTGCGTCTGTCTGTTAAAGGATTACATCGGTGACAGCATCTAAGTAGGCATGTCAGACAGTCCGTACCTGTACTGGCAGGAAAAAGAAGCAATTTGGAGGTCCCTGTACAAACTGGCTCTATTTTACCTGAGTTGCCCCCCCTCCAGTGTGTACTCCGAAAGAGTGTTTAGTGCAGCCGGGAACCTTGTCAGCGAAAGGCGTAGGAGGTTGCTTCCACAAAATGTGGAGAAGATGATGTTCATAAAATGAATTATCAACTCTTCCAGGGAGACCAGCCTCCAGAACGTACAGAGGGACCTGTGGTTCCAGCAGGGACGAATTAATACTCTGTGAGGATGAGGATGTACACACTGAAGAGGGTGAGGAATCGGTGGATGAGGAGGATGAGGATGACATCTTGCCTCCGTAGAGCCAGTTTGTGCAGGGACAGATTAATTGCCAGCTTGTTTTGTGGGGGCCCAAACGAACCAATAATTTCAGCCACAGTTGTGTGGCAGACCCTGGCGCTGAAATGATTGGTTTGTTAAAGTGTGCTTGTCCAGTTTATACAACATAAGGGTGGGTGGGAGGGCCCAAGGACAATTCCATCTTGCACCTCTTTTTTTTCTTTGCATTATGTACAGTTTGGGGCCTAGTTTTTCAAACTGCCATCCTGTCTGCCACTGCAGTGTCACTCCTAGATGGGTCACGTGTTTGTGCCGCCCACTCGTGTCGCTTAGCATAGTCATCCAGCTACCTCGGTGCAACCTTTTGGACATAAAAACACTATTGTGAGGTGTGAGGTGTTCAGAATAGACTGGAAATGAGTGGAAATTAAGGTTATTGAAGTTAATAATAGCATAGAAGCAGAAAAACCTACAAATTCTGTGATTTTAGCTGTTTTTAAAAAAAATACAGATCCAAAACACAAAACCCAGAATCCAAAACACGGAAGGGTGGTTTTGGCAAAACCAATCCAGATCCAAAACATGAAGAAAGATCCAGATCCAAAACCAAAACACGAAAAGTGGCCGGTGCACACCCCTAATATATATATATATACATACACACTGAGACATACACACTATATAACACATGCTATTAAGTTATGCACCATAAAATCAGGACTCAGTCAATTAAACTAAATAATTTCCCCACATGACAGAGGTGCTTCAGTGTGGCTAATTCTGTATAACTCACTTAGTCAGGACTCAGGCGTTTGGTTCGGCGTCTGCTCCTGTTGATTGCACGCTGCTGCGGCAGCGGCTCTTCTGCTCTTCTTCATGGGCATGCAGTCCGGTAGAAGAAAGTGCACAGTGTGACATCGTCATGTCACGTGCGCGTCATCGGCAGAAGCCAATTGATTTGCGGAAGCGGGCAGGGGAGGTGGAGCTCGGGTTGGGAGGGGGCAGCTGCCAGTCACTGCAGCCTCTTCTTAATGCTATGTGCTCCCGGACGGTCCTGACCAGGTGGGAGCGGGACATGGAGCTTAATTCAATTTAATTTATGGCTATGTAGCTAATGGGTGGTCCAGTGCACACCCGGGCCCCCTCCTTTCTGCCAAGTGTCCGGGCCCGGGACTACAGTCCCAGCAGTCCCCCCCTGATGGCGGCCCTGTTAGTACATTAGTATGGGGATATGGAAATTATGGTATTCATCAAATTCCGAAAATGATGTATTTTCGGAATTTGATGGAGTTACTATCCGCCACTGTGAGGTGGCGAACAGCAGGTGACACTTACCTGTGTCAGCGTGGGAAGGTCCCCCAGCGTCTTCCTCCAGCGCCCTGGTCTGTTCTCTGGCTCCGGAGGCTGGTCTGAGATGTGTTCTCCCAGCAGAACACAATAAAGTTTAGAAAAAAAAAAAAAACTTTTTTTTTTTAAATTCTAAACTACTGTGGTCAGCTGGGAGAACATGTGACAGCACAGCCACCGGAGCCGGAGGCGCTGCAGCGGGCAGGTAAGTGCAGGGACGGGGAGAGGTGAGCGGAGGGGGGGACACAGACTTACTGCCGCTGTAGGCAGTGCTACGCATGCGCTGGTTTTATGGATATAACGGCGCATGCGCAGTACTGATTACAGCTGCGGTAAGTTAGGGCAGATAGTGATAACTATCTATTTCCTGAAAAGCTGTCATCGCAAAAATGACAGCTTTTCAGAAATAATAATTATGGGGAGGAGGAATGATGAATTTCTCCGGTAATTAGGTAGAACTCCATGCGAGTTCTAAACCTAATTACCTCCAGAGAATATTTAGGTATGATGAATAGGCCCCTATGTGTATTAAGTGGTGATGCCCTGAAGAGGCCCAGCCAGAACAGCTCAGGGGGCCCCACGACCCAAACGCTCACCCCAAATAAACTGACACTATATAAATCTAAATAGGACTTATGGATTATGCCAGTTACCTGGTGCAGTCAAATGCTAGGTCCCTGCTTGAAAACATATATAGGGAGGTGGGGGAGGGGTGCCAATCTAGACTGCAGCAGACCTCAGATGTGTGTATAAATACACATAATACAGAGTATAGGGAGGGGCTCTAGACTGCACACCCTAATAGTAATGACAGGTGCCATCATGCTGAGATTTTAAATGAATATACACACGAAAAGAAATTGCAGATGCACTATGCGATCATTACTGTTCAAATTTAAATGTATTTTATAATTAAATATAATTTCAGTGGCAGTTAGCATATCAGTGGCCAATGATACGGGCCTGCCCACCAGCGTCCAGGTCACCTCGTCGAGCCAGTCCCTAATGCTGGCCATACAGTAGTACGACCAGCATAAGATAAGATTCAACTTACGATTTCCCTTGAACTCCCCGGCAGCTCCCTGGCAGTCCTGTCTGCACGATTTGGTGCTTACGTTCATACAATCTCACGTACGATCATTCACCCCGATGGATCATGTGTCAGATCGTCCAAGCTATGTTATTTCTTAAAAAAAAAAAAAAAGACTGATACATGCACGGGTGAAGTAGATCCGTGATGCATGCATCTGACTTTAATAAAATAAACACAGATGCAGGGATGGTTCAGAGAGAACCATGCGTGCATCTGTGAAAAAAAAAAAAAAACTGTTTAAAAAAACAAAACACGGTGTGAAACCGCGGGGTTTCAGATACTGTAGGAGGAAGACGGGGATGACAGACTAAGTCTCCCAATTGCGGTCAAACCCAGGTTTGACGAGACCTGCCCAGAGGCGCGGAGTCTAACCCACTTGGTGGTATTCCTCAGTGACCCCTCCAATCAGGATATGGTTTTCGCTGCACCAAGTGAGCAGGTCGTGGCCCTCTGGACAGGTACCTGGGAGTGACGGAAGACTAGAACAATATACAGAACATAACTAACACAGGGAACACTGGGAATAACACGGAGGATTGGAAGCAGGATTAGTACTGAAGACTGGGATGAAGTACACCAGGATGTGTATTTTGTACGCAATGGTGCGGCTCCTGAGACAATAGCAGATGATTTGGAGACATGTACACAGTAGTGTATATTTGTACACAAAAGTGCGGCATCGGACGCACTGGCAATTTGTACACAGTGGTGTGTATTTGGTACACAAAAGTGCAGGTCGGACGCACTGGCAGATCAACTAGAGATTTGTACACAGTGGTGTGTATTTAGTACACTAAAGTGCGGCTCCGGACGCTCTGGCAGATGAACTGGAAATGATACACAGTGGGATGAGGTGAGGCACACAGAATAGATTAGCACAGAACGCGGGGACTTGAATCCACAGAGGTGCAACTGGAGACACACAGGAAGCCAGGAACTAGTACGGAACACGGACACTGAATATACAGAGTAATACTTGAAGACACACAGGGAACCAGGAACACTGAAGGAAGCAATACGGCCTCTGGAACATGAGACGGTAGTCACAGGAAAAGACTACTGTACGTGCAGTCTTACAACGAAGTTGAACAGCAACTTCCTGTTGCAGGAGTTGGTCCTTGGGGGCATGTGCAAAGAGACAGCAACCGCATATGTAAAGTACTGACAAGCGATGGGATTTTGCCAGCGGAAATCCACACCATCAATGGTTAAACTATTTACCTATTGAGGGGAATCATCCATGTTCAGTATGAAGTAAATTACATATGAAAGTATGTTTATCATCGCCATCTAAGATGGTGGTACCCAAGGGCGTATTTATAATGGGCCCGCACCGCACGCCCTAAACCCATAAAACGTACCTCTCCGGAGTCCCATGTCGGCTCCGGCCATTTTCCCGTCGTTGCACATGTGCAGTACAGGGAAAATGGCCGCTGCGGCCATTTTCCTGGTGATCTGTGTATGCGCTATAGACTCTGGGCACACTCTAGTGCCCAGAGTCTATAAGTGTGGCACTGGCCGTGCACCGCTCAGTGCGCAGCCGGCCGCGGGACGGAGAGAAGGGGGCCCGTGTCGGAGACTGCACACGGGCCCCCTCCTCTCTAGAAACGCCCCTGGTGGTACCAGAATAGGTATTATATAAGCCATCCCATGAAACAGCACAGGGAAATCTTCCGCGGCGAATATTTACCATAGGCAGGATTATTGCTGATGGTAGCCGTTTATGGCAAAGCAAAAATAGGTCCCAGCAGCAACAATTTTTCATCCTATCATACATGTGTAAAGCTAATAAAGGCCGTTGTGTACCACAATATCTGCAAGGTTAGTCAGGCATATCACAGACAGATGGGAACAAATGGCTTTCCATTCACATTGTGACTTGAGATTGAGTGCTCTACAAGTCGCCCATAAATCTCTGCCAGGGTAGCTGCTTTAAGGAACATTTAGTGCAGGATGAATCTATTGCTTCCTCTTTTTGTCTTTATATCGCCCAGCAGGAGGAGGTCTGTTCACCGATATGACCCACAAGTGTTTACCTCAGCAAACAGCAGCAAGCTGGGTTCGCATTTCATACATAATAAATTAGATTACAAAGAAATTGGATTGAACAACACTGTGCAATTTCCATTAAATCAACAGAGATAAACGAGTTTGACAGCCAAGACAGCATATAAATTAAAAGCAGAATCATCTTCTGAACAAGAGAGACTGAAAGGAGACCTTACAAGTCTATTAACTAGTTCCAAAACAACGCTATGACACAAGTTAGGGAAAAACAAACATTAAACTGGGTAAACACTGAGCGATGTGTACCCAGCTGATCTGTCGGCCTAACGGGCCAACATATCGGATCCTGGGTACACATCAGAACGAGGTAACAAACGATGGAATGATACCTCGTTTTGTCCTTCATTACCTGCAACAGGGCCACTTGCGATATTGTCCGGTTAAACGTGCAGCACGGCCGTCCGGACGATGTCGTAAGCGGACGTGCGCATATTGGCAACATTGAGCGATGAGGGAGATGTCGTTCCGATTTGGACAGAAACTACATATCATGCCGACATTGTCTCAGTGTGTACCCAGCTTAATTGTACTGCGCCATGGTAAAGCAGTATGTAAAGGAATGGTAGGTGGCATCACTGTATTGTGACATCTTGGAAATGCCCAGACCTGCATCAGTTGTAAAGTCCTGCATCAGTTGTAATCTGACATCTCTTGAATCAGCTAGGCAGCTCATGGCAAGTCGACCTCAATTATCGGAGTTTGAATGGGGCCTGACAGTGGGTGCCCAACATATGGGACATTCCATTTCCGAAGTTGTGCGGACATTAAACATTCCTCGATCTATGGTGTCACTTGTATACTGGGAATACCTCATGGACGGCATTACCACCCATCATGTACAGCACAGTTGCCAACCACGGGTGCTTAATGATCGAGACCATCTGGCCAGAATTGTCTGTGGTAAAAGACAAGTAACACTGGCTCAATTCACATCTAAATTCAATGCAGGAGGTACCATACACATATCCAGCAGGTCAGTGCAACGTTCTTTAGCTTCCATGGGATATGAAGCAGAAGACCCACCAGAGTGCCAGTGTTAACACAATGACACCAGACACAGCATGCCGTTGCTAATTGGACCCCAGAGGACTGGTAACAAGTGCCGTTGTCTGATGAGTCACGGTTCCAGTTGTTTCGGGCTGATGGTAGGGTTCGGGTGTGGTGCAGACCCAATGAGACCCAGGTTGTCAACAAGGTCCATCTTCTGGCCAAGCACTTCCACAAAGGATATTAAATTACAAGGTGACTTTCAATATTCCTACAATGACTTTTTCATGTAGAAGAAATGTGGAATTATCACTAAACGGTGTATTGTACGAATTATATTAATATATCACAAATACTTCTGTAAATAATATATGGTGCGTAGTAGTAGTGTCATTATTCATGAAGAACACTTGTCTAAAATTATACTAGGACATCAATGGTGGTCTGTTACTGGTGTGAGTGACCGAGAATGATCCCCTACATAATCCGGCCAACCGTAACACACAGAGGGCCTGACTCAGACGTGTACTCAGTACCGATATTTGCGCAGTTGACCGTCTTTTTTGTGCTGCACATAGTCCTAGTCGCGCCCCGTATGCATTCTGATTGTCTGCGCACAGAGACGTGGCACAGAACCGGATGCAGGGTCTGAGATTTTTAATGGGGACTTTGAAGCCCACGTGGGCGTGGCCTTGAAAGTGGCTGCGCACCGCGGCTCACTCAGGAGGCCATACTCAGACATAGAAACTGCACCAGCCACAGGGCAGGTGCAAGTTCCGATGATGTGACCGATCGTGGGGTCTAAAGACGCTGCAGATGTTTGAAAATCAGATGCGGCATTAGCATAAAGTTGCAGGCGCGGCCAAGTCTGCATTCACTTCAGAGTGCGGCCAAGAGACACATGCCTGTATGAATAGGTTTTAGAAAAGCAAAATCTAAATTGTTAAATTGCAGTTTACCTTTTATACAGATGTGTCCACATACATCTATCCTCCGCGCGCTACAAGTCGCTCCACACCTAACGTGAGAGCTCTGGGCCTGATTCAGAGCCGGACGCTATTTGCGCTCGATTGTTTAGAAAAAGGGGCCGGCTATTTAAATTGAGCGCTCGCTCTTTGCGGTCTGTTGACGCCTCTATGTCTGAGCGAGCGAACGAAATATGCGTTCGCTATTTTGTAAAGACGCCCCCTGACCGCTCGCATCCTACGTCATCTCCGCTATTTATTTGATTATTCGAGTACATCGAAAGGTGTCTGAACTGCTCGCAGTGCTTGTGGTTGGATTTTCCTACCGCAATCATGCGACCAGTTCAGGCTAGGAAACAACCACGTGACGTGGCCGATGACGCTGCTTTGTTAATTATGCACACCCTTAAAACGCCCGTTTTGACCGTTTGGCACGCCTGCGTTCGGATCTCCACTCCCCGTTTTCAAGCACCTTCCCCTGTTACCAGCCACAAACGCCTCATTCTGTCACTCAAATTAGCAGGCATTCGCTATTTTGCGAGCACGCAATTTCCGACCGCAATGACTGGTTCGCGCATGCGTATTATGACCCATACGCATGCGCAGTTGTGTGAACATCGCTCGGAGCGAACAAGCGGCCGCTTACGAGCGGCTCTGAATCAGGCCCTCTGTGTGCCTCGGCAGCGCTGTGCGTCTTTTGTGTGAATTTTTACCTTCAAATGTGTCTTATTCACACAGTGATGCAAATAGATAGCACAAGCAGCTTCTGCTGATTAAAATGATATGCAGCATGCCTATGTTCTCTGTGAGCGAGTGCGGGTGTATCTGCACATGAAATGCTACGTTACAGTGTCAGCGGCTGTAACACTGTAACGTAGCATTTCGCATGTAGATACACCCACAGACGCAGAGAACATAGGCATGCTGCATATCATTTTAATCAGCAGAAGCTGCTTGTGCTGGCTACTGTGCAAATAAGACACATTTGAAGCTAAAAAGTCGCATAAAAAATGCTCAATGCTACAGAGTCATGCCACGGCGTGACTAGAAGGACTGTTTAATGCGCAAGGAGCCTAGATGTATGAGGACGCATCTGTATGTCACACTTCAATTAAAAAAGAAAAGAAAAGCAGGTTAATGCCCAATTCCACCTGGCAAAAATGTGATCCCGCAGGTCCCCGCTGCTCTGTTGTGACTTTTTTTTGTTATCAGGCACCAACAAACTGTGCACACGATACGCAGATACTGTAGGTTGTGAGTCGAGTTCTTTGTCAGCCATGTATCCTGCTTTGTTATTGCATTTCTTCTGGCTGCTGATGTTCAAGGTTCCAGCATCAATACCAATAGTGCTGTGACCTCAATCCAAAAGGTGATATAATGAGGACAGGAGGAGTCTCTAAAAGATAGGTCTCAGATTGTGGTCTACTTGTGTACTGGGATCTTCGATATAGGAGCCAATATAAACATGAATCCGTATAGCGTAAATGAAGGGTTCCTGGGGAAGGAAACTCTGACATCAGGTAGGGGATTATAAAAGTAGTAATGAGGTGGTGGGGTGTGTACTCTACAACATTTTCAGGAGAAGGAGAATTTAGCTTCCAATAACCCTTCTAAGAGGACTAGGTTTCTGGGGTAATGGTACTAATATCGTTAGCAGAAAAGCTAGGCTAACTTCTTAAATAGTTTTGGTGCATCCATATTGGTTTTCTGGCTGTGCAATTTAAAATACATAAAGAGACAAATCAACTTTCCAGATGCGCATATTGGGGGACTTAAACATGATCCACAAAAGGTTGCATATATTTGGAGGACAAAAATTCTCCGGTTTCTCCAAGATTTTTTCGACATTTATAATATCTACAATCAGAATCTAGACTAGAGCATGTCGACTCTGAACTTGTGGTCACTTCCGGGTAGTCGACATGCAGCAATGTCGACACCTTACCCTAACCATAAGATTTGTATTATGACTATATAGACATGTCATATGTCGAAATTTTAACCAAGCTCACATGGTGCAGGTGTAGACATGCAGTATGTTGACAATTTAATCATGTCGACATGCTAAACTTTGATTTCTTGGAGTCGACAAAATGGCTGCATATTCATTCTCCTATTGTATATAAAATGCTTAATGTGTAATGCCAGGTCATCGCTTCAAAAAAATACTGCTTTTTTAATTCAAAACAAAGTATTCAAATATAGGAGGGGGTGGGGGAATGAGTTAGATATTTGCTATTTAAATTCTCACCTCCAAATTACATTTTATGGCATTTTACATACCCTCCTGCAACTTTTATGGAATGCATTGCTTTCAAACTTTTTCTGTTCTTTTCAGCCTTGCATTATTAACATCAGCCAGCCATGCACTGTTACCATTGGGCGATTATTTTGAAATACAATACAGTTTTCTTGAGCTCTCTACACTGGATAAAGCTAGATAGGGAACCACGGAATGGGAATGAAATCCCGACAGCGACAGGTAAGTAACCTAACCCTCCCCTCCCCCAAACCCTCCCTTAGGGGTGACTAACCCTAAACTCCCGGGGTGGTGCCTAACTTTAAGTTCCCCCAGGGGTGCCTAAACATACCCCCCTTCCCCCGCACCCTAAACCTAACCCTCCCAGGGGATGCCTAACCCTAACTACCCCTTCCCCTAGCCCTCCGGGGGGGGGGGCGGGGGGTGCCTAAGCCTAAGTCCCCCCGCGTGTGCGGCTACATGCTAGAGACAGCCGGACTCACCTTGATCGGTCCGGCGTCTTTAGGCACTCCGCTGTCGGGATGAAGATAGGCGTCGGTATTTCAACGCCTATCTTCTGTCCCTTGCTGGTCTGGTGTCGGGATAGAGACCGGCGGCATTTAGTCGGCCGTTCTATTACCTATATCCCGGAAATCTTTGCATGCCATAATACGCAACATGTTTGGGGGAGAATTGGCACTGCACATCACCCCAATAACACCATACCAACAGTGAAGTTTGGAGGTGGGAACATCATGGTCTGGGGCTGTTTTTCAGCATACGGTACTGGCATACTTCATATGGTTCAAGGAAGGATGAATGGAAAAATGTACCGAAACATTGTGGATAAAAATCTGCTGCCATCTACCAGGATGCTGAAGATGAAACGAGGGTGGACATTTCAGCAAGACAATGATCCAAAACACAGCCAAGGACACTCCCAATTGGTTTCAGAGAAAGAAAATAAAGCTGCTAGACTGGCCCAGCCAATCCCCTGACTTGAATCCAATTGAAAATCTATGGAAATAACTAAAGATCAGAGGGTCTCATTCAGACCCGCTCGCGAGCGCAGGACGCTCGCAAGTGGGTCGATGGTACCCAAATGCGCATGCGCACGACGGAGCCGGCTCCGTCGTGTGCATGTGCGAGACCCGGCGAGCGACGAGGAAGCCGTCGCTCGGGGTCTCGCACCAAAGGGGGTGTGTTGTCGATGGTGAGTGACAGCACGCCCCCTTTGGTGGGCGTGCCCGGGGCGTGGCTGCCAGACGGAGGCGTTCCCATGGGAACGCCTACTGTCTGGGTCCGGCCCCACTGACATCACAAGTGATGTCAGTGGGAGTGATTTTGGCTCTGATAGAGCCAAAATCACTCCAGGGCTTGCGGCAACGAGACCCTACCGCAGGGTCTCGTCGCAAGCCCGATGGTCGCGATGGTCTTGACCATCGCGACCATCATCATGGACGCTCGCATAAGCTGTGGGTGGTAACCCACAGCTATGCGAGCGTCCAAGAGGCCGCTTCAATTTTAGGTAGGAGGGCCCTGATTCAGAGCTAGCGCTCTGGTCAGAGCGTCCAGCTCTGAATCAGGCCCAGAGATCATAGAAGAGGCCCACGGAACCTTCGAGATTTGAAGACTGTTTGTGTGGAAGAATGGGCCAAAATCACACCTGAGCAATGCATGCGACTAGTTTCTCCATACAGGAGGCGACTTGAAGCTGTCATTACCAACAGATGATTTTGTACTAAGTATTAAATACATTTCAGTAAGCGTGTTCAATACTTTTTCCCTGTGTCATCTCCCGCATCATCCGCCGCCCCGAGCGACCCCCCCCCGCATGTAAAAGTGGGCGGTTCGGGTGACGATGATGCGTTTCGTGCTAAATCGCGTCATCGTAACTCTGCTCCCTGCTTTGTAATGGCAGTAATGTCAGCATTATAAAGCGGGGGGCGGGGCCGCGATGACGCGAACGTGCGAACACATCCCATTCCACCCGCACCCTCCCTGCCAGAAAGTCGGCATGTATACATTTCACATTATTACACTTAACTTAATTTATGGACATCTATGGTTTAATTTCTTTGCATGTGTTGATTGCATGGGCTGTAGCTGACATTTGGTGAAAATTTCATTACAATAGCCCCATTACAAATATATCTAGGAAGAGTCCTGGTGGTTCTGAACGTCTTCCATTTACGGATGATGGAGGCCACTGTGCTCATTGGGACCTTCAAAGCAGCAGATGTTTTTCTGTACCCTTCCCCAGATTTGTGCCTCGAGACAATCCTATCTCGGAGGTCTACAGACAATTCCTTGGACTTCATGCTTGGTTTGTGCTCTGACATGCACTGTCAAGTGTGGGTCCTTAGTGTATGCCTTTCAAAATCATATCCAATCAACTGAATGTACTACAGGTGGACTCCAATTAAGCTATAGGATCATCTCAAGGATGATCCGTAGAAACAGGATGCAATTGAGTTCAATTTTGAGCTTTATGGCAAAGGCTGTGAATACTTATGTTGCTCGTTGCCCTGATGCTGTCTAGTGACCAGGTAGTAGTACTTAGTGTCTGTAGTGCCAGGGTCCAAGGGCTATGCTGGGAGAGCATGGCCAATTATGGTCTCAAGCCACTGCTGACTACTAAGCATGAGGAGTCCTGAGACCTTTTATGTTTAGTTGTTTATTTGTGTTATATGCCTGTGTGTGTTCAGGCCTAAACTGTCTGCTGCCATTAAAAGACACTGCTTTACCGAATACCTGCCTGTCTGAAATCCTCATTTCTACAGTCGTTCCAATATATAATATATATATAAACACACGCACACACACATACATACATAGGTTCAGCCCTCTGTACTCTCAATTTTATGGTAATAGTGTGACTGCCATTAACTGATCAATGATACAGTATAATACAAATTAGGGCTGCTGCAGAATGCATTGTGCCTAACCTTATTATAATGTGTAGGTGCAACGCAATTTTTCTTAAATGTACATATAATATGGTTGTCTGCATCTGCATTAAATTTTAGGCAAGACGCTTGCAGAAACATTTGTAAGTAGTACAAGTAAAAACATCACTTTGAAGACCTACTTATCATTTTTCGATGATCCCTTTTTCCTCCTCTTCTAAAATAATCTTCATTGGCACATCATTTATGTCTTAAATAGGTCACTAGAGTCAGGGTTTATTTAGGCTATATTTCTTTTTATATGTCACATTTGTGCATGTTAATGTTTTTAATACATGGGTATTTGCACTTTACAAATGCAAAATTCCAATTAAAATGTGCCTAAATGCAAAAACCTTTCCAGTTGAGAGAAATAGCTGCTGGCCGATCACCGACAGCCGGTAAGCAATTTATTTTTGGGCTCTGAGTGTTCTGCAGATACCAGCTAAACTAGTAATGCCCCTATACCTATATACAATATTTTCAATTATTTAAAACTAGCTTGGATACCCGGCGTTGCCTGGGTTGAAGACTGGACTCTGAAGTACATCTGCAGCCTTTATTTGTTTACATTGTTCTCGCATATAACCCCATTCGATTGATCCTGGCTCCCCCTGCACCCACTCACGCACAAAAGAAGGGCCGTTCCAGTCAAAGCCACTGATTACATCTGGCGCACTGGCGGGCCGACATTGTGAGACAGCGTCGCCGGTCGCGAGGCAATAATGTGTGCCATAAATTATAAAGGGGAACTACTACTGTGTGGAATAATGTGTTATACGGGGCACTACTACTATGTGGCAAAATCTGTAGAGAGTATTACTGTGTGGTATAACGTGCAAGGGGCTTTACTGTGTGGCATAATGTATAAGGGGCACTACTACTGCGTGGCATAATATGTATACTGCGTGGCATAACCTGAATGGGCTCTGTGTGGCATAACATGAATGGGCACTGTGTGCGGGCAAATTTATGTGTTTTTTTTTTTTTACATCTGGGGGGCCTTTTAAGATCTTGCTATGTGGCCCTAGAAGTTCTAGTTATGCCCTTGCATGCAAACACAGAGGGTTGACTAATATATATGGTCACGAAATGACTGGATTTAATATGAACTTGCATGAGTTGTAAAGTTTGACACTTGCTCAGATTGAGAGGTTAAAATTATACTTTTGTAGCCTTCACACAGGTTTTTGGCAGACTGCCAATGTCCAATGGAGCCAGCCCCAGAACCTGTGAAATGTAAGAGTGTCCCCATTTTTAGGGATTGCGTGACAGCGTGTGGCCTTGACGATGTTCAAACCTAGGCAAAAATCTAATCCTGTTCAAACTACACCACCATACCAAATTTGGTAAAGCTAGGTCTAAAACTCTGGCCCTGCATAAAGGACAAATAGACACACACACACTTTCTTGCTTATTATGTAGATGATAACTTATCCAACAAATGACACCATATTATTGCATTTGGATCACCAGAATTGGCTAAGCCCCTCCCTTCAGAAGACGCAACATTTGTCATCCTGCTAGGCCAAGTGCTTACCTGTACAATCAATTATGCAAAAATAAGTGCATTATTTAAATACAGCATTGAGATGCGGACTGTTATTGACAAGGGAACAGGGATGGACTTTCACATACAATCAGGACATAAGGGTTGCCTTATTTGAGTCAGGGACATCTGCGGCACCTGCTTACTACCATATGCGTGTGCATGCATCTTTCCCGCTATGCGAATATCCGGCCGTATTCATGCAGACGCCTGGGCTGCCTGCTGTTTTTCCAGTCTCAGCTGTCATCATTAGCATGGGGACTCACACCCACCCTATGCTGGGTGCAAAAAATCCATCGGGCACAGGCACGCCTGTACATCAGGCCACGTACGTCTGCACGCCACAAACGTGCACGGTAGTCTGCCTACACGCTCATGATACTAACACGAAATGAATCATGTGATCAACATGGTCGCCGGAACGTTCATTTCACGGAAATAGTAGTCAGTCAACCGATGGACCAATCTGTCTGCACTTTCGATCTTTGTCAGTGTGTGTATGCGATTGCTTTCTTCAGTTTGCAGATACCTGTGGAACCTGTCTGCCTATGGACTGGGGTCCAGTTCAGGATCAGGCAATTAACGAGCCACATGTGAATGGTTTTTCTGATCAAACACAGCGGCTTTCACAGAAACCTAAAATAGCACAGTCACTCGTCTCTACAACAGATCCACAGATTTTATAAGGCTTCAGTTCCACCTAAACTCTCTGGTCCTCCAGATTTAACACTAAGGACACCTATAAATCTCTGTATACAAACGAATAAACCGGAGCACTCTCCCTCTGTGTTACTTAGTGTAAAGATGAAATGTGGGCACACATTAACAGGTTGTGATGGGGAACATCTCATCGCTGTTTGCTTTGAAGCCAACAGCGATGGAATGACCTTTATAGCTTTATGTACAGACCAAGCTTCTTGTTTGAGGATCGCTCATGTATCATCAGCAGCCAGAGACCCCGCACCTGACATTTTAAAATTGCTTTGCTCCCTTGTTCCTGGAACGCCGGTCGTCATTGAAGTCATTGATCATGTGGCAATTTTTATATTGAGCAATCGCTAGTATATCAAATGGGTCAAGGTACAATTTGCCAATCGACTTCACTAAGAGAAATGAAAACCTTGATAGGAGGAGGAGGGATGGCTCCACAGATCAGCCGAACAAAGACATTTTCTTTTTACTCTTCTCCTCCTTTGTAGGAATAAACCTTTGTTTGTTATGGAGTACTGTCAGAGGTTCCTGTAATCTGCAGATTACATTCTAAACATCTACTGTTGTTTAACCAGGCGCTGCATCAAAATGAAAAGCCAGGGGCACGCACCTTATTTTACAGACACGGTACGGGTAGCCAAGATTAATTTCTATTATTGTTCTCTTTCTGCAAGGAATAATGTGATATACACATTATGCCACAATATTCCACTATCCTCGAGAGAACAGCACTTTATTTGAGATATATATACGGTAACAGGTGGGGAAAAAAAAGCATGAACTAGAGGAAAGGTGTTAAACGAACAAAGAAAATGTAAATGATGGAAAAATAAAAAGTAATAATGACTTGTACAAACAAATAAAAAAAAGATATATATTTTGACCATGTTCACGTCCATCTCTCCGCCATTACAGTTTTTGACAGGAAAATGTGAAAAAAGGGCACACAGATGGCTTATACAGAAAAGGGTAATAATATAAAATACTTAAAAAATCGATATATATAAATAAATATACTGGTATCTCAGAAGCTTAGAAAATTAAGTACCTAATAATGTATCTCATATAGCAGGTAAACATGTAAAAATGTATGGCTATTTAGGTGGATAATTGGAAACGTGTAAAATAAACACTGCGAATGGAGCCATTCCTGAGGAGTCAAAACAGGACAGTGACTAATGTCCTCCGGAATTTGTAGCCGCCGAGACCGCCAAGTACTGTAAAAAGCTTTTTGCATAAAGGGCCTGATTCAGATATATACGCAATGCCAATATTTACGCAGTTGAGCGATTATCGGCAGACTGCGCATGCATCTTAGCTGCAATGCGACTACGGTGGTAATGGGGATTTATTCGCAAGTGATTGACAGAGGCCATTTTATAGGAAGTAACAGGGAATGGCGGCAAAAACGTGGGCGTGTCGTGACCGTTTTTCCGGGCGTATATCTGCCTACGTCTGCGATCCCATACTCAGAAAATATGGCGCCAGCTTCTCAGTTCCCGCGTCCATTCAGCGCGACCACAGGATTACTCAGATGGTTGATTACAAAACCTGCGAGTTTGTACTTTGTACGCACTAGGTTGGATCTGCAAAGCCGGTGGTGGGCGTCTCCATAAACATTTAAATTGTAGGCGACCTGTGTCATTTCCAGCTAATTTGGACTACAACTCCCAGCATTCCCTGCAAGCCTATGATTATTGGGGCATTCTGGGACTTGTAGTTCCACTAAACCTGGCGAGCTCCGGGTCACTCATCAGCCTGTATGGCTTATGATGTTCAGCGGAAACACAGAAGATTGTAGAGCTACACAGATTTCCTGTGTAGGCAAAGCTGTCTAAGGAAAGCCAAACGCTACAGTTACCCTCTATATAAACATATCAAGGTTTATTGTGTACGCTGTAGATTTACATAAATCTCGTACAACCTTAAAAAGAAACCTCTGCCTGTCTAATTGTGTCACTTTACTTCTCCATGCCGAGTAATATGTAATTACCATTTAAATTATACTCGGAAAGCTGGTTGGGGGTGAGCCGAAAAAATAATACATATTAGCGTATCCCCAATAGACAAGCCTGAGCTGACATTTTGTAGTTTAATCTTTACAGCCCGAGTTAATAAATCTCTTCTCATTTCTGTCACTCATCCTTATTAAGAGTGAATTAAGTTGGTCACGTAGGGAAAAAGCCCCCTGAAGAACAAAGTTGTATCATTCAACCTTCCCATCTGCACGACGAAAATGACTCATTAAGCAGAGCCGCCACTTCTCTGTGCTGATCTGTTTGTCACCCGGCAGACAAATTAAATGAACCAAATGAGAAAAAAAAAAAATTAAAATGAAGAAAAAAAAATAAATAATAATAATCTACAACAAACTTCAAAAGGTTGTGAAACAAAACAAAAAAAAATAGGGTTACAAAGTGAAAGTGGCAGAAGACATTAAGCTCGTCTGCAAACTGTTTATCACACGCTGTAAAGATTAAACTTCAACGCGTAATCGTGTTCAGAGCCTAGACCGCGCATTTAGGACACCGGATTATACGCGACTGCATTTGGCGCTGAGGCGAGATGACATTTATGGACTGCAGACTAATTCTGGTGACAGTGTGTGTACTCTTTTAGGCTTCATTAGGAATTCTATATTCATTTTGAAGAATATAATAAACAAACGAGAAATGTAATATTTACGTAAACCCTTACACACGTGGCTCCGAAATGCTTTTCTGGCCTACAGCTGCCATACAGGTGCCCACATGTGGTCTGTTCAGGTCTTTTATGCCTAATTGGCTGCAAATGGCGGTGAGTACGAGGCCCAATATAATGGCTGATGTTAATCAATATCTGATAGAATCATTCAGAGGTCTACCAGGGCTGGTGAGAAATGCTGTCTTCTACAGACAACAGTCTGACAGTGTGCCTCAAAGGATCTCTCACTCTAATGCTGCAAACACACGGGACGATTTTCCTGAACAATATCGTTCAATGATAAATCGTTCATATCGTTAATTTTTATGCAGTGAACGATCGACCAATGATGCGCGTTCCTGCATGAACGATAACGATATCTATGGTCGGCCGTACATGCAGGCCAACTTGGACATTTTATCAAGATTTGCCTGTAAAGAGATGACTTCACTAAAATATCTATCATAGATCATACCTGCTGACTTTCTGGCTGCTCCTTCCGGGAGGGAGCAGCCAGATCGGCAGTACGGGGGGGGTATGGCCGGGACAAGGGGGAGTGGCTGGGCAGGTGACATCACTTGTGGGCGGGGTCACGCGATCGCGTCAGTTTGGCCCCGCCGTCGCTACACAATGCCTATAAAATAGGCATTGTGAAGTAGGGGGCGGGGCCAAAATGGCGTGAATCGTGTCACCGCCCCCCCCCCCCCGCTGCGTGGGTTGCAGGGGCTATTGCGGGAGGGATAGGAGGGGTAGGCGGCAGCCGGGAGAATTGCCTGCCTTCCTGGGAGGTCAGGAGCGGCACCCGATTTTCGGGAGGCTCCCAACCAAATCGGGAGGGTAGGCGGTTATGTCATAGATATCCATCAGTGTGTACACACAAAATCGTTCACTACAGAAAGTTGAAGGGAAATCTATCAGCAATATCTTTGGTTGTGCAGGTCGTACCGTGTGTCTAGTTAAACTGCACCGACCATTTTTTTGGTTGTATAAATATCCTTAGCAAATGCAAATATAAATGTCAAGAATGTATTATATATATATATATATATTATATGCATTGTGCAGAGCCGTAACTAGTTTTTTTGGTGCCCTGTGCCAGAGAGAGCACACACACATTTTTTAAATAGGGACATAAATAGTGCATCTGAAAAAGGGCCATGGCCTCGTGGGGAAGGGCCAGGGAAGAGACAGTGGAGGCCAGGAGATGCTGGGGATAAAAGAAGAGGAAGCTACAAGTGAGAATGATAATAAACAGGAAAATTCACAGGCCCAAACAGCACCCCCTGCCCATGGCACAGGTCGCACCACCCTATTTACAGCCCTGGCATTGTGTACACAGAAATATATGCATATTTGCCCCCATACAGAGTTGTATGCATCTGTCCTGCCGCAACTGGGGGTATATTAAGTCGATTTTTGGTTGATTTTGTGTTTCAGGCTCTAAATCACGCGTTTACTAACAGATGATTTTTTTAAAAAAAGTCATAAACGATGTCGAAAAATCATCTCAAGTGAATGTGTGATTGAGACCCTGAAACACAAATAAATACACCCCTAAATTACACCAACTACTAACAGATGATTTTTGACATGGTTTAAAAAAATGATGTAAAAAATGATGTTAGTAAATGTGTGATTTTGACCCTGAAATACAAAATCGACCAAAAATCAACCAAAATCATCCTTTAGTAAATATACCCCTTCCTCTATACGCTTGGTTCCTAAGCCATCATTATTATCAATGCACACTTGCCCCAGCCCTATCCTGGGTGCAAAAAGTCCTTTTGAAAAACAGAAGCATTTACACTTACACACAAATCTGCATATCCTGCAATTCCTTTCATGCCCCCTCTCTGAACATTGCCTAAGGGGATGCGGTCAAAATGCCAATCATGGGGATGCCGGCGGTCAGAATGCTGACACAAAAATCCAGACACTTGCCAGAATACTAGCGCCGGCATCCCGACCGCCGGAATCACAAAGGTAAGTACTGGGGTTAGGGGGAGGGTTAGGCACTGGGGGGAGGTTAGGTTTAGGCTACGGGGAGGGAAGGTTAGGGGTAGGTGTACTTACTTGGGGGCATCAGAGTTCTAACCTGGTCAGGATGCCGGCAACGGGATTCAAAGCGCCAGCATCCCGTACCCAACCCTTGCCTAAGTGAGAACACCCCGCTGTAGATAAGTTCCAGTTGTTCGGTTCCAAGAAGGGGTGTGCGTCTCAGAAACGCACAACGCAGCATCGCCCATAATTGCGTTTGCTTGGTTCCGGAGCTTGCGCAGTGCAAAAACCACATACTCGTACCACAAACAGCAGCAGTCTAACCACAAACAGCAGTACTCAAACCACAAACAGCGCTCGCACCAAACGGCAGCAGTCTAACCACAAACAGCAGCAGTCTAACCACGAACCGCACTTGCACCACAAACAGCACTCGCAACACAAATAGCAGCAGTCTAAACACAAACAGCACTCGCACCACAAACAGCAGCAGTCTAACCACAAACAGCGGCTCAAAATAAAAAGGTGAGGACTGATTATTTCATACATTGATGAGAAGCAACTATTTCTATACTCCTTCAACGACTTTTAGTTTTGGAAGAGAGTTGCCTATTATGTCTTCTTACTACTGTCATTCAGTTTTTTACACTGAGCAAACATATCAATGTTGGTCACAATGGATAAAATTAGGTAAGGTATACTTGGTAAGTGCCTGTAAGTGCTGTTGGAAATGGCAGTGCTCATCTTCTATCTGCATTTATCAACATGTCCAATATTGATCTGATTGATTACATTAAGTACCCAGAAATAAACCTTCAACTGGCCTCGGCCAATGTGCAGCACGTGATGCCTATGTGGGGCACTCTTTTATAATAAATGAAATTATATAATTGATATCAGGAAATATACATAATTACAACATAACTTTTAATCAGTTCCCTCCTTAAAGAGATTGGGGATTATTTTGAGTGTGAAAATATAACACAGTCACCCATCAATAAACACCCATAAATACCATATAAATGATATCAGGAAATGAACATAATTAAAAACATAACTTTTAATCGGATCCTTCTTTAAAAGAAACTGAGAATTATAAGACTGATTATGAAAATATGATAGTCACCCATCAATAAGCACACATAAATAACATATCCATCAATAAGTACACACAAATATCATATCCATCAATAAGCACACATATATATCCTATCCATCAATAAGCACACATACATATCCTATCCATCAATAAGCACACATATCCTATCCATCAATAAGCACACATGCATATCATATACATCAATAAGCTCACATACATATCATATACATCAATAAGTACACACAAATATCATATCCATCAATAAGCGCACATACATATCCTATCCATCAATAAGCACACATACATATCCTATCCATCAATAAGCACACATACATATCCTATCCATCAATAAACACACATACATATCCTATCCATCAATAAGCACACATACATATCCTATCCATCAATAAGCACACATACATATCCTATCCATCAATAAGCACACATACATATCCTATCCATCAATAAACACACATACATATCCTATCCATCAATAAGCACACATACATATCCTATCCATCAATAAGCGCACATACATATCCTATCCATCAATAAGCGCACATACATATCCTATCCATCAATAAGCGCACATACATATCCTATCCATCAATAAGCGCACATACATATCCTATCCATCAATAAGCGCACATACATATCCTATCCATCAATAAGCCCACATACATATCCTATCCATCAATAAGCACACATACATATCCTATCCATCAATAAGCACACATACATATCCTATCCATCAATAAGCACACATACATATCCTATCCATCAATAAGCACACATACATATCCTATCCATCAATAAGCACACATACATATCCTATCCATCAATAAGCACACATACATATCCTATCCATCAATAAACACACATACATATCCTATCCATCAATAAGCACACATACATATCCTATCCATCAATAAGCACACATACATATCCTATCCATCAATAAGCACACATACATATCCTATCCATCAATAAGCACACATACATATCCTATCCATCAATAAGCACACATACACATCCTATCCATCAATAAGCACACATACACATCCTATCCATCAATAAGCACACATACACATCCTATCCATCAATAAGCACACATACACATCCTATCCAGCAATAAGCACACATACACATCCTATCCAGCAATAAGCACACATACATATCCTATCCATCAATAAGCACACATACATATCTTATCCATCACTAAGCACACATACATATCCTATCCATCAATAAGCACACATACATATCCTATACATCAATAAGCACACATACATATCCTATCCAGCAATAAGCACACATACATATCCTATCCATCAATAAGCACACATACATATCCTATCCATCAATAAGCACACATACATATCCTATCCATCAATAAGCACACATAAATATCATATCCATCAATAAGCACACATACATATCATATCCATCAATAAGCACACATAAATATCCTATCCATCAATAAGCACACATAAATATCCTATCCATCTATAAGCACACATACATATCCTATCCATCAATAAGCACACATACATATCCTATCCATCAATAAGCACACATACATATCCTATCCATCAATAAGCACACATACATATCCTATCCATCAATAAGCACACATACATATCCTATCCATCAATAAGCACACATACATATCCTATCCATCAATAAGCACACATACATATCATATCCATCAATAAACACACATAAATATATCCATCAATAAGCACACATACATATCCTATCCATCAATAAGCACACATAAATATCCTATCCATCAATAAACACACATAAATATATCCATCAATAAGCACACATACATATCATATCCATCAATAAGCACACATAAATATCATATCCATCAATAAGCACACATACATATCCTATCCATCAATAAGCACACATACATATCCTATCCATCAATAAGCACACATACATATCCTATCCATCAATAAGCACACATACATATCCTATCCATCAATAAGCACACATACATATCATATCCATCAATAAACACACATAAATATATCCATCAATAAGCACACATACATATCCTATCCATCAATAAGCACACATAAATATCCTATCCATCAATAAACACACATAAATATATCCATCAATAAGCACACATACATATCATATCCATCAATAAGCACACATAAATATCATATCCATCAATAAGCACACATACATATCATATCCATCACTAAGCACACATACATCTCATATCCATCAATAAGCACACATACATATCCTTACCATCAATAAAGCACACACAAATATCATATCCATCAATAAGCACACATAAATATCATATCCATCAATAAGCACACATACATATCCTTACCATCAATAAGCACACATACATATCCTTACCATCAATAAGCACACATACATATCCTTACCATCAATAAGCACATACAAATATCATATCCATCAATAAGCACACATACATATCCTATCCATCAATAAGCACACATACATATCCTATCCATCAATAAGCACACATACATATCCTATCCATCAATAAGCACACATAAATATAATATCGATCAATAAGCACACATACAGTCAGGTGCATAAATATTGGGACATTGACAGAATTTTCATATTTTGGCCTCTATTCACCACCACAATGGCTTTGACATGAAACAAACAAGATGTGCTTTAACTGCAGACTTTCAGATTTAATTTGAGGGTAATTACATCCAAATCAGGTGAACGGTGTAGGAATTACAACGGTTTCTATATGTGCCTCCCACTTTTTAAGGGGACAAAAGTAATGGGACTATCAACTCAAAAGCTATTTCATGGACAGGTGTGGGCTATTCCCTCGTTATTTAATTATCAGTTAAGCAGGTAAAAGGTCTGGAGTTGATGCTAGGTGTGACATTTGCATTTGGAATCAGTTGCTGTCGACTCTCAATATGAGATCCAAAGAGCTGTCACCATCAGTGAAGCAAGCCATCATTAGGCTGAAAAATGAAAACAAACCCATCAGAGAGATAGCAAAAACATTAGCTGTGGCCAAATAAACTGTATGGAACATTCTTAAAAAGAAAGAACGCATCAGAGAGCTCAGCAACACCAAAAGACCGGGAAGACCACGGAAAACAACTGTGGTGGATGACAGAAGAATTATTTCCCTGGTGAAGAAAAACCCCTTCACAACAGTTGGCCAAATCAAGAACACTCTCCAGGAGGTAGGTGTATATGTGTAAAAGTCAACAATCAAGAGAAGACTTCACAAGAGTGAATATAGAGGGTTCACCACAAGATATAAACCATTGGTGAGCCACAAAAACAGGAAGACCAGATTAGAGTTTGCCAAACAACATCTAAAAAAGCTATTACAGTTCTGGAACAACATCCTATGGACAGATGAGACAAAGATCAACTTGTACCAGAGTGATGGGAAGAGAAGAGTAAGGAGAAGGAAAGGAACTGTTCATGATCCAAAACATATCACCTCATCAGTGAAGCATGGTGGTGGTAGTGTCATGGCGTGGGCATGTATGGCTGCCAATGGAACTGGTTCCCTTGTATTTATTGATGATGTGACTGCTGACAAAAGCAGCACAATGAATTCTGAAGTGTTTTGGGCAATATTATATGCTCATATTCAGTGAAATGCTTCAGAACTCATTGGACGGCGCTTCACAGTGCAGATGGACAATGACCAGAAGCATACTGCAAAAGCAACCAAAGAGTTTTTTAAGGCTAAAAAGTGGAATGTTATGCAATGGCCAAGTCAATCCCCTGACCTGAATCCGATTGAGCATGCATTTCACTTGATGAAGACAAAACTGAAGGGAAAATGCCCCAAGAACAAGCAGGAACTGAAGACATTTGCAGTAGAGGCCTGGCAGAGCATCACCAGGGATGAAACCCAGCGTCTGGTGATGTCTATGCGCTCCAGACTTCAGGCTGTAATTGCCTGCAAAGGATTTGCAACAAAGTATTAAAAAGTGAAAGTTAGATTCAGGATTGTTTAGTTTGACCCATTACTTTTGGCCCCTTAAAAAGTGGGAGGCACATATAGAAACCGTTGTAATTCCTACACCGTTCACCTGATATGGATGTAATTACCCTCAAATTAAATCTGAAAGTCTGCAGTTAAAGCACATCTTGTTTGTTTCATTTCAAAGCCACTGTGGTGGTGAATAGAGGCCAAAATATGAAAATTCTGTCAATGTCCCAAAATTTATGCACCTGACTGTACGTATCATATCCATCAATAAGCACACATACATATCCTATCCATCAATAAACACACATAAATATATCCATCAATAAGCACACATACATATCATATCCATCAATAAACACACATAAATATCATATCTGTCAATAAACACACACAAATATCATATCCATCAATACGCACAAATAAATATCATATTAGACATTCTGTAATTGTGTATGAAATAATTACCTTGTGGTGATCATATTTAATCATTAACAATGTTAATGCATAAAGGGGTCTATTTACTAAGCTGTGTTAGAAGATAAAGTGAACGGTAATAACTTGCCAACACTCCCTGATTGTCAGGGAGACTCCCTGAAATAGCAGCAATCTCCCTGATTGCACCTTACCCCCATTATGAAGCTGTTATATAAAAACTCCCAGAGATATATACATTCAAATTCGATCATTAGTATCATTTCCCTGCATGGGTTATAAGGCACAATGATCCCTATGGCTACATGCATTTTCTGACAATTATCAGTGTGTTTTCATCAACAAATAGAGCTTACTAACTGCTTTAGGGCTCATTTACATTTGGGTGTTAATCAATTTTATGACACGCCCCCCAGATGTAGCAGGACACGCCCACTTTACCACCGTGCTCATAGGTGTAACTTTCACAATCTCCCTGAAATGCTTTTTCAAAAGTAGGCAAGTATGGGTACCAGCCAATCAGCTCCTAACTGCCATGTCAAAGACTGTCTATGAAAAATGGCAGTTAGGAGCTGATTGGCTGGTACCTTATCGCCGTTCACTTTATCTCCTAACACAGCTTAGCAAATAGACCCTTAAATCAAATATGCTGCTGTATGTATCAGGCCAAATGCCAGGTCTCTCCATGCATGTGTATCCAGCTATTTTAGTAGGTGTCACCTGGCCCTCTTTTGCAAATCTATGATAAGGACACAGCGTGTACATTCTTACTGATAAATACCTTAAGTGCATTTTAAATGCATTTGCTAAGTAGCGAAAACAGCTGGAAGTTTTCAGTTAAATAGTATGAGAAGGACTTTTTTGTTTATACATTACAGTTTTATAGAGCCATATTTCTGTTTAGAAAGGTGATGGATGTAATTACTGCAACAAACTATACAGTTTAAATATCACAGAACATTGTTAAATGAACGGTAACAAATTAAAAATTAAAGCCATTTAAAATATGCGGAATTGCAGGCTGCATTGTTTGATATTTCATCATTGCCTTTAAACAATATACAGATGAGCATGTTTGGCTTAAATAAATGGTGCAAAGGAGCACCTCCAAGCTGTGGGACAGCGTCTGATCCTGCTGTACCAGCCCGCCCAACTCAGTAGTAATAGCACTAAGATATTGGCGCGGTTACAGGTCGAACGGCGTGATGAATAATAATTTCAGCTGTTTAGCCATACAAATCGTGCTCTATCTGTACTTTCAATGTTTGCACTGCTCATAGTCCTATTGGCCCAAGGCTTGAAATAAGTTTCAATGTGTCAGACCTATTAACTAAAAAGCTTTTGACTTTTAGATCAAGGGTTATGTGCTTTGAGCTCCTCGACTATCAAGTCTTCAGAGGAAAAGTCATGGGAGAATTTACCAAATATACACACAAATATTAAGAATAATAGGAGACCCAATACAGGCAACAGGCGCAGTGGCGTAAGTTCATCCCAGACGCCCGGAGGCAAGTTATAATTTGGTGCCCCCCCCTATAAAAATAGGGAAAATAAATATAGTGCATATCTATCTATCTATCTAATCTACCTATTACATATACACAAAAACACTCATATAAAATAGCTTTAAGTGGGGTGAATATCATACATGCCGACTATCTGGCTACCCCTTCCGGGAGGGAGCAGCCAGATCGGCATTACTGGGGGGCGTGGCCAACAGAAGGGGGCGGGGCCGGCAAGGATGAGAAGTTTTTGCGGGCGGGGCTGGGGCGGAACCACACGAGCGCGTCATTTTGGCCATGCCCCCATTACACACTGCCAATATTACCGGCAGTGTGAAGCGGGGGGCGGTGCCAAAATGACGCAAATCGAGTCACCGCCCCCTTAGCTGCCGGGAGACTTGCAGTGGGACAGGAGGGGTCGGCGGCAGCCGGGAGACTTGCCTGCCATCCCGGGAGGTCGGGAGCGGCACCCGATTTTCGGGAGGCTCCCGACCAAATCGGAAGGGTAGGCAAGTATGGTGAATATATTATGGGCAAAGGAGGAGGTGCTCCTTCAATGAATTTCCTGAGATGACAACGAGCACAAACCTGCCAGATGTCGGGCCTAATGATGTCCCTAAATATACAATATAATGGGCATAATACTACTTGTCCCCGATAAGACTACACTATGTAGAAGAATCAGAAGTTGACCCATGGTAATATAAAACTAGCTGCATTCTAATGTCTATTCAAAAACTGCTTGTCTGATCTGCACCAATCATAACATGTTTGAACCCTTAAATACAACAAGAAATTTCTGGTAAAAAGCACCTCATATTCTGCAAATTAGCATATTTTTACTAGCACTATTTTTTTTCTACAATTTTATTTCCCTTCATTTGACACTGCCCCCCCCCTTATAGATCACTGCCCCCCTTATAGGTCACTGCCCCCCTTATAGGTCACTGCCATCCTTATAGGTCACTGCCATCCTTATAGGTCACTGCCCCCCTTATAGGTCACTGCCCCCTTTATAGGTCACTGCCCCCCTTATAGGTCACTGCCCCCCTTATAGGTCACTGCCCCCTTTATAGGTCACCGCCATCCTTATAGATCACTGCCTCCCTTATAGGTCACTGCCCCCCTTATAGGTCACTGCCCCCCTTATAGGTCACTGCCCACTTTATAGGTCACTGCCTCCCTTATAGGTCACTGCCCCCCTTATAGGTCACTGCCCCCCTTATAGGTCACTGCCTCCCTTATAGATCACTGCCCCCCTTATAGATCACTGCCCCCCTTACAGATCATTGTCCCCCTTGCAGCACTCACTTACCTCCGCTCAGCTCACTGCCCCCACACAACACTCACTGCAACCATCACACACAGCTTACTTCCCCCCTTATAGATCACTGTCCCTCCTTGCAGCACTCACTCCCCCCTCATAGCACACACTGACTCCCTAACAGCTCAACTCCCCCTCAAAGTTCACTGCCCACCCACTTGCAGCACTTACTGACCCCCCCCCAAAGCTTACAACCCCATAGCACAAACTGACCCCCTCACACAGCCTACCTCCCTCTCATAGATCACTGATCCCCCCACATATTATGACCCCATAATAGAATGCACTAACCCCCTCATAGCTCACACAGTCCTCCATTGCAGCACTCGCTGCCCCCTCCCCCCCCAAACAGCCTACTGTTCCCCCTTGCAGCACCAGGACACTTACCTGCAGTGGCGTCCTTTCCTCAGCTTGCGCCCGGAGGGGGCAGGGAGGGAGTGACCTGTCCTTTGCAAGGCTCCGGTAAATAAGGGGCGTGGCCTCATGGATGGGGCGTGGCCTCACGGACGACACGCCCGTTTTTTGCTGGAGGTGCAGGCTGACTCATTACAATCAGTGCAGACGTGGTGGAGGAGCCGGAGGAGGAGCGCCGCTGATGCTGATCGCTCAGCTCAGCGGCTCCTCTACTACTAGTTAGAACTCAAGACAGTGGGTATAATGGCCAGGACCCGGGTGACAATGGAGCCAGGTGCCTCCTTCAGGGCTGGTGCCCGGCGGCAACTGACTCCATTGTCTCCGGGAGTTCCGCCACTGAACAGGCGTGCAGAGACAGCACCCATCAATACTTTTATTAGGCCGATCCAACCTACTGAATCCAAAAAGTTGTTTTCTGTAGGACCAAGACGCCTGGCCGCTGGTCAACAGGTCCTTCTCCTGTACAATTATTATTATTATTACATTTTAATTTATAGGGCACCACAAGAGGTCTGCAGCGCTGTACATACAGTACAGGGTACACAGAACATTACACTACAATACAGTAACCAACTTATAAACAGAGCAAAGTAACAATTAGCAACACAATTCTCCAAACACTATACAGCTGGGAAGGTGAAAGCTGTCATAGAAGTGCTAGAGAAGAAGGCTGTGAGACAGTGAGGAGGAGGACCCTGCTCCTAGGAGCTTACAATCTAGGGGAGAGGGGAGACGGACAGATGACATGAGGCATGAGTGTGTAGAGGGGGACCTGAGTGCAGGAAGTAGGCGAGGTAGAGATGGCTGAGGCAGGAGGGAAATAGACTTGGTGACACGGTTATGTGTGGAAGGGTAAGTTTTGATGAACAGGTGGGTTTTCAGTGCACGTTTGAAGCTCTGCAAGGTTGGGGAGAGCCTAATCGAGCGAGGGAGCTCATTCCAGTGAAGGGGGGCTGCACGAGCATGAGATGAAGATGTACAATGCAAGTACAACCTATTTTATATTGGAGATTAGCGGCCGGTTTTTTAACAGTGTTCTTTTCAACAACTTAACGCAAGTTCGGATATGGTGTATTGGCTAACCAATACATGCGAGATCCAGATAGCCAATAAGATGATGTTTCAGATCCGAACATAAGAAAACCGAACCGCTCATTTCTATTTATCAAGACTTGGAGAGAGATAAAGTGGAGCCTGTAAAGTGACAGTTAGAAGCTGATTGGTTGGTACTTTAGCTCTCTCCAAATTTTGATAGATAAATCTTCCCGAGCATCAAAAGTCTCCAACCATGTCTCCTCTTACCACTCTGCCACCTGTCTCTAACATCTCACTAATCAGCTGTCCTATTTCACCTGTGTTCATCTCAGCCTTAACGAACATCTCTAATTTCTTCCTCTGGTAACTTTGCCACTATTAAAGCGTGCAATAATTACTCCTAGTCTGAAAAAGATGATTTTTGAGCCACACTTCATTTCAGAATACCCTCCCATCGCTCAGTTCCCCTCCAAACTCCCTGAAAGGCTTGCCAGCAGTCTACCGACACACACCCTTTAATCACAGGATCCTTCACCTGCTCTAAGGTACAGGGTGATTTCATCAATGGTTAATTTGAAGATCACTATTTGCTGCTAAAGCTGGGTACACATTAGACAATATATCGTTTTGACGGAACGATATATCGGGCACATTGTCTAATGTGTATCCGCGATAGGGCACTCCCGTGGGTTGTCACATCTGACGTACTGCACAGTAGATGTGACGATCTGGCGGCCACTAGTATGCTCCTGGATGCCAGCCACTGAATGACATATTGCGCGGTCACTCTATCAGAGCCAAAATCACTCCCACTGACATCACTAGTGATGTCAGTGGGGCCGGCTTCAGACGGTAGGCGTTCCCATGGGTACGCCTCCGTCTGGCAGCCACGCCCCCGGCACGCCCACCAAAGGGGGCGTGCTGTCAATCAACATCGACAGCACGCCCCCTTTGGTGCGAGACCCGGAGCGATGGAGAGCCCGTCGCTCGCCGGGTCTCACGCATGCGCACGACGGAGCTCCCTCCGTCGTGCGCACGCGCAGTGGGGGAACATCGACCCGCTTGCGAGCGTACTGCCGCTCGCGAGCGGGTCTGAATGACCCTCTCTGTCCCCTTCCACAGTACTGTTACATATCTTCTCCGATGATGGAGACTCTGAATTGTCCTTACTCCTCCTCGGCTAACGCACCGATTATGTAGTGGCTAAGCTGGCACGACGCCATGTTGGTTTTCGCCCATTCAAGAAAAACCGCCTAATCTTTCAGATGTGTCCCCATACATACTGTATATACATACATATGGGTAGGGTACGGGATGCCGGCTATCAGGATACCTGCGCTGAGAATCCCGGTGCTGGCATCCTGACTGGGTTAAACTACCGACACCTGCTGGTAAGTACCCTAACCTTACCCCCTAATCCTAACCCTCCATCCCCACAGCCTAAATCTGACCCTTCCCAGCCTGATCCTAACCCTTCCCCCCACAGCCTAAGCCTATCCCTCCCCCCACAGCCTAACCCCAACTCTCCCCCCTGCAGCCTATCCCTACCGCCCCCCCAAGAACCAAACAACCCCTAACCCAAATACTAACCATTGGGATGCCAGCGGTCGTGATGTTGGTGTCGGGATTCTAACTGGTGTCAGGATTCCGGCGCTGGCATTCTGAGCACTGGCATCCTGACAGCCGGGAATCCCAACTATATTACCGTATATACTCGAGTATAAGCCGAGTTTTTCAGCACATTTTTTGTGCTGAAAAAGCACCCCCTAGGCTTATACTCGAGTGAAGTGTAGCGCTGACCGGACGGCGTTCGGTCAGCGCTACACAGCACAAACACACAGCCGCCGGAGCCGGCAGCTGTGTGTTTGTTGTAATCAGCAGCCGTTGAGAGTCTGTCAGACTTTCATCGGCTGCTACTGCTCCCACTGCGGGAGCCATCTTCCGGCTCCCGCAGTGAGTAATGGGAGAGACGTCATGAGTAATGACGTCTCTCCCATGCAAAGCGGCCGGAGGAGCTGTTAGCGGCGGGACCAGGCGCGGGGGTTTCAAGTAAGTGATTTATTTTTAATTTTTATTACGTCTCTCTCTACTGGGGGGGGGACTACTGGCTGCACTACCAGGGGGGGATTACTACAGGGGGCACTACCAGGGTAAATTACTACAGGGGGCACTAAAAGGGGGGATTACCACTGGGTGTACTACCAGGAGAGGATTACTACAGGGGGCACTAAAAGGGGGTATTACCACTGGGGGAACTACCAGGGGGGGATTACTACTGGGGGCACTAAAAGGGGGGGATTACTACTGGGGGCACTAAAAGGGGGGATTACCACTGGGGGCACAACCAGGGGGAATTACTACTGGCGGCACTACCAGCTGCTGCACTTCCCACCCTAGGCTTATACTCGAGTCAATAATTTTCCCAGTTTTTTGTGGTAAAAGTAGGTACTTCGGCTTATATTCGGGTCGACTTATACTCGAGTATATACGGTATATATATATTATATATATATATATATATACACACGCACACACACACACACACACACACCCCTGTCTGGGGTGTCGCTCTCTGCAATGGTGCTTCTAGCACACAATGGTCTGTGTCTCAGAGGTGTGTTGCATTAGCTGAGTGTACTCCCCAGGGCAGGGAGTGACACCCCAGGCAGGAAAGAGGAACTGTACAGGTTGTGACAGGTGCAGGGTTCTAGAATGAACACTAGGCAGATCTGCTGGACAATAAAATCCTCAGCAAGTGCATGGCCCCTTTAAGGCAGAGGTCTCCTGTTCTTGCCCTATGCACAATATGTCCTGTACATTTGATGACTTCAGAATTTTGTGTGGTTAAATCCTTGAAAGAGGAAACCGAAAATCTGCTGAGGGTCACAGTTTGTAACCTAATAAACAACACTTTTGATTGCTTAACCTGAGGTTTTACATTTAGCTTTCATGTTGCTGAGATCACAGTTCGAAAAGATCATAATCTAATAAAGTAAGTGACCTCCGCATAGCAAACTATGACATTACATTCTAATGCTACAGAATCTGGGAAATTCCCAGGCACCACATTTATAATTACACATGTTTATTTTTCTTATTATGTTGTTGTTTAGTTGACATATATAACAATAACATTTTAGTTCATGCCTAACAAAGCACTGGTATCCCCCAGTTAGGAGAAATGATTATATTAAACTTACTTTTTTGTCATAATTTATTCGCTAGGTTACATAACAGTGTGACATTTAATTTGACTCTTGTAGAGCAATAAGACAGCTCAGACATATTTAAGCGGCATTCTCAGGCGACAATCACTGAAGCCGAAGGAGCGTCTCCGCAGTTTTTCGTCATGTCATCGACCCAGAATCCAGGCAAATTGGTTTGATGGCAGTGAAGAGAGGTAACCAATCAGAAGCCTCACCTACAGTGTCTTTGGCTTCTGATTGGTCTTCCCACTCAAACCTCATCTAAGCAGCCATTTTTAATGTGTAATTTCAAAATGGCCTCTGCCCTCTTTGATTTTGCCTTCATACTATAATAAACAGGAATTATTAGCAATAAGCCCCATTATATTAACACATAGTTATAGAAATCTTTATTTGGTGGGTCACAAAGAAAGGGAGATTTTTCAAAAATAAACTGAGTTTCTAATAAGTTTTTTTTTTTTTTGCAGTTCTCATATTTTACTATGCTCAGTTCCAATCTTGGTTATGTGTGGAAACCACTCCCCCCTTCACAAGATGGCTGCCATTATGAGGAGATGGAACATTTGCAAAGGATGAGTTCCATAGGTCATAAAAGCCAACTGAGCTGGAGTACAGATCAAGCCAATAATTGCCAGTGCCAACATAGAGCACTGCTGCTAAGCACCTCACAAATAATACTGTCTGGATGTCCTTACATGCACTACAATCACCATACTGAAATGTTTAATTATCTTGCTCCAGGCAGCATTTCTGATTTCTAAATACTCATCTTCAATAGATTTTAAAAAATATATAAAACCTAGAGAACATACATCAACGGCAGTAATTGCACTTTCTATGGACAAAAATCCTTTAGACAAAATTATTCGAAGCAGCACTACCTCCGGGAAAGATACATTACTAATGGTGTCCAACACTAGCCATAAGCTGCTCCATGCAAATGTTTTTCCCAAAGCTCCTCCATAGATAGGAAAGCAGGGATAGCTCGAATGAAATCTAGAGTATGAAATTGTTCTTCCTCTTTATTAGTTATTTTATGGACAGAGAAAGTATGATCTCTTCATTGATATGGAAAGTGGAAACTACTTTAGCTCAGAACAAAATGATTAGTTTCTAATACCATAGTCATTGTTTTGAAAAGGCTCTGTACACCACAGGGCTTGTAGTTCACCAGCTCTATGGTCATATGTGATTTCTACAAGACAGTCGTACTTTAAGTGTGAACCATTTAAGGTTTACCTCTTAGGATTCATTAAGGCCTCCAAGAGCAACAGAGGCTTCAAAAAAGTTGACTACAATGCTTTAATCTGCTCCCTGGCATATGAGATCGGCTGATAATTTGGTATCCAGAAACTTGAGTTGTGAGGGAGGTGAGAGCTAAGCCATTGTTAAACCCATCTTTAAGGAAATCCAAAACAAAGTTACTTGCTCTTATTTGCTTTGCTATTGACTAGCTGTTTTGTATGCAGTGCATCCGGAAAGTATTCACAGCGCTTCACTTTTTCCACATTTTGTTATATTATAGCCTTATTCCAAAATGGAATAAATTCATTTTTGTCCTCAAAATTCTACACGCAATGGACCTCATTCAGACCCGCTCGCAAGCAGGTAGATGTTTGGCTGTGCGCCCGCGCAAGCCCCGGAGTGAGAGAGAAATTCTCTCGCTCCGGGGCTCACTACAAAGCTGTTGATCGACAGCTCGACATTTTGTAGGCGTGGCGGGTGGGTGGTTTCACAAACTGAGGCGTTCCCTAGCGAACGCTTGCCGTTTGTGGGCGGCCCCATTGACATCCCCAGTGACGTGAGTGGGAGAGCTTCCGGCTCTATTAGAGCCAAAAGCTCTCTGGGGCTTGCGGCAGACGAGATCCTACATCAAGGGTCTCGTCGCAAACAAGCCCGATGGTCACGATGGTCTTTTGAGGGTAATTACATCCAAATCAGGTGAACGGTGTAGGAATTACAACGGTTTCTATATGTGCCTCCCACTTTTTAAGGGGCCATAAGTAATGGGACAAGCTAAACATTGCTAAATCTAACTTTCACTTTTTAATACTTTGTTGCAATTACAGCCTGAAGTCTGGAACGCAAAGACATCACCAGACGCTGGGTTTCATCCCTGGTGATGCTCTGCCAGGCCTCTACTGCAAATGTCTTCAGATCTTGCTTGTTCTTGGGGCATTTTCCCTTCAGTTTTGTCTTCATCAAGGGAAATGCATGCTCAGTCGGATTCAGGTCAGGGGATTGACTTGGCCATTGCATAACATTCCACTTTTTAGCCTTAAAAAACTCTTTGGTTGCTTTTGCAGTATGCTTCGGGTCATTGTCCATCTGCACTGTGAAGCACCGTCCAATGAGTTCTGAAGCATTTGACTGAATATGAGCATATAATATTGCCCAAAACACTTCAGAATTCATTCTGCTGCTTTTGTCAGCAATCACATCATCAATAAATACAGGGGAACCAGTTCCATTGGCAGCCATACATGCCCACGCCATGACACTACCATCACCATGCTTCACTGATGAGGTAGTATGTTTTGGACCATGAGCAGTTCATTTCCTTCTCCATACTCCACTCTTCCCATCACTCTGGTACAAGTTGATCTTTGTCTCATCTGTCCATAGGATGTTGTTCCAGAACTGTAATGGCTTTTTTAGATGTTGTTTGGCAAACTCTAATCTGGTCTTTCAGTTTTTGTGGCTCACCAATGGTTTACATCTTGTGGTGAACCCTCTACATTCACTCTTGTGAAGTCTTCTCTTGATTGTTGACTTTGACACATATACACCTACCTCCTGGAGAGTATTCTTGATTTGGCCAACTGTTGTTAAGGGGTTTTTCTTCACCAGGGAAATAATTCTTCTGTCATCCACCACAGTTGTTTTCCGTGGTCTTCCGGGTCTTTTGGTGTTGCTGAGCTCTCCGGTGCGTTCTTTCTTTTTAAGAATGTTCCAAACAGTTGATTTGGCCACACCTAATGTTTTTGCTATCTCTCTGATGGATTTGTTTTGATTTTTCAGCCTAATGATGGCTTGCTTCACTGATAGTGACAGCTCTTTGGATCTCATATTGAGAGTCGACAGCAACTGATTCCAAATGCAAATGTCACACCTAGAATCAAGTCCAGACCTTTTACCTGCTTAATTGATAATGAAATAACAAGGGAATAGCCCACACCTGTCCATGAAATAGCTTTTGAGTTGATAGTCCCATTACTTTTGGCCCCTTAAAAAGTGGGAGGCACATATAGAAACCGTTGTAATTCCTACACCGTTCACCTGATTTGGATGTAATTACCCTCAAATTAAATCTGAAAGTCTGCAGTTAAAGCACATCTTGTTAGTTTTCATTTCAAAGCCATTGTGGTGGTGAATAGAGGCCAAAATATGAAAATTCTGTCAATGTCCCAATATATATGGACCTGACTGTATATATATTTGTGTGTATATTTGTGTGTGTGTATATATATATATATTTGTGTCTGTAACTATAGGTATAGCTGTAAACACAGTATTTATATACACATATCACACAGTATGTGTGTGTGTGTATATATATATATATGTATATATACACACACACACACACACACACACACACACACACACACACACACATATACATACACAGGACCGTAACTAGTAGAGGCACTGTGGGCTGCATTGCAGTCGCTCTTTGGCCCTTGCTCCAGGTACCCTGTACCACGCTCCACATGGGCACCCTTCACAGTATATGCAGCCAATCCGGCGTCCTGTGGACGCAAGGTCAGCGCTGCACTTATCGGAGCTGCCGGTCATGCTCCCTCTGAGTGACGTGATGCACAGGCCCTGCTACGGCTCTGTTTATATATATACAGAGCCGTAACAGGGCACAATGCACCCTGTGCATTACGTCACTCAGAGGGGATGTGACCACATATATTACATATACACATATGTGGGTTTTCTGCTCCAAATCAACCTGTTTTATATTTATTTTTGAAGATATGCTTATTTTGCAATCATTTTGTCTTAGAAATAATATTTATTTTTAATAGTGGTGGCGGCTGGGAGAGAAGGCTGAAGCTTTGGCTAGGGTGCCGGGTGGCCTTGCACCGGCCCTGTCTAGAGTTGGCCGACCGTTTAAACTGAGCGATTGTGGGAGAAGGGCCCTAGTCAGGGAGATGACCAAAAACCCAATGGTCACTCTGTCAGAGCTACAGCATTCTTCTGTGGAGAGAGGAGAACCTTCCAGAAGGACAACCATCTCTGCAGCAATCCACCAATTAGGCCTGTATGGTACAGTGGCCAGACGGAAGCCACTCCTTAGTAAAAAGCACTTGGCAGCCTGCCTGGAGTTTGCCAAAATGCACCTGAAGGACTCTCAGACCATGAGAAACAAAATTCTCTGGTCGGATTGAAAAAAGATTGAATTCTTTGGCGTGAATGCCAGGCTTTATGTTTGGAGGAAACCAGGTACCGCTCATCACCAGGCCAATACCATCCCTACAGTGAAGCATGGTGGTGGCAGCATCAGGCTGTGTGGATGTTTTTCAGCGGCAGGAACTGGGAGACTAGTCAGAATAGAGGGAAGATGAATGCAGCAATTACAGAGGCATCATGGATGAAAACCTGCTCCAGAGCGCTCTTGACCTCAGACTGGGGCGACGGTTCATCTTTCAGCAGGACAACGACCCTAAGCACACAGCCAAGATATCAAAGGAGTGGATTCAGGACAACTCTGTGAATGTCCTTGAGTGGCCCAGCCAGAGCCCAGACTTGAATCCGATTGAACATCGCTGGAGAGATCTGAAAATGGCTGTGCACCGACGCTTTCCACCCAACCTGATGGAGCTTGAGAAGTGCTGCAAAGAGGAATGGGCGAAACTGCGCAAAGATAGGTGTGCCAAGCTTGTGGCATCATATTCAAAAAGACTTGAGGCTGTAATTGCTGCCAAAGGTGCATCAACAAAGTATTGAGCAAAGGCTGTGAATACTTATGTACATTTGATTTATTTATTTTTTTATTAAATTTGCAAAAATCTAAAAAAAAAACGTTTTACACGTTGTCAGTATGGGATATTGTGTGTAGAATTATGAGGACAAAAATTAATTTATTCCATTTTGGAATAAGACTAACATAACAAAATGTGGAAAAAGTGAAGCGCTGTGAATACTTTCCGGATGCACTGTATATGTATGGCATTAATTTTGCCACACAGCTAATACCATGTTGAATATGGGTAAAACCGAGCATGGCCACATTTCAGGAAAATCCGCATACCTATGTAGAATAAAATAACAAGCTGTTTTAAATAACTCCCACACTCAGCTGAGAGACAGGAAAGAGACACCAGGAGGAGAGAGGGTCTACCTTATCTACTCTCCAGGCAAAGCCGCAACTAGGGCGCTGTGGGCAGCACTAGTAAGGCCCCCTGCCCTTGCTTCTGGTTAGCAGGATGCCCGGCAGCCAGGATCACTGTTGCGGCACCACCGGGACGTCCTCTAGACACTCCAGACAGGCAGCCTGCAGTCTGTGCCACTGATCTGGAGCATCCTCAGGATGCTCCAAGTCAGTGCAGCACTTACTAGTGCTGTCAGCTCTGCCCGCTCCGCGTGACACCATTAAGTCAGGTGCTAAGGGGGCGGGCCAGCACAGTGTGCATTTAAGTCCTGCTACGGGGTTTGCCTCCAGAGGTGTTTTTTTTTTTTTAACCTGTTAAATCATTTTAAAGGACTGCCAGGGAGTATGGAAAGGAAATAAAAAAATGTGTCTGTTGCAGACTGCTGGAACAGGTTGCTATTCAATAGAGAAGCCAGTGAACAAATAAAATGCTATTATAAACACAAAATGCAAAAATAACATTCCACAGAAATGATTAGATTCTGGGTGATTTAAGTTTATACTTTAGCTTCTGTAAAAAATAAAGCAGTGTGAATAATTTCAAAGCTTGCCTTTGTGCAAATTAACCTTCTTTCATTCACCATTTAATGTTGTTGTTTTTTTTTTTAATAGGTTTATTTAGTTTGATTTTGCAAAGTGCTTTTAGCTACAAAAAAAAAAGAAGAAAATAAACATACCGTATTTCTTCCGAATCTCATTATGTTTTATGGTCCTTTTGTTCTTTCTGTAAAATAATTAAGAGAGAAAATCAGACATGTACAAGATGAGTTACACCTGCACCTAATAAATTCTCCCTCAAAGATGTACAAACAGTTTATACTTTAAAAGAACAAGCGCTCATTAATTGTAGCTTTGTTTATTGATCTTTCTATTGCAAGTTCTCATAAAGGTGACAAATTAGGTCAATTCTGGTGAACAGAAAAAAATAAATACATACAAAGTACCCTTTCATCATTATTATTTATTTTGTGGTGGTGTGCCAGAAAGTCTCCTACTTTATAATACTTTTCTGAGGATATTGTGCTGATGAAACGCGTCAGTGATTAACAATATTAGTTTACTGTAGAATTAAAATTTGACAGCAACAGTTACGGACTTGCATGCTACAAGAGCATTTGTTTCTGGGTGGTAAACGTGTAGTTATCACATAAGAAATACATAATTTCCAGTACTTGGGAGTTAGGCAGACTGCGTATGATGCTTACTCTGGATCGGGAAAGAGCATATGTCATTGATTACAACAAATGAGTCAGAATGCATTAGATTGTGAGTTTTTGGTGAGTTAGAACTCTCAAAATCGCCAAATGTAATACCTTACAAGTGTGATGTTAACTAACAAAGTCGCCAGTCTTTTACAGTGATATGTGATGGTTTTGAAGGTCAAATTCACCAGAAAATGACTTTGGCCAAAGAGATTGATCAAACTACATGAATTTTGATATATCTATTCAGGGAGAACATAATAAAAATCCATATTAAATATATATATTAACTTTGTCACTAATTAATACTTAATTAAGGGTCCTAAAAAATAATTAATAAAGAAGCGAGCTGTAATTATTAAAATAATTTATAATTGGGGGAAATAATATTAAAACACATTTACCAATTATATTACAAACCTGTGGCACTACAAGTGACAGCGTTGATGTACATCTATAATTAAATGAATGTAGACTAAATTAACATAAACTATATGATTGTATGTATAACTTAAAGTGTTATTTTTAGATGTGACGACATGTATGTTTAACATGAAAAAAAAAATCAGGACAGCGGCTTGTATCCAGTCAAAATAGAATACAGCAGTTTTCTGGGGACTTTGAATCTAGTCACATTCTATTACATACAGCGACTTCGAACTGATTGGAAACTCGCCAGAAACTTGCTAGTTTTTCAAAATTGGAGACTATTACATTCCCCCATGGAGCTATTAAGTGAACAAAAGTCATATTTGGATTACTTTTGAATTGGTGAGAGCTGTTTATCCTGCATTTCATTTATTTTCTATTTTACAGAGACTGTGTCAGACCATCTACAGTCATCTGCATTTGGTGCAATATCGGGCTTCACATTTGTGCAGGTCTATCATGCTAATTAGGTGCCAAAAAGCAAGCAATTTTCTAACGCCAGGTATGATCTGGTGCAGAACAAGCACAATGTACCATTGTTAGTACAATTTATATAGATATATTGAATTTTTTTCTTTGCCCAATTATTTTTCCTGGACCCCATTTTTGTTCACTGTATTTCTAGGAGACAGATTTTTATATATTTGGTTTTTTAAATTGAAAAGGGAGAGCAGCATAAAACAAAACTAGTTAAGTATCAAATATCACTGTATGTAATACAATAAACCAAAAATGGAGGTGCCCAGACTACGGGCAATGAGCACCATGCAAGACAGTTTTTATACACATGACCACAATATATGTTCATGAACGTTACACAATGACGACCGTGTTTTCATCAAATTGCATGGGAAACCATTACTAAAATGTTGATAGTGAAGTCGTACCCTCCAAGAGGGCAGAAAAAGAATAAAACGTTTTATTTATTTCCTTAACGTTCACGGTCAAGTGGTGAGAAGAAGCAATTTATTCACAGAATAAAAATGCAATCTATGAAATATTGCCCTCTAGTTCAGAAGCTCTGCTGGACAAAAGGGCCTGCAAATCATTAAGTGACAAATAGGTAATTTCACCTAAAATGCAATTTTGGGACAGTCAGCGCAGAAAAGGAGCAGTACAGTAATTCCAGTCGTTCTCCAGTCATTCTCTGTTCATCATATTAATTAGCAAGCCTTGCGCAAGGATTATTATTTTTTTTATTATGACTTCTAAAATACCAACCTGATAACATTGTGCAGGAGCAATTTAAAAGGGGATGTAAAAGGTGAATAATACAGCGGCTGAATGTAATCTTTAAGCCAATTATTGCTACTACTTAACTTCTGATGGAGTAACATATCATGTAATTAACTTGTTTGGAAAATGATTGCATGAATTATTAACTCTTCTTCTCTGCATATACAATTATATTAACTGCCACAGTCATATTAAGATATGCAGTAGAGTGTCAATTATAATAATAAAAAAAAATAAAAAAAAGTAAAAAAAAGTAAAACATAAAAAAAGAAAAACATCTCCCCTTTGTGCAACCAGATACAGTATTTTTTTGGAAATCACCTAAAGCTGAAAGAAATATGAAACATGGATGGCTTTATTTGTTATATTTCGTGGAGTATAGAAATCTAATAAAACTGCTTCTTCGTACATGTTGTTGGATGAATTATACTGATAGATTTTCAATACATTTTTATATGGTATAATTATTATGCAGTGTGAGTCTTTTTTTTTAATAGCTGAGTTGCACTTAGTGAAAAAAAGAACACTGCAAAAAATTATATAATCTTTAACAGTGATTTTACTCTCATGGTATTCAATGGCATGTGGCAAAGACACTATAGCTAAGTACCAGTACCTTTTTTTCATATATTACTTAATATTATAAAAATGATATAAAACAGTTCCAATATTTCCAATACTTGCCACTGGTACGACGTCACGGTTATTATGAACACACACATAGGCTTGTAGAATTCATCTTATAACATGCCCGATAATGACACCTTAGCTGACCATTGCATATGGCACCACAGTCACATCGACTCCTATCCTTATTTAAATTCCCATAAAATAACATTAAATTATAGTCCGCTATTGCCACGAATAACCCCAACCTCATTTCCATGCTCCCAACCTGCAAAAACCTTAGCGAGAGATAAAGTGCTGGAGATGCCTATAGCAACTGATTGACTACTATCATTTTATAGACTGTGCTAGATTAGTGACAGAAGATTGGTTGCTATGCTCAACTTCTCCACTTTCATTCTCTCTTAGGTTTGATACATCTCCCCCCTAGATGATATAATGAGTACAGTATAAACCTGGATACATTTCCTAAAAATTAATTGTGCAGACGAATGATGGGAAAATCTATTTTCAAAGGTTGATCAGTTTTCCATTCCTTGTATTAGATTTTATAGCTAGAACATCTGTTGCAATAACTGTAAATGTAAACAGATATAATCTGGCAAACAAAAATCTGAAAACAGAAAAAGAAAGGAGGAAGAAGAAAATAACACAGATTGTATGTCAGGATCGACTGTTCCTTACTGCAGCGCTGGCTTCCACTGACTAGCAAGCGCGGTCAAACTTCAGGTTCGGCGGTGGGTGGCATGCTGAGTATTCTCCCCGGAGCCTGGGTGACATCCACGCGATCCTCCATATCGGAGTTCCAGCGGCGGTGATCATGGGAGCAGCCATATTGTCTGTATCACCTGACTGTTCTCGCATCCAATGGTAGCCTGGTCAGTTCTCAGCTGACTCTCTCCTCCAATGGACAGCTACCTAAAGGTATAAAGCAGGACTCCAGGAAGTAGGTAGCTGCCTGAACAACTACACTATTCCAGTGACTGTTGGCTGTAACATCATTCCAGGCTCCACGCGGTGTTCCTTTCCAGTGACTTTCTCCAGTGTCATCTCCCAGAGCTATCCTGCATCTGGATCTCCAGTGTTACTCCGCGTCAGGATCTCCAGTAAGCTATTTCAGCTCTCACACTGATTCCTAGTGTTATATATTTCAGCTCACACGCTAATTCCTAGTGTTACATATTTCAGTCCTCGTACTGATTCTCAGTGTTACATTATCAGCCTCCATACTGATCTCCAGTGATTAACTTTAGCACTCGTCTGCATGCTGAACTCATGTGTTCACTCAGAGCTATCCATGAGCTGACTTCTAGTGTTTTTCCTTCAGTGCTAATCCAGTGTCTGGCTCTCCAGTGTCTACTCTACTAATTTCAAGTATTCTACTACAGTGTTTCCCCTGCGTCTGAATGACCAGTGTGAGTACTCAGTATATCCTACGTGTACTAATTTCAAGTATTCTCCTTCCATCCTTACCCTGCGTCTGTATCTCCTACAGAGCACGTTAGTGCTAGCCAGTGTGCGTATCTTCTGAGATTTATTCCAGTGTATCCTCTACGTGTTATCTTCCAGTGTTGACCTCTATGTGTTATCTTCCAGTGTATTCTCTACGTGTTACTCTCCAGTGTATTCTCTACGAGTTATCCTCCAGTGTATCCTCTATGTGTTATCCTCTTCGTGACATTTCCAGTGTGTACTCTATGTGACCCTTCCAGTGTATTCTCCATGTGCCATCCTTCTGCGTATAATTCCCAGTGTATTCCCCAGTTAAAGTAGTTATTCTTTTGAACCCTGCCACCTAGTCAGTTGCTAATTCCCGGGTCCTTGACCAGGGGACCACGACCTGCTGGTTGGGTAAAGCTAAGACCACATCCCGCTTGGAGGGGTCACTGGTGAAAACCACCAACCAGTTAGACTCTGCGCCCCTAGTCAGGTCTTGCCAACACCCGGGGATTAGCCGAGGAGGAGATCTATTTTACTTCTTCCTCGTCAACTGCCGCCTCCCTGCTTAGTCCCTCCGGCTCCCATTCTTTGGACTGAAAACCACCAGAGCCAGGTCGTGACAGTGAGGTCGCACAGTGGGGTTGAGTACGGGATGCTGGAGCTCGAGCATTCTGACAAGTGTTGGGATTCTGGCGTCGGCACTCTGACCGCCGGAATCCCAGCGGTCGGCATTCTGACCGCAGCCCCGCCCAGGGAACCCAGATGGTTGTGAATTTGGAGAATTTTTCCATAACAGCTGCATATAGTTTTTCTCCATAAAGCAGAGCCAGCGACAATGTAAATAATGGAACAAAGATGATTTCTGCACATAAAAAGTGACCCGTGGTAGAGGTACAGTAAGTTCAAAACAGTCAACGGGCGACTGCCAGACGTGAGCAGAGAACGCAGGGGGAGGCTATGGAGTACACTGCAGTAAAGATCAGCTTGTTCTGCCAGGACGCCAGAGGTGAGATGTACGCAGGCCCCTGCACTTCCGCACAGCAAGCCTGACAAGATGTCACTCAAGCTCTGCCTGCTCAGTGACACAGACACTGCACTCCTGACATGACGGCCTGCTACAGAAAAGGTAGAGCACAGTGTCCATATATAGTTAAGTATAAACAGTCTCAAGTTATTTCATGTATATTATTCAGCTTAATAATGATGCATATACTGTATTATACGTATTTATTTCAAACAGTAGCCTTTCTTGTTCTTTAGAGAAAGAAAAACAGAGACAAGCGCGCTATCACTATGTATAAAAGAATAGAGAAGGCTGCTAATCAGGGCGTTAAACCACTCCCCCTAAAAGACAACCATACAAAGATTAAAAAAAAGGGCAATCAGCGCCTAGCACTCTATTCTAATGAAGATGACCATATGGTGAATAAAAATAAAAAAATTGAAATAAAAATAAGGTTACCTCCAGCTCATATATTCAGCAAATATATTTTATTAACATATCAATATATGCATGTGTCAGTCACAAATAGAAACTAAATCAGTTTACACTGAGCCTCTCAGAGACAATAAAAGGCAATGTAGAATAGCAGACAAAGGGCAAAATTTACAAAGCGGCAGTTTGACGGCGGTCTCTATTCTATTCTATTCTACACCCCGGCGGTTTGGTGGCAGGTTCTATTCTGTTCTAAACCCTGGGGTTTTGGCGGCGGTTTTGCCATCTGCAGATTTACTAAGGCCAAAACCGCTGCAAAACTGCCATCAAAACACATTTTAGGTTAGAATAGAACAGAGCTGTCATTTAGAAACCGCTGCAAAACAGCCACCAAATCCCCGGGGTTTCAAACTGAATAGAACCCGCCACCAAACCCCCGGGGTTTCAAACTGAATAGAACCCGCCACCAAACCCCCGGGGTTTAGAACAGAATAGAACCCGCTACCAAACCCCCGGGGTTTCGAACAGAATAGAACCCGCCACCAAACCCCCGGGGTTTCGAACAGAATAGAACCCGCCACCAAACCCCCGGGGTTTAGACAGAATAGAACCCGCCACCAAACCCCCGGGGTTTAGACAGAATAGAACCCGCCACCAAACCCCCCACAGAATAGAACCCACCACCAAACCACCGGGGTTTAAAATAGAATAGAAACCGCCGCTTAGTAAATTTTGCCCAAAATGTAGTTATATATACACAATACCCATCCAATAGTCCGAATACACACATATATTCCCTTGTGTCCCTATTTATCTCAGTGGGTCCTCCAATGAAAATAGTGTCCCACAAGGTAAATGTTGTAATCCTCGCGGCGACAGGTGTGTCTCGCTGTTTAGCAAACTTGCCAATCAAAGTGTCAGTGCGTAGGGTATATCATATATAATGCCACAGACGATATCAAAGCGTCTTCTCACCGATACCTCTCACAGTTCAATGCGGTAGGTGGAAGGAATACTGAATGTCTAAAATTCAACAGACCTGTCCTTCTGAGGAAACACTCAATTGAGAGAGAAACGCGTTAAGGAAACCTACTAGGCCTCATACTCTGCCATCGATGGCGGATCTCCCTGGTGTGCAGACTGCTCTATTTGCTTCCCTGTTGGAACAAGACCCGCAGTGTGAATAAGAGCAATCCGGGACTGTGTACTGTCACACTAACTTCTTGCCAGCTATTATAGCAATCCCCTTAAATAAGCCGTATTAAGTGGGATAGATGGCTGTGCACACGTACTGCCAGAGGAGACGGGCTGACACATTCGCCGCTAGATCACAGCCCCATCAGAGAGCCGCATCCTGACATAGGAGCAGCCAATCACACATACTGTTGAGACATGTCTGTTGAATTTTATCCGTGACTGGCAAGTTTGCTAAACAACGAGACACGTCTGTCGCCACGTGGATTATAACATTTACCTTGTGGGACACTATTTTCATCGGGACCCACTGAGATTAATAGGGACACAAGGGAATATATATGCATTCGGACTATTGGATGGGTATTGTATATATAACTACATTTTGTCTGCTATTCTACATTGCCTTTTATTGTCTCTGAGAGGCTCAGTTTAAACCGATTCAGTTTTTATATGTGACTGACATATGCATATGTTGATATGGTAATAAAATATATTTGCTGAATATATGAGCTGGAGGTAACCTTATTTTTATATTATTATTATTATTTTAATTTACCATATGGTCATCTTTATTAGAATAGAGTTAAAGGCGCTGATTGCCCTTTTTTTTTAATCTTTGGATCGTTGTTGTTTAGAGAACACTAGTCTCTATAAGTCATTTATCAATAAACTTTGTGCTGATGAACGTGCTTTCTGTGGGGGTGGCAAGTTGCAGAGAGAACCTAAGCAGCTAGCCATCTTAGAGCGATCCGTATATCCACCCCAGGAATTACCTATTAGTTTTGCCTTGGATATCTCAAAATGGGCAAATCACCATTACAGAGACTGATCCGCTGGCAGCTGTTCTCAGTGATCAGCGTATATAGAACATGCAAGGGGAGTGAAACGGTGGCCACATTTTAGACAAACAACCAATCAAGTGCAGTCATTTGTCTTGTACAAAGCCCTGACAAGTGATCTGTTTTCTGTACCGATGTCTGTTCCCAGGGTGCACAGAGGAGCAGGACTATGTATTCACATATTCATCTTTTTCACAGCAAACCTACAGCCCGCGCACAAAACTGAGACAGTGGCCAGCTGAAGCACTGATGAGTGACGTCTTGATGTGGGGCTGATGAAATCTCAAATCAAGAGTAAATTTGTAAAAGGATTTAAGGTCAGCAAGGCAAGAGGTTGATTTTATAAACAGACAGTATTTGTTTCCTTCAAATGGGGGAGAACTGTCAGATACCCTAAAATTGATGTTTATGTCATCTCCATTGTAACAAGATAATCAATGTTATTCACATCACCTGTCAGTGGCGTTAATGTTATGGCTTTATAATTAGATGGGTTGGGTACGGAATCCCTACGGTCAGGATGCCAACGGTCAGAATACAGACAGATTTTTGTAAGTATTATAACCATCCCCCTAACCCACCCCTCCCACAGCATAACCACCCCTCCCTGAGTCTAACCCTAACCCACCTCTCCCGCAGCCTAACCCCAAGGCTGGGTACACAGTGGAGCAACGGGCATTCGTTCAGACATCGGAACGAATGCCCGTGAGAAGTGATTGTGTGTCCACACTGGACGACTTTAATGAATGACGGAACAATCACGTTACGTCATTCATTAACAAAGCACTGGCCACTAGCGACATCGCTAAGTTTGATGTGTAGCACATCAAATCTGGCGACCATCACTAAGGACCACGGGAGTGCGCAAGCATGCGTACACCCTGAGCGATGTAGTCAATATGTTCGCTCTAGTGTGTACCCAGCTTAACCCTCCCAACCCGCAGCCTAACCCTAACCGTCTTCCTGACCCTAATACTTACCTGTCAGGATTCTGATGGTCACAATACCGACAGCGGCATTCTGACTATCGGTATCCTGACTTTTGAGATGCTGACTACATCCCAAATAGACAGATAAACAGAAAACCCAGTAAAATCCTTTCAGTTCCTGCTATGTTTACCGATGAATGGAAGCAGAACTCTGCTCTTCCACGGCAACAAGCCCCTAATGTGTCATCAGAGACCCACGTATAACAGTTACTAAACATATGTTGTGGGCGGGCTTGTGGCTCGGCGCAAAAGAGGAGCGTCCCTCCCAACCAATAGGTATAAAGGGGTGTTAATGTCATGATTTAATTAATGTAGAGTGGGACCATCTTTTACATCTGTTGCTACATTCAAACGTGTGTTGTTAGTGTATCTTACATTGTACTGTCATAAATTATAATTTGATATAGGGCAGAATAGAGACGTCATGCTATGCACTGTAGAGGCCCTTTGTTAGTGATTTTAATATTTGTCATTAGGGTATACTAAAGACGATTTTTTATATATCACAAGAAATGTCAGACTCCCACCACAAGAAAATAATACACAAAAATAACTAAACACACTTTTAGCAACTTAGGGGGTCATTCAGACCCACTCGCGAGCGGCAGTACGCTCGCAAATGGGTCGATGTTCCCCACTGCGCATGCGCACGACGGAGGGAGCTCTGGCGTGCGCATGCGCCAGACCCGGGGAGTGACGGGCTTCCCATCGCTCCGGGTCTCGCACCAAAGGGGGCGTGCTGTCGATGTTGATTGACAGCACGCCCCCTTAGGTGGGCGTGCCTGCCAGACGGAGGCGTTCCCATGGGAACGCCTACCGTCTGAAGCCGGGCCCCACTGACATCACTAGTGATGTCAGTGGGAGTGATTTTGGCTCTGATAGAGCCAAAATCACTCCAGGGCTTGTGGCAGGGAGACCCTACCGCAGGGTCCCCGTCGCAAGTCCGATGGTTGCGATGGTCAAGACCATCGCGACCATCTTTTTGGTCGCTCGCATATGCTGTGGGTGGTCACCCACAGCTATGCGAGCGGCCAGGAGGCTGCTCCATTTTCATGGAGGAGGGCCCTGATTCAGAGCGAGCGCTCTCTTGTCAGAGCGTCCGGCTCTGAATCAGGCCCTTAGTCATCTAATATTCTAAGGACTAGTAGAAAACCGGTTTACAATACAAACAAAATACATATCAATCCTTTGCACACATCATAGATTTGATAAATAGATGCCTCACTCATTTACGTGATCATCCACTCAGCCGCGACTTTACTCCTGAGCGCATTTTATGGCGTATTAATAAATTTGTTAGCAAAAGCACCATACCGTTGTGGCTTAACAATAACAAGTTATTTAGAGACCTTCATAACTTAGTACTGAATTTACAATACTGTCAGTTTTACACGTTCAAACATTTTTCATCCCAAGTTCTGCAGAGAACACTCGGTGCTTTTGCTAGTAAATAAAGTGAGCTGAAAACAAGGCAGGTTTAATGAATTAGTGAAGTGCGGCTGTGTATTTTCAGAACGCATTATGTTGGAGGCAAATCCATAACATTCCCCTGACATAGTCTGTTTAATGAATTTTTGATATATATGCAGAACAACTACAAGACTACAAAAGAGGCTGTATAAAAACAAACAAACAAACGATGTAGCAGGACACATCTGTATATTTTGTACAGTTTTGTAGCTGTGTATACAACCCTAAACAATCGTTGGACCGTTCTTTCGACTTTGACCCGTTCATGCGTACGCACCTTCCATCGTGTTTTGTTGGAAGAAAGCTGGTTGAATCAAAGGATCACATCTTATGTGCTGTTTAAAAGTCATCCGAGATTAGAAGAAAAGTGCAGTGTGTACGTACCTACAACCGTTCTTCCGAACATTATTGCGGTTCTACACCAACAGCTGCGCCGCCTCTGTGGGCGTACATGATTACAGCAGGTCAGGTGGCTTGCTACGTACTCTCGTGTAAACGGTCCTCCCTGTTGATGTAAAGGATCACCCTTTTTTCGGTTGCCACCAATGTATTTGGCCACTATGGGGATACTGCAGTCTACTACATATTTTTTTTTCATTTGCTAAAATGTCCTCTGCTATACAGCAGGTAATGTACTTTACTAATGTATTGCAAGTGTCCAAATGCATACACCCTGTACCATACACCCTCCTAGAAGACCTATATGTAGTACATAATGGCTGAAAACACTGTCAAATATATAATTACTATTCATCTATACTATCTATCTATATTTTAATGTATAGTTAATTGCGGCATACAAATATCATCCATTTAGCTTAAAATGTCATCTAATTACCTTTTAAAAAAAAAATGTTTTATTATACAACTTTTTGGGTATATAATCAAAACCTTAATAAACACTGCATCCTATATGGCTCAGTACAACATTAAATATGATTCTGCATACAAATAGTAATATACTACTGTATACTCATAGAGCCCTATCCCATTAATGCACCACATGTCAACATCCCAGCCTATTGCCATGTGATGCATTGGTGGCATGGTCCTATATGGCCAACATATACCACTAGGTGTTTGCAACAACAGTAGATTGCACTGTTTCACATTAGGTGTAATATATTGGGTACAAAGTGAGCAATGGTTTATGTACATCGCCGATGGCGCGCCTACGCATACGTAGAACCTGTTCTGCGCTTGTGCAGAACGAGCCCTGCATAATCGCACGTGGTGCCCCCAAGCCGCAGCATGACTGATGCTGCGGGAGGGGGTGGTGCTGGCCTGTGTTCCAAGAAAGGTGGGTATGTCACCCCTGTCTCCTGGGAGTGCCAAGGCCAGGTTCTGTGTTGGAGGACGCAGACTTCCTGGCCTCACAAGCAGGCAGGAGGCAGCTATTCTGAGTAAGCTGAAGCTTACTCAGGTGGCCAATGCCGGGAACATCAAGACCCATGGTGATCTGAAGCTGCGTCTTCAGACGCAGCACGCGGATCGCAGATGCTGGCAGGAGGAGTCTTTTTCATTCAGATGACCCCTGTAGCATTAGTATAATTACACATCGCTGCAGTGATGTGTTCTGCGCCCAACGCTGAGTCAGGCCCTCATTCTAGAAGTTGATATGTTCGAAGCAGGAAAAATGGGCACGCCTCAAGTTATGAGCGACTTTGATGGCTAGACGACTGGGTCAGAGCATCTCAAGTTCTTGTGGAGTATTCCCGGTATGCATTGGTTAGTACTTACCTGAAGTGAACTGGCGGCTCATTGATGCATGTATGGAGCGAAGGCTAGCCCATCTGGTTCTATCCCACAGAAGAGCTACTGTAGCACAAATTGCTGAAAAAGTTAATGCTGGCTATGATAGAAAAGGTGTCAGAACACAGAGTGCATCACAGCTTGCCACATATGGGGCTGTGTAGCTGCAGACTGGTCAGCGTGCCCATGCTGACCCCTGTCCACCACCAGGTGCGCCTGCAATAGATACGCGAGCATCAGAACTGGATCGTGGAGCAGTGGAAGAAGGTGTCCTGTTCTGATTAACGTTTTCTTTTACATCACGTAGACACCCGGGTGCGTGTGCATCATTTACCTGGGGAAGAGATGGCACCAGACTGCACTATGGGAAGAAGGGAAGCTGGTGAAGTATGATGCTCTGGGCAATGTTCTGCTGGGAAATGTTGGGGCCTGGCATTCATGCGAATGTACTTCGACACAAACCACCTACCCTAACATTATTGCAGACCAGGTACACACCTTCATTGCAATGGTATTCCCTGATGGCAGTGGCCCCCTTCATGAGCCCTGACGTACTGCAAAAATTGGTCAGGAACTGTTTGAGGAACATGACTAAGTTCAAGGTGTTGACTTGGCCTCCAAATTCCCCAGATCTCAATCCAAATCGAGCATCTATAGGATGTGCTGGGAAAATAAGTCCAAGCTATGGAGGCCCCACCTCTCAACTTACAGGACTTAAAGGATCTGCTGCTAACGTCTTGGTACCAGAAACCACAGTTCTTGTGGAATACATGTCTCGATGGGACAAAGCTGCTTTGGCGGCACGAGGGGAACCTACAGTACGTAATATTAGGCAGGTGGTTTTAATGTTATGGCTGATCAGTGTTTTTGTGCATATATGTATATATCTCTGTAGTCTTGCAAATTATTAGAAACCCGGTCAGGAGAGCAAAAACCCCTTTGATGCCAATTGGTTATCAGTATAATCCAAGAACGAATGACCTTTTTACGAATCTGCAAAATGACTGCAATTCAGTCACTGCTGTATGGGCTGCAAATAATGTGTTCCTTGCATCCTCCACTAACGCGTTTCTGTTTACCTGTGAGAAAGGCGCAGGCAGCATGGTTGCTCAAAGTGGCATATGCTCGGCTCTGGCAAATGTAGCATGAGAAAAATCACAAGATCAGTCTGCAGAAAGTACTTTTGTGCAACTCTGAATCAGACTCCAAGATAGAGAGAGGGCAGGGGCGTGCCGACCTCATTAGCAGTGGTAATGAGAGGAAGCAGAATGCACCCCCCCACCCCTCCTCCTACTAATTTCTCCGGGTGTAAACGCAACGCCAAGGCCCCCCCCCCTGTCATCTGCATGTCCCCGCCTTACCCTCATCTGGGCTCGGCAGAGAATAGAGATGAGTAGCAGTGCAGCACAGGGACCCTTCCTCCGCTGTCCTCTGTTTTGTGGGCGCGCTACAGGGAGCATTTCTGTTCCTAGCGGCGTCCTCTGCTGGCTGTCGCTCTAAAAAATGGGGACACACAGATACTGGAGATGTAGAGTGATGACCAAAAGGTGCTCAGGTCCTAGGTCAGCAAATCTTAAACCCTGTAAGATGTGTCCGTAACTCTTCGGCAAACACAATTCCACTTTGAACAATATTTGCAAAACAAAAATGTTAAAAAAAAAAAAAAAAGCATCTAAAAACTAATTATGTTCTCTCTGCCCGCTTCTTGGTTTGTCTGCATTATCTGGATGTCTTGATAATTCTTCCAAGAGCCCTGTATGCATCCGATCGATATCCGTGGGAGTACAAATCCACTTTGCAGCATTAGGACATTAGGCATGGAAAGGTTTCCCTCTATCAACACTTGTGCTGCAAATAAACAGTACGCCGGGTGATGAGAGGAGCCATCTGTCCCTCTGAGTAACTATGTACAGTGGCACTCATTAGATAGGGTAAATTATACTTACAAACGGTTCATTTTTAAATTGTTAAAGAGAGGCCGTCCATTGTGGTAATGGGCACAACCTGGTGATGACTCGGGTGCACGGATACATTTATCTTTGATTCTTCTGTAAACAGCGGTTAGCTGCTGATACCACGGCCAGCGCTGCTCACTTCTGCCAGCTGCTGTCTCTGAAGATTTGCCACTGTAAGGGGCTGAAGCAGAATTGAACGCAAGTCTGTAGGCGGAGCGTATCTTGAGCGTTTATGCTCTGCGCATGCTCCTCTGGAACAAGGTGTACTCAACTACTGGTGATGCGCAAGTGGTGCGACATTTAGTCGCATATCCGCTTGTGACTCAAGGGAAGTGACGGGACGGGACTGCAATGGGGCGCTGACACTTAGGCTACATTCAGAGAGGGTGTGCTGATAGAATTGAGGGGTACACAGAGTATGGGTATCAAGCAAAGCGGAAGGATAGGAGCGCTCCGGGCGCAGAGATGCGCACTACTCTGGGTACGAGAGAGTATATGCATTTAGTTCCATGCGCGCTATGCGGGAGGAATTACCTTTAACTCGGAGCCACGCGCAAGGCAACGCACTTGAGTGATTATTTGTAACTGTGTGTGCACAAAACATTCTTAAAAAAAAACCCCTATGGCACATGCCTTACATAGCGGGTACGCACACAGGCGCTGTTGTGATCGGGTCAGACGGTATCAGCAATGATGAGGAAAAGTGATGGGCGTTCCTTGGCAGGGACTAGTAGTGCATGCAAAAATTTCCGTATAACTGGCGTGCCAGTGAAAGGGGCGTGTCTGTATAACTGGCATGTCCGTAAAATTGACGCGTCCGTGAAGGGGACGTGTCCGTATAATGGGCGCGTCAGCGAAAGGGGCGCGTCAGTGAAAGTACCAGCTTTCCACTGCCCAAAATAAATATCAACTTGGAACCCCCTCCTAAGAAACACCATATAGCAGCTAAACACTTACTTTTTCATTCCCCTCAATAGCAATAATCCAGATTTTCTGAAACTGTTCTTGAACTCTTGTGTATTAACTTCGTATGACCATCCTTCCGGCCTTGAGTGTATACTGTACCTGGTTCTGACTTGTTGGCTACTTGTCTGATTACACTTTTGGTTTACCCCAATGTACCCAGCTCCTGAGATCCATTCCTGCTCACAAGCATCCAGCATCCACATAACAAAATAACCCGGCAAGTTATAGATCTCCGCATCTGCAAAAGCTGGTGCAGGTCACACAAACCGGCATGCACAGTTTATCACCATGCAAACCTGGCTGTACGAATTGCAGGCTTGCCCGGCGTGATGTGACACAGCCCCTGTATAGTCAGTACTGGCTCTAAGAGTTGCTGTCAGCATAAAAGCTGAACCCAAGGTTATCTTCCTGAAAAATGTGTAAAAAAAAAAAAAGAAGAAAAAGTACCTCAGCACTAATAAATATATATATAAAAAACAACAGTGTATCCTTTGTATGATCCTGTAAAAAAATAAAGCTGCTAGTTCCAATATGGAATAGTGAACAATCCACCAAAAGACTAAAAAGAATAAATAGTGTGGAACTGCACTTATAGACAAATATACCACTGGTAGGGCAGAGAGAGATCAAGAGACATTTAGTATTTTAATGTGAATAATATCAATTTAATAATGCATAAAAACAGCTTGTAAAGTAAAAGAATAATTCAGAAAGACATAATCTTGTGGCTTTCAAGCCCTAAAATATATATATGCTGGTATCACCATATCACAAGCCCCTTGTAAGCATCCAATATTGTAGTTAAATAGTTTATTAAAAAATACGCACACAGTCTTAATTGATGAAAGAACCACTTGTGGAACTACAAGTCCTAAGATGGTAAGGTTGGGCAGATAACTGGGTAAATGCTGAAACAATTACCAGACACTGGGGCTTTGGAAAGTATCCCAGGTCCGACAAACATGCAGGGTGGCCGCCTGCTGAATAAGTGTCTTTAGCCACTGGAGATAGCGCCATTCCTCTACCGGACGGACATCGGGTGAAAGTGCTGCTGCTCTAACACGGGGCTCAAGGTAAGCACCCGGGGAGTCGATGAATCAATCTAAAAGGGGGTGTATGCAAGTACAGAAACCAGCAAAAAGTACCTCTGACGAATTTTGCCCCTCTAAATCAGTAACTTTATCAAAGAGGGGAATCTTGGAGTAATCTTCATCCTTTTTAGGGTGACAGTGATTGGTTATTATTAGAGGAATGTCTGACACCGGTAAGTTCTAGTGCAGTTTAAAAGGTGAAACCTTATAAGCTGTTTTAAAGATGTTGACATTAGTATTTATCAATGTTACAATTCACATTCCATCTTGATCTCTCTTAACTCGGATTAAAAAATGTAAAAAGTAGGCCATGGCCCATATCAGCAATTTGTCGGACTACGCCAACTAAAATTATATCTACTTAGGCTAGGGATAATCTAAAGGTGGGAATGATGGATGTCCTGGCCTGGGCTTCCCCATTATCAGAACAACATGACCCAGTTCTGAATTCATTACTGCAGTTTTCGCAGGCCTCTGATGATACCCGACGGGCAATCACTGCTGAAGCAGTCCTCTCTAATCACGGCCAATGACAGCGCTCCACAGATTGGGCATCACCAGAACCAGGAAACGCTTAGCAATGACATATAGGGCCTGCACAGTATTACAGAAGTTCCTTACTCAGAGCAGTTACTGGGTTTTCTGATGTGCAGTTTAGTGTGGAGGAGGATAATTGCCTCAATTACAGCTCTTACCTCAGGCACCACAAAAATAATACACATCAAGGGCCTAATTCACTATTTGCTACTGCGCAAAATATTTAGAAAACCCCTATTCAAGTAAACCTGAGTGTATGCAGAAATGCGCTGTTATGTATGGGACTGATGGTATCAGAACTGCTGAGGCAAAGCCATGAGCGCTCCTGGGTGGTGACGGAGAGGTGGTCTGAACGGAACACAAAAAAGGTTGTCTCATGGGCGTGTTATGGGAGAGTCCTGAGCATCTGTGGAAGTGGCTGCGTTCCCAGAGGCACAGCCTCCGCCATAGGAGGCCATTTAGCCGGAGTTCATACAGAGACACTGCACCTCCCATGGGTGCAATGGTTGATGGTGCGCAGAGAGTGGATTGTTTAAAACCATCGGTTCTGAACTATCCACCATCAGAACAATCCGCCGATGGTGGATTGTGCCCGGGCATCCCTGGGCTTGCGAATTCGGTCTAGTACATCAGAGGAAGGCTGAGACTAGCATTTGCATATTATTGCCACTGTGACGCAGCCGCATTAGCGTGCACCTCTGACTGAATCAGGCCCCAAATGCGGTTTACTTATAAGCTGTTTAATATATATCTATACTAATATAAGAACGTTGTGTTGGTCTGTATGTTTCATGTTGGCGCAAAAAACTACTGAACCCATGTTCATGAAAACTGCATCATTTTGTAGTGGAAACTCCTAGAAATAACCTGAACTTTGTTTCATCTCCATCCATCAAGTTAAAACTGAGCAATAACAAAAACACGCGATATAACAGGATAGGCTACATAGCAGTCTGTGCACAGGGCACACAGTGACATTGGTGTGAGAGGTGGGTGAGGGCAACATAGCAGTCTGTGCACAGGGCACACAGTGACATTGGTGTGAGAGGTGGGTGAGGGCTACATAGCAGTCTGTGCACAAGGCACACAGTGACATTGGTGTGAGAGGTGGGTGAATAGGATAGGCTACATACCAGTCTGTGCACAGGGCACATAGTGACATTGGTGTGAGTGGTGGGTGAGGGCTACATAGCAGTCTGTGCACAGGGCACATAGTGACATTCGTGTGAGAGGTGGGTGAATAGGACAGGCTACATAGCAGTCTGTGCACAGGGCACACAGTGACATTGGTGTGAGAGGTGGGTGAATAGGATAGGTTACATAGCACTCTGTGCACAGGGCACACAGTGACATTAGTGTGAGAGGTGGGTGAATAGGATAGGTTACATAGCACTCTGTGCACAGGGCACACAGTGACATTAGTGTGAGAGGTGGGTGAATAGGAGAGGTTACATAGCAGTCTGTGCACAGGGCACACAGTGACATTAGTGTGAGAGGTGGGTGAATAGGATAGGTTACATAGCACTCTGTGCACAGGGCACACAGTGACATTGTTGTGAGAGGTGGGTGAGGGCAACGTAGCAGTCTGTGCACAGGGCACACAGTGACATTGGTGTGAGTGGTGGGTGAATAGGATAGGCAACATAGCAGTCTGTGCACAGGGCACATAGTGACATTGGTGTGAGTGGTGGGTGAATAGGAGAGGTTACATAGCAGTCTGTGCACAGGGCACACAGTGACATTAGTGTGAGAGGTGGGTGAATAGGATAGGTTACATAGCACTCTGTGCACAGGGCACACAGTGACATTGGTGTGAGTGGTGGGTGAGGGTTACATAGCAGTCTGTGCACAGGGCACATAGTGACATTAGTGTGAGAGGTGGGTGAATAGGATAGGTTACATAGCAGTCTGTGCACAGGGCACACAGTGACATTGGTGTCAGTGGTAGGTGAATAGGAGAGGTTACATAGCAGTCTGTGCACAGGGCACACAGTGACATTGGTGTGAGTGGTGGGTGAATAGGATAGGCTACATACCAGTCTGTGCACAGGGCACATAGTGACATTAGTGTGAGAGGTGGGTGAATAGGATAGGTTACATAGCACTCTGTGCACAGGGCACACAGTGACATTAGTGTGAGAGGTGGGTGAATAGGAGAGGTTACATAGCAGTCTGTGCACAGGGCACACAGTGACATTAGTGTGAGAGGTGGGTGAATAGGATAGGCAACATAGCAGTCTGTGCACAGGGCACATAGTGACATTGGTGTGAGTGGTGGGTGAATAGGATAGGCTACATAGCACTCTGTGCACAGGGCACACAGTGACATTGTTGTGAGAGGTGGGTGAGGGCTACGTAGCAGTCTGTGCACAGGGCACACAGTGACATTGGTGTGAGTGGTGGGTGAGGGTTACATAGCAGTCTGTGCACAGGGCACATAGTGACATTAGTGTGAGAGGTGGGTGAATAGGATAGGTTACATAGCAGTCTGTGCACAGGGCACACAGTGACATTGGTGTGAGTGGTGGGTGAGGGCTACGTAGCAGTCTGTGCACAGGGCACACAGTGACATTGGTGTGAGTGGTGGGTGAGGGTTACATAGCAGTCTGTGCACAGGGCACATAGTGACCTTAGTGTGAGAGGTGGGTGAATAGGATAGGTTACATAGCAGTCTGTGCACAGGGCACACAGTGACATTGGTGTGAGTGGTGGGTGAGGGCTACATAGCAGTCTGTGCACAGGGCACATAGTGACATTAGTGTGAGAGGTGGGTGAATAGGATAGGTTACATAGCAGTCTGTGCACAGAGCACACAGGGCCTGATTCAGAGCCGGACGCTCTGACCAGAGCGTTCGCTCTGAATCAGTGCCCTCCTACCTAAAAATGGAGCGGCCTCCTGGCCGCTCGCATAGCTGTGGGTGACCACCCACAGCATATGCGTGCGGCCAAAAAGATGGTCGCGATGGTCAAGACCATCGCGACCATCGGGCTTGCAACGGGACCCTGCGGTAGGGTCTCGGTGACCGCAAGCCCTGGAGTGATTTTGGCTCTATCAGAGCCAAAATCACTCCCACTGACATCACTACTGATGTCAGTGGGGCCGGACCCAGACGGTAGGCGTTCCCATGGGAATGCCTCCGTCTGGCAGCCATGCCCCCGGCACGCCCACCAAAGGGGGCGTGCTGTCAGTCATCATCGACAGCACGCCCCCTTTGGTGCGAGACCCGGAGCGACAGCTTGGCTGTCGCTGTCCGGGTCTCGCGCATGCACACGACGGAGCTACCTCCGTCGTGCGCATGCGCATTGGGGTAACATTGACCCGCTTGCGAGCGTCCTGCGCTCTGGAGCGGGTCTGAATGACCCGAACAGTGACAGTGGTGTAAGTGGTGTGTGAATAGGATAGGTTACACAGCAGCCTGTGCACAGGGCACATAGTGACATTAGTGTGAGTGGAGGGTGAGGGCTACTTAGCAGTCTGTGCACAGGGCACACAGTGACATTGGTGTGAGTGGTGGGTGAGGGCTACATAGCAGTCTGTGCACAGGGCACACAGTGACATCGGTGTGAGTGGTAGGTGAATAGGACAGGCTACATACCAGTCTGTGCACAGGGCACACTGAGACATTGGTGTGAGTGGTGGAAGAATAGGAAAAGCTGCATAGCAGCCTGTGCACAGGGCACACAGGGACATTGGTGTGAGTGGTAGGTGAATAGGATAGGCTACATAGCAGTCTGTGTACAGGGCACACAGTGACATTGGTGTGAGTGGTGGGTGAATAGGATAGGCTGCATAGCAGTCTGTGCACAGGGCACACAGTGACATTGGTGTGAGAGGTGGGTGAATAGGATAGGCTACATACCAGTCTGTGCACAGGGCAGACAGTGACATTGGTGTGAGTGGTGGGTGAATAGGATAGGCTACATAGCAGTCTGTGCACAGGGCACATAGTGACATTAGTGTGAGAGGTGGGTGAATAGGAGAGGTTACATAGCAGTCTGTGCACAGGGCACACAGTGACATTGGTGTGAGTGGTGGGTGAATAGGATAGGCAACATAGCAGTCTGTGCACAGGGCACATAGTGACATTGGTGTGAGTGGTGGGTGAATAGGATAGGCTACATAGCAGTCTGTGCACAGGGCACATAGTGACATTGGTGTGAGTGGTGGGTGAGGGCTACATAGCAGTCTGTGCACAGGGCACATAGTGACATTCGTGTGAGAGGTGGGTGAATAGGACAGGCTACATAGCAGTCTGTGCACAGGGCACACAGTGACATTGGTGTGAGTGGTGGGTAAATAGGATAGGTTACATAGCAGTCTGTGCACAGGGCACACAGTGACATTGGTGTGAGTGGTGGGTGAATAGGATAGGTTACATACCAGTCTGTGCACAGGGCACACAGTGACATTGGTGTGAGAGGTGGGTGAATAGGACAGGTTACATAGCAGTATGTGCACAGAGCACACAGTGACATTGGTGTGAGTGGTGGGTGAATAGGATAGGCTACATAGCAGTCTGTGCACAGGGCACACAGTGACATTGGTGTGAGTGGTAGGTGAATAGGATAGGTTACATAGCAGTCTGTGCACAGGGCACACAGTGACATTGGTGTGAGTGGTAGGTGAATAGGAAGGGCTACATAGCAGTCTGTGCATAGGGCTCACAGTGACATCGGTGTGAGTGGTAGGTGAATAGGACAGGCTACATACCAGTCTGTGCACAGGGCACACTGAGACATTGGTGTGAGTGGTGGAAGAATAGGATAGGCTGCATAGCAGCCTGTGCACAGGGCACACAGGGACATTGGTGTGAGTGGTAGGTGAATAGGATAGGCTACATAGCAGTATGTGTACAGGGCACACAGTGACATTGGTGTGAGAGGTGGGTGAATAGGATAGGTTACATACCAGTCTGTGCACAGGGCACACAGTGACATTGGTGTGAGTGGTGGGTGAATAGGATAGGCTGCATAGCAGTCTGTCCACAGGGCACACAGTGACATTGGTGTGAGAGGTGGGTGAATAGGATAGGCTACATACCAGTCTGTGCACAGGGCAGACAGTGACATTGGTGTGAGTGGTGGGTGAATAGGATAGGCTACATACCAGTCTGTGTACAGGGCACATAGTGACATTGGTGTGAGTGGTGGGTGAGGGCTACATAGCAGTCTGTGCACAGGGCACACAGTGACATTCGTGTGAGAGGTGGGTGAATAGGACAGGTTACATAGCAGTATGTGCACAGAGCACACAGTGACATTGGTGTGAGTGGTGGCTGAATAGGATAGGTTACATAGCAGTCTGTGCCCAGGGCACACAGTGACATTGGTGTGAGTGGTGGGTGAGGGCTACATAGCAGTCTGTGCACAGGGGACACAGTGACATTGGTGTGAGTGGTGGATGAATAGGATAGGCTACATACCAGTCTGTGCACAGGGCAGACAGTGACATTGGTGTGAGTGGTGGGTGAATAGGACAGGCTACATACCAGTCTGTGTACAGGGCACACAGTGACATTGGTGTGAGTGGTGGGTGAGGGCTACATAGCAGTCTGTGCACAGGGCACACAGTGACATTCGTGTGAGAGGTGGGTGAATAGGACAGGTTACATAGCAGTATGTGCACAGAGCACACAGTGACATTGGTGTGAGTGGTGGGTGAATAGGATAGGTTACATAGCAGTCTGTGCCCAGGGCACACAGTGACATTGGTGTGAGTGGTGGGTGAGGGCTACATAGCAGTCTGTGCACAGGGGACACAGTGACATTGGTGTGAGTGGTGGATGAATAGGATAGGCTACATAGCAGTCTGTGCACAGGGCACACAGTGACATTGGTGTGAGAGGTGGGTGAATAGGACAGGTTACATAGCAGTATGTGCACAGAGCACACAGTGACATTGGTGTGAGTGGTGGGTGAATAGGAGAGGTTACATAGCAGTCTGTGCACAGGGCACACAGTGACATTGGTGTGAGTGGTGGGTGAATAGGATAGGTTACATAGCAGTCTGTACACAGGGCACACAGTGACATCGGTGTGAGTGGTAGGTGAATAGGACAGGCAACATACCAGTCTGTGCACAGGGCACACTGAGACATTGGTGTGAGTGGTGGAAGAATAGGATAGGCTGCATAGCCGTCTGTGCACAGGGCACACAGTGACATTGGTGTGAGTGGTGGGTGAGGGCTACATAGCAGTCTGTGTACACGGCACACAGTGACATTGGTGTGAGAGGTGGGTGAATAGGATAGGCTACATAGCAGTCTGTGCACAGGGCACACAGTGACATTCGTGTGAGTGGTGGGTGAATAGGATAAGCTACATAGCAGTATGTGCACAGAGCACACTGAGACATTGGTGTGAGTGGTGGATGAATAGGATAGGCTACATACCAGTCTGTGCACAGGGCACACAGTGACATTGGTGTGAGAGGTGGGTGAATAGAACAGGTTACATAGCAGTATGTGCACAGAGCACACAGTGACATTGGTGTGAGTGGTGGGTGAATAGGAGAGGTTACATAGCAGTCTGTACACAGGGCACACAGTGACATCGGTGTGAGTGGTAGGTGAATAGGGTAGGCTACATACCAGTCTGTGTACAGGGCACACAGTGACCTTGGTGTGAGTGGAAGGTGAATAGGATAGGCTACATAGCAGTCTGTGCATAGGGCACACAGTGACATCGGTGTGAGTGGTAGGTGAACAGGAGAGGTTACATACCAGTCTGTGCACAGGGCACACTGAGACATTGGTGTGAGTGGTAGGTGAATAGGATAGGTTACATAGCAGTCTGTGCACAGGGCACACAGTGACATTGGTGTGAGTGGTAGGTGAATAGGATAGGCTACATAGCAGTCTGTGCAAAGGGCTCACAGTGACATCGGTGTGAGTGGTAGGTGAATAGGACAGGCTACATACCAGTCTGTGCACAGGGCACACTGAGACATTGGTGTGAGTGGTGGAAGAATAGGATAGGCTGCATAGCAGTCTGTGCACAGGGCACACAGTGACATTGGTGTGAGTGGTGGGTGAGGGCTACATAGCAGTCTGTGTACAGGGCACACAGTGACATTGGTGTGAGAGGTGGGTGAATAGGATAGGCTACATAGCAGTCTGTGCACAGGGCACACAGTGACATTCGTGTGAGTGGTGGGTGAATAGGATAGGCTACATAGCAGTATGTGCACAGAGCACACTGAGACATTGGTGTGAGTGGTGGATGAATAGGATAGGCTGCATAGCAGTCTGTGCACAGGGCACACAGTGACATTCGTGTGAGTGGTGGGTGAATAGGATAGGCTACATAGCAGTATGTGCACAGAGCACAATGAGACATTGGTGTGAGTGGTGGATGAATAGGATAGGCTGCATAGCAGTCTGTGCACAGGGCACACTGAGACATTGGTGTGACTGGTGGGTGAAGGCATTGCTGGTCACATTGCCACTCCCGCGACAGGGCCCCTATGCAAAACAATACAACTAGAACACCTGAAATCAAACTGTTGGCAGCAGCGATTTCATAGTAGAAGCCGCGGGCAACAGTTAGTATGTAATAAAAGTGTTTACACAGAACTATAGAGTATATAGCCACCTTTCTCTCCTCTGCAGCTGAGTGGTACATAAAACTGGATGTGCCTTGCTTACAGAGCAGGCACATTCTGAGTTACAACTTTGAAAACTTGCTTAGCAGAAATGCACAATGTCATCTAAGTTATGGTGAGGGGGGGGGGGGGGGTTCAGCAGTCTGTAAAGTAATTATAAGGTCAAGATTGCTGCAGTAGATTTCCAGATAATGCTGAATATTGTATTTTGCTTTAAAGCAGGCCACACACATGGCGATCTGCACGCGGTCAGCCGCTGTGTACGATTTGTGTACGATTTCCCTTGAAACTCTCCCCGGCAGCTCTGCACACGTTCTGCAGTCAAGTTGGTGTCCAATCTTCATACGATCTCTCCTGCATCCAGACTTTCACAGTGCATCGCCTCCTAGATTGTCAGATCTGCCCTATTGCACGACAGATCTGAAGATGCGACGTGCTTCCAGCGGGGACGCGCATCGCATCGTGATCGTGAGTGGGGACTCACAATTTACTCATGATTTTGGCATATTTTACATGATCTGTCGTTCCAATGTGTCAGAATCGGCCAGATCGGGTAAAATATCGCCATGTGTGTGTCCAGCTTAAGGGTTCAGATGTGAAAATGGGCAGTTTCGGTGTGTAGCGGTAACTCAATCACACAAACAGTCGCATGACATGACAGTGAACCGACAGTAAACCATCTACCTCTCATCCGACAATTGTTTCCTCTTTTCACGTTCTCTGAGGAGGTTTTCTTCCTCTGCTTCCAGTCTTCTGTAAAAGGCAAAACAAAAAGAGAAATCTCACATACTGTGTACAAGAAACCGTAATTGTGCTCGCTGCCTTCACACCGCTGAGTGTGTCCTGGACCCATATTTATAATAACGCGGCCTTATCAATTAACTTGGAACAAATGAAATCAGCGAGGGCACAGCTAACAGAGGGCTGCTCTACCTTCCCATCCCCTACACGCTGTGCAGCTGTTCTGTAGGGTGTAGCTGAGCTGCATCCTGTCAGTTCTCTGAGAGACAATGTTACTTGCACTTGGGAGAAGACAGCCATTTTGGGGGTCTCACCAATATTCATCAGGATGCTGCCCGCCAGTCCTATAGGAATCTGTTATGCTACTTTTACCTCAGAGATGTCACCTTATGAAATGTGTGCACTGCATTATTTACTGTACAGTATATGAATTAAGACTACAAAACTATGACTTGTGCCCTCCACAGGTGACAGGTGCTCTATTGTTTTTTTTTTGTTAATATAAACCATATATCTTAAGCTTGAGAACTTCTTAAAGCTGTACGACATTTGGACACAACCCATCTTCAATGGCGGTAAGCTTTCCCCATACAGATGTGTCTTCATACACCATTGCTGGAGTCGCGTTAAACAGCCTCTCTCAGTGCGCCTGGTCCCCCGGTTAGTCGCTCAAAACGTGCGCTTTATTCGCACTAATAAAATTTGATGATCGATGAAATTTGCGACAATTGTATATAGTGTGTGAATGAGTCTGAGTCTGCATACAAAGCGCCACGAGGCAGCAGCCGCGGTCTTTTCCCACGCCAAGTTCCGTTGTGCTTCACCTGCAACTTTGTACGTGTTTAAATCGGATTCCTGTGCGATTAAAGTCGCAGCCTGGCGTCTCTGGTACAGATTGAGGGGAGTCTTGTTGTGTCTGCGGTGCGATTAAGAGACAGTGTTAAGAAAAAGTGACCACGCTACACCTCTCTCAGTTGCGCCAGTCGTCTCCAGCCGTGTGGTGTATTGCGGCTTGGTGCATGAGGACACAACTGTATATGAAATACTTCCTGTTACAAAACCGGCTTGTGAGGAGAGGACAGCACCCGTCCCACCTGGATGGTCACCTGTCCAATCAGACGATGCTCTAAAGTTCTCATCAACAACTTTCTAAGAGGGAGATGTATCAAAGCAACCAATCAGTTTGTAGCGAACGTTTGTAAAAGTACATTCTATAAAATGATATACGTAAGCTGATTGGTAACTATAAGCAACTTCTCCTGTTTAGAAGACTTGATACATAGCCCCCTAAATCTGCAGCTACAGTCCTCTGGTACTCACAGCAATTGTGAAGAAAGGTTGAGGGTACAAGGAGAGGAACATAAATGTTATACAGGGAGGCGTTCTTAGGGGCCAAGGCTGATGAGATCTTGGTGTCTATAATGCACTCAAATTACAGATGAGACAATGATCCTTCTAGACTGATTTCCATTAAGCCAGCAGCCGTTGTTGTGTTTGATGTGTATAATGTGCCCAGCTCAACAAGTGTTCACATTGACCAATACCATTAGACTGAATTAAGATCTGACCGTTCGCTTTATGCTCTGCTCAGCTTTATATCTGAAACTAGAAAATATACATAATTTTTACTTTTATCCGGTTAATAAATGGACGGCACAACATAACTCGGAAAGAAAAGCCTCATTCAAAATGCGTAAATGGACGTTCAGCCTCATTATTCCCCCAACGTCTTTGGGTGTCCTGCTAATCCTAAACGCCACAGACTTCATAACATCCACAAAAACATGAGCGTATGCTGGTAATGAATGAAATAACTACACAGACAGACCTGACATGTACCGTCCACCATGATCTATTAAACTAGGACACAAAGCTGCGCTGCTATTGGCTCCTCATTTACTCTCTAACCACAGTGACCGGGGCCGAATTAAATCTCTGTTCTCAGAACGGCTTTTTCTTTCTGTTTGTTTATACCAGGGATCCCAAACGCGGTCATCAAGGCCCCCAACAGTGTTTTAGAGATACCCATGGCTGAGCAAAGGTGGTTAGATCAAATCGGCTGAGGTACTAATTAAGTCACCGGTGGTCAAGCTTGGATATCCTTACAACCTGCACTGTTAGGGTGCCTTGAGGACAGGGGACCTCATTCAGATCCGGTCACAATAACTGAGCGCTCGCAACCGGGTCGCTGTGCGCAAGCCCCGGAGCGAGAGAGAAACTCTCTCACTCCGGAGCTCACTACAAAAGGGCCGGCTGTCGATGTTGATCGACAGCTCGGCCCATTTTGTAGGCGGGGCGGGGGGCTGGCTACACAAACGGAGGCGTTCCCAAGCGAATGCCTGCCGTTTTGTGGGCGGTCGCACTGACATCAGCAGTGATGTCAGTGGGGAGCTTCCTGCTCGATCAGAGCAGGAAGCTCCCTGGGGAATGCGGGTGCTGAAACCCAACCTTAGGGTCTCGTTGCAAGCCCCGTTGGTCGCGATGGTCTTGACCATCGCGACCATCAACCTGGTCGGTCGCTAAGCTGTGGGTGGTAACCCATAGCTTGGCTAGCGACCAGGAGGCAGCACTAAAAAAAAAGAAGCGGCCGCCCTCATTCAGAGAGAGCTATCGCTTCTTGCGACCACCTCTGAATGAGGGCCAGGGTTTGTGAACCTCTGGTTTATACTAATGAATTAAACTAAAGTTAAGTGTGGGAGTGGGAGAAAAAAGAGCAGAACACTGTAAATGTATAATGATGGGATGAGTGACACCACAGCTGGAGGAAAAGTGCGCTATATTTCTGTGTTTTACTATATGGGTTACAATAGAGAGTTTTCAATCAATCTTGTCTCTTTTAGGGCAGCTTTCCCCTGCTCCCGCCATTTGCCCAATAAACATCCGACCAGCAGTGCCCTGGAATTCTGATTAGTCTGGGTGGTGTACTAATTGCTTTGCTGTGTGCCAGCGGTCTGAGAGGACGTAGCTGACTGACGTGTTGCAGGAGGTGTCACTGGAGCAGAGGCGTAACTAGGGTATTTGGAGCCAAGGGCAAATTTGAAAAGGGAGCCCCCCCCCCCAACATCCCGAGATGTGCGCGCGCAGAAAAAAAATGGGCGTGGTCACTTAAAAATGGGGTGTGTCAACATGACACACCCCTTTATTTTCACGCAGAACATTCCTATCCATATGTACCTTAACCCCAGTAGTACCCCTTGTACAGTACCCCCAGTATGCAGTTGTGGTCCCTCTTATGCAGGTGCCCCCAGTAGTAGCCCCCCCCCATGCAGTGCCCTTTATATAGTGCCCCTAGCAGTAGTCCCCCCCCCCCATGCAGTTTTCCCAGTAGTGGTCCCCTTATGCAGGCACCCTGTAGTGATCCCCCCTATCCAGTGCCCCCTGTAGTGGCCCTTCCTATTATTGCCCCCAGTAGTGGTCCCCCGAGTGCAGTGCCTCTAGTAGTAGGCCCCTTTTATAATGCCCCCAGTGGTAGTTCCCCCCCAAGTAGTAGTCCCCAGTAGAGTAGGTCCTCCCAATGGTGCCCCCAGTAGTAGCCACCCCTCCCCCAGTAGAGGTCCCCCCAGTAGTAGCCACCCCTCCCCCAGTAGAGGTCCCCCCAGTAGTAGCCACCCCCCTCCCCCGTTGTGCAGATAGGCTAAAAAAAAATAAAATATATATATAAAAATATACTTACCTGAATCTCTGCTCCTGGTCCTGCTCGCGATGCCGCTCCCGCCCGGGCTGGCGCAATCAGCATTATGGGACAGACGTCATGACGTCAGTCCCATTACCCACTGCAGGAGCCGGACGGAAGCCCGGCTCTTGCAGTGGGTGCTGCAGCAGTCAATGAGAGTCTATCTGACTCTCATTGGCTGCTGTTTAACACACGCATCGCCGCCAGTGCTGGCGGCGATGCGTGTGTTATGCACAGCCTGAGCCCGCCTCCTGGCACTATTGGGCAAGCGCTCAGGGGGAGGGAACGGGCTCAGGCGTGCAGCACAGGACCGGCGCTGGAAGCCTAGTGCCGGTCCTGTGTAAATGTGTAGCGCTGACCGCACTCATTGCGGTCGGCGCTACACTGGCTAACTAGGGCGGGCGGGCCGGTACCGTGGTCGGCGGCGCCCCCCGCGCCGCCGGTCCAACGGCGCCCAGGGCACGCACCCACGCTCGCCCTGCCCTAGTTACGCCACTGCATTGGAGTCACTAGCACACTGGCGCCTAGTGCACAAATGAGCAATCTCACCAGTCCCTCTATTAATACTACATAACAGTTCTACTGCTTAAATGGTGGACGGTTGCGCAATGGCTAGCATTACTGCCTCACAGCACAGAGGTCTTGAGTTCGATGTCCACCAAAGTCCTATCTGTGTGAAGTTTTTATGTTCTCTCCATGTTTGCATGGGTTTCCTCCAACTTCCTGCCACAGTCCTAAAACCCACTGGCAGGCTAATTGGCTTAAAAAAAATAACCATTATGTATATGTGATAGGGGGTTGGGTACGGGATCCCGACAGGGTTAGGATACAGACACCTGTTGGAAGGTATCCTAAACCGACAGATTGACCATATTCAGGGATGAGGGAGTGTTCCTGCATTGCATGACATATCGTTCAGTGTAGGCACTGCAGGGAAAGATGAATGACTGTACGATCACAATGTTGTAATCGTACAGTCGCTCCACCACCAGCTAGTGGATACGCACCTTAACCTTCCTCCTAATGCTTAACGCTAGCCCTCCCTCTAAACCCGCTACTTACCTTCAGGATGCCAGCGGTCGAGATGCCGGCGCTGGGATTCTGATAGGTGTCGGGATTCCAGCGCCGGTATTCTATATCGACCACATCCCGTTATAGGGAATATAGGTTTTATTGTCAACCGGGGCAGGGGCTGAGGTGAATGACTAAATCTTCCCTGAAAAGTGCTGCGTAATAGGTGTGCCCCTTATAAATAACGGTCAATAGATAATAATCAGTAAACAAAATATATTGTAAAACAAAAAGAAACAAAAATAGGTTAAAACAGATAAATACTTACAGCCGAGAACTAGAACTCTTCCGGCAGTAACAGCAATAGCAGCAACAAGCTATTATACCTAATAGAAGGATTCCCGATACCACGGACATAGCGATGATCAGTGCTTCAAAGTTTACTAAAAGACACAAGAGAAACAAGAAACCAGGGTTAATAATGTGCACACTGTGACTAGTACACAGCAGAAGCAGTCAGACCGTGGACTATTGTGCGATCACCTCATGGTATATCTGGAGCGACCATGTTGTACATGGGTAGAATTACAACACATATCATTAAACAATCTTTGACTCCTGTGGGGATTTAGAACTCATCAATAGTTGCCACATTACTGCCAGTCCCCCAAGTGTATGTGGCTTGGAATGACAATGTATCGTGAGATGAAGCAGTGAGCAGTACAGTAGCTGCAGCTCCAGGGTACAGGGGGAATGAAGTGTTACAAAATAACATTTTATCAGCCCATGAGGGTCCTGTTACACATCGTCTCCAGCGTTAGACTTGCGGAGTTTCCTCATAGGGAAACTGTGGGTAGATAAAACTTAAAATACAGCCAATGGTTTATCACTCCCGGCACGGCAGAGACAAGACGTTGACTGCTATATTGATTGCAGTCACTGAGCAGGGCTCTTTATAGTGCTACGCAGGTTCTGCTAAACCGTATCAACATTGTGGAATAGAAGCAGGAAAAATAATAAAAACAAAAAAAAGTTTCACCTGCCCCGATCCAATTTAACTTTTAACGTAAGTTTACTATTCACTAACATGCAGAGCCGTAACTAGACTTTTTGGTGCCCTGTGCCAGAGAGAGCATTGACATAAGAGAGTGCACCTGAAAAAGGGCCATGGCCTCATGGGGAAGGGCCAGGGAAGTGATGGGGAGGCCAGGAGATGCTGTGGATAAAATAAGAGGAAGCTACAAGTGAGAATGATAATAAACAGGAAAACTGACAGGCCCAAACGGTGCCCCCTGCCCTGCGTTAGGAACCCCCCCCGGGAGGTTAGGGTTAGGCTAGAGGGAGGGAGGGTTAGGCACCCCCGGGGGAGGTTAGGGTTAGGCACCCCCCCCGGGGGACTTAGGTTTAGACAACGGGGAAGGGGGGGGTTAGGTTTAGGCACTTGGGGGGGGGGTGGAGAGGTTAGGGTTAGGCACCCCTAAGGGAGGGTTAGGGGGTAGGTTAGGTTAGTTCTTACCTGGGGATGATCGGGATTTCCAGTGCTGTCGGGCTGCCGCTGCCGGGATTCGAACTGCCGGCCATGCCTTTCATTCCATGCCATTCCTTTCATAGACTGTGCTAGAAGGTTATTGGTTATTCTGGCCAACTTCTCCACTCTATCTCTATCATGATGCTCTTCTGCAGTATCTATCTAGAGGGGATCCGGTCACATGGTCGACAGTTACCATTCATAACGTCGACACCACATTGTTGACATTAGAATGTTGATATGGTTTAAAATGTCGATAGGCACCATAATCAACATGTTCACAATGTCGCCATGTGAAATGTCGGCATTTTTACAATGCCAACGGTTAGGGTCAGGCTGTGGGTGAAGGTCAGGAAGAGGCTGCGGGGAAGAATTATGGTTAGGGATTAGGGTTATGGATAGGGATACAATACTCACCAAAACGCCGCTCCATCAGATGTCTCCACCGGAAGCGCTGGTCACATGGCCGCCGGGACCTGGAAGATGCCGCTGACACTGGGACCAAGTAGGTGACGGCTGGGCCACCAAGGGACTTTAGGTCAACATTTTCTATCATGCCCGCATGACATTGGTGTAGACATAATGAATGAAGACACACTGCATGTCGTCATGAGAACTGTCAACCTAACAATACCGCTCCCACAGAGAGATTTTAACCACAGACTGAACAATTGTAAAGTTAGGAGCTGATTGGTTGGTACTTTATCTCTAACAATTTTATCTCTCTTCAAGCTTTGATAAATACCACCCTAATTAGTAACAAAGGAGGAGGAGGAGGATAATATCATGGCTGCAAATAAACACAATGCATTTTTTTTTCTAATGAAATAAATTACTTAATTATATACAGTAGTTCAAAGAGGTCTAGTTACTTAACACATAAAAATACGCTTCCAACTGATCAGACGCTTTGCAAATTATTGTAAATGTTTTGTTGCATTTTTATTAACAAAAAATACACGTTTCTCTGCAGAAATAAGGGTTAGCTGCTTTGCAGAGTCACACCAACATGTTAACAATGGTAAAAAAAGCAAATAAATTAGTAATAGCTGCCTGCTAAATTATAATGTAGTAGATATGGCTTACATTAATGAGTGCTACCACAGTCCAGACTAATATTTTTTCCTCACTTGATAACATTTAGGGGTCTATTTACTAAGCAGTGTTAGGAGACAGAGTGAAAAGTGATAAGGTGCCAGAAAATCAGCTCCTAACTGTCATTTTTCAAACACAGCCTGCGAGATGACAGATGGGAACTGATTGGCTGGTACCTTATCACTTATCACTCTGTCACTTAACACTGCTTAATAAATAGACCCCAGAGTCATAAAAGTAGATAGGTTAGAATAACTTTTAACAATTTTTTTTTCCCACCAGAAAAGTTGGTAACAATCATTTGTAATCTTCTCCTCAATTGACGGATTGGAATTTTAAATAAAATCTATGGGACGTCCCCTTTTAATCTTTCACGAGACATTAAAGGAATGTATATAAGATGCACTCTTTAACATACGAGGGTGCTTCAATAAATAAGGTAAGAAAACCTCTCATTGCGTAAATTTATTGAACTCGTACATATACGTATAATCAATAGCATGGCGTTGGTACACATTATTTTATAGTATATACATAGATCTATATATATATATATTAAAGTAAACCAGTTCATAGTTGACAAGAGCTTAGTTTGAGTGCTGTGGCTGTAATGTACCAATATACTGTATGTGTGTCTGCTGAACAAAGGAATAATAAGTTCTATTCATCTTCACTGAAGAATATACAATGCCCAGTGGGGTTCATTGAATATTACAGTCATTACACGCTATTGCTGCCATTATTCCAGCTTACAATGCGGCGCCTTTCCAGCACCGCTGGGCTCCGTGTCATTACCTCCTTCCAAGACTCCTGGGGCAGAATTAGGCTCAGTGAAGACATCTTGTTAAGCTCCTCGTAGATTTGGAGACTGAGCTATAAGCAAAGTTTTACACTTTAACGCGCTGCGCTGCAATGGCGTATCGAAGCGCACACAAAGCCGGGTCATGACATAAGCGAGAGCTGGAGAATCTGACAGTCAGTAATTTGGCGATTAATAACGACATGTAGGTGCAGCATTCAGGACGGACAGAACACGGCAAGTTTGTGCAATTAGTGAAACGTGAGGAATATGTCAATTTGGGCAAAGGAAAGGTGAACACTGCAAAATGCAGAACACATTCTGCTTTCATTAAGCACACAGTGGAATCTTGCATTCTGCAATATTAAGAACATAATTTAGGCAGAATGGCTGAATACCAGCAGCGAATAACATTTATATACGGTAAGAATCCTAATATTTCCAAATGTAAAATATCAGTCTGCTGCAGCTGACAGCAATTCAAAGTCCCTTATTGTCACATTAAACAGTGTTGTGTGATTCATGTTGTTTTGTTAGCTCCATCTAGTGTCAAAATAAAAGAATTGCCAGTCACAGAACAATGCTGTCATTTCTGGCACCGATTCTAAATCTCATTCCTTCTAAAAACAGAATTGTGAAAATTGTATGTAAATTGACTTATTTGTTTTGGTGGTTTAACTGTACTTGTCTGCTAAATAGCACTGATCTGTCACTGCCTCGGCGAGGAATTTGCATTATTAGCAGACGTTTATGTTAATAGATCTGAATTCTGCAGAGGTATTTAATAGGCTAGTTTGCATAAATTACACAAATGCCAACTAGCGCCAGTGGAGCAGGTGCAGCATCTCTCATAACCGGTACCGATCATTTCACTTATCTTAGCACAGTTTAATAAAGTTTATACAACACCGTGCTCTTTAAATAACAGATTTATTTGCTCAAGATCACGGTTAATATGTTAATATTTTCTTTACCTTTAAAGGCCAAGGCCCAGATGTAATTGCCTGCGTGTTGTGGAGCATTTTTTTTAAAGGCAAAACCACTATTTCCGGACTTTTTTTTTAGATGAAAAGATAAAAACCTTTTAAAATGTTTTCACCAACGTTGAGGGTGCAAGAAAAAAATAGGCAAATGAACCTATAATTGTGCTCACATATTTTGTAACTGAACGCATCTGTGGGTTTCTGATCCGAGAAAATCTGGACTGAACAGCAATGGCAGTATAACTAAGGACTGGACAGCAGTTACAGTGTAACTAAGGACTGGACAGCAGTTACAGTGTAACTAAGGACTGGACAGCAGTTACAGTGTAACTAAGGACTGGACAGCAGTTACAGTGTAACTAAGGACTGGACAGCAGTTACAGTGTAACTAAGGACTGGACAGCAGTTACAGTATAACTAAGGACTGGACAGCAGTTACAGTGTAACTAAGGACTGGACAGCAGTTACAGTGTAACTAAGGACTGGGCAGCAGTTACAGTGTAACTAAGGACTGGGCAGCAGTTACAGTGTAACTATGGACTGGACAGCAGTTACAGTGTAACTAAGGACTGGACAGCAGTTACAGTGTAACTAAGGACTGGGCAGCAGTTACAGTGTAACTAAGGACTGGGCAGCAGTTACAGTGTAACTAAGGACTGGGCAGCAGTTACAGTGTAACTAAGGACTGGGCAGCAGTTACAGTGTAACTATGGACTGGACAGCAGTTACAGTGTAACTAAGGACTGGACAGCAGTTACAGTGTAACTAAGGACTGGACAGCAGTTACAGTGTAACTAAGGACTGGACAGCAGTTACAGTGTAACTAAGGACTGGACAGCAGTTACAGTGTAACTAAGGACTGGACAGCAGTTACAGTGTAACTAAGGACTGGGCAGCAGTTACAGTGTAACTATGGACTGGGCAGCAGTTACAGTGTAACTAAGGACTGGACAGCAGTTACAGTGTAACTATGGACTGGACAGCAGTTACAGTGTAACTAAGGACTGGACAGCAGTTACAGTGTAACTATGGACTGGACAGCAGTTACAGTGTAACTAAGGACTGGACAGCAGTTACAGTGTAACTAAGGACTGGACAGCAGTTACAGTGTAACTATGGACTGGACAGCAGTTACAGTGTAACTATGGACTGGACAGCAGTTACAGTGTAACTAAGGACTGGGCAGCAGTTACAGTGTAACTAAGGACTGGACAGCAGTTACAGTGTAACTAAGGACTGGACAGCAGTTACAGTGTAACTAAGGACTGGACAGCAGTTACAGTGTAACTAAGGACTGGACAGCAGTTACAGTGTAACTAAGGACTGGACAGCAGTTACACTGTAACTAAGGACTGGACAGCAGTTACAGTGTAACTATGGACTGGACAGCAGTTACAGTGTAACTATGGACTGGACAGCAGTTACAGTGTAACTAAGGACTGGACAGCAGTTACAGTGTAACTATGGACTGGACAGCAGTTACAGTGTAACTAAGGACTGGACAGCAGTTACACTGTAACTAAGGACTGGACAGCAGTTACAGTGTAACTATGGACTGGGCAGCAGTTACAGTGTAACTATGGACTGGACAGCAGTTACAGTGTAACTAAGGACTGGGCAGCAGTTACAGTGTAACTAAGGACTGGGCAGCAGTTACAGTGTAACTAAGGACTGGACAGCAGTTACAGTGTAACTAAGGACTGGACAGCAGTTACAGTGTAACTAAGGACTGGACAGCAGTTACAGTGTAACTAAGGACTGGACAGCAGTTACAGAGTAACTAAGGACTGGACAGCAGTTACAGTGTAACTATGGACTGAACAGCAATGGCAGTGTAACTATGGACTGGACAGTAGTGGCAGTGTAACTTGCATTGTTACAATAGACTAAACACCACAGCATAACAATGAACTAAACAGCATTTGCACTGTTACAATGGACTAAACAGCATTTGCACTGTTACAATGGACTAAACCACTGTTGCACTGTTACTAAACACCACTTGCAATGGACTAAACACCACTTGCATTGTAGCAATGGACTAATCAGTAGTTGCAGTCTCAAAATGGACTGAACATTAGTTACAGAGTAACAATGCACTGAACAGTAGTTGCACTGTAATAATGGACTGAACAGCAGTTGTATGGTGCCCATCCACTAACAGACATAGAAACGACAGCATGATTATGACATTGTAATCGTGCAGTCGTTTCTATGTCTCTGATGTGCCTACACTGAACGTTCAGTCAAGGCACATCCATCATGTCAGATTGACCAGCATGTACGGGCGATGATAGAAGTCATAAATGACCAGCGGGCATGTGCATCACTGGTCGTTTTTTACTTCTAATAACCGCTTATTAATTGACCACAAATCGGGCATCATTCAATCATCCTGTTTAAATCGCCTAATGGATACGCACCTTTACTGTAACAATAGACTGAGTAGCAGTTGCATTGTAACAATGGACTAAACAGTAACTGCAGTGTAATAATGGACTGAACAGTAGCTCCAGTGAAATAATATAATGAACAAAAGTAATCAAAACTATCAGACCACTACTAAAACAAGTGTTTCCATTCCCTAAAGTTATTTACATGCGTCTATAGATTTATTTGATAGGGGCTCATCGCATGAATTCTAAAATAAAAAAAGGTTACATATCCCACCAGAACAGAACAGTTCCAAATAGCACCTAGTCATTTTGCAACTCTTTACATCTACCTACGTACATCTAGTACATTTTGCATGGCAGGATTATTTCAAACATGCTCTCTAAGATTACTAAAACCGTATGTCATGAATTCATTAATAAGCAAGTAAAAAATAAAACAGAATTGTCTGCACCATTAGCAGACCTCCATGAAAAAACAGCTGACATTGACTGTCAATGCAGTTTGTTAGTGCCCCCTGGTGGATATTTATAAATATACACATGCAAGTTTTAGATTTCATTGCATACTATGGGGTCAATGCAATTATGCCGTAGCTAGTACTTACCATAAATGGTCGAAGAAAGGACAACCTGTGAATCGGCAAAAGGGTCATGGATAGCCCAAGGCTCATTAATGCGCACGGTGAGTGAAGGCTAGCCCGTCTGGTCCTACCCCGCAGAAGAGCTACTGTAGCACAATTTGCTGAAGAAGTTAATGCTGGCTGTGATAGAAAGGTGTCCGAGCACACGGTGTATCGCAGCTTGCTGCTTATGAAGCTGCATAGCCGCAGACCTGAGTGCGTTTACTGACCCCCGACCCCCCGCCAAAAGCGCCTAAAATGGGCACGTGAGAGTCAGAACTGGGCTATGGAGCCATAGAAGAAGATGGCCTGGTCTGATTAATCACGTTTTCTTTTACATCAGGTGGACGGCCGATTATATGTGCATCATTTCCCTGGGGAAGAGATGGCACCAGGATGCACTATGGGAAGAAGGGAAGCCGGCAGAGGCAGCGTGATGTTCTGAGCAATGTTCTGCTGGCATTCAGGTGGATGTTACTTTGATACGGATCACCTACCTAAACATTGTTGCAGACCAAGTACACCCCTTCATGGCAATGGCATTCCCTGATGGGGTTGGGTATGGAATCCCGGCGCTCGGGATCTCAGCGGTCAGAATCTTGATGCAGGCATCCCGACAGGGTTAGGATACAGACACATGTCGGTAGGTATCCTAACCCTCCCCATAACCCTACCACTAACTCTCTCTCCCCGCACCCTAAACCTAACCCTCCCCCTCTAGTGCATACATACGCCCCCCCTTCTGCAGCCTAAACCTAACCCTCCCCCTCTAGTGCATACATACCCCCCCCTTCCACACCCTAACCTAACCCTCCCCCTCTAGTGCCTAACCCTAACCTTTCCCCCTAACTCCGCTACTTACCGTCGGGATGCTGGAGCTAGCATCTCGACAGTTGTGATTATGTCGCATCCCCCCACCATGGCAGTGACCTCTGTCAGCAGGATAATGCTCCAAGCCATTCTGCACAAGTTGTTCAGGAATAGTTTGAGGAACATGACAGAGTTCAAGGTGCTGACTTGACCTCCAAATTTCACAGATCTCAATCTGATTGATTTGTGGGATGTGCCGGAAAAAACAGTCTGAGCCATGGAGGCCCCAGCTCGCAACTAGCAGACATTATACATCTCTATGCTGGATTAAATCGGTCCTCTACTGTATTTTCTGCATCACAAAAGTGAGTACCGGTCCTTTATTTCTTTCTGTATGTCACGGACTGGTTGAGTGTATTTATATACACATACACTATTACAACATGAAAATAAAATATAAAAAAGTTATTGAAACGTTGCTGCTGTTGTGTGAGTATAATCCTGAAGTCCTGGCAGGTGTCTGTGCTGCTACCAACACCACTAAAGTAATAAAGGTCATTAAAATACTATTTCTCTCTAATGATGCGAATGGTGAAGTTCAATTGTGTTCACTCTTACACAGCATATAAAAGTAATATTTTAAAGACTGCATGAATAAAGGAATGTGATGTTTGTAAGATGTAATTTTAGCCAAAAATGAGAGATAACAGAATTTCAGCGGGTGAATGGGGCATGACTGGCTCGATAGGGCAGTGATTTTGCCAAAAATGTGCACGGTTTGGGTGGATCTTATTACAGTTTGGGTGGAAGAGGGTGTAGTTTATTTTGTCTTGAATTTGTCCCGATTGTTGGCAGGTAGGCATTTTAATGGTGCATACACACGGTCAGATTTGTCAGATGAACGATTTGAACGATTTTTACCAAAGATTTGAATGATTTGAATGATTGAACGATTTTTGACTGCATTAAAATGAATGGAAATCGCCTGACTGCAAACACATCAGATGTCAGATATCGTTATCTGACCATCAGGAACGCGCATCGTTCAAATCGTTCATCTGACAGATCTGTCAGATTTTCCTTCAGATATGAACGACTGAACGATTTTTAAGTCGTTATCGTACAGATCTGAGGGAAAAATCTGACCGTGTGTATGCACCATAAATTACGAGCTCATTTTTAAATAATATTTATAATAAAATTAATATTTGCCCAATAACTACGTCTTTGTATTTTATTATTGTAAACAAAAAAATAATAATTTTGTTTTCAAATCTAGTGGAGGAATAGCAACCTTTAGAGACATCACAGCACTATGGACCTGATTCAGACCCGTTAGCTAGCTGTAATCACTCACTCCAAGCGTATGGAAATTCGGCTAAGTGACGTCAAGGCAGGCGCTCGCAGGTCAAGTTATTAGCACTCCCACTTTGTTTTTGCAAGCGATCACTTTGTGTTTGTAGACGCCCACCAGCCAGTCTTAATACGCCCACTTGCGTACGTCATCTCCAGGAAGTGCATGAACCATTGGTACATCGATCACCATCGGATGCGATCGCAGCGCTGGAGGTTTGTCTATACCCTGCCGCAAGCACTGCGAGCACTTCGGTGTATATTTCTAGCAAGTGACGTGTCCTATGACGCTGGCTGTTAATTATGCACGCCTCTGAAACGGCGTTTAAACACTCAGGCACGTCTGCGTCCGCAACTCCACTCCCCCGTTACTACTGCCCTGCCCCTGTTACCACCCGCAAACAGGTCACTCATTCCTCTGGGCTGTCTTTGCAGGGTGAGCGAGCATATTCCGATCGCTCGTACTAGTTTGCACACGCGCACTGCAAACTATATGCATGCGCACATTTGCAAACATCGCCAGCAACGAGCGGCCGCTTGCTAGCTAGCGGGTCTGAATCAGGTCCTATGGCCAGTGATTGTAAACTACAAATCCTCTTAACCATTACATATGCATCCAATAGCAAAAGCTGAACAATATATGTCCCTTTCCGGTGATTTTGGGGGAGATGGATCAAAACTTGGAGAGAGATAAAGTGGAGATAGATAAACTACCAACCAATATGCCCCATTTTTTAAACACAGCCTGTACAATGACAGTTAGGAGCTGATTGGTTGGTACTCATCTCTCTCCAAGGTTTGATACATCTCCCCCTTCATCACTAGTGTTTCAATATGGAGGTAGCATTTGTAGAGAAGGTAACTGAAAATGGAGATTAAAGTGGTTTGGTTTGGGTCAAAATGTCCCAAGGGTGCATACAAGTGTCCATTATCCAGAGCAACCAAACTAAACACTATTACACCACAGGCATTTATTTAGTAACTTCTATACAGCGCCAGCCTATGCCAATGAGCTTTACAATTGCCATCACTGCATGTTCCCAATTAAAGCTCTTTGTTCTATGTTGTAGTGACTATATTTCATGGAGGCCATTAGACTGAAAGGGAGTACTACAAACAATACCGACTAATGCCACTGTTTAAGTGGTTTATAGAAACAAAATGTGCATGAATAAGCTGAATGACATACATGGAATGACTGAAGTGCTTATACTTAATAAGATATGTCCATCGTGCTCTCTTTCAGCCAAATGAAGCAGGCTGCCATGTTAGGAGGGAGGTGCTTCTCTATCTGAGCAGCAGACTGTGACAGTCTTGCAGAATGGCTTTGCTTGAATGAGCTGTGGGCCTGATTCAGACCCGCTCGCGAGCGCTGAGCGCTCACAAGCGGGTCGATGGTGGCCCAGTGCGCATGCGCGAGACCCGGATAGCGACGGGGAAACAGTCGCTCCGGATCTTGTACCAAAGGGGGCGTGCTGTCAATGTTGAGTTACAGCACGCCCCCTTCGGTGGGCGTGCCGGGGACATGGCTGCCCAGACGGAGGCGTTCCCATGGGAACGCCTACCTTCTGGGGCCGGCCCCACTGACATCACGAGTGATGTCAGTGGGAGTGCTTTCGGCTCTGGCAGAGCCGAAATCTCTCTGGGGCTTGCGGCAATGAGACCCTACCACAAGGGTCTCGTCGCAAGCCTGATGGTCAATCTTCCTGGCCGCTTGCTATAGGCCGATCTTCCTGGCCGCTTGCTAGAGCTGTGGGTGGTTACCCACAGCTATACGAGCGGCCGGGAGGCCGCTCTAAAAATCTAGAAGGACGGCCCTGATTCAGAGCGAGCGCTCTGTCAGAGCGCCCGGCTCTGAATCAGGGCCTGTGTGCGAATGATGTTAAATTAGCGTTACTCACTATCCTCACTTGGGGGGAGATGTATCAAGCCTTGGAGAGAAATAAAGAGGAGAAGTTTCGCAAAGCCACCAATCTGCTTCTGTCCTTGGTCTAGCACAGTCTTTGAAATTGCAGTTAGAAGCCCTAGGTCACGGAAGGTGGGTTTTGAATTGAATTTTTTTTTTGTCCATTTGCCTAAGAATGTTTTCTTTTTAATACAAGGCCAAAAGGTTGGCTCCTTAATAATAATCTATTTACTTACATTTTTGGTCAGGTCAGTTCTAATGTAGTTTTAAATATAAATGCAGGAATATATTAAGAGTTATGGTAGACTTACCTTTGTTAACTCTGGGCCTGATTCAGACCCACTCGCGAGCGGCTGTCCGCTCGCAAGTGGGTCGATGTTATGGACTGAGCATGCGCACGACGGAGGGAGCTCCGTCGTGCGCATGCGCCAGACGCGGCGAGCGAAGGAAAGTCCTTCGCTCGTTGTGTCCGATCAAAGGGGGCGTGCTGCTGGCTCTGAATGAGGGCCTCTATTTCTTCTAAGTCCATAGAGTCCACAGGGATACCATGGGGTGTGTGGTCGGTGAGGTCCGTGCACCAACAATTTAAAACTTTAGCTCCCAGAATGCAGACAGAGTAGAATGTGCTGTAACCCTATTTGGAACAGGAAGATTAGCTTGCATGTAGGCCTGCGAGATTGTCATGTGGAGCCAAAGGGCCTGAAGCCCTGATTCAGAGCCGGACGCTCTGACAGAGCGCTCGCTCTGAATCAGGGCCGTCCTTCTTGTTTTTCAGAGCGGCCTCGTGGCTGCTCGCATAGCTGTGGGTGACCACCCACAGATATAGCGAGCGGCCAGGAAGATGGTCGCGATGGTCAAGACCATCGCGACCATCGGGTTTGTGACGAGACCCTTGTGGTAGGGTCTCGTTATCGCAAGCCCTAGAGTGCTTTCGGCTGTGCCAGAGCCGAAAGCACTCCCACTGACATCACTTGTGATGTCAGTGGGGTCGGCCCCAGAAGGTAGGTGTTCCCATGGGAACGCCTCCTGTCTGGGCAGCCACGCCCCTGCCCCGCCCACCAAAGGGGGCGTGCTGTCACTCAACATCGACAGCACGCCCCCTTTGGTACGAGACCAGGAGCGACGGATTGCCCGTCGCTATCCGGGTCTCGCGCATGCGCACGACGGAGCCGGCTCCGTCGTGCGCATGCGCACTGGGCCACCATCGACCCGCTTGCGAGCGCGTCTGTATCAGGCCCTGAGTCTGTTTGTTAGCTGGCCAGCCTCGCTTGTGAAAGCCATACAACACAAAGAGAGAATCTGATTTCCTAAAGGAATTAGGGCCTGATTCAAAGCCGGAGTGCTCACTCTGAATCAGGGCATTGTCTTTATTTTTTTGTGCGGCCTCCTGGCTGCTCGCATAGCTGTGGGTGGCCACCAACAGCGAGCGGCCAGACCATCGCGACCATCGGGGCTTGTGACGAGACCCTTGTGGTAGGGTCTCGTTCCCGCAAGCCCCAGTGAGCTTCTGGCTCTTAATAGAGCCGGAAGCTCACCACTGACATCACTCGTGACGTCAGTGGGGCCGCCCCCAAACGGCAGGCGTTCCGTCGGAAACGCCTCCGTTTGGCCAGCCACCCCCCCCTGCCCGCCTTCAAAATGGTGCGAGCTGTCGATCAAAAGCGACAGCCGCCCCCTTTTGGTGTGAGACCCGGAGAGACGGAGCGCCCGTCGCTAGCCGGGTCTCGCGCATGTGCATGTCGGAGCCGGCACCGTCGTGCGCATGCGCAGTGGCCAAACTGACCCGCTTGCGAGCGGGTCTGAATTAGGCCCACAGTATGATCCATGCAGGGGCGTTTCTAGTGAGGAGGGGGCACGTGTGCAGTCACCATCACGGGCCCCCTCCTCTCCATTCAGCAGCGCTCTGAGCAGTGCACGGCCAGCGCCGGAGTTATAGACTCTGGGATCTAGATGTGCCCAGAGTCTATAGCGCATGCACAGGTCACCGGGAAAATGGCCACGGCGACCATTTTCCCTGTACTGCTCATGCACAAACGACGGGAAAATGGCCGCTGCAGCCATTTTCCAGATGATTTTACAGCGTCGGACCCCCGCGCCGACATGGGACTCCGGAGAGGTAAGTATATTAGGTGTGCAGGGTGTGCGTTGCAGGGCCCACCTAGATCCAGGGGTCCGTGTGTCCCGCACATCCTGCACCCATTATAGATACGCCCCTGGATCCACATAGATTCGAAGACCACGAACCACATCCAAGGAGGCTTCACCTGCAGAAAGATCAGAGGACTGGAAGGCCGAAACCACAATCTCTTCATTCAAATGGAACCGTGATACCACTTTAGCGGTGTCCGGCTGAAAGATCATGAAAGGAGAGAGCTGCCAAATCAGATACCCTGCGGGCAGAGGAGATAGCGAGGAGAAAGAGCGTCTTCGCTGTCAGCCACTTGAGGTCTACTGAGACTAGATGTTCAAACGGAGGAGCTTGTAGAGCCCGGAGTACCAAGGACAAGTCCCACGAAACCGCTTGAGGGACAAAAGGAGGTTGAATGCGGAGAACACCCTGCAGGAATGTTCTAACGTCAAGCATGGGAGCACTCCATCGCTGGAACCAGATTGACAGAGCAGAAACCTGAACTCTAAGGGTGGCCAGGTGAAGGCGAGGTCTATCCCAGCCTGGAGAAAGGTAAGCACCTGGGAGACCCTAAAAACTGTAGGGTCACAGCCTCTGGGGGAGCACCATTGGAAGTAGTTGTGCCAAACTGTGGGCTGAGGCAGGCTTTCGTGCCCTGAGCATCATCTGGACCACAGAGCGAGAGAAACCTTTGGCTCTTAAGAGGGATGACTCAGGAGCCACACCATCAAAGACAGACGAGGTAGGTCCGGGTACAGGCAAGGGCCCTGCATTAACAGATCCTGCTGTAGAGGAAGTGAAAAATAAGTGTCTATAGAGAGACTCAGTAGGTCAGTAAACCAATGTCTCCTGGGCCAGGCTGGGGCTAAATGTTTCACCGTTCCGCCTTCTTGCTTGAACTTTTGGATAACCCTTGGGAGATGAGAGGAAAAGAATGCCATATAGAAGTCCCACCTCACTGCTAGAGCATCCACAAAGGTGGCTGAGGGGTCTCTGGTCCTAGATCTGTACCTGGGGACCTTGTGGTTGTGAAGTGAGGCCATAAGGTCTAGGTCTGGCAGGCCCCAATTGTCCAACAGGAGTTGAAATACATCAGGGTGGAAAGCCCATTTTCAGGTGTTTATGTCCTGACGACTTAGGAAGTCCACTTCACTGTTGATGACTCCGTGAATGAACACTGCCAATATTGCCCGAGATGACCTTCAGCCCAGACCAGAATGTTTGCCACCTCCCGCATGGCTGCCCGACTTCACGTGCCTCCCTGATAGTTGAGGTAGGCTACCGCAGTCGTGTTGTCAGACTGGATTGGACCGGCCTGCCCTGGAAGGAGATCCTGCGCCTGAGTGAGTGCTCTGTACACTGCTCAAAGCTCCACGATGTTTATGGGCAGGCGACTTTCCTGGGTTGTCCATCGTCCCTGAAAAGGTATGATGATCGGTTACCACGCCCCATCCGTGAAGACTGGCATCTGTAGTGAGAGGCTTCCAATTTGGAATCCAGAAGGAGTGACCCTTGACCAGATGGGACGTCCGTAGCCACCATGCGAGGGAAAGCCGAACCTCTGGAGAGAGGAGGATCGTCTGGGACCGGATTAGATGATATGGTCCGTTCCATCGGGAGAGAATTAGTTGTTGAAGGAGCCTGGAGTGGAACTGGGCGTATTCCACCATATCAAAGGTGGATACCATGGACCCCAGAACCTGCAATGCTGAGTGAATGGAAACCCTCCAATTGTGTAGCAAGTTGAATACCCGCAAGTGTAGTGTCAAAACCTTATCCCCTGGCAGAAAGATCCTCTGTATTTAAGAATCCAGGAGTGCCTGAAGATGTACCATCCGCTGAGTCGGAAATAGGGAGGACTTTTTCCAATTGATGAGCCAGCCGTGTATCTGCAGGCAGTCCATGGTCAGCTGGAGATGGCGTTGTAACACAATTGGTGAGTGTGCCATTGTTAAGAGGTTGTCTAGGTATGGCAGGATTCTGACTCCCTGCTGCCTGAGGTGGGCCGCCATAACTGCCATTATTTTGGTAAAGACCTGAGGGTCTGTTGAGACCAAAGAGCAGCGCCCGAATCTTGTAGTGTTGTGCAGAACAGCAAACCGTAGGAACCGTTGGTGGGTTGGAGTAATAGGTACATGAAGGTATACATCCTGAATGTCTAGAAAAACCATGAACTCCCCAAGCTCCAATGCCAGGAGAATTGATCTTAGAATTTCCATGCTGAACTTGGGCACTTGGATAAATTTGTTGAGAGGTTTGAGATTCAGAACAGGTCGATGAGACCCATTAGGCTTCTGAATCAAAAAGAGTGTGGAGTAAAAACCAGTTCCTCTCTGAGCCCAAGGAACTGGCATTATCACACCTGTACGCAACAGGGAGTGAATGGCCTCCTGGAGGGCCAGGGCTTTGATAGGGTCTGATGGGGGACCTGTACAAAAAAAAATTGCTGGGGAGGGCGCCTCAGGAAGGTGAGGGCATACCCCTGAAAGACCACTTCTCGGACCCAGGCGTCTGTTGTTGTTTGACGCCAACAGTCAGAAAATGTAAGAAGTCGGCCTCCCACCCTGGGATCCCCCAGGAGGAAGCCCATCCCATCAGGTGGAGGGTTTGTCGTGAGACTTGGAAGCTGGACGTCTGGCCAACCAAGACTGCTTGGATCGTGGCTTGGTGGTCTTGTGAGAACTAGACTGCCTGGGAAAGGACTCTCCTCTTGCCTTACCCTGGGGGTGAAATGCCCGAGAGGAGGACAGCCGGCTTAGGGGCAGCTACTGATGGCAGAAATACAGATTTGTGGCTGCCACAGTAGCCACAATCTTGTCCAATTCTGTGCCGAACAGCCTGTCTCCAGAGAAGGCAAAGGATTCGAGTGTCTTCTTGGATCCCGTGTCCGCCTTCCAGGACCGTAGCCAAAGGACCCGGCAGGTGACTACGAGGTCGCAGATGCCTTAGAGGCAAGGAGTCCAGTATCCAACGCAGCTTCTCCCAAATAAGAGGCTGCTTTCTGAATATGGGAGATCTATGCCAGGTGCTCCCTGGTAGCGTCTGATGGCAGGCTATCTTCCAGTGCCTCTGACCATCCTTCGATAGCCTTAGCCACCCAGGCCTCAACCATAGCCGGCCTAGTGATAGCGCCAGAAAGCGAGTAGACTGACTTGAGACAAGTCTCTAGTTTTCTATCTGTGGCATCCTTAAAAGAGGATGTAGACAGTAAAGGCAGTGTAGAGCTTCTGACTAAACGTGCCACATGCGAATCAACAATGGGAGGGACTTCCCACTTAGTACACTCCTTGGTAGGGAAAGGGTAAAAAGACGCTAGTCTTTTTGGGACCTGGAACTGCTTTACCAGGAGTACCCCAAGCTTCTCCCATGAGCTCAGTGAGCTGTTCTGATTGAGGGAACTTAACCACCTTTCAGGCTTTTCAGGTCTCCTTTGTGTTTATAGAGAAAATGTTTCACAACAACAGTTAGTTACTTGAATTTAACAAGATCAAATGTGGCGTTTCTCACATTCCTGACATGTTCCAGAATGCATTCCTTAAGCATCCGAGTCGTCAAGCCCACATATTTGACATTGCATTAGCAAGTTATACAATAAACGAGAGTGTTTATGTTTTAATGACTACCAGTTATTACTATAACCAGCTCCCTGGGTATATACAGCTGGACCTGGTGATTGCCGTATGCTAGATATGATTGGCTGAGATTGCCCATAAGTAAGGAATTTCCCAGCCATACTTCACGCTGCCCTAGGCGAAACGTTTCTTTGCACAGAGAAGCTGATAGCGGCCGGGCATCATCCTGATAGCAGCGTGGAAGGAGATCCCCACTGCTCTAGCCGCGCGCCCCCCGTGCATGTTGCACACCCCACAGCACAGAGGGCCTGATTCAGACCCGTTCGCTAGCAAGCGATCACTCGAAATGAGCGATGTTTTGCAAAGTGCGCATGCATCGCAGTGCGCGAACTAGTCCGAGCGATCGGAAAGCAATCGCTCGCCCAGCAGTGACAGCCCAGCTGAATGAGTGACAGGTCAAGCCGTTTGTGGGTGGTAACAGGGGCAGGACACTGGAAACGGGGGAATGGAGGTGCAAACGCAGGCGTGCCTGAGCATATTAACGCCGTTTCAGAGGCGTGCATAATTAACAGGCAGCGTCATAGTACACGTCACCTGATTGATTTATACACTGAAGTGCTCATAGTGCTTGTGGTAGGGTACAGTCAACCGCAAGCGCTGCGGTCAATTCTGATGGAAGCAGATGTACCGATGGTTGCATACACTTCCTGGAGATGACGTGTGCTAGTGGGCAGCTGCACACACAAAGTGATTGCACGCCAAGACATAGTGGGCGTGCTTATGCCTTGCCGTGCGATCGCCTGCCTTGACATCACTTAGCTGAATTTGCATACGCTGGGAGCGAGCGTCTGCATCTAGCGACCAGGTCTGAATCAGGCCCAGAGCCTCAGACACAGAGACGAGTGACCGGGCACCATCCAGGTTGTTACAAGAAGGAGCTTCTCGGAATACAACCACTCGCTGTGGTATCAAAGACGCACAACCGCCGCACTAAGGCCCTGATTCAGAGCCGGACGCTCTGACCAGAGCGCTCGCTCTGAATAAGGGCCCACCTCCATAAATATGGAGCGTCCTCCTGGACGCTCGTATAGCTGTAGGTCACCACCCACAGCATATACGAGCGTGCAGGATGATGGTCGCGATGGTCTTGACCATCGCCACTGCGAGCCAAAGCCTGCGGTTGAGTTTCTCAACCGCAAGGCCCGGAGTGATTTTGGCTCTATCAGAGCCAAAATCACTCCCACTGACATCACTAGTGATGTCAGTGGGGCCGGCTTCTGACGGTAGGCGTTCCCTTGGGAACGCCTCCGTCTGGCAGGCACGCCCCCGGCACGCCCACAAAAGGGGGCGTGCTGTCAATCAACATCGACAGCACGCCCCCTTTGATCAGACACAACGAGCGAAGGAAAGACCTTCGCTCGTCGCGTCTCGCGCATGCGCACGACGGAGCTCCCTCCGTCGTACGCATGCGCAGTGCACACCATCGACCCACTTGCGAGCGGACAGCCGCTCGCGAGTGGGTCTGAATGAGGCCCTAAGCACCAGCGGGGGCCAAAACCTACAAAAGGACTGAGCTAAGTATCACTGGCTCATCCGCTACTGCATAAATTGCTTTTTTTCAATATTCTGGGTATACTTCCAGCACTGCGATAGCAGCACTAAATATGTAATTACGTTTGGCATTTTTTGAGTGTTCAAGAAAAGTTTTAAATTTGACATAGATCTCAGTGCCGTTCCCCCTTTTCCTCTCCCCATAACTCTAACAGCAATACCTCTATTATCATATCCACTACTCTGTATGACATTGTGGTAAAAACCATACGATGCACAGGAATTATTATATAATCCCTCTTTGATGATTAATGTGATTAAGGCTGTTTTGAGTAAATAGGAGAGAGAGATACTTTTCTGATCCTTAAGAATTTAAATGAACCTAGTAAAGGGAATATTCTGTAGGTCTGATGATTACTGACACTCATGCACTACAGAAAAGAAAACAATGTCTGTATGATATCCCAAGCGTTTGGGAGTGGAAATGAGTTATAGTTATTATAAGTAAGAGATGTCATCTAATTGATGTATGGTATGATTACCCAACTACTGCTTTTTTCACATTGGAATATTAATGAGTGTACCCTGGTGTATTTCTGTGATTTAATAGAAAGAATTCTTTTCTGTGTGTGAATTTGGACTAAACATGTGACACTGTTATAATTATTAAATGTCACAATGTGCCTACTATGACAGAGAATACAGAGAATATTTTACCATACACATCAGTCCCTGCCCCAGTGGAGCTTACACTCTATGGGCCTGATTCAGAGCCGGACGCAATTAGCGCTCGCTCGTCCAGAAAATAGGGGTGGCTATTCCAATGAACCGTTCGCTCTTTGCGGTCTGTTCACGCCTCTAGGTCTGAACGAGCGAACAAAACTTGCGGTCGTTTTTTGGGAAACTACGCCCCCTGGCCGCTCGCATCCTACGTCATGTCCGCTATTTATTAGATTAATCAAGTACATCAACCAGGGTATCAGCTGCTCGCTATTCTTGTGGTTGGTTTTTGCTACCACAATCTTGCGAGCAGTTCTGGCTATAAAATAACCCAGTGACGTGGTCAATGACGCTGCTGTATTAATTATGCACACCCTTAAAACGCCCGTTTTGATCTTTAAGCACGCCTGCGTTCGGATCTCCACTCCCCGTTTTCAAGCACCTTCCCCTGTTACCACCCACATACGCCTCATTCTGTCACTCAAATTATCAGGCATTCGCTATTTTGCGAGCACATGAATTTCGACCGCACTGACTAGTTCGCGCATGCGTATAACGATTCGTACGCATGCGCAGTTGGGCAAACATCGCTCGGAGCGAACGAGCGGCCGCTTACGAGCGGCTCTGAATCAGGCCCTATATTCCCTATCACATGTTCACACACATACACACAATGGTCAATTTTTGTTGGGAGCCAATTAACCTACCTGTATATTTTTGGAGTGTGGGAGGAAACCGGAGCACCCGGAGGAAACCCACGCAAGCACAGGGAGAATATACAAACTCCACACACAGCCGTAGTGGGAACCGAACCCCTGCCCTCAGTGCTGTGAGGCAGTAATGCTAACCATTACACCGTCTGTGCTACCCAGAGTTTGCTTACTAACCTATGCATCATTGTATGAATTGTCTCTGGCTTGAGCACAAAATATCTGGTGTGTGCAATTGTGGCATAAATGAATCATTGCCGGGTTATTATTTATTAACAACCTGGTATTTTGGAACATTGTATTATCGCAGCAGGGCATTGAATTACACCTAGGAGGATCTGGATAAGAATCCTCTTCTTCGTAATGTGTGTTTAGTGTTTGTCCAACCTTATTTTAAGTAATATTATTAAATGTTAAAGTTTTATTAATGCATAAATGACATAATAAGTAGTGGCCCCAACAATGAGTCTTCTTTTTCTCTTCTATTGTCTGGTGAATATTTTTCTGACTCTGGTTAGCACCACCAGCATACACTGATTGCCAATTGTGGTTATATTACATTTCTCTAGTTGGTCTCATCTATACCAATCTCTGCTACAAAAATCCTGTGCGGCTCTCACTGTTCTGTCTGTTTCTTCAGATGATGCGTCAGAATCAGAACGCTGGGTGGACTGTGGCCCTCATTCAGACCCACTCGCGAGCGGCTGTCCGCTCGCAAGTGGGTCGATGGTCCGCGCTGCGCATGACGGAGGGAGCTCCGTTGTGCGCATGCGCGAGACCCGACGAGCAAAGGACTTTCCTTCGCTCGGAGTGTCTCATCAAAGGGGGCGTGCTGTCGATGTTGACTGACAGCACGCCCCCTTTGGTGGGCGTGTCGGGGGCGTGCCTGCCAGGCGGAGGCGTTCCCAAGGGAACGCCTACCGTCTGAAGCCGGCCCCACTGACATCACTAGTGATGTCAGTGGGAGTGATTTTGGCTCTGATAGAGCCAAAATCACTCCTGGCCTTGCAGTTGAAAAACTCAACCGCAGGCTTTTGCTCGCAGTTTCGATGGTCGCGATGGTCAAGACCATCGCGACCATCATCCTGCACGCTCGTATATGCTGTGGGTGGTGACCCACAGCTATACGAGCGTCCAGGAGGACGCTCCATATTAATGGAGGTGGGCCCTGATTCAGAGCGAGCGCTCTGGTCAGAGCGTCCGGCTCTGAATCAGGGCCTGAGAGTATAATACAGGCCGCCTACATGCCTTGTTGGCAAACACCCAATGTGGCTCCTGGACAGGGGCTGGTACTGTGGGCTGGTGAGGTGGTACATAACAAATAGTACACAGACAGCCCTGCACAGAATCCTGAGGGGACAAGCCCGCTGAACAGGATCTGCAAGTAACCAGCACAGGGGCCCCATGCTCCTGTTTTCCCTTAGAAGACATAGTAATAACCAGCCAGCAGCACACAATCATTGTATGGCTAGTAATGCAATGCGACAGCCTTCACAAATACAAGTAAATGTGAAGTAATAATGAAGCCCTACACACCTGGTAGTTGAGGTTTAAAACAAGAGCAGCAGGGATAGATATAACAGACAGTCAGAAAGTGTTAAGACAGTATATCACCACAGCAGAGCTAGCACAAGTCACATACAATGCATATACAGTGCATCCGGAAAGTATTCACAATGCTTCACTTTTTCCACATTTTGTTATGTTACAGCCTTATTCCAAAATGGAATAAATTAATTTTTGTCCTCAAAATTCTACACACAATGCCCCCATAATGACAATGGGCCTGATTCAGAGCCGGACGCAATTAGCGCTTGCTCGTCCAGAAAATAGGGGTGGCTATTCAAATGAACCGTTCGCTCTTTGCGGTCTGTTCACGCCTCTATGTCTGAACGAGCGAACAAAACTTGCGGTCATTTTTTTTAAAACTATGCCCCCTGGCCGCTCGCATCCTACGTCATGTCCGCTATTTATTAGATTAATCGAGTACATCGACCAGAATATGAACTGCTCGCTATTCTTGGGGTTGGTTTTTGCTACCACAATTTTGCGAGCAGTTCTGGCTATAAAATAACCCAGTGACGTGGTCAATGACGCTGCTGTATTAATTATGCACACCCTTAAAACGCCCGTTTTGACCTTTAAGCACGCCACTCCCCGTTTTCAAGCACCTTCCCCTGTTACCACCCACATACGCCTCCTCCTTTCACTCAAAATAGCAGGCATTTGCTATTTAGCGAACAAACAATTTTCGGCCGCACTGACCGGTTCGCGCATGCGTACTACGATCCGTACGCATGCGCAGTTGGGCAAACATCGCTCGGAGCGAACGAGCGGCCGCTTACGAGCGGCTCTGAATCAGGCCCAATGTGTAAAAAGTTTTTTTACGATTTTTGCTAATTTATAAAAAAAAAACATCACATGTACATAAGTATTCACAGCCTTTGCTCAATACTTTGTTGATGCACCTTTGGCAGCAATTACAGCCTCAAGTCTTTTTGAATATGATGCCACAAGCTTGGCACACCTATCTTTATGCAGTTTCACCCATTCCTCTTTGCAGCACCTCTCAAGCTCCATCAGGTTGGATGGGAAGAGTCGGTGCACAGCCATTTTCAGATCTCTCCAGAGATGTTCAATCAGATTCAAGTCTGGTCTCTGGCTGGGCTACTCAAGGACATTCACAGAGTTGTCCTGAAGCCACTCCTTTGATATCTTGCCTGTGTGCTTAGGGTCGTTGTCCTGTTGAAAGATGAACCAGTCTGAAGTCAAGAGCAGGTTTTCATCCAGGATGTCTCTGTACATTGCTGCCTTCATCTTTCCCTCTATTCTGACTAGTCTCCTAGTTCCTGCTGCTGAAAAACATCTCCACAGCATGATGCTGCCACCACCATGCTTCACTGTAGGGATGGTATTTGCCTGGTGATGAGCGGTGCCTGGTTTCCTCCAAACATAACGCCTGGCATTCACGCCAAAGAGTACAATCTTTGTCTGTCATGACCTGAGAGTCCTTCAGGTGCAATTTGGCAAACTCCAGATGGGCTGCCACGTGCTTTTTACGAAGGAGTCTGTCCACTCTAATATACAGACCTGATTGGTGGATTGCTGCAGAGATGGTTGTCCTTCTGGAAGGTTCTCCTTTCTTCACAGAGGAATGCTGTAGCTCTGACAGAGTGACCATTGGGTTCTTGGTCACCTCCCTGACTAGGGCCCTTCTCCCCCGATCGCTCAGTTTAAACGGCCGTTGTGTCCAAACGTCTTCCATTTATGGATGATGGAGGCCACTGTGCTCATTGGGACTTTCAAAGCAGCAGATATTTTTCTGTACCCTTTCCCAGATTTGAGATTAAGAGACAATCCTGTCTCGGAGGTCTACAGACAATTCCTTGGACTTCATGCTTGGTTTGTGCTCTGACATGAACTGTCAAGTATGGGACCTTATATAGACCGGTGTATGCCTTTCAAAATCATGTCCAATCAACTGAATTTACCACAGGTGGACTCCAATTAAGCTGTAGGAACATATCAAGGATGATCACTGGAAACAGGATGCACCTGAGCTCAGTTTTGATCTTCATGGCAAAGGCCGTGAATACTTATGTACCTGTGATTTCGTGCTGTATTTTTTTTAATTAAATTTGCAAAAATCCCAAAAAAACTTTTTACACGTTGTCATTATGGGGTATTGTGTGTAGAATTTTGAGGACAAAAATGAATTTATTCCATTTTGGAATAAGGCTGTAACATAACAAAATGTGAAAAAATGAAGCGTTGAGAGTACTTTCCGGATTCACTGTAAATATACTTATAATGGGCACTAAATCAACTACTCAAGCCACACAGGGCTGGTAGGATTTGTATAGCCTGGCCCCAGCATAGGCAAACGCAGGGGGGGGTTTCCATCTGCCTGGACACCCCCCTCCCCAGCCCACACCATGAATATAATAGAAATAGTAATATAATAGGATTTTACTAGTGCTGCATTTTATTCTCAGTATCACAAATGAAATAATTAGCACCACCTGTGGATCTTTTAACATGTATCAGCCAGTGATAACCTGTGCACCAACTAGGAGATCTGGAAAGCATTCACTTAGGGATGCACTGCTATAGAGCCCAATATGTACATATATGTCCAGTGCAGTGCTAGGTCCTTCTGCTGCTCCTCCAGGCTCCTGAACTTGCTTCAATAGTCAGGTGCACACATCTAAAATAAAAACATTCAGCTCAGGCGGGATGGCCCTACTGCCGCATCTAATGGATTACTGTGATAGCTGGTCCTGTATATGCCAGAATTATGACACACACTACACTTTGTATGACACATATTAAAGCTGTTTAAGTACTAATTCTGCCCTCTTCATGGACTGGCCACACTCACTCTAAAATCAAGCATTTGGAAACCCCCCTCTAGAAATCCTGCGTTTGCCACTGCCCAGGGAGAGGTATACAGGGAGACTGGACCCGAATCTCTCGAGACCTGTAGCTTCGAAAAAGCCCTGTTTAATGGCTGCCGAGCGTCTCATATAGGGAGGAGGGTCAGGGGAGGAGCAGCTTAGAGACGGGAAACCTCTTGTGAGGGAATGCGTTCTGGGCTGAGGGAGGGGCTGCCAGGGGAGAGCCTACCTCCCTTCTACTGCATCAACCGCCGGGTGCCGCTGACCTCTACATGGTCCCAGACATCAGCTTTTAACTGCCCCGGTGGTCTAGTGGGGGCGGACGAACCAGTCACCCCACTGCAGCGTCCTCCGGCAGGTCTCTACCGCCGGAGATAAGGACTGCACAACATGCGGGGAATCGCCTAACCTGTACTTCTCAGTGTATCTTGCCGCAGTCCTGGGTCCCCAGTGGAGTGGCTAGCCGACCCCCGTCTGCGACCACCGTAATCACTGGACCAATCACCGGTGTTGCTGAAGAAGCCGCACAGGCGCTCATTAGGACACCTTGCCGCTTGCTCAGGTAAATAAAATAAAAAAACCTCATAAAAATAAAGCTTGGGGCTGCCTATGCAGTCCCCCTGTCTAAGGGTGCGGACGGTCCTGCCGGCACCAAACGAAAAACTGTCTGCCTATGGCTGGGAGCGGGGTATATGTGGAGGAGGACCGGTGCATTTTGGGAGCTAATGCATTAACTGTTTGGTGCCGGACCTGGGGTGTGACTTCAGTTGTCGGTCATGCTGTGAGGAGGTAATACTCTAATAAGCTTTGCTTTTAAAGAGAGCTGTAGTGGAAAGTCAAGGCAACATCAAACAGTGCTTTAAACTGAAGTTAGTGGTCCTTTTAAAAGAATTTTCAGTAATTTAAACTTAACTTCAATAATTTAACTGAAAAATGAGGAAGCACAGAATCACACAGCAATACTAACCCCAATGCTAACGACTGCTGTACAAATGCTGCTATATAATCTCACTGGCATTCCAGCACTTCCAATCAGTTTCCAGGAATCAGCACTGTCAGCTGACCAGTGCACTTTTTACATTGATGCCGGAGTCATCACTTTTTGACCATCAGAAGAACAACCGTTCCGACACACTTAGGACCTCATTCAGAGTCTATCGCTAGAACTGTGCGCTCGCAAGCGGCCCGATGGTTTGCGTACGTGCATGCGCACGCTTCTTTCTACGCGTGCGCGAACTACTCTGTGTGATCGCAGGCCGCTTGCTCGCCCAGCAAAGACAGCCCAGTGTAATGAGTGACAGGAGAGGCCGTTTGTGGGTGGTAACAGGGGCAGGACACTAATAACGGGGGAGTGGAGGTGCAAACGCAGGCGTGCCTGAGGGTTTCAACGCCGTTTTAGAGGCATGTAAAATGAACAGGCAGCGTCATAGTACACGTCACATGCCTCTTTTTTACACTGAAGTCCTCGCAGTGCTTGCGGTAGGGTAAGGCAACCACAAGCGCTGTGATCGCTTCCGATTGTCCTCGATGTACCAATGTTTTAAAACACTTCCTGGAGATGACGCTTGCTGGTGGGCGGCTCTGCCTGTGTGATTGGGCGTATGTTGGTCGCTCGCTAAGACATGGAGGGCATGCTTATACCTTGGCGAGCGATCGCTTCCCGTGGCGTCACTTTGACAAATTTGCATACCCTGGGGGCGAGCGATCGCATCTACCAAGAGACTCTGAATGAGGTCCTTAGCTCCTAAATACCATGAAACGTGTACTGTCACAATATGACACAAGGCCACGTAAACTTGCAGAAGATTATACTTACTCCAACATGCCCCCCATCTAGCTTGTGACATGGCACAGAGAGAGGAGGGAGGGAATATTGTTCTCACAGGATAATCCAGGCATGTGCTGTTTGTTATACACCAGAGACACTGCAAATGGGAATCAACACAAAGCCGTTAGTGAGTGCGAATGGAGCTTGTATCACAGGTAGCAATGAATTATGCAGCATGGGTCATGTTTAAATATTTTGAAAAGAGAATAATAAAAAAAAAACTCATAAACCTATGTCAGTTTTCATGCAATGCGTGGTTGTGTGATAGGATAATGAGCCATTTGCAGTCGTTAGTTCACAATGTAATTTTGAAGGCAATAGTGGCCGTAAGCTTGCTCTGATCTCTGTACATAACCCTGTCAGTCTGTTACATTGTATATTATATTTTCTAAGACTATTGTTGGTGAATTAAATGATCCCCAATGTCCACAAAGTTACATCAGCCGCTATCCCACAGTGAGGAACAGGAACATTATTGGCGTTGGGCTAACGTCAGTCTCGGTGATGTGTGCAGCCGAACATTGCGACATGCACATCAAACGACAATGGAATTCAACAAATAAACTTTGTATTCCATATAAACCTGCTCAGCATATTAATTATATCAAGAGTTCACAAAGTTAGCACCAACGACCAATTACTGTACCCAGAAGGTGTTTGGCGATTTCTAACTGTCCTATGATAGTATCACTCTTATGTAAGAGGAGTACAACGTGCCAGTATCAGATGCAGTAACCCATATGTTCTTATTGTCTAAACCACAGAGTTTACAAAGCAATGAGTTAAAAATATAGTGAGACTCATTCAGAGTTATGAACTAATCTGCACTTGGACTCACCCTGCCGTGGTATGGGGGTGGTGGGGGGGGGAGTGTGAAATACTGGCTGCTGCTGTATGGCATCTATCGTGAAGCTGCAACTTACAGTTGAGCAGGAACATACTACATCCCAATACTAAATCTGCATATCTAAATATAACCCCCTGCAGCGTAATATGGTTTTACCAAGCTTCAAAGCTGCACCTCCTAGTTGGATTTACCCCTAACTGTAAATGGCCCCAGTGTGTCCAGATGATCAAAAATAAATACAAAGGGGGGATCTCAATTGAACGCGATGTGCCGCAGCGAAGCCCGCCGTCGCATATATTGGCCTTATGCGGTAGGGTCGAAAACCGCAAGTTTTTCCTTCACACCTCTATGAGGTACGAGGGACAGCTTGCGATACCAGCGGGCATGTCCATCGCACTGAAATGAATTCCCCCCAAATAGTCTACACACAATCAGAACATCCAGCACTAGCCGTTACATTACTATCCAGGCACCCTGCAAGCCATGTACAGCTGCTGTGGCCATGTGACGTTGCCGCCCCAGGGTCCAGCACTAGCCGTTACATTAATATCCAGGGACCCTGCAAGTCATGTACAGCTGCTGTGGCCATGTGACTGTGCCGCCCCCAGGGTCCAGCACTAGCCATTACATTACTATCCAGGCACCCTGCAAGCCATGTACAGCTGCTGTGGCCATGTGACTGTGCCGCCCCCAGGGTCCAGCACTAGCCATTACATTAATATCCAGGGACCCTGCAAGCCATGTACAGCTGCTGTGACCATGTGACTGTGCTGCCCCCAGGGTCCAGCACTAGCCATTACATTAATATCCAGGGACCCTGCAAGCCATGTACAGCTGCTGTGGCCATGTGACGGTGCCGCCCACAGGGTCCAGCACTAGCCGTTACATTAATATCCAGGGAACCTGCAAGCCATGTACAGCTGCTGTGGGAATGTGACTGTGCCGCCCCCAGGGTCCAGAACTAGCCGTTACATTAATATCCAGGGACCCTGCAAGCCATATACAGCTGCTGTGGCCATGTGACGGTGCCGCCCACAGGGTCCAGCACTAGCCGTTACATTAATATCCAGGGAACCTGCAAACCATGTACTGCTGCTGTGGCCATGTGACGGTGCCGCCCCCAGGGTCCGGCGTGGCGGCAGGCTCTGCACACACATATACACACCCAGTTATTAATACAGCATTCTCTGTCAACTGAATAAAATAGGAGGTGTATAGGTTTCGATGAAACACACTGCACCACATGCAAGTTAATACAGGATACTGAGAGGAACTTACAGTGACATTTTTCAGGCATTCTTCACAAGTCCTCCCAGAGTAAAAGCTGCAAGCTGCAAAAGAGAGAACAGAAAATGAACACATCTGTGCTAAAGTGTATAATATGAGCAAACATCTGCAATGTTCTTGCGGCTACTGATGAAGAAACAAACAAGTTTTGCTACACCTAAAGATTTTTATCTATGAGATACAATACTGCCGTGTTTCTCAAACTCTGTACTCACAGAACCCTAACAGTGCGTGTTTTCAAGGTATCCCCAGAAATAACTACCACCTGTAGATCTTAGTCAATTAACAAACCTATGCTCCAGCTAGATAATCTGGAAAACATGCACTGTTAAGCCGGGCACACACAAGATAATGTGAGTACCCAGTGACGGCAGATGTCATGACGTTTGTCGAAACTAGATTATTGGCTGAGACAAGATCAGTTTAAAATTGAATCGCAGCGACACCATCTTGCGACTGGCGGCAAGACGCCATTTTGCGAGATGGCCGCCTAAGCGCCATTTTAGATAAACTCACACTTTAGTACATGTGGCGATAATACTATTAGCAAGTTACAGCGATTCACCAGAAGCCTATTTCATGACTTTACGTATTATAAAGGATATACAGTCAGGTCCATAAATATTGGGACATTGACAGAATTTTCATATTTTGCCCTCTATTCACCACCACAATGGCTTTGAAATGAAACAAACAAGATGTGCTTTAACTGCAGACTTTCAGATTTAATGTGAGGGTAATTACATCCAAAGCAGATGAACGGTGCAGGAATTACAACGGTTTCTATATGTGCCTCCCAGTTTTTAAGGGGCCAAAAGTAATGGGACAAACTAAACAATCCTAAATCTAACTTTCACTTTTTAATACTTTGTTGCAAACCCTTTGCAGGCAAATACAGCCTGAAGTCTAGAACGCATAGACATCACCAGACGCTGGGTTTCATCCCTGGTGATGCTCTGCCAGGCCTCTACTGCAAATGTCTTCAGTTCCTGCTTGTTCTTGGGGCATTTTCCCTTCAGTTTTGTCTTCATCAAGTGAAATGCATGCTCAATCGGATTCAGATCAGGGGATTGACTTGGCCATTGCATAACAATCCACTTTTTAGCTTTAAAAAACTCTTTGGTTGCTTTTGCAGTATGCTTCGGGTCATTGTCCATCTGCACTGTGAAGCGCTGTCCAATGAGTTCTGAAGCATTTGACTGAATATGAGCATATAATATTGCCCGAAACACTTCAGAATTCATTCTGCTGCTTTTGTCAGCAGTCACATCATCAATAAATACAAGGGAACCAGTTCCATTGGCAGCCATACATGCCCACGCAATGACACTACCACAACCATGCTTCGCTGATGAGGTGGTATGTTTTGGATCATGAGTAGTTCCTTTCCTTCTCCATACTCTTCTCTTCCCATCACTCAGGTACAAGTTGATCTTTGTCTCATCTGTCCATAGGATGTTGTTCCAGAACTGTAATGGCTTTTTTAGATGTTGTTTGGCAAACTCTAATTTGGTCTTCCTGTTTTTGTGGCTCACCAATGGTTTACATCTTGTGGTGAACCCTCTATATTCACTCTTGTGAAGTCTTCTCTTGATTGTTGACTTTGACACATATACACCTACCTCCTGGAGAGTGTTCTTGATTTGGCCAACTGTTGTGAAGGAGTTTTTCTTCACCAGGGAAATAATTCTTCTGTCATCCACCACAATTGTTTTCCGTCGTCTTCCGGGTCTTTTGGTGTTGCTGAGCTCTCCGGTGCGTTCTTTCGGTTCCAAACAGTTGATTTGGCCACACCTAATGTTTTTGCTATTTCTCTGATGGGTTTGTTTTGATTTTTCAGCCTAATGATGGCTTGCTTCACTGATAGTGACAGCTCTTTGGATCTCATATTGAAAGTCGACAGCAACTGATTCCAAATGCAAATGTTATACCTAGAATCAACTCCAGACCTTTTACCTGCTTAATTAATAATGAAATAATGAGGGAATAGCCCACACCTGTCCATGAAATAGCTTTTGAGTTGATAGTCCCATTACTTTTGGCCCCTTAAAAAGTGGGAGGCACATATAGAAACCGTTGTAATTCCTACACCGTTCACCTGATTTGGATTCAATTACCCACAAATTAAATCTGAAAGTCTGCAGTTAAAGCACATCTTGTTTGTTTCATTTCAAAGCCATTGTGGTGGTGAATAGAGGCCAAAATATGAAAATTCTGTCAATGTCCCAATATTTATGGACCTGACTGTATTTCAGAAATGACTTTACAGTATGCCAAAATTGATTGCATTAGCTGAATAAAGCAAATGACTACGTGACAACTAGCTTGTGTAGATAAGCTTCCTGGACAGTGTCTGCCCTCACTACAGGTGGTCTGGCTCGAATACACACCTACATTAGCAAGCTTCCTGCAATGACATGATTTCAAAGACTAGAGTGTCATCTTAGGTCTGTCTCTTGTAGCTGGGCTATTTGCATTTCACACAAGAGACTGGGAGAATAAAGAGTATTTCTTTTGAAGCCTGGGACAGGTGGGGGGGACTGCTGGCAGAGTGGGCATGTGGAACTATCTGGCTCAGCATGTCACACTGTTAAGATGTTCACTTAGTGAGAGTTAAGTGCACCCTTCCTCATACACACATTAATACGTCTTTATATCAAACCCCAAATACTCACACATTACATATTCACACATAAGGTTTAATAAGCTTTAAAGCACAGGTTCTCAAACTCGGTCCTCGGGACCCCAAACAGTGCATGTTTTCCAGGTCTCCTCACAGAATCACAGGTGAATTAATTATTTCCTGTGTATCTTTTAAAATGTGTCAGTGAATAATGAATACACCTGTGCACCTGCTGGGTGACCTGGAAAACGTGAACTGTGTGGGGTCCTGAGGACAGAGTTTGAGAACCACTGCTTTAAAGTATATGATTTAAGTTGGTTCAGTTAGTTTAAATGCTGAGAAATAAAGATATTTGATAACTAAGGTTTTATACATGTTAAGACAGCCGTGTTTGGTTTCGAACTGATGCGTACTCTTTTTACAGTATTCCGGTGTTATCGGTGGGGAGGTCGCATCATGCATTCTCGAGTTATGGATCGCAGAGGCTACAAGCAACAAAATGTATATTTCATGAACACCTGTTAGGATGTTACAGGGGGTGGGAAGGGAAAGACCCCCAGCTGTTAGAGGCAGGAAGAGTATATTTGAAGCAGCCTGTTAAACGCTCTGTAACAGATGGTTCCCCCATGGGAACCAATGGCATAAGCAAGAAATTTCTCTATTGTCTATTGTCTATTCTGGGGGGTATAAACATGTGTGCTCAAACACTGGGTCTTTAGTCTTCTTGCTGAATGCTGATAGACGGAGGTTTTCTTTCTGAATGCCGGGATCTGGTCCAGAGCGCATGCGTATGTATACTGTACTTGGGGTCTGTATAATTCCTTGCCGCTAAATTGTACACAGATCATAGCGTGTATCTGACTGTACTTTTACTTGAATAATACTTTGTGCTACGGAACCACATGTTCTGAGTCTGGAGTCTCTATTTATTGTTTGACTGTGTACGCAAATTAGCATCATCCTTAGAGGTTTATAGGAAGGATTTTAGAAGGTACAGACAGGGGTATATAGAGGTTCATTTTAATATCGTCACGTTTCTCCCATAGTGCCGTGCGGGAGGATGGAAGAGTGGACGGCGGCGGGCACAGGAGTGGGGATTCAGGCAAGTGTTGTGTTTGCTTTTTCTGTGTCTGTTCTATATATGTAAGGGGCACTGCATGGGGGGGGGGAGACCACTACTGGGGCACTGTATAAGGGGCACTGCATAGGGAGGACCACTACTGGGGGTACTATATAAGGGGGACCACTGCTGGGGCCACTGCATAGGGGGGACCACTACTGGGGACACTGCATAAGGGTCCACTACAGGGGGCACTGCATAAGGGTCCACTACTACAATGGCATTGCAAGAGGGGCACTACTGAGGTGCATATGGAATTGAAAGGAATGTTCCCAGAATGACGAAAAAAGGTGGTGTTTCATGTCGACAAGCACCCATTTTTCAATGACCACACCCACATACTTAGGGGGGGCTACATTTTTTAAATTGCCCTGGGCTCCAAATACCCTAGTTACGCCACTGTCCATAAGGACCAGGTTTGAGAAACATTGCAATACTGTATGTGGTACACTCCAGCAGAAATTTGGTGGCTCTAACATGCCCCAGTGGCTGGTGGTGGCACATGGTTACAACAAAGAATTCACTGCTAAGTGATTGGAAGAATGAAATAATCATAATAATAATTTTTGAGAAGCGGGAAAAACTGCCAAACACACAAAGAACTCTTGAGGGTTTATTTACTCATTAACTGGTTTTTAGAAGTGGAGATGTTGCCTATAGCAACCAATCACCAATCAGATCATACTTATTTATCTAGCACCTTCTAAAAGATAATAGCTAGAATCTGATTAGTTACTATGGGCAACAACTCCACTTCTAATGGAGCATACACACGGTCAGATTTGTCAGATGAACGATTGAACGATTTGAACGATTTTACCAAAGTTTTGAACGATTTTTGACAGCATTAAAATGAATGGAATCGTCCAAGTCTGACTGCAAACCCATCAGATGTCAGATATCGTTATCTGACAAACGGGAACGCGCATCGTTCATCATTCAGGCATATCAGATATGTCAGATTTTCCTTCAGATATGAATGACTGAACGATTTTTAAATCGTTATCGTTCAGATCTGAAGGAAAAATCAGACCGTGTGTATGCACCATTAAACTTGCACTTTAGTAAATATACCCCTTAAGGGACCCAAACACGGAGCGGCCGATCCGATAGATTGGAACGATAGCGCTGCTCTATCGTTCCGTGTGTGGGTATTATATATCGCCCAGTGTGCGCTCTCGTGGGATTGCTCATCCCTCCTCCAGATCTTTCATGCTGCACAAGAGTGCAGGGGTAATGGGGGGTTTTGGTGCCGGCACGTCGGGCAGCGGATCGGTCCATGTGTGGGGACCTCCCGATAGGTCGGCCGTTGCATCGCTGGCTACACATCGTTCTGTCTGTAGCCGGATTTATTGTGAATTAGAAAAGTTTACAGAGGATAAAATGCAGTAAAATGTGTATAATACAAAAACAAAGCATCATTTGGAGTCAGTATGTTATTTTGAAATTCACTGGTACGGCGAGCCTGAATAAACAATGAAGAGATTCCAGGTAATTCTTCAATGGAATTAGTCCCCGATCTTAAAGTGCCGGAGGATTCATGGCATGAAATCAGCAAAAATCAGCAAAGCATAAATTGGAGGAACAAAATAAAAAAATTGTAATCAGCTTAATTAGCTTACATAAATAGGAATGTAATAATACCAATCTCAGTGACAAGCTAAAACTCTTAATCGTTACGGTTAGTCAGCTGCAGAAGAACAGCTTCTAGGGCGATTTAGCACAGTGTGGGCTTCCAGCTGGAATATCTTACTGCTAATTGCACGATGAACTGGCAGGTCCTCAGGGTCGTAGAGAGCTTTGGACTGCCAGGGGCGCCCACTCTCGGCAGCCCCGGCAGTCCCAGAGGGGGGGGGGGGGGGCGTTTCCTCCCCTTGAGACTGCCAGGTACACACTGGACGATGTGTGTACCCAGCGGCGGCACGATATATTGGGCCGTCCGTACACTGCGGGATCTTGTGTAAGACCGCCTGATAAATTATTCCCTCGCTGCATCCAGAAGCATGGTGTCGGCCACCGGACCTCGAGATCTGATTCAGGCAGGTCTGAAGATGAGATGAACGACGCACGGGAGTGTGCAATAGTGCATACACACTGGATGATGTGGAGGATTTGTCATTCCGATACGCCTTAAAACAACAAATCGTCCACTATATCATCTAGTGTGTACCAGTGACGTGCGGTGAGGTCAATGGCTGGGGAGGAACACATGAAGATGGGTTTGAGTGCTGGGAGCCTGTCTTTCCCCCTACACACTGTACCTAGAACCCCCCCCCTGATGACCAATTCCACCTTCTACCTTTGCAGAAATGTGGGTGGAGTCAACATAAGCCCCAACCCCATATGACTCACAAATCACGGCAGTACAGCGTAAGGGGGTGGGGCCTAATGAAGTGAGCAGCAGCTGCAAAGAATGTAAGTTTACTATATGTGTATATATGTGTTATTGTATATACAGTACTGTATGTGTATATTTGTATGTGTTATTGTATATGCAGAATGTGTATGTGTTAGTGTGTATGTATGTGTTAATGTGTATATATATGCTAGTGTGTGTATATGTGTATGCATGTGTTAGTGTGTATGTGTTTGTGTGTACATTATATAAAATATATATGTCTGCTACACATGTATTATATGGGTGTGTGCATGTTTAACGTGTGGCGGGGGAGGACCCATATGGCTTGGTGGGGGCCCCCACAATTTAGTTGCCCCAGGGCTCCACAAGCCTTAATCCTGCCCTGCGGAGAGTAGACTATCATTCCTGCTCAGTGGCACTGTCTGTGTGCTATTGACACTGTGCATGGAGATGTTACAGCCTCCGTACTAAACCGCTGCTATACTGCCCCCCACACAGATGGCAGGGGGGATGGCTCCTGCTGCCTTTGGGGCAAAGGAAGAAGGAAGATGGCTGGGGAAGGGGTAGCAGGGAGATGGCTGCTTCTGCCCCTGCACAAAGGGGAGGATGGCTAGGACATTAAGGAGGGTTGCAGGGAGATTGCTGCTGGTACTAAAACTGTGCATTCACAGTCACATAGTGAATACATACATAAAGCGTTCCCGCTAGGCTCCTTCTGGAGGGCAAAAAGCGCCCTGCCCTCACCGTTAAGACAGCCTGCGGGTGCCATCTTCACCCGCGGGTCACAGTGTCCCGCGAGTGGGGAAATGTGCGGTGACCTGGTCACCGTCAGTGAATAGACGCTGGGCGCATGCGCCCGGCATCTATTCTACCTGTCAGCAGCGCTTGGGGGCTGCCGGCGTGTCCATAAGTGCCGGGCACGGCCCCAAGAGTGATGAAAAGGTGACGCGTCTTATAGACATGCCCCCTTTTTGGGTGCGCGCGCGGAAGTGTCCTCTCTAGCTCCGGCGCCCTGCCTGCCGCCGGAGCTAGAGTGAACACTATACATATATACAGTACATTGTTATAATCAATGTTGCCACATAAATAAAAAAAAATTATTATCTATATATGGGAGGATGGGAGGCATTGGGACAAGAGAGGGGAGGTGCCAATAGAGGAAAGAGGAGAAGTCATAATTAATCATTAAATCGCCCCGCCCCCCTTAAAGAACAGTCTAGAACCGCCCCTGGCACCTGTATAACAGCTAAGTAGCACATCGGGCAGTGAGAGGAGACTGCTGTAGCTCTCTCACTGCCAGATGTGCCATTGTGGCTTCGCTGCTATACAGCCACGGCCAAAGGTAGTGGACAGAGCAAGGGGGGTGGTCGCTCACCCTGGCACGTCCAACCGGCCCGTGTAAGTAGTGCTCGCTCCCCCATCCCCTTGGTGCCCTTGATGTCGACAAGTCCACTGGATATCTCTTTATCTTAGAGAACAATTCTGGCCCATTTATAATGATATTTCTGTTCTACTTTTTTTTCCATTTCATTTTGAAAGGGCTTAGTAGCTTGACATGTAATTAAAGACCTAAACGATGCCTATTAATGAACACAAAATGTTAATGGAAATTTGGTGTGGATATAGGACAAAAAAATGGATCAATTTCCCCAAAACATTTAATATATGAGATTACGTTATATAAAAGGGTGACCCTGATTCAGCAGCAATCGCAACAAATGTACGCAGACCGAGGGATTTTTAGCTATTGCGTATGCACCGCACTGTGCGCGGCGGCAATCGCACTGCGATCAAATACGCACATAGGAATCCATTGCAAAGGGAGTGACATGCTGTCAGCGTTTGGGGATGGTGAAGCGGGCTGGTCGGAGAAACGCAGACGTGCTTGTCCGTTTGAGAAAGAAAAACTGGTGCGCTAATTACTCAGGTGTAGTCTAATATAGAGACTTGCTGCTGACACCAGAGGGATACCTGCAAATCACCCTCTAACAGGAACAAGTATATAAATAAGGTGCCTGCGTTAATCACTATATTAAAAACATAGGCTGTGAAAATTAGAAATATATTGTTTTATTAAACATATGAAAAAATGAACTGCAAACATCATTTAAGGTGGAAATAACTTCGGAATTAAAATCTACCATTCAATCACTAAGAGCTGATATAAGTGAAATTGGAGATCGTATCGACCATTTGGAATCTAAAATGGAAGAACTGGTAGCTTCACATAACGGCTTAATCTCAGCGCACGATTCCTTGCAGGAAGATTCGGCTTCAATGAGAGACAAGGTAACCGATCTGGAAGACCGTTCCCGACGCAACAACATTAAGATAAGAGGCATCCCGGATTACAAATGCTGAGCTATATGATTATGCCACAGAACTTTTCCAGAAACTTCTCCCTAATGCCTCGCCCTTGGATCTCCTGATTCACAGGATTCATAGACTACCGAAATCCAAACAAGCTCCAGCCCAATCACCTAAAGACACCCTCTTTACTGTCCACTTCTTCCATATTAAGGAACGTATACTTAAGGCTGCTCTTCCTTCCTCTTCTACAGTTGAATGTCTGGACAATCGCCAGCTCTTCCCCGACATCTCTCCAGCGACTCTTGTAAAAAGACGCCTTTTTCTCCCAATCACATTGGCCGTAAGTAAAGAAAATATTCAGTATAGATGGGGATTCCCAACTAAACTGATTGTAACACGAAATGGTCATATACAGTCATACACTCTCCAGAAGACGGGCCAGCGATTCTTCAAAATTGGGGTGTTACTATTAATAACTCTACCAATATACCTTCCAAACCTATACCCCCAGAGTGGTCCACAGTGCCGAGGTGATTCCTAGAGGTGTAGTATCACTACAGTTACTCGATATAGTTCTATCATCCTACGTGATATTTAGAACTCTGTAATTCAATATGCTCTCTGTATTTTGTTTCTCATACATATAATTCTTATGTACATTAAGCTTACGGATATGTGAAGTACTATATTTAGGGTTTTTCACTCAGTCTATTTACAGTTGAATAGATATATTATATCCGTGAAGTTATCTTACAGATTGAGCAGATGAAGCAAATATTATCTGTTTATTTTTATTTCTCTCATGTATGCAATTTATGTACTATATATTGTTGTGCGGCTCTATCTATAGACTATTCACACCACACTTACCCGATTCCTCCCCATGGTCAATTTTTTAAGTATCAATGTTAAAGGTCTTAATTCACCCCATAAGAGACGCCTTGCATTAAAATATTTCTCAGATCAGAGGGCTGATGTAGTGGCAATTCAAGAATCGCATTTCCCATTACATTCCACCGCCCAGTTTACTAATAGAGCTTATCTGATCTGTTATACCTCTTGTGGTCCATTTAAGAGAAATGGGGTAGCCATACTTTTGAATGTTATTGGTAGATCGATAAATAGTTAAATGGATAACTGGTAGACTGTGCCCAAATAGTCTTTCCTTTACTTTGGGAACTGTTCTTTCTCTATTGTTCTTTGTTGTTTTAGTGGTTACATTACACTGCATCTTTTTTTTATTATTTTATTTGATATGTGGTACTAAATATTGCTATGTTTGATAGCTAATTCTTACATTAATATTATAACTGAAGGAATTATTTGTAATGAGGGGTATCAGGTGGTTCTCTCCCACACCCCCATATATCCAGTTTTTCTGTCATGTTCTGTTTCAATGACAGAAACTGTAGCTCCTTTATGGATGCTATTTCGGTTTGTTTTTTTGTGATTTTTTTCTTATTATCTGTTTATTTTTATTTCTGTCATGTATGCAATTTATGTACTATATATTGTTGTGCGGCTCTATCTATAGACTATTCACACCACACTTACCCGATTCCTCCCCATGGTCAAGTATCAATGTTAAAGGTCTTAAATCTTAATTCACCCCATAAGAGATGCCTTGCATTAAAATATTTCTCAGATCAGAGGGCTGATGTAGTGGCAATTCAAGAATCGCATTCCCCATTACATTCCACCCCCCAGTTTACTAATAAAGCTTATCTGATCTGTTATACCTCTTGTGGTCCATTTAAGAGAAATGGGGTAGCCATACTTTTGAACAGATCTTGCCCCTTTAAATTAGAGAGTAAATGGGTGGATTGCAGTGGTAGATACCTTATCTTGGTTGGGAAGATCGGTACTAAGTACATCACCCTTGTGTCGATATATGCTCCTAATACAAGACAACCTAGCTTTCTTAAAATTTTTTTTACTTAAATTACAGGAGACTAAAAAAGGAGCTCTATTCATTATGGGCGACTTTAATCTTGCACCTGACCCTAAATTAGATAAACCCTCCTCCCTATATAAACAATCACTTAACATGGCTCGCTCCTTAGATCATTCTTTCTCGCATTTATTGGCCGAATTTGACCTCTATGATGTATGTGTCACGGCCAGGGTTTCTCGGCATGTGGTCGATGGGTAATACCTGTGAGGTCACTGTGGCGGGGGGCGTTCGGCGGTGGTGCTGGTGTGTGGTGAGGGGCATTGGCTGTGCGTGGCTCTGCGCGGGCATGCTGTCATGTTGGGCTGGTGAGGCCTGGCAGTGCTTCCGTTCCGTTTGGCATGGGTGCCGCCATCTTGCCTCCGGCCATGTGATTTGCTCGCCCAATCCCGGTTTGTCACATGCTCTCTCTGGCCAGTCACGGCACAGCACTTGGTATTTAGGGAGGTTCAGAGCCTCACTTCATTGCCAGTGCAACGTTTCTCAGCATAGCTGAGAGAGAGTTCCCTGTGCTCACCACCTGTTACCTGTGAAACACTACCTGTCTGCCTGCTTGTCTGTTCCAACCCCGCTGGACTACCCTGCATCCTCCATTACCTTCCCCCTGCCTGAATACCTGAGTCCTGCTGTTCACCCTGCACCTTGCCTCCACTGACACTCTGCTGGATATTTCTTCCTCAGTCTACATTCTTCATTAATCATTCACCAGCTGGACAGTTCCCCTTGTCTGCCACTACCTGGACATTTTCTATTAACCAGTCACTACCTGGACATTTTCAAGTTAATGCAAGGTTATGGATCAGTTTTGAAAGAGCTAATATAGAGATATGAGATGAGGGAAGAGAAAAGTCTCCATGTGAGGAAATCAATTTATCCCAGACTATGAGGGTGTCAAAAACGCTCTTTGGGATAAGGGATTGAGGGGGTCTATGAGCAATTTTAATCCACATGATGTCCTGTAAGGGGAGAGTTTGACATGCAGAAACTTCAATAGACACCCATGGTTTAATCGGTGGAGAAGCTAACCAGTCATTCGTCTGATCTACAAGCGTGTTGGTGGCATTCGAGGTTAGGGCCCGCCAGTCGCCCTCTAGATTTGGACCTGAATAAACGAGCTCTAGCTATACGAGGGCGTTTACCCTTCCAGATAAAAAGGGACATAACTGCATAGAATTTGTTCAATAGGCTCAATGGAACTAAGTATGGAATGGCTCTAAATAAATGATGCGAGATGGCCCATCCAAGAGATTTTGTAATTAACCCACACTTTGGTCAGTGCAGAGAAGTGTTCTAGCAGAGGCTGGTAGTTACACGCTATAACATTCTGAAGGTTTAAAGGAATATTGATCCCCAAATATTTAATAGATGATATCTGCCAGGCATAGAGGTATTGTTTTTGAAGTCTATTTAAGGAAGCTTGATCAAGATTGTATGCCAATGCTTCCGTTTTGGAGGTATTTAGTTTGTAATATGAGGATGCAGTATATTCTTGAAGGATATTATGGAGAGCAGGTAAGGAAATGTCTGGTTTTGCAATGAATAAAAGGACGTCATTAGCAAAAAGACATATCCTATGTTGCTTGTGGCCAATAGTGAGGCCTACGAAGGAAGGGGAGGATCTAATTTTTTCCACAAGGGTTTCCATGGCTAATGCAAATATTAAAAGCGAAAGGGGACACCCCTGTTTAGTCCCATTAGAGATATTAAAGCTGTTGGAAAGAAATCCATTACTGTACACTCTAGCCGAAGGGACAGTGTAAAGATTCAGGATAGCTTTCAGAAACAAGCCGGAAAAACCAAACTTGGCCAGGACCCGAGACATGAAAAGCCAGTGTAGCCTGTCAAAGGCTTTTTCCGCATCTAAAGATAATAAAACTATAGGCACGGGACAAGCAACTTGGGATTCTATAAAGGAAATTGGTATTATCTGGGGCTTGTCTCCCCAAGATGAAACCCACCTGATCTAGAGATACTAAATTAGGAAGAATAGGATTTAATCTGTTAGCGATTATCTTTGCATATAGTTTAATATCTGAATTTAATAGAGCTATCGGTCTGTAATTTGGGCATAGTCGGGTCCTTGCCAGGCTTCAATATAGTGGTAATTTGGGCTTCTAACATTTCTTTACGAAATGGATTATTAAAGACATCATTGAATAGATTTACCAAAATAGGAGTTAAGATAGTTTGAAAATGTGTATAGAAGCCGTTAATAAACCCATCAGGGCCAGGTGCTTTATCTATTTTAAGGGATTTAATCGCTCTTAGTACTTCGCTTTCACTCCATGGGACAGAAAAAACTTCTGGTTCCAGAGAGGAAAGACACGGAAGATTAACAGAGTCTAAAAAGGAATTGATCACCGATTCAGAAGGCTGTGGAATATGAGTATCTTGAGAAAGATTATAAAGTTTTTCATAGTATATAGCGAATTGTTGTGCAATATCTTTAGGGTTTGATATTAAGGTTCCATTAGGGCTAGAGAGACTTTTAATTCTATTAATGGCATTTTTCCCTCTCAGTTTGCGAGTAATGGTGCATACACACGATCAGATTTTTCCTTCAGATATGAACGATAACGATTTAAAAATCGTTCAGTCGTTCATATCTGAAGGAAAATCGTTCATATCTGACATGCCTGAACGATGGACGATCAACGATGCGCGTTCCCGATGGTCAGATAACGATTTCTGACATCTGATGTGTTTGCAGTCAGACTTGGACGATTCCATTCATTTTAATGCAGTCAAAAATCGTTCAATCGTTCAAATCGTTCAAAACTTTGGTAAAATCGTTCAAATCGTTCAATCGTTCATCTGACAAATCTGACAAGTCTGACAAATCTGACCGTGTGTATGCTCCATAAGTAGTCTATTAGCTCTATTCCCAAGAGAATAAACTTCTTATTCAGTTTAGTGATAGCGCGTTGAATTTTAGAGAGGTGTAGATTATTTAGTTTCTTCCTGGCCTCAAGTAAGGCAGAGAGAACAAGAGAATCCTTTTGGTGTTGTTTATGTTGTGTTTCTAATTTTAAGAGATCGGATTGATATGCGAGATGCACTTCTTGGTTAGTTTCTGAATCTTAACTGCGGCTTGTATAGCTGCCCCCCTCATAACCGCCTTGAGTGCACACCAATGGTTCGTGACCGAAGTATCTTTGGGGGAATTTCATTCTACATAAGAGGTCAACGCATCTTTCATAACGCGCAAGCCATCATCATCTAGTAAAATATACTCTTGTAATCGCCAAGGTCTAAAGGGGGAAGACGTGGGAAAGGGGATCCAAGACCATTACAGGGGAGCATGATCGGACCAAGTAATTGGTAATATACTGATCTGGGGAATGAACTGAAGAGACCATTTGTCAGTCAAGAGCAGATCTATTCTAGAATAGATCTGGACATTTTCCATTGCCTGTCACTAACTGGACGTTTTCCTATTTGCCTCACTACAGCTCCCAAGTGCACTTTAGTGCTATACCTGGACTTTCTGTTTTACCACATTCATGTCTGTTCAGCCACTCATTAAAAACTCCACATTTACTTTTAAACCTGCTTCAGTGTCTGCTCCTATTACCACTCCGGGTCCACAACAAAACCAGGACCTCACAGTATGGCGGGTTAAAAACCCAGGAACACGTGATTATACCTGTTACTCTGCAGTACACAAATCATGCGTTGACCTCTTATGTAATGTCTTATGTAATCAGCAATGTGCGTCAGTGTGTCTCAGCAACACTGATGGGTGTTAATATGCAGGTAGTGCAAATAATCAAACAATGGTTCCTCAGATGGAATACAGCAGTGTAGTGGGGTCAAGAGTTGGAAAAGCAGTCCAGAGAACACCTTGACATGTTTCTCCCCTCTTACAGGGTTTTTTCAAAAGGTAATGAATGCTTGACCGTTTGAATGCCGTATCCAAGGTGTGCATACATTAGCCACTGTGATGGCATATGTAGCTTGTGTACTCACTGCGTGCGATGAGACTTTTAGTTCCTGCGTATGGTCAGACCTGCTGTAAATGTGCGGGCCGGGCCGATGTGCTTCGACGTTACCGATGTTTACGCAAAAGTGCAACGCTGGAAGGATATGGGAAAGCAATAATGGGCGTCTCTATGCCGGCTGAGCTGTGGCAGGCATTAGCATACTTTCACAGCTGAATCAGGCCTCTAGAACGAATCTTAAATGTTATATATAGCTAATATATAGGACACATGCACTAATAGGTACTGTATGGCAGCCACTTTGCATCACTCTCTTTATAGTTCTATCTAGATTCATTATTTGAGGTGTCTATTAGGGTCTTCCTCAACAGCCTGTGTTTTTATTACACCATATTTTGGTGTTCCTATACTGTAATCAAACCACATTTTAAATAATAAAAAGGAGGAAGAGGTATGAAACATTCTAAAAATGACAAGTCTCCAATAGCTTCTAGCTATCATTTATCACGCCCATTCTATAAATTGATAGCCAGAAGCTGATTGCTTTGCTATGGGCAAGTTCTCCATGTGTACTCTTTAGTTGGTGTGATACATATATGCGTTACAAACATTGATAGAATTACGCCCAGAAATGCCTGACATTTTAACTTTGACCTATCCCAGAAGCTTATCCCTACAAAATGACCCTACTCTATAATATATGAAATGGTTTCTGCGCAGCAAGCTCAATTTTAAGGTCTATACTTCAAACTGAAATATCGTGACACATCTTTACACGCTGTGAAATCTGCGACCATAAATGGGGCTGATACAGCGTTGCATGCACCTCAGTTTTGCGTACCGATTTTACGTTTTTAGCACTGCACATGTCCCAGAACAGAACGCAAGCATCTACGGGCAATTCAGTCATACAGAAATCAGTCAGTTGCAACTTGGTTGCAACGAGGGGTTCACACGTCTGGTATGAGTTTAGTGATGGTGTGTCGGGGGCATCTCTATGCAGATATCCGACTGTTCCCAGAGAGATAACATGCACTGGCTGGTGCAAATGTGCGCGGATAACAATAGCGGCAACAAAACACAGTGTATCGGTAGGGGTGGCGCGGTTCAATGGATGCGTCCTATAGCGTACATGCTAATATCTGCATTTAGCTTTATGGACGCAATAAGTCTGTAATGTCGTCCGATTTGAATGCAACTCTGCATTAAGCCCCCATGGCCTGCACGATTTTGACGATTTAGGCCGCAGATGTAAAGCGCCAAAAATGTAAAAAGTGAAAGCAACATGCCTTATTCAATTACCAGCGATATCGCACCCGCGATAATATTGCCGATTTTTCATGTAAAAATGGAGAGAAAAAAAAAAAACACCTGCGGCAGCCACGTGCGATATTTAAGACACTTGGCGCAGCCTTATGGCCCTCCGAAATACCAGACCCAATACATTAAACGCATTTTTCACAGAAAAAAAAAAATTTAGACCGAAATTTCAGCCAAAATACGCAGCTTACAATTTTTTTCCGCTCAAGTATCATTAGGGGAGCTGTCCAATGGGTTCTGTAAGACATCCCCACATTTTTACCCAAAAATAGGGATTTTGCAAATTTTTTCATCTGCCCTACGCTGGAGAAAAGCTTTCGCCGTCATTGGCGAAATCCGCCGCAAACCGTGCGCAAAAAAGCTGATCGCGGCCAATAGGATGGCCGATTCACAAACGACGACGAAAAAGGACGATTTCGCCTCTAATTGAATACGGCTTTTAAATGATTGTTGCTTTAAAGTCTACGGGCTAAATAGCCGGAATCGTGGCGGTTCCTGCAAGTGCAGGTTATTACATATGGCCTACATGTGTACTGTAATTGTCTTTTTCTCCCTATCTTGTAACACAACTGCACTAAAGTCCAAACAATGGGTTAGTTAATGGTAAAAGAGGAACTTTTTTTAAAATGTAATGTGAAATGTTGGTGTAATTTAAGACTTCTTTTTTTTTTTGAGAAAGGATATTGAGAAAGGTTATATAGAAAGCAATAAGACATAAATTATAAACTCCATATTTACTGCTAAGTGCTTGGAAGAATGAACAGTATAAAATAATAATAATGTAGACGAATAGATTATGGGGAGCGGGGGAAAAGCTGAGGGACTGGCAGACATATAAAGTACTGTAAAGCTGGCCATGCAGCTAAAGATGATCATTCCAGACAGACAACTAGTGGATGCATTACTCCAAAACTTTTCATTCAAGAGATGACTTTTATATATAAGGGTCACCAAAATATTATAAAAGGTTTTTTAAATATATATCTAATGTAGAGGACACATGCACAAATTTGACTGGCGCACATTGTTTCATTCTCGGGAGACATCTGGTGCAGGGATTTACTTAGTATAGGTCACACTTATCTACGCTCCTTGAATGACACCCGATTGTTTCTCGCGAAGTGGACAAGAAGGGAAGAGTAATAGCGATAACTGCGGGTCCATGGAGAGGTCATTTTGGCCTCTTCCCCTCTTCTTAGACCAGTGATTCACTGAATTTAGGCATGGGAATCATTTGATGTTTCATCGACCATCGGCCAGTTGGTTCCAATGTTTGATGTTTAATCCTGCAATGGTAAGGATCCAATGTTTCATCACCATCGCTAGGTTCCCCCCCCCCAGATGTTTTTCCCAATGTATTCAATTTTGACACTTTTTGGTGCTTTCAGTGCTTTGTGCTGCCAGCTGGCTCACTCCTTGTTTTATATTCCATCACATCTTAAGAGACTGATACAAAACACACTGACTGGGCTACTGCTGCATGTATGATGCTGCTGGGGGTGGTGGCTGACAGAGTGAAAGACACTCTGGTTAGCCAATCAGCTGCAGCACATAGGACAGCCTCACCCTTGGCTCACTGTCACAGGTGCTGCTGTCAGTGAGTCACTGGTTGCTGGTCTGGGTGCTGCAGCCATTGGTAGTTGAGCATGAGAAGTGAGTGACAGCGTCACTGCATGACAGACCCAGCGGTGCCCGAGTGTCAGTCTCTGGAGTGACATCAATGGTGAGGAGCGAGAGAGAGAGAGATTGAGCTGAGAGTGTTAGGTGATGCAGGGCGCGATTCACAAATGGACGCTAAGGCAAACGCAGCTGGGGAAATATGTTACATGTTCCAAAGCTTACCCGAGCATAAGGACGCCCAACGCTGCCTTCTCATCTGCGTCCGATGTCGCGTACCAGTGTAAATATCGGTAACATTGACGCACATCAACCATCTATGCAGCCCTTGTGGCAGGTCTGACCTGTCTCAGATACAGCAGCTCTCCTGACACGCAGAGCGCTCCCATGCAGCAGAGGAGAACGCCATGCTTAATTTATGCAAGCCCATGTTAGGGCGTTTTAAACGCTAAGACACACCTGCGTTTTTCTAACACGTTACCTCCCCCAAACGTGGTCTGTCACTCACTTTGCGAATGGATCCTCTCTGCGTGCATGATCGTAAAACAAACGCTGCGCATGCACAGTGCGCAATGGCAAACAATCGCTCGAACTGCGTAAAAACCAGCATCGCGTCCATCTCTGAATCAGGCCTGAATCGGTACTTCCGATATTTTCTTTCAATGTCCCGTCTGGATTATGTCTCGATGGGGGCAGGGCTTAATAACAGAAAGCTCCCGGCCCCGCCCCCTCAGAGGCCAGCCAGACACTTACTCTCAGAGGCCAGCCTTTTACTCTACACCACGTCAATAGTATAGCTTGTAACCACTCAATAAGTATAGCTCATTTGTTGCAGCACATTTATACCTCCCCGGAAATGGCGTGCTCGGCAGGCGATGGATTACCTCCTTCTAACACAGAACCTGCTCTACAGACCAAGAATCCAGCTTGTGACTACTACATAACTCTTTGCGGCTTTTTAGCCACCTCCCTGTTTTGTTCCAAACTCTGAACCAACCCCATTGCCTAAAAGTAACTTCCAATTTCAACCTGTAGTCATAAAAGTTCTATTGCTAAAACCACATACATATCCAGATATCTGCTTAATGTGTAGTCCTGCGTTCTTTCCAAGTATTTACATTCTTTTTTAAAGCCACAGCTCATTCTATCGCACCTGTATTATTACAGCCTCCCCATTGCAGTCCCTCCTAAATTCTATATTCAGGACTGTCCCAATCACTTTCACCATACACTCTGCCGAAGTCTCTCGTGGCTTCTGCCTATCACTGCCTAACCAACATTTCCTCTTGTTACCTATAAAGAGAGCATTAGGCTGTACTTCCCTATCTTGAAGCTGAAACTTCATAGCAAAAAATAAAAACCTTGATTATAAAGAAGGTACGGTACTTTTCTTCGCAAAAACGCAGATTCGCAAACTATAATATTAATAGTATAAAACATATTTACAATGGCATCTTACATGCAAATACCTTTCTAGAAAAATATCCACGCGTCATTCCCATGTAGATAAATAGCCTGACTCGGAGTTGAAAGCAGGTCCAAAATCCACAACTCGCTATTTATAGCTGTCCGCGCGTTCGACGCAGCAAATATAAACATCTATGCCTATCTCCGGGCGATTCCAAGCCAGACAGAAATATTGTCCGTTTCTCTCAGTATGTGAAATGGATGTTTTTGGGTGTCACATGGGAGTACCCGTCTTGTGGGAGTGTCACAGGCGCATAGCTACAGTTGCGGCCTATTCGAATTTGTGCTTTTACCCCTAGCATGGGGTAGGTGTAAATGCAGATCGTGATGATGACGGCCGCTCTGGCGCACTGAAAAAGTAAGGCTGTGCGATGCGTACGCCATAAGACGTACATACAGGTGCGTCAGCATTCCGTTTTTGAAATCCTGTCGCATTCAGAATTAAACACGGCTCAGAATCAGGCATACAATGCATTATATAAGCCATTATTCAAATGAGCTGTTAGCATGGACTGAAATTCCGGCATCACTTATCTCATGTGATCATTTTAAGCCAATCTATTTTGTATTTTAAAAGTCCAGCAAACCAATCGGACACCAAGAATTCAGACTATGATGTCACAGGTGCACACTGAGCATTCTCCAGCCAGAAGACAGTTAGTTCCATGCAGAATGGAAATGTTAAATGTGGGTTCAGAAGAAAATGAGAGATATGGTGAGAACTTACCTTTGTTATCTCTCTTTCTTCGAAGTCCATAGGGTCCACAGGAAGACCGTAGACAGGTATAGGCATGGCAGAGTCATCCGGGGACAACGCAGTTAACTTTTTCTTCCCAGGATGCACTGGGTCCTCCCTTATACCTCGCCCCCGGGCCAGAGGCACGTCAGTTCATAACAAGCCAAAGGCCGGAGGAGGATAAAAGAGAAAGAGAAGTCTGGAACACTCAAGAATCACATCAGTGGGGCCGCCTCCGTCTGGCCAGCCACGCCCCCGGCACGCCCACCAAAGGGGGCGTGCTGTCACTCACCATCGACAGCACGCCCCCTTTGTAGCGAGACCCATAGCGACGGCTTGCCCGTTGCTATTCGGGTCTCGCGCATGCGCACGACGGAGCCGGGTCCGTCGTGCGCATGCGCACTGGCCCAACATCGACCCGCTTGCGAGCGGGTCTGAATCAGGCCCAGAGTTCCCAGATGAAGCATCCTTTGAGATGGAATCAGGGAGGACTACTTACAATTAATAAACCACCCGTGTGTCAGCTGTAGGTGGTGGTGAAGTACCTCTGAAGACCTTGCCAACAGTAAAAGGTCGTCCAGGTAAGGTAACAGGCGGACCCCCTGCAGCCGCAGATGGGCTGCCATTACCGCCATAATGTCGGTAAATACCCGAGGAGCAGTAGAGACCAAACGGTAGAGCCCGAAACTGGAAATGTTGTTGCAGAACAGCAAACCTGAGAAAACGCTGGTGAGCCGAAGTAATTGGGAGATGGTACGCATCCTGAATATCCAGTGACACCATAAAATCCCCAGGATCCATAGCCAGTGTAATTGAGCGTAGGGTCTCCATCCTGAACTGAGGTATCCTGAGGAATTTGTTCAGGGACTTGAGATTGAGGCACCGATCCATTCAGTTTTTGAACCAGAAAGAGATTGGAATAATAACCCGTTCCCCTCTGGGGCAACGGGACAGGTACTATGACTCCTGCTTGAAGCAAGGAGTGTACGGCCTTCTGGAGTTGTAAGGTCTTGTCTTTGTCTGACTGAAGGCCTGTGCGGAAAAACTGATGAGGAGGTCTTCTGTGGAAGGAGAGGGCATACCCGTGAGAAACCACTTCTTTTACCAAGGTGTCAGCGGTGGTTGGAAGCAGGACGTCTTTTACTCCAGGCCTGTTTCTTGGGTTTGACAGCCTTTCTGGACGCTGACGGCCTTGGGAAGGCCTGCCCTGTGGGCTAACCTAGAGGACGCAAGGATCTAAAGGAAGAGGTGCAAGGCGCAGCCAGAAACGTAGAATTAACGACTGCCAACATGTCCACAATCCTTTCCATGTCAGGACTGAACAATACTTCATCATGTATGTCGAGCATGGTAGGCCTTTCTTGGAATCAGCATCTGCCCTCCAAGAACGTAACCACAGGAAATGGCAAGCAGACACAGCTGCAGCCAAGACACTGGAAGTCAGGAGACTGATATCCAGAGCAGTCTCCCCAATATAAGTGGCTGCATCTCTGATGTTACTAAGCAAAGTTATCTGAGCGCCAGAAGCATTTGAGGAAAGGATATATAGACTTCCGGCAAGCTTCCACCGTCCTAACCTTCAAGGAAGAAATGGAAGGCATAGGTAACGTAGCACTTGTAAGTAACCATCTTACATGTGAATCCACTGCAGGGGATGAGTTCCATTTCGTGCAATGAACATCAGGAAATGGATAATACGCAGCCAAACGTCTCTGAGGTTGATACCTCTTACCGGGCGTTCGCCAATCAACTAAATGATCCGATAAAGGGAATTCCGCAGAAGTAGCCCTTTATCTTACTAACAGAGTCTGCTTGGACAGAGAAGATGGTTTGTCATCTTCTCATCATTAAAACGGCTCTGACAGTCCACACCAAGGCAGGAATATTAACCCCAAACCGAGTCTCCATCTCCAGTGGAGGGGACTCAGGGTTAGAGACATCCGCAATCTCTCTCTGACATCTCAGACTGAGAGGTGTGTGGACTGTGATGACCCCATAGGACGCTTAGATGGCTTAAAGGCTTTCACCTCCTGCAACAAGTCTGTAGAGCAGTAGAGGTAGCCACCATCTACCCATGGTGGGGGTACAGGAGGAATTTGCATAGCAGTAATCTGTTGTGGCAATCCCTGTGAGGGAAAAAAAAACAAACAGACTCCCCATAGAGGGGAAACCAGCAGGCACCGCTAAGTGGCTCGCAATAGTAGCCAGGACCTGAGATAAAAGGAAGCCCAAGGGGGTTCCTAAACAGGGACCAGGACATTAGAAGGGCCTGGTGGATTATAACCCCTAGCACATAGTCCATCCTGTACCATCTCCCCCTCATTTAAACCTGCAGCACCTGACCTGCCAAATAGCAGAGTGGGTGCGGCAGAGCGCACATTATTGTCTCTCCCAGACGCAGCTGTAGAGCAATATCACGCACAATATGGCACTGAGCATAGTGCAACCACTGTGTATGTATATTATATATATACACACACACACATACACACACAGTAGTCAGGAAGGCAAAATACTGGGATATGGTAGAGTGTAACACACAAAACAGTAGGTGACAATTCTCACAAATACCTAGCTTTATATGGGAGCTATCAGAAACACCCTGACTACACCTGTAAGCAGAGCATGAAGCGGAGATAGAGACAGTTGGCAGAAATAACAGTTTGGTGCTGACAGTTTGTGGAAAAAATAGACACAGACAGACAGTGCTAGCATAAGTCACATATAATGCAGAAATAAACCTGCACCATAGCACTATAATCAACCACGCAGACTCAGTGTCTGGTAGGCAATAGTGCTGCATACACTGACCCAACAGGAAGAGGTATGCAGGGGGACTGGGCACACACTGGCCAGAGGGAGCTGCGACATTGCCAACAAGAAAATGGCCGCCGGAGTCCTCAGAGGGAGCGTGGCCCGAGGAGCAGTTCGGCACAGCCAGACCACAGTGGAAAGGCACGAGGAGCTGAGGGGAGGAGCCGGCTGTTAAACAGGGAAGGCTGCCTCCCCTGGCCGAAAATTAACCCCTGGGACGCTGGAAATTACTTCAGCGTGTGTCCCTGGTGGTCTAGTGGAAGCACAGGGTATTTGTGTCTGGCAACACCTGCCTGTGTCCCCCAACCCCCGGGGGAAAAGGACTGCTCTTCAGCAGGTCACCGCACGTGGTGGCTCGCTGCTTACCTAATACCCGTGACATCCGGCCGCAGTGCAGGGATCCCCCAGGGTCCCTGCTAGCCAAGACCCTGGCACCCCTGCCGAGATCCCCGGATCAGTTCCGGCGTCTCGGCGCCGGCAGGGTATGCGCTCTACAGAACAAAACAAACAATCTTCTTTTTTCAGCATCTTCAGGGGCCCCACTGCGTTCCCAGTGACCCGACTCCGGCCGGGCACCTAACTAACTGACGTGCCTCTGGACCGGGGGCGGGGTATATGACCCAGTGCATCCTGGGAAGAAAAAGTTAACTGCTTGGTGCCCGGACGACTGCCATGCCTATACCCCAAGGTCTTCCTATGGACCCTGAAGAAATGATACAATTGTCACACTAAGGGAGAGGTTTATCAAAGCTTTAGAGAGAGATAAAGTACCAACTAATCAACTCCTGTCAATTTTCAAACGCAACCTGTAAAATGAGAGATCCGAGCTGATTGGCTGGTACTTTATCACTCATACTTATTGTTTTACATAAAAGAACTACGTTTTATAAATTAACATATAAAAGTTTTGTAAACTGGGACTATTTAATATAACAGGTGTCGAAGCTGAATAATTGAGTAAGACAAGTTCAGTTTAAAATTCAATCACAGCGATGCCATCTTGCGACTGGCCGCAAGACTCCATTTCTGAAATGCGATAGCAAGACGCCATTTTGCGAATGGCCGCCTAAGCGCCATTTTAGATAAACTCACATTTTAGTACATGTGGCGATAATACCATTAGCATCATGCGAAGGCATCTGTGACCATTATCATATGAAGCAAGTGGCCAGGTGACAACTGGCTTGGGTAGATAAGTTTCCTGCATAGTGTTTGTTCACTACGGGTGGTCTGGCTAGAATAAATAAGCAAGCTTCCTGCAATGACACAGGAAAGGTGGGAGGGCCTGCTGACAGGACATGTAGAACTATCTAACCCAGCATGCCACACTGCTAAAATGTTCACTCAGTTAGAGACAAATGCATTTTCATACACACATTAAATATGTCTTTATACCAAACCCTGAATACCCACACATTTCATATTCATACATAAGGTTCAATAAGCTTTAAAGTGTATGATTCAAGAAGGTTCAGTTAGTTTAAATGCTAAGAAATAAAGATATTTGTTAACTAAGGAATTATACAAGATAAACAAGTCTTCTTGGAGTTGTTCTGATGCATACTCTTTCCACCGTTTCCCGGTGCTATCGGTGAGGAGATCGCATTATGCATTCTCGAGTTATGGACCGCAGAACCTACAAGCAACCAAAATGTATATTTTAGATTCAACTGTTAGGATGCTGAAGAAGGTGTGAGGAGGAAGACCCCTAGCTGTTAGAGGCAGGGAAAGTCTGTTTAAACCAGCCTGTTAGATGCACTGTAACAGATGCTTCACCTCTGAGAACCAATGACATCAGCAACAGACATACCTTTTGTCTTGTTTATACTGGGGGGGTATAAGTATGGGTGCACGGACACTATTTGGGAGTCTTTGTGCTGAATGCTGAATGACGAGGGTTCTCTTGCTGAAGCCTATCTCTGGGTCCAGAAGCGCCTGCGTACGCATACTGTACTTGTGGTCTGTATGATTTACTTTTGCGCCTAAATTGTGTCTTGATCAATTGCGTGTAACTGTCTGAACTTTTACCTGAATATCACTTGTGCTTTGGAACCACAGGTTCTATGTCTAAGTCTTTATTTATGGTGTGACTGCGTACGCAAATTAGCGTCATCCTTAGAGGTTTATAGGAAGGATTTTAGAAGGTACAGGCAGGGGTACATAGAGGTTCATTTCTAATATTGTTACAGGTAACAAGGCAAATAAAGAACATTTCTGGAAACCTTGGAGCGTGAAATGCAAAATAAAAACATTAGGAAAGAGCTTGCAGCAAAAGTAGACGATACTGCACCAGTGAGATGTATCAAACATTCTACAGAGAATGAGGACCTTATTCAGAACCGCTCGCAAGTGGGTCGATGTTTAGGCCCTGCGTACGCGCAGCGGCCGCACTGCGCGTGCGCAAGCCCCGGAGCGCCTGCCGTTTTGTGGGAACGCCTGCAGTTTTGTGGGCGGCCGCACTGACATCAGCAGTGATGTCAGTGGGGAGCTTCCTGCTGGATCAGAGCAGGAAGCTCCCTGGGGCTTGCGGTTGCAGAGACCCAACCTTAGGGTCTCGTCGCAAGCCCCGATGGTCGTGATGGTCTTGACCATCGCGACCATCAACCTGGTCGGTCGCTAAAGCTGTGGGTGGTAACCCACAGCTTAGCTAGCGACCAGGAGGCTGCACTTCAAAAGAGAAGCGGCCGCCCACATTCAGAACGAGCGGTCGCATTTTGCGAGCGCCTCTGAATGAGGGTCTGAGGGCCTGATTCAGAGCCGCTTGTAAGCGGCCGCTCGTTCGCTCCGAGCGATGTTCGCACATCTGCGCATGGGTTGTAATGCGCATGCGCCAACCAGTCAGTGCGGTCGGAAATCATGTGCTCGCAAAATAGCGAATGCCTGCTAATTTGAGTGACAGAATGAGGCGTTTGTGGGTGGTAACAGGGGAAAGTGCTTGAAAACGGGGAGTGGAGATCCGAACACAGGCGTGCCAAACGGTCAAAACGGGCGTTTTAAGGGTGTGCATAATTAACAAAGCAGCGTCATCGACCATGTCACTTGGTTGTCTTTTAGCCTGAACTGCTCGCATGATTGCAGTAGGAAAATGCTACCACAAGAATAGCGAGCAGTTCATACGCCTTTCGATGTACTTGATTAATCTAATAAATAGCGGAGATGACGTATGATGCGAGCGGCCAGGGGGCGTTTTTTTCAAAATAGCGAGCGCATGTTTCGTTCGCTCGTTCAGACATAGAGGCATCAACAGACCGCAAAGAGCGAGCGCTTAATTTAAATATCCGGCCCCTTTTTCAGAACGAGCGTCCGGCTCTGAATCAGGCCCAGAGTGTGTTGCCATAGCAGCCCAATTAGATTACAGCTATTGCTGTATAACTAGATACATGATATCATGAAGATGATTGGTTGCCATGTTCATGCCCCTCCACCTTTCATCTTTAGTTTTTGCTACATCTCCCCAAATATCTTCCAATCTTGTTACAATGGTCATGGATTCTACTGACAGGGAGACACTGCTGTCTCAGTCTCTGAAAAATAAAGTTCAGCCCATCAGGGGATGTTTCCAGGTACTCAGAAACCCCCCCTGCGAGCGCCACTGATAAGGTAATCATCACTGTACATATATATTCCTGAATGTCAAAAGATGCTTTTTGATTTGAATAAAAGTGACAAGCATAGGTCCTTTAAATGAAAATAGAGAGGCTGGGAACAGTCAGAACACGGATTCAGTAAGGAAAATGTATGTTACATTATACACTGAATCAGAATTAAAACTAGTCAAGCAAGAGATTGGCACTGAAGAGCACCTTGTTCTAAAGTTTAAAGTATAATTGAATTTTATGGAAATTTACTTTTCTTTACACTAAACTTTGTCACTGATAAGCCACTTACGCAATCGTATAGTATGTCAGATGACTGACAGCCTTTAATAAACCAGGATCCTGTTTATGTTCCTACAATTGCCTATTAAAGTGGTACAAAGGCTAATTCTTATGTGACTGAAAAATAATTGGATTATTAGTCAGTCTGGGTGAAGACTGAAATAAAATAAGGATGTTTGCGTGGCTTTGTCATCTATATGCCTGGAGATTCCAAAATCTAAAGGTGCGTATCCACTTGCCAACTGAGGAATGTTTGAACGATTACGACATCGTAATCATTCAGTCGTTCCTCATCCTGTAGGTGCCCGCGCTGAACGATATGTCGTTCAGTGCAGGCATCCTCCCTCGTCCCCGAAAAATGCCCAAGCTGTCATTATCAGCAGATTGACCGGCATGTTCAGGCGATGATTGATGTCGTAATCGTTCAATCGCTTGGTTTAATTGGCTAGTGGATACGCGGCTTAACACCACTGTATGAAATCATGGATACACAGATACAGTATCTAGAAACTTAATTGCCATTAATATATATCTGTAAGTAGACACATTAAGTTGTTCTTTTTCCTTAGGTTTTTACCAAAGTTGCTATGAATGATTAACAGAATGCCAAATGTCATGTGATTACCATGGCAACCACAGTCACAAGACACTTTATTAAGTGAGCAGTGAGGCTTTGGAATAAAATCACTCACTTCAACTTCCTCTTCAATCACATGACCCCAATCTATTAAAAATATATAAAACTTTTTTCTTTTAAATAAACAACAAAAAATACCAATAAGCATTGCACCAATTAAAGGTGCAATGCTTATGTGGCATTGCACCTTTAATTTTTGCACTATATTATTGCCTGATTTAACTTGATGTGTGCATATTTAGAATTCCTCCCCTTTAATCATGTTATTTGCAGAAACTGTATCGAAAGCAGCAAGAAACACACTAAAGCATGACAGACATATGAAAATACAGCCCTAAAGCCCCGTACACACTGGACGATGTGTGTATTGAGCGACATCAGCAGCGTGGGATGCCGGCATCGGTAAGTGCATACACACTTGCTGATGCCGGCGGGGGGGAATCGGGGCGATGCTGCATTCGGCAGCATGGCATCTTTAACGATATCCCCAGATTGAGCTGCATGTACTGTACAGTTGACTGCTGATATCGTTAACGACCAGTGGGAGCGAGCATAGTTCATCCTTTAGTGCATACACACTGGACGATTTGATTAATGTATTATTTTAAAATATTACTGAGTTTATACATAATACGTGGCCCTTTAGACGGTTTTGACACCCAATGAGGCTTCTCAAGTGTATGATGTTACCTATCAATGCCTTAGGCCCGAGAAATTCCCATGCTGTCCCAGCTCATATGCCATCGGTGTTAGGGACATCATACTGTTACTGAGTCATGACTTATAACCTAATGCCGTGTATGCCATACCTGCTCCTACCATCGTGCGATAACCTCTGCCTTCTCATACTAGTCTCTGAAATTACACACGAGAGGCTGCATTGAGTGTGTCTACTGTCATAAACTTATGAATACAAAAGCCAGTGACGGTTAGTGGTCACAATGCTACTGCAATACCAGACCCACCAACATGACCCTTTCCATAAAGGCCCCCATACATCACCAATCGATTGCAAACTACACGATTGCTGCAATCAATCGATTGAAAAAGGGAAAGATTTTTATACACAATCGATTGCAGATTTGCCACAATCGATTGAAAAATGGAAAGATTTTTATACACAATCGATTGGAAATTGCACGATTGCTGCAATCAATTGCTGATGTATGGGGGCCTTTAGGTACAAAATGCTCTGCTTCTGAACTTCATTCTTAATTGATGATTGCAGCCAAATTACCAAGCTCCACACAGGTGACTGCAGTTATAAATTAGGTGGGAAGTCCAGGAGCAGAACATTTTGTACCTGATGGAAGAGGTCATGTTGGAGGGTTGGCAATACTTGTGGAATAACTTTTAAATTGCCGAGTAGGTCAGTGGCACATGGCATCTTCTTACGTTCTGCCAATCCCTTATAGCGTCAGCTCAGATAGTGACATATAACCCTTAATTCGTGCAGGTCACCTTTGAACCTGACAAATATAATATATGCACTCTGCTATTAGCGAAGGGGTGTGATATGTATTACCGCCGGACGCATGTCTGGCATTTCAATTCCCAACAGCGGCCCGACAAAGGAGGAAATCCCGATCGTCCTAAAGATAAGTATTTACTAACCTAACCTAACCTAACCCTCCTTAGGGGTGCCTAACCCTAACCTCCCCCCCTGTGCCTAACTCTCCCTTCCCCGCTGCCTAGACCTAAGTCCTCCAGGGGGCTGCTTAACCCTAACCCTCCCTCCCCCTAGCCTAACCTCCCGGGGGGGTGCCTAACCCTAAGTCCCCCCGGGAGCCCTAAACCTAGACCCCCCCCGCGGCTGTCCACTGCGGCGCCCGGTATCCGCTCGATTGGGATGCCGGGCGCCGGTCTCCCGTCGTCGGACAAATTACAGGCGTCTACATTTAGACGCATGTCATTCGTCCCTAGTTGGGATAAAGCAGCCTGGAAGCCGGCGGTCGGCATTTAGACCGTCGGGTTCCAGACTACATCCCTAGCGAAGAAGACGCCTGCAGCAAATGCAGCATGCATATTGCATATAAGTCTAGTTTCAACTTTATGACCTTACAACACATCCCCACTGAGTCTAGAATGCTCTAATGCAGTGGTTCTCAACTTGGCCCTCAGACCCCACACAGGTCACGTTTTCCAGGTCACCCAGCAGGTGCACACAGGGCCGGATTAAAGGAGGGGCGACAGGGGCGATCGTCCCTGGGCCCCCACACCCAGCCATCGGGGTTAAAGTGAACCGGAGGATACGGAACCAGTTCCGCCTCCTCCGGACACCTAACCCCGGTGCCGCAGGGAGGCACCATTGATCAGGCGCACGCTGAGATTGTAACCAGCGGGCGCCCGGCACCCTCCCCGCAGCCAGAGCTCACTCGTGAGCTCCGGCCTCCGGCTCACGCAGTGCACTATGGGAGAGACGTCATGACTCTCCCATAGTGCAGAGGAGCAGCCGGGCGGACCAGAAGGCAGCGGGAGCCGGGCTTAAGGTAAGTATGAGTCTTTTTTCTTTTTAGCGGTGAGGGCATTGCTCGTAGGAGGCATTACTACAGGGGGCATTACGGGGGGGGCATTACTACTGAGGGCATTACTCGGGGGGGCATTACTACTGAGGGCATTGCTCAGGGGGGGGCATTACTACAGGGGGCATTACTAGGGGGGCATTATTACTGAGGGCATTACTGAGGGCATTGCTCGGGAGGGCATTACTACTGGGGGGCATTACTTGGGGGGGCATTACTACTAAGGGCATTGCTCGGGTGGGGGCATTACTACAGGGGCATTACAGAGGGGGCATTACTACAGGGGGCATATTACTACTGGGGGCATTACTACTGGGGGGCATTACTACAGTAGGCATTACTGGGGGGGCATTATTCAGCATTACTACTGAGGGCATTGCTCGGGGGGGGCATTACTACAGGAGGCATTACTCGGGAAGGGGCAATACTATTGGGGACTACTTGAAGTTAGGGCATTACTACTGGGGCACTAGTACAGAGGGAGCATTATTATTAGGGGCACAAATACAGGGGCATTTATACAGAGGGCACTACTACAGGGGGCATTACTAATGGTGCCACTACCACAGGGGACATGACTACTGGGGGCACAACTACAGGGGTATTACTACTGAGGGCATTTATACAGGGGGCATTACTATTGGGGACACTACTACTGGGGGCATTGCACAGGGGGCAACACTCCTGGGGGCACTACTACTGGGTGCATTGCATAAAGGGCACCACTACTGTGGGCTCTGCATACGGGGCACTACCACAGTGGGCACTGACACTACTGGGGTCCCCATTGTGCATACCCCCAGTTCGTCACATTTAATAGGGGCCCCAACATGTTTGTTGCCCAGGGGCCCCCACAGACCTTAATCCGGCCGTGGGTGCACAGGTGTATTCATTAAGGCCCCCATAAATTAATTGAGGGAGAGATTTCTATAAACAATCGATTGTGGCAATTCTGCAATCGATTGAAAAAGGGAGAGATTTCTATAAACAATCGATTGTGGCAATTCTGCAATCGACTGAAAAAGGGAGAGATTTCTATAAACAATCGATTGAAAAAGGGAAAGATTTCTATACACAATCGATTGCAAATTGCAGAATTGCTGCAATCAATTGCTGATGTATGGGGGCCTTTACTCACTGATACATTTCAAAAGAGCCACAGGTGGAGCTAATTATTCCACTTGTGATTCTGTGAAGAGGCATGGAAAACATGCACTGTACCAAGTTTGAGAACCTGTGCCCTGATCAGCTGCAAGGTCTTGTTGGCTTTGCCTGTTTTTGGAATTTTATTTGAAGTCCTGTACTGTAGTATCACAACTGGAGAGGTTTTGTAAGTGCAAGACATGTGTACATAGGCCATGAGCATGTTATATTACAGTAACACCTCCTCTATCTCCTTTCTTACAACTTGTTTTGCATATAACCTGTCTTCTGTTTTATGCATCTCATGCCTTAGGACTGAATGCCAAGGCACTTAATTCTCCAAACATCGTCAGCAACTTCTTACAGCCGGAACGCTGACGTATAATTATTCCAACGGGCTTATATAAATAGATTACACTGCAAAGACACCTGGTCTTTTATCGACAGAAGTGCGCTAGTGAGCTGGGAAGGGCTGTACGTACCGTTTGCGCATAGAATAATTCCCTGCAAAAAAAATCAGTGATTTGGATCAACTTTAAATATAAACAATGGATCAGTGCTGAGAAATATAACACAGGATGCCCAAATCCACCCCTATCTGACAGATAATAATCATTACATACAGTCCTATGGTCCTAGCCTTTGAAAGTGCATATCCCTAATGACAACAAATAATACAAAGTTGCATACACACACACACACACATATATATATTCATCTACAACTTTCAATGATATTATAAATGCCTATTCTCTTACATTAGTATATAATGTCATACGTCTTACTAAAAAGATCAGAGCAATTAAAATAAACAGCCCCGAAAAGGAAGATATCCCCCAATCCCAGCCCTGAGTCTTACGTCTGGAGAGAGGGACTGGTGCTAGGGTGCTGCTGGCCTGGCTCCCCCAAACCATGGCCAGGCTGAGGAGCAAGGGCAGGATCCCCAGGCGCTGCATCCCACTGTCCTCCATGGCAGCTGCTGCTGTGTGACTGTCACTGTACTGTATGTACAACGCTACAGGTCCCAACCTGACACAATGTATCACTGCGACTATAATGCAATAGCTTCCGGGAGATGGAGCCCCGGACCTGCTGCTTCCTGCTACACACAATGCTGCAAAGCAAAGCAGTCCCCTGACTCTGACACAGTGACACCACCTGACACCTCACATGCTGCTGCTATAGCTACGTGCAATTCTCCATTCTATCACAACATGCTATATATATATATATATATATATATATATATCTCTATATAAATATATATATATATATATAAAAAAAAAAAAAAAAAAAAAAAAATATATATATATATATACACACACAGACACACACACACAATTGGGTCTTTGAGATTGCACATTGCCAGTTATGTCACATGATAGACCTGGGTGCAGAGCTTTTGACTAGAGGTGGAGCAGGTGACTATTGTTTGTGAAATGTGAACAGAGTGTAACGGAACCCGGTAACCCCGCTATGTTTCTGTACGGAGTCGAACTGATTTAAGTGCGTACCAGCGGCTGATGGGGGTTCGCAATTCGGATTGCACCTGGCGAAATCATTCTCTTCTCTTCCCAGCTCAGCGTGGAGAGAGCAGCGGAGGCGGCACACAGTGTAAGCACAGACACGTTACGTGTGTATATTACCTACAGCGCATAGTCAGTGCATTGTGCTATTAATGAGCTAATACCAGACCACACAATAATGTATTCCATGTGACCAGGCTATTAACACCCTTTTCAGTGGGATGTAGTCTGGAACCCGACGGTCTAAATGCCGACCGCCGGCTTCCAGACTGCTTTATCCCGACTAGGGACGAATGACAGGCGTCTAAATGTAGACGCCTGTCATTTGACCGGCGCCCGGCATCCCGATCGAGCGGATGCCGGGCGCCGCAGCGGACAGCCGCGGGGGGGGGGTTAGGTTTAGGGCTGGGGGGGGACAACTTAGGGTTAGCCTGCCCCTTCGGGAGGTTAGGGTTAGGCTAGGGGGATGGAGGGTTAGGCACCCCCGAGGGGAGGTTAGGGTTAGGCACCGCTAAGGAGGGTTAGGGGGGTTAGCTTAGGTTAGTAAATTCTTACCTGGGGACGATCGGGATGTCCTCCTTTGTCGGGCAACCGCTGTCGGTAATACATATCACACACATATATATTAGCTGGCCACATTGGCTATTACAGAATGGTGAAGCCCTTTAGAATTAATGCACGAATACTAAAATGCTTGTTTACTTTTTTGTTAATACTTATAAAAAAAAAAAAAAAAAATCCCTGTTATTACTTATTGCAATATTTGTATCTGTTTACAGTGTGAATTATTTTACACTTAATCATATTTACTAAACTATAATACATTATTTTAACCTAAGGGAGTGTGTTTACTAGATGGAAGTTATGAAAGTCTGGTTGTGAATGCACGCAATTTATTTTGTCTGGAAATCCGTAAAATATGCAAAACTTATTCTCTATGATTACAGCTTACATTGCACATATTCAGTATGATTATGGCTTCCATTGCACATACTCACTATGATTACGCCTTACATTGCACATACTCACTATGATTACGCCTTACATTGCACATACTCGCTATGATTACGCCTTACATTGCACATACTCGCTATGATTACGCCTTACATTGCACATACTCGCTATGATTACGCCTTACATTGCACATACTCACTATGATTACGCCTTACATTGCACATACTCACGATGATTACGCCGTACATTGCACATACTCACGATGATTACGCCGTACATTGCACATACTCACGATGATACGCCTTACATTGCACATACTCACGATGATTACGCCGTACATTGCACATACTCACTATGATTACGCCTTACATTGCACATATTCACTATGATTACGCCCTTACATTGCACATACTCACTATGATTACGCCTTACATTGCACATACTCACGATGATTACGCCTTACATTGCACATACTCACGATGATTACGCCTTACATTGCACATACTCACTATGATTACGCCTTACATTGCACATACTCACGATGATTACGCCTTACATTGCACATACTCACGATGATTACGCCGTACATTGCACATACTCACTATGATTACGCCGTACATTGCACATATTCACTATGATTACGCCCTTACATTGCACATACTCACTATGATTACGCCTTACATTGCACATACTCACGATGATTACGCCGTACATTGCACATACTCACGATGATTACGCCTTACATTGCACATATTCACTATGATTACGCCCTTACATTGCACATACTCACTATGATTACGCCTTACATTTGCACATACTCACTATGATTACGCCTTACATTGCACATACTCACTATGATTACGCCTTACATTGCACATACTCACTATGATTACGCCCTTACATTGCACATACTCACGATGATTACGCCTTACATTGCACATACTCACGATGATTACGCCGTACATTGCACATACTCACTATGATTACGCCGTACATTGCACATATTCACTATGATTACGCCCTTACATTGCACATACTCACGATGATTACGCCTTACATTGCACATACTCACTATGATTATGCCTTACATTGCACATACTCACTATGATTAAAAAGGGTATTAACAGACAATCCGAGAGGTAAGAGGGTACTGCTTGTAAGCTTTATTTTATTTCTTGCAGAATGGCAGAAGTTGTCCATCAGAGCAATGAAAATGGCAAAGTGGAAACTGGACCTGAAGATTCTAACAGAGGCGTAGCTGTTATTAAACCTCAGTAAGCAATACATTTACTATATAATGAGTTTATCATTTGTTTTTTAGCCAGCACACATAAACCACATTAAATGACCGCCAAATCTAGTATACTGGTTAGCTTATATATGATAAAGCTTCTGATAACATTGACAATATACATTACAGATGGCCATTGGTGGCTTAACCATCAATGGTATGAAACCATCGACTAGGAACCGTCAATGGTTTCGTTCGCTGATGGTCATCCTTGATCACTGGGCCAATCAGAGGTGGAGGTGGAGCTATGCTTCGTGTCCAGCACCAGGAAGTACAAAAAACACATTGTGCGGTACTGTACCATCGGTGGCAGAGAACCATTAGATCTCTGCCATCGGTGGCAAAACCATCTGTGGGTAACCAAGATGGCCATCCCTACTATACAGTATATGTAAAGGTTATCCTTACTTTGACTTGTTTAATTTTCTATATGCCTCTAATAGATGGCATAATGCAAGCTTTTTTTACTCTGTCAGCTGTATCTGACTGCAAGAGGCCAGCTGCCCAGGGCCGGCTCCAGGGTTCGGAGCACCCTGTGCCGGCCCTTGAAAAAGCGCCCTAACATTACGCGTGGCTGATTTTGGGGGCGTGGCCTAATTAACATAGGCCATGTCCCCTGTGTGACGTTATTTGGAGGCGTGCCCGCATGGCATGCCTCCAAATAACGTCAGGCTGGGGTAAAGCCCTGCACTCCGTCACTGGCTGTTCTTCCCCCAGCCCTCTCTCCGTCAGTGAATGGTTGCCGCGTGCATGCGTGCGGCATCCATTCACACTCCGGGGGTGCGGCACCACCGCACAGCTGCGGCGGTGGGGGTCCCCAGCCTCCCGATTTGACCATTCGCGGGCCACTTCGGCTTGCAGGTGGAACAGCGGGACAGTACTGTCCCGCTGAAATCGGGATGCTGGGGAGGGCTGCCGCCCTCTATGGGTGGCGCCCCTGTGCGAACCGCTCAGGTCGAACATCCCTAGAGCCGGCCCTGTAGCTGTCCATGCCCTTATATAGACTTAAATGCAGAAATCCTGGTCTGCAGAGGAAATAAAATCCCCTACCCACAATTATCACTACTCCCAACATTTTACACCTTTCTTGAGGGTTGTTTGCGAAGAATGTTTTGCAGGTAACTGTACGGAGAAGGTGCTGTAACCTATAGCAACTAAGCTGACGTCACTTTTCTAGTTCAGTTTAGAAAAGGAAAGCAAATTGCTAGAATCTCATTGGTTGCTATGGACAACACAATTTTTATTTATTATTTGTTTATAGGGTGCCATAAGGGGTCCGCAGCGCATTCTAAGCTACAGATACAGCTCAAACACAACAGGACGTAAAGTTAATAAAAATTACATTACAAACAAAGCAAAAAGCTCTCTACACGGGTACAGGTGAATCACTATCAAATATGTCCCCCTCTGTGTTCTCACATAGAGATTGTGCAATAGGTGCGACATTTTTTTTTCTACACATATGCATTCCCTTTTAATTTTTGAATAATGTTTTTTATTCAGGCTTCTACTATGGTGCATATTTATGAAACAATTTCTGCGGGATATTCCTCCCCCCCTATTGTGGTCTGACTCTTGCGCGTTTCTCGCTATGAGTTTGTTTCATCAGAGGAAGTAGTATAAATACCCCCTAGCCTGAACCAACCTTCTCGCATCCTCATCACCATACGTAGAGAAACTTATCAAAATTGTTGCCCATGATGGTAAATGTGGGGCCAACTTTGGCGGTTCCGGAATCTAATGAAAAATGTGAAATTCACTCTTCCCCTTCAATCCGTAACCCAAAGCGAGGAAAGTGGGCAGTGAGGACCTGTAGCTTTATATTAAGGGTAACGCTGGAAAGCATGAGCCCATTTATGCTGCTCTCCTGAACACTGGAACAATCTGTTGTTTCTGTCCACTCTCTGCTTTTCAGTCTTAAGGATGCCAATCCCGGGCAGTGATGATGTCTATGGTAACAGTTGTGTGTTCTTATTCCTGCAGATATATAACTACCAAGGAGAAATTTCATGGCTTCATTGATTCCGCCAGTAAAGAAAGCACAGTAGTGACCGTTTCTCCTGATCAGGGCAGTGCTGCTGGTGAGCGTAGCGAGAGCAGTGATGTCTTAGCGGAACTCCAAGCGAAAAGGATTAAGCTGGACAAATCTGTCGGTGACCATGATGATCGTAGTGAAACAAACGAAGAGAAGAAGCGAGCGAGAGGCCAGAACAAAAGTCGACCCCATGTGAAGTTTTCTCACCTTGAGCAGCAACGGTTATGTCCGTCAATCATACAGGTATGAAAAGGGGCACGAGGCAGCATACTCTGGGGGAGACGTATCAAACCTTGGAGAAAGTACCAACCAATCAGCTTCTAACTGTCATCTTTCAAACAGAGCTTGTAAAATGACAGAAGCTGATTGGTTGGTACTTTCTCCAAGATTTGATACAACTCCCCCTATGTTCCTTTAGTAAAAAGTTTACATGGTCATTAGGTCAACCATCATTCTGTAAACATGTATTTAGGTCAACACATTTAAAAGGCCGACATGTAACATGTCTACACTTTTTTTTTTTTTTTGTGTTATTTTAGCCTAACCCTATCCCTAAAAATCATGAAAAATCCAAGTGTTGACTTTTAGGGTCGACATGTTAAATGGTGATCTTTTTGACTGTCGATCATTTAACCCTGTAAACCTAAATATATGTCTACAGAAGGATGGTTGACCTTATGACACCTGCCTTTTGACTGACGACATTCAGAATGTGTTGACGATGTTGTTGTAGACCAGGGATGGGAAACCTCAGGCTCGGGGGCCGTATAAGGCCCGCAGAGTCATTTGGTCTGGCCCTCGGAGCTTTTCTCTGCCAGCCTCATCTGGCTAGCAGGGTGCCCAGAATGGCACCCTGCAGCCAGAATCTAAGCAGCAGTGCCGCCAGGAGCGTCCTTAGGACACTTTTCACCGTACACCGCTGCCCTTACAGCTCCCCGAAGCATCCTCAGGATGCTCCAGGCATTGCTGTATTCAATGGCGATTGTGGCCCCGCGTGACGTCACATTTTCGGAGTGTGGCCTGCATCGGGCCTGCGAATAATGTTATATATCTCAAAATGGCCCACGGCAGAAAAAAGGTTCCCCACCCCTGTTGTAGACCAATCGACTGGTATCTATTCTACACCATCTAGCTTAATAACACATTAAAGTATCTTGCAAGCCTGTTACTGGTCTGTATGGCTGTCACTGCTTGGCCTTTTCACAGGACAGTCCATAAATAGCATTAATCTGGCAATTTAAACAATTTAATTGACCAAAAACAAAGTAACTACCATATAATTTCTTGTTATTTAGATCTGCATTACATCGCCGTGCTGGCACCGTCAAGAGTTATGTCTCCCCCTGAAACAGGGAGAAAGTAGAGAGACTACTCAAAGCTTTTTGTTGTGTTTACTATAGGTTTCGGTTATAGAGTACTGCTGTATACTTTACACCTTTTTTATATTTAGTTCTTATTAGGGGATTTAAACATTCGAGCATTTAGTTGGTAATCCCCCGTTAGATTAAAACCAACTTTTTTAGTAGCTATTGCAACCATTGTGAATTGGTAAAATCCAGGCTTTCTTCCCCAAACGGTTTTACTTTGCCCTTCTCAGTTGACCTTCGATTAAAGGTGGTGGTACCTTAATTTTACTCCAAAAGCAGAGCAAGAAAACACTTAAGCCTTTCTGCTTTAAATCTGTTTGTTTTGTTCTGTTGTGTTTGCTCTGTAGGAGTAAAACGTATCCCGTTCATTTTTTTTTTCTCTGATTACAGGAATGTGCCAGTAAATGTTTTTTAGGTGAGAACTGCAAGTATTTGCATGACATTGAGAAATATTTATCGTGGAAGCCAGAAGATATCGGGCCTAAATGCTACCTGTACGAGACCTTTGGTAAGTGCATTTATGGCATTACATGCCGCTTTGCCAAATCGCACTTGGGCGAGGACTTCAAAAACCTGATCAATGAGGATTTGATAAAGCAATTGGAAGGAAAAGTTTGGGTAAAAAACAGTCTGGACAAAGACCTGCAGCAGCAGTTACGAAAGAGGAATGTTTCATTTGAGAAAGCGGAGAAGTACTTGAAGCTTTTGAACAAGTCCCAAAACTCGCGGAACGTGGAAGGCAAAGCTGAGGTCAGTCCTGCACCTCAGAGCAGCTCAGCGGGACCTGCTGCCACTGAAGGAGCTGACGTCAGTGTGTGCTCTGACCAGATCAGCACAGAGGGATCCATTGGACTACCTGCAAGTGAGATGAGCACTGGGTCTCCTCCAGGGCAAACTGCCCATGGCGGCCTGCAGGAAAGTGTGCGGGTGACGTTGGGAATGGTAACGGATGAAGATATAATAAAGCTCAGGCCGTGTGAGAAGAAAAAGGTGAGTACTTCTGAAAACCGATATGACGCTCATCTCCCCAAACACTAGAACACGCATGTTAGACAGTGACCTATTCTGTGCATTTAAACATTTATATTTAAGCTGCACCTCTCTGTGCTGCAAGGGCATAGGCCAGTTTTTCGGATATATTTGCCACACTGTTGAGTCTGTAATGCGCCACCAACAGGTGGTGTCACACGGGTGACTCTTCTGATCTGTACAAATGTTTGTGAGAAAGCAGCCTTATCATTTACAAGGAAATAGGGGCAACCCTCAGGCAGTGACATCATACCTCAGTGATGTCACCAGTTCCTAGTCCCATTAATGGGCTGAATATTGGCTCAGTCTACTACCTGTTAGCCTCCACTTGGCATCTGTATCAGGCTCACCTGTAAACTGGTTTATTTAATATTTTATTGCGCTGTAGTGGTGCCATGCCGAACAGTGGTTTTGCCGTGTATGTTTTCTAGCCTTAGTATGTATGAAAAAAGTGTTGAACACCTTTTGTTTAATTTAATGAATTGTTTTATTTAATACCATTTGTATGTTATTTTGCAGCTTGACTTCCGAAACTTACTGTACCTTGCTCCATTAACTACGGTAAATCTTATTTAATTTAAAATAAAGCTTAAATACAAGGTTATATCCTTTATCTGTATATTTTACGTTTTAAACCTGCTGTATGACAAATTGTTGTAACCTTTGACTGCTTCAAAAAAAATCGTCCACCCAAACACATTTTGTTAGTTAATTATTAAGTCCAAACCCCAACGAACTGGGAGACCCCCCGCCACATCATCTCTCTGGTGCCTAATTCTTCTGCTAATGGTGGAGGAAGAAGCATTTGATGTAAGATGCTTCTGACACATAGAGGGTTATGTAATGGGTTCCGAGTTAAAGTAACTGGTGTGTTTTTGGCATGTGCGCTGCTAAATTTAGTTTTTTCCTTATAACTAATTGCCGCTCTAAAACGTGCCAGTTCCTTAAACTCAGAACCGATTACATAACACCCATAGTGGCTAATGTGTTACACAATGAATGGTCTGTTTTCTTGACACAGGACAACATAGCAACAACATGTGTTGGAAGCACGGTAGAGTAAGTCAGCAGGATGGATTATCTGACAAGCGGTGGGGCCCCAAGCACCCGACCCCAACTGTACTGACACTTTGGTGCTTAATGTTTAAAAAAACCATTATGGTTAGGTCCTAATATTAACTCCGTTGTCCACATGCTTCTATTTGAGTCTACAGTCTATTACTGTTTTTTTTTATTTGGGTTGGCTATTTAGGTGTTGGGGATGTTTCGTCTTACGTTCTCATTTCTTCATTACTTATTCAAATGTTCCCAATGCCAACAGTCAATGGGGTATATTTACTAAGGTGCGGGTTTTTAGAAGTGATTTTGTTGCCCATAGCAACCAATCAAATTCTACTTAACATTTATCTAGCACCTTCTAGAAGGTAATAGCTAGAATCTGGTTGCTATGGGCAACAAAACCACTTCTAAAAACCCGCACCTTAGTAAATATACCCCAATGTATTATATCTTTTTTTTTCAGTATTTTTATTTTTTTTAACCTGAATAACTTTTATTATATCTTCCATCCAAAAATACAGAAGGCAAAATACACGAGGGTACAGACTAGGGAGCACCACAATAAATTCTTGTCACAGATGTCTATTTGTTTCTTTTTTTATTTATGTATCATTTAGTGTATTTTTGTAGCACTCAGGCCCCTGCCGCAATCCTCTGCTTGTGCATGCAGCTCCACAGTATGTCAGGTATACCAGTCGCCTAGACATGGTGGAGGCAGCCATTTTGTGAACTCTGCTGATATTTAATGAGAATCTCTGAGGCACTTCGTACTGAAGTGATGGGCTGAGTTCTCATTAATAATGGTACATTATGTGATCTCTCTCCGGCTCCTAGTGACATGATAGGCATAATTGTCATGGTTACAGGCTCACGCCCCAAAACGGGCGCCCGCAGGTGACCCTTTAAGTATAGTAATTTACCAGTGGAGTTGGATAATACATCAGCATGATATTTCGTAAAGAAATCAGGCCTGGTTTCTTTTGAGCCTCTCGTTTCTTGGCCATATAATAATAATCTGCTTTGTGTGCTGCTTTCGTTGTTAGTGCGGCAATCTTCCATATAGAAGGATATGCAAGCGCTACGGAGCGGACATCACGTGTGGCGAGATGGCCATGTGTACTAAGCTCCTCCAGGGCAAGCCCTCGGAATGGGCGCTGATGAAGAGACATCACACTGAAGACCTATTTGGTGTACAGGTTGGTTGCAGCTTACAGTATCTCATAAAGGAGACTAATATCACTTCACATTTACCCATTACTGGAGATTTCCACTCTCGGATAATTATGCTTGTACATGCCCTCCTACAGCTATAACGAAATATATTGCTTATTCTAAAATTCTGTGCTTTTCAATTTGTCTTAATACGATCAGCCAGAGTTGTTTATTATCGATAACATAGGACAGGCCTGGCCAACCTGATGTGAAACTACACATCCCAGCATGCTCTACCACAATTTTTAGCATTCCCTAATAGCAAAATTTGCAGGGCATCCTGGGACGTATAGTTTCACAACAGCTGGAGAACCCCGGTTAGCCAGGCCTGCCCTAGGACCATGTTTGTTGCCTTCTATACATTTGAATACAGAGATCAGTGCTTTTTTTTTTTTTTTTGGGTCACAGCCCCAGGGCTATAAAAAATAAACAATTACCTGATATTATAAAGACATAACTGAAAAGCCCAGTAGGGGAAAGCCATGAACCAATGTATCTAGCAATTTAGTAATAGAAGTCCAATAATTAGTGTTCACTGTAGGATTTCTTTGTCCAGGGTGCTGATCCCTGGGGTGGGCACATTTTTTCATTTTGAATAGCAAAATTTGGATGTGACACAGCTGTATGGCATGTTATAAATTGTGGGTTCTAATGTGCGCGGCATAGAATATGTAATATTTAATTATTATTAATCACCCCCACATGCCACCAGACTGCATCACATGCCCATTCAATGCCCTTCAGAGCAACCCACATGCCATTAGACACCCTACATGCTCCTTCAGTTCCCCTTTCGGGCACCCCACATGCCCTCCAGACAGCCCAGATGACCCTGCAGTGCACCTTTGGGCAAAACAGCTTTACAAACCTGTTTTTGTAGCTCCAGTAGAGAGAACCGCCAGCCACTAGAGAGGGAGAGTGCAGCCTGCAGATACGGGATTTGTTAAGCAGCAGCGGGATCCGGGAGCAGTTATATGACAGCAGTGGGGGGAACTCTAATACAGGCAGATAGCTACATGCCTCAGCCACTGGCGCACAGTTTTTAGTTTTGAATTCTGCTAACTTGGTCATTCCATGATCTGTTAGTGAACTGTAACATCCAGTATCCTAAATGGTTGAATAGCGGTCAGGAGCTGCAATTGTGCAACATTTAAACTACAGAACTTTTTCTACACCAATTGGTCTTTAGTGGTCAAAACAATATTTTTACACGATCCTCATTTATGATTTTTAATCCCACAAGGGAGATGGCTATAATTTTGCAGAGAAGTGGAGATTAATATATATCCTATACAGTACCTGACTTATACCATTTGATTGGCTGGTCACTGGTGTGAAGTTATTTCATTCCCATTCTGATACACAAGCTCTTGAGTATCTGCTACGCTGGCAATGGGACCTAGATTCTCCGATTCTCCGAAAGTGGCCCTTTGGGAAGTTGTTACTGGTCAGAAGAACCACATATGAACCTTGAGAAATTTACATAGTTCCAATGTTACTTTTTTTTCTAATTGCTGAGCTATGTGGTACATTCTTCTTGCAGCTAGAGGGCGCCTTCCCTGACACTATGATCAAATGTGCAGAGCTGCTCAACAGAACCATTGATGTGGACTTTGTCGATATTAATGTTGGATGTCCGATAGATCTGGTGTACAAACAGGTGAGCTTTTTTCCAGCTGTAACAGTTTGACCAAAGAGACTAGTATACGATTTATATATATGCAGGTACGCCATATACTGTAAAATAGCCCTTGCATTTGCCGTAAAGCCCATACTGCTAGGTAACCTGACCGTTTATCCGAATTAGACAAAATCTCCTACTTTGTGCTTGTTTTTTAGGGTGGTGGCTGTGGTTTAATGACTAGGAATAAGAAATTTGAGGGAATTGTGAAAGGAATGAACTCTGTAAGTATGAAAGCAAAATGTTGTGTTATTTTCAATTCTGTGCGAAAAAGTATCGCGAGTGACGTAATTTAGCCATGCAAAAAGTTTCCTCCTTATTCAATTCCGGAAACTTTTCGCCGGCGTGGAAACTCAATGCATTGGAACCAGCGAAAAGTTTCACCAGCGAAAAAGTTTCACCTATGAATAGGTGTCGAAAACAAGTGCAGAATTGGGGTTTTGGGGTGCAAACCTCGGAACCCCCCCCCCTGCACTCTTGGGACTGTCCCCCAAAGGTAAACTGCGTAAAAAAAAGTTTAAAAAATACTTTAGATCGCCCCAAAAAAGTACTTTCGTTTTGGGGGCGAAAGTCCAAAATTGGGGGACAAACTTAAAAACTAGCGAAATAGACTCCAGGGGGCCCCCCTAGTATGCCCCAGGTGTTTTTAAGTTTGCAGCAGGTGGATTTTTTTTTATTTTAAACTTCACTTTAGCAACTTTAAAATATGCTAGAACCCATTTTCATGTACCCCAATTTTGCTGGGACTACTTATTTTCAACCAAAAGTCTGCTAAATACTATTCTTCACCACTTATGCTTAGACGCTAAATAGCAGCTATTGAGATCATTTAGGTACCCCAAATACCTTCAGCATGCCTATTCGGGGGTATCTATAGTGATCCCCAATGTCAGTGCATCTTTTGGGGGGGTGGCAGGCTGAATCTGACAGTACTTTTCGCATGTTACAGTTTCGCCGGGTCCCGTCTTCGCAGATTTCTAATTGAATATGGGGATAAGCGGGGACGAGCGCGATACTTTTTCACATGGAAAACCAGCGATGACAGCGAAAACAGAAACCATATTTAATATATAGGGGCATATTCAATTAGGTCTGGTATGTGTACTTAACAGAAAGAGACACTATCTTCAAATTGAAAATTATTTTCTTGAAAGTTATTTTTGCTGTTGTGATATATAAAATATATTTTTTTATTTATTTATTTTTTTAAACTCCTACACCCATTGTAATACACGTGGGTCTCCTATACGAATTGTATATGGAAGCAAAATTAGCACTTAACCGCAGCAGCCAATCAGCAATTAGCTTTCATCTGTTTACTGTAGGATGACCTGAAAGTAAATGTCTGATTGGCTGCTATGGTTTAGAACAAATGTTGCAAATAAACACTTTGTTAGAAACCTGAATTTTACTGGTGACACAACACATGCGTCTCAGACAGCTTTCACCGACTGCCTATATAAACACGGTTATGGCACGGGAAATGTGACCTGGCAGCCTTGTTGTGCAGGCAGCGGTCTCCACACAGTGGCTGGCTGCTCCCAAGGATCATTACAATTAAAGGTGAGGTACACTAGACCCCCATTGAATGGTTACATGATCGTGGCTGCCTACAGATGTGTCCTCATATGCTATTACTGCCAGACAGCCCTTCTCAGCATGCCAGGTCCCGTGTGACTCTGCTTGCGCCAGGTGCCTCTTTGTCACCCAAACATGCGTCTTAGGCCCAATTGGATGCGACAAACTGCTGTGTGAGACTGCACTGGTCAGTTTGCTATGCGACACTTCTATATTTGTGTGCGACGGAGTCTGAATCTGTGTATGAAATGCTACAATGCCGCGGCTATCTTTCCACGCCAAGGTCCGTTGTGCTTCGTATACAGACTCAAGCTGGGTATACACTGGAGCACGATATGCGGCATCTGCGGTCACATGCGACGTCTGGTCTGATGTGCTGCACATCAAACGTTTACGATATCGCATGCAGTGTAATTAAGGACTGAACGAGTGACAGTTCCGCTGTTGATTACATCATTCTGACACGTACCCAGGATCCGATGTGTCGGCCTGTCAAGCCAACATATCGGTTGGGTACACTGTGTACCCAGCATCAGACGCACACAGATATACAAGTGTCACTTATCAAATTAATCGGCGCAGTCTCGTGAAGGCGCATGTTTGGGTGAAAAAGACGCACAGGACTTGGCGACTCTCTCGCGCCAGGTATCTAGCGCCACGTGGCGTATTAAGGCTAGGTGTATGAGGACACATCTGTAAAGGTGCCCATACACTGTGCAATATAGCAGCCGATCCGATGGATTGGTACGATATCGCTGCTCTATCGTACCCTGTGTGGGCATGATATCGGCCAGTGTGCGCTGGCCGATATTGCACCTCCAGATCTTGCTGCATGTTCACTTGATTTGGGGATGTGATGTATGATCCTATGCGGGTTGGGGAGGGGGTGCCGGTATATCGGGCGGTTGGCCACCCGAGCTCTATGTGTGTGGGGACAGCCTTATATGTCGGCTGTCTGATCGCAAGGTGCATTTCTACTTCAGGGTCCATAGGGGGTCCACAGGGTTGACCTTGGGGTATAGCTGGATCTGGATCCACGGGCACCATGCAGTTAAAGCTTTAGCTGCTCCCAGGATGCACTTGGGTCCATCCTCCTCCATACCCCGAGCCACAGGCACCTCAGTTTTGGTGCCCGGCCAGAGTCGGGTCACCTTGCGCAGTTCCTGCAGCCCCCCAAAAGCTTTTTATTTTTTTCTTTTTAGAGCCAATTTAACTATTTTACTAGGCTCTGTAGAGTGGTAGCGACGGACTGTCTATACAGACGTCCAAGCTGCCGCTCCTACTCCCCGCTGGCGCCGCGATGCCCGTGCATATCTGGGGATCGCGGCGGGACCTCAGAGCCTGTACTAGCAGGGCTCTGGGGCTTTCCCTGGACTGCTGCCGGAGACGCTGGGGAGAATAAGGTAAGCCGCGAGTCGCTGATTAGCGGCGGCTCGCGGGTTCCTCTAAATGCAGTCCGAAGCCCCCGGTTCTGGGGGACAGACCGGGGTTGCTAGCGGTGGCGGCGGGCTCCCCTTCCTTGGAGGCATACCCCGTGAGACCAGTAGACCACCAGGGTAAAATACGCGGCAAGCGGGAAGCCGGCAACCCTGGGGTTAATAGCTAGCCATGGAGGGAAGCCTTCCCTGTTTAGCGGCTCCTCCCCTTAGCTCAGCGCGCCTTTCAGCACGCAGTCTGGCTTCCCTGAGCTGCAGATTACTCGGCCACTCCTCCTCTGAGGTCTCTGGCGGCCATTTTCTCTAGGTGGCAGCGCTGATCTCCCCCTGTGTACCTCTCCCCCGCTAAAGGACAGTGTACACAGCACTATAGCCCTCCCAGACACTGAATCTGGGCGGTTGAGTGTAGTGAAAGGTGCAGTGAGTATTATCTTCCTGCATGGAATGTGACTTTTGCTAGTGCTGCCTGTCTGTGCTTATTTCTACTTACTGTCAGCTTATACCTATCCCTTTCCTTCCCCCACAGGTGTGTGGGGGAAGGGCGTTTTTCTACAAACCTCACCTATATAAATCAACGATTGGTGTGGTCAGTCACATACAGTTGTGCGCGACACAGTGCCATATTGTGGGCTGTTGATTAGCACATAGGTGAGTGCGCCGGTGTGGCACTATTCTTCTCTATTGCCAGAGATCTCGATCTCTCTCTCTATCTCTATCTCTCTCTATCTCATGTCTGAGGAGGAGATTGAGCACTCTGTGGCTCCGGTGTTGGTCTCTGTTCTGCGGGAGTGGATAGGGAGGATTTATCACAGCATGGCCTGTGCAGACGGTGCCAGTTGGTACCTGGCCCCTCAAAACCCCCTATGTCGCAGGAATCACCATGGGCGATGTTTTCTCAAGTGCTGGTGTCTATTGCGGACCATCTGTCGGTCCCAACTGCTATCCCTACCAGGGTGTTGCCCCAGCCTGCCATCCCCCATTCCCCGGGTGTCCCGCAATTATTGCAGAGTCCCCCTGGGTCTCAGCCTATTGGTTATTATGCGGGGTTACCTATGTATATACAGTCTACCCCTGTGACGCAGCAGTCTGTGGTGCCTTTTCAGGCCCCTGGGGCGGCTCCCCCTCCATGGGTGGATGTGCTCTCCAACTCTGTCCAGGGTTTGGGACCACGTCTTCAGCTTTTCAGTCGATGCTGCAGAGTGACATCCCTTCAAGGAAGTCTAAACGCACTATAATGGCACAAGACGCGCATTTCACGGACACCGAGGTGTCCTCAGATGATGGGGATGTGCATGTCGACACCGACTCGGACGTCTCGGTACAGGGGGTGGATACTAAGTCCTCCATCAATGTGCGGGCTCTGGTTAGGGTGGTGCGAGCCATTCTTCAAATAGAGTAAGAGCCACCAGCCCCTAAGTACCCTAGTTTTAAAAAGGCACCGCCCCACCGGCGGTGGATTCCCATGTCACTCGCTTAATCAGGAGCGCTACGCTGCCATTACCGTCTATATCCTCGCTGAAGGATCCCACGGACAGGAAGATTGAGACTTGCCTAAAGTCCATTTACTCTCTCTCAGGGGCAGTAACCCGGCCGTCCATGGCCATCTCCTGGGTGGCAAAGGCCTTTGAGGGTTGGGCCAATGCATTAGAGGATACCTTTCCAGATGATGCTCCGGATGTCCAGAGAGCGTTGTTAGGACAGATAAGAGATGCTTCTTCCTACATTGGAGAAGCATCTTTAGATGCTAGTCTGCTGACTTCTAGGGTTTCGGCGGCAGCAGTGTCTGCTCGCCGATCCTTGTGGTTGAGGTCTTGGAGAGCAGACGCTGATTCAAAGAAAGGCCTGGAGGCCTTTACCCTTTAATGGAGAAATTACTATTTGGTCCGGACTTGGACAAGATAGTAGATACCCTGGCTAAATCCAAATCAGCCTTCCTCCATTCGGCTTCAACACCTTCTAAGGTGCGGAGCTACGCTTTTCGGTCCTTTCCGGTTCAGGGCAGGGCCAAAGATCAGTCCTTCCCGAGGCAGTCGGCGACCAAGACCGCCTCTAAGCCCAAGAAGCAGGCCTGGAGTGCCAGGCGCCCTTCTTCCAAGCAGGAAGATAAACTTTCTGCCTGATGGGACGGGCCTCCCTCTGGGGGACCCCAGAGTGGGAGGCCGACTTCTTCAGTTTGCCCGGTGCTGGCACAATACCACCACGGATGCCTGGGTTCGAGAAGTGGTCTCCCAGGGGTACGCCCTCTCTTTCCGGCACAGACCGCCCCACCAGTTTTTCTGCACGAGTCCTTCTCAGGACAAAACCAAGGCTTTGCAGATTCAGGAAGCTATAGAGTCCTTGCTGAAAGCACGGGTCATTGCTCCAGTTCCTCAATCACAATGAGGGATGGGGTACTACTCTACTCTGTTTCTGGTGCAGAAACCCAATGGTTCTCATCGCCCTATCCTCAATTTGAAGTCTCTGAACAAATCCCTCTTATAGTTCCCAAATTCAGGATGCAAACGTTACGTTCCATCATTCTAGCGATGGAACCTGGGGATTACATGGTCTCCCTGGATATCCAGGACGCCTACCTCCATGTTCCGATAGCACCTTCGCACCAGCAGTATCTGAGGTTCGCTATCCTGCAGCATCACTATCCGTTTCGGGCGCTACCCTTTGGCCTCTCCATGGCACCAAGGGTACTCACCAAAGTGATGGCGATCATGGCCGCACATCTTCGGAGCCAGAATCTACGGCTGCTGTCGTATCTAGACTACCTCCTTTTGCTGGCGAGCTCTCCGGAGGTACTGCTTCAACATCTTCACCTGACGATCGCTTGTCTGCAAGCGCACGGGTGGTTGATAAATTGGAGAAAGTACTCCCTGATTCCATCACTGTCGGATGGTTCATTTGGGAGCCCTACTAGATTCTCGTCAGCAAAGGATCTTCCTGACTCTGGAAAAGGTGTCCTCCCTACAGCTGCGGATACACAGTTGCCTGAGCAGTTGCTGCCTGTAGGTCCATTCGGCAATGAGAGTTCTGGGGTCCATGGTGTCAGCATTCGACATGGTGGATTTTGCCCAGTTCCATTCTCTGCCCCTGCAGGGGCCGATTCTATCAGAATGGTTACCTCACCGGATCCGCTCTCAGATGCTGGTGTGGTCCCCGGAGGTTCGGCACTCTTTGGCTTGGTGGCTTCAGACAGCTCATCTGGACGAGGGGCGCCCCTTTTGGATCCCGGACTGGGTCCTGCTCACAACAGATGCCAGTCTCCGGGGTTGGGGGGCAGTGACAGGCTCGTTGTCACTTCAGGGACGTTGGACTGCGGAAGAAGCTCTTCTTCCCATCAACATCCTGGAACTGCGGGCGGTGTACATAGCCCTGCAGTCGTCCGGTACCGCTCTTCAAAGAAGGGTGGTTCAAGTTCAGTCCGACAACGCCACCACGGTGGCGTACATCAACCACCAGGGAGGAAGTCGCAGTCGGGCTGCTATGTCGGAGGTGTCTCGCATCCTTGCTTTGGCGGAGTGCCACATTCCAGCAATCTCGGCGGTCTTCATCCCCGGAGTCTTCAATTGGGAGGCGGACTTCTTCAGCCGTCACGACGTGCATCCCGGGGAATGGTCGCTTCACCCAGAGATGTTTCAGCTGCTCGTGGACAGATGGGGACTGCTGGAGCTGGACTTGATGGCCTCCCGTCACAATTGTAAGTTGCCCGTTTACGGGTCAAGGACAAAAGATGCAGGCGCATGTCTGGTAGACGCGCTGTCGGTGAAATGGACGTTTCACCTGGCGTATCTGTTTCCTCCGATATCCCTGCTACCTCGGGTCCTGCGGAAATTCAAGCAGGATGGCGGCACGCTCGTGCTGGTGGCTCCAGCGTGGCCCAGATGTCCTTGGTACTCCAATCTGAGGAGCCTCTCCATCGACGCTCAGTACCTTCTTCCTCAGTGTCAGGGCCTATTGTCTCAAGGGCTCTGCATTTACCCAGATCTGGGTTGGCTGTTTTTGACGGCGTGGCTCTTGAGACAGCCGTCTTAAGGTCTTGGGGCTTCTTGGGTTCGGTTATTAGTACCATGCTCAGGGCACGCAAGCCTGCTTCCGTATGGATTTACCACAGGGTGTGGCGCACTTTCAGTGGTGTGAGCCCAGAAACTATGATCCTCAGGTGTTCCGAGTCTCTAGGATCTTGGAATTTCTTCAATCAGGTTTGGACCTAGGCTTACGCCTTGCCTTCCTAAAGGTGCATGTGTCCGTGTGGTTTCAACGAAGGATCGCTACACTGCCAGATTTTTTTCCAAGGTGTTCTCCGAATCCAGCCTCCCTTTGTGGCTCCTTGGGACTTGGCGGTGGTTCTTCGGGTCCTGCAGGGTCCTCCTTTTGAGCCTCTTGAGTCGGTGGAACTCAAGTGGTTAACGTTTAAGTCCGTTTTTCTCCTGGCAATTGCTTCTGCCAGGAGGGTGTCAGAATTGGGGGCGCTTTCCTGTCGTCCCCCTTTTCTGATTTTTCACCAGGACAGAGCGGTGCTTCGCACTCGTCCTGCGTTTTTGCCGAAAGTGGTTTAAAAGTTCCACATCAATCAGGAACTTGTTGTGCCTGCTTTTCAGTCACCTGTTCTTTCAGCTGCTGAGGCTTCCTTGGATGTAATCCGTGCTCTCAGAATTTATGTGGACCGGTTTTCCCGTCTCCCTTTTCTGTGAGTATGGTTTCTTGTGTGTTCCAGTCTTCCTTCTCTCTGTTTAGTCTCCTCCTCCGGTCGTGGCTGCTTACCAACTGAGGTGCCTGTGGCTCGGGAGCGGGGTATAGAGGAGGATGGACCCAAGTGCATCCTGGGAGCAGCTAAAGCTTTAACTGCGTGGTGCCCGTGGATCCAGATCCAGCTATACCCCAAGGTCAACCCTATGGACTTCGTAGAAACAGAGATAACAAAGGTAAGTTCTTACCATATCTCTTGTTATCGCACCGTGTATGGGCACCTTATGTTCAACAGTTGCCCAAAATAACGACACCACTCTAATTGTGCTGAACAATGTTGCATTAGTTTGACAACTTTGCTGACTGCTTGCCATTGCCCACTGTAATAAATGACTCGGGGCAAGGGGTGCTCTGAGTGTCATGGACCCGTGCAGGCTTTATATTCACCTGAAGGATGCAGAAGAAAATAATAGTTGGAAAATACTTTTTAATATAATTGTGAAGAGGTGCACAAGATGAGGAATATAAATAGGAGAATTACCCTCTTAATAAAATGTTCGAGTGGTTATAATTCTTGAAGGAGAACTCTCCTGGTTCTAGCTTTTATTTACCCCAAAACCGAATACTTAGGGGGATATGTACTAAGCCTTGGAGAGTGATAAAGTACCAACCAATCCGCTCCTAACTCGCTTTACAGGCTGTGTTTGAAAAATGACAGGAGCTGATTGGTACTTTCTCTCTCCACTTTATCTCTCTCCAAGGCTTTAGTACATCTCCCTCATTATTAGAATATAATATTTGCTGCTTATTTTTCTATGTTTTCAACTGAATAGTAAATCCTGTAAGTAGGTCATGCAGAGTTATAGTGTAATATTATTATTGTAGGGCCATACACGGAGTGTTCATTTTCAGCATTAAAGCTAAAAAATATATATATTTTAACTGGCTTTAACTTTTTTTTTTTTTAAACATAATTTTGCTCTATGGCCGAGAAGATTATTCCATTATACATTTGTATTATATACCTGTAGGTATTGGATGTGCCGCTGACTGTGAAGATCAGAACCGGAGTCCAGGAAAAAGTCAACCTAGCTCATAAACTTATTCCAGACCTGCGGGAATGGGGAGTTTCCCTGGTTACAGTGAGTATTGACACCATTCACCAGTGCTGGGGAGAGAAAGGTTCATTAACTGTATCTCTGCATTACAGAGTACTGGGACGGGACCCAAGGCTGGGCTGAGGGTCATCTCTGCATCATTTTAAACAGAATCTGTGTAAAGCAGATTTGAGCTACAGTAACTGTGACGTGTTTTGTGTTCTTCTGTAGAATTGTTCTAGATGTTTTTGTGGCATCAGAATAAGCTGTGAGCTAAATGCTCTTCTCCGTTTTGTGTAAGCTGCCATGTGTGTTTGTATTTTGGTTCAACTTTGCATAAAATAAATTCTACCTGTGCAGTGAAATGAAACTGCTAACTTTAAAATAAAACAAAAAACCCCATAAACTTGCCTTTATCTGAGTCCACCTTTCCGTTCCTGTGTGCTGTACAGACGTGTCCTTGCACATCTTTGCTGCTGTCGCGCCAAAAAAGCCCGTCTCTGCGAGCCACGTCCTGGGAGAGACTGCTAGCGCCCGACTTCTTTTTTGCTGAAAATGCGTCTAATGCCGCGTATCCACTAGCCGAAAAAATTATCGTTATCGCTCATTATATCGGCCAGTGGATATGCCGTCAACGACCAGCGATGCGCGCTCCCACTGGTCGTTGACCACGTTGCTCATCGCCCGTACTTGCAGGGCAATCTGACAATATTGTCAGGTTCTGCAAGTACGGGATGAGGGAGGGTTCCAGAGTGTCGTTAATGACATTGAGCGCGGCACTGCCGGGGACACACCACACGATATCGCTCATGGAGCGAATCGTGTAGGGGATACGCACCTTAAGTCGCAATGGGCTGCATCAGCAGACTGCTGATTAATTTGATATGGTGGCATTTGTATATCTCTGTTGACTGAGGGGTCTATTTATTTAACTGCCATGTCACAGGCTGTGTTTGAGAAATGACAGGAGCTGATTGGCTGGTACTGTATCTGTGTCCACCTTATCTCCATCCAAGGCTTTGTAAATAGACCCCTGAATCTGTATACAAAGTGCTACAATGTAGCGGCTGCAGCTTTTATCATTCCAAGTTCCGTTGTGCTTCATATACAGGCTCGGGTACACAGATATACAGGTGTCGCATATATCTAATTAATGAGCACAGTCTGCTACTGCGTCCTACTCGCATCACATTGCGACTTACACACATTTTCAGTAGAAAAAAAAAAAGACGCCCAACACGGGACCTGGCGGCTCACTCACGCCAAACAAGTGGCGCTGCATGGCGTATTAAGGCTAGATGTATAAGGGCAAATCTCTATGCTATGTAATTTGTAACGTTTGGATTACTGGGATGTGAGTTACAGTGCTAGGCACTGCACAGAAGCTGCTGGGCAGTAAGATCACCAGAAACACTGGGCCAGATCAAGCGTTACATGCAAGTTTGCAGATGGATCTCCCGATTAGCAACTGTGCATACGTCTGAGCCTCCATAGGTAACTTTGAGTAACTACAGCTGGTTCCTAGACCTACACATCTCACGTAACGCCTCTTGCGGCTTAGTGAGTGTGACTGAGCAGCACTTGGGCGCATGTAGGATAAGTGCGTTGTGGGTGTGTAGACTGATTTACTTGCTATTCATTGGTGAGCATACGCAGAGGTCCCCCTGATTTCTGTTTTACCAGGATAGGCCTAGTCCAAGTCCGCGCTTCTACTTTCACTAGTGTATGGATGGGGGCGGCGCGGTTGAATTGATGCGGTAAACTCTGGATCCAGGTGGATATTGACATTTATTTCCGAGTGTGAGATGCGACTGACTGGCTTACTACTCTGAATCAGGCCTACTGTGTCAGAGAAATGTGTGTGCATCGACACGTATGACATGGCGTCAGTAAGGGGAACGGAAAATACATTCCGGTAGGAAGATCTCGTGGACCATTCCAAATGTGGGTTTGGCTGTAATTCTAATATAGTATCTGCTGAAACTTTGCATAGAAGAACATTAAAGTCTTGTTCATTATGATAGTTGTATTAAATATATAAAACAGTTTTATTCCCATGCCAGGCTTTGTTTTTCTAGTTTTACTCTAGTTAGTGCAGTATTGCAATAATTGTCTACACACTACTAGTGACTTTTCACCTACCAAGCTAGTGCACCAAGGTTTGCCTGTACACTACTAGTGACTTTTCACCTACCACAGCTAGTGCACCAAGGTTTGCCTGTACACTACTAGTGACTTTTCACCTACCACAGCTAGTGCACCAAGGATTGCCTGTACACTACTAGTGACTTTTCACCTACCAAGCTAGTGCACCAAGGTTTGCCTGTACACTACTAGTGACTTTTCACCTACCACAGCTAGTGCACCAAGGATTGCCTGCACACTACTAGTGACTTTTCACCTACCACAGCTAGTGCACCAAGGATTGCCTGTACACTACTAGTGACTTTTCACTCATCTACCACAGCTAGTGCACCAAGGATTGCCTGTACACTACTAGTGACTTTTCACTCATCTACCACAGCTAGTGCCCTCTGCTTCCCCCATTACTACTTGTGCCATATGTACTACAGCTCTCAGGTTATATATGTCTGGATTGCCTGGAGAGGTCTCCCCCTCCCCCCAATGCACTGTAACACTGGACAATGTATGTACCTTTTTCATATGATTCTTATGAATTTGTGCATTTCTTTACACTTTGTTTTATTGCTTTCTATTATTTTGCTCTAGCTTCATGGGAGGTCCAGAGAGCAGCGTTACACAAAACTCGCTGATTGGGACTATATTGATTATTGTGCTAAAATTGCTGACCCTCTTCCCTTGTTTGGTAAGTTCCACAAAGTGGTAGTTCCCCTTAAAACAGTAACATTGTAGATTAATTCTTTTTGTATATGAAATAGTACTGCACATTCTGATTGAAGGCAACATTCCAAAAGTAATGTGATTATTGTGAAATGTATCAGATGTTGTTTCAGCAGTTTGTGGCTTTGATACGTGAGATCCTGACATCCTGATTTGCTCCATTATGTACTATGAAGTTATCTTTTAATATTGCTGCTAGCATAAGGAGGGGCTCTAGACTGCACACCCTAATTGAAATCTCAGCATGATGGCACCTTTCATTACTAAGTGACATATACAAAAAACAGAGTTGCAGATGCACTATGTGATCATTACTGTATACATTTAAATTTATAATGTAGAATTTCAGAGGTAGTTTGCATATCAATGGCCACTAATATGGGCCTGCCCACCAGCGTCAAGGTCACCTCATTGAGCAGGTCCCTAACACTCTGGGGTTCACATCTGAAATTCTATATTATAAATTTAAATGTATACAGTAATGATCGCATAGTGCATCTGCAACTCTGTTTTTTAATATTGCTGCTAGCACAGGATTCCCGTGGCTGGTGTGTATGTGCTACTAATCATAAAAGTGGGCTTACGTCACCAACAGGGGAAAGGCTGGGTATTGTTACAGTCATTGATTTGTAAGGCTAACAGGGTGCATTGGGGAACCAGGGCATACATAACAGGTTGCGGCTAGATCCCCTTCAGCTACAGGACCCTGACGTCATCAGTTACCATCCATGTGGATATAGAGTGAAGGTGGGTATCCACTACCCGAGAGTGAAAAGACTGAACGATATAGGTATCGTTCAGTCGTTCACTACACTGCAGGGTGCCCACACTGAACAATATGTCGTTCAGTGCAGGCACAATCAATCAGCTGCAAACCTGCTGAACCCGACGATATCGTCAGGTTGACCATCATGTTTGTACGATGATGGATTTCTGAAAGACCACATTTTCAAACTATGTTCAAACGATGATCGATATCGTTGTAGTTCAATCGCTCTTTTTAATCGTCTAGTGGAGAGGCACCTTGAGAATAGTAAACTGTGGCGAGTAAAGCAAGTCACCATTCTTGAAGTGCGGCAAGTGTACAAATTGCTACTATTGGCTGTACGGGCATAGAACCACACTTTCACCCTCACTCAACATTACGCCTGAGTCCTATAGCTAAAGGGGAACTAGGGTCAATCATTCATGAATATACAAGGTAGACAAATTCAATGGGTTGAGCAGAGAAGATCATGTAAGTTGGGTTTGGGACAGCTATTGTCAGAAATAATTTTAAGTCTGTGGGAGAGTGCTCTAGTGTGGTAGGGTAGTGCCACAGGTGAAGTCTGGTAGGCCATAGGGGATGAGAGAGAGTACTTTGAGAAGAGATTTGGGATATACAGTATAAACGGGTGGTATTGTTGAAGGATTTGTAAATGAGACGGATTAATTTGAATTTGGTTCAGGAGGATGTAGGGATTTGGAGTAGAGATTTGCAGAGTAATGCAGCAGATGACAGTCAGAGAGGGAGGGCCAGTCTTTTCTCAGCATTTAGGAAAGATTGAATCTGAGATACTTGGCTTAGGGCAGTGCCAGATAGGTTTGCGCTAATCGAGGTGGAAGGTGATGAGAATATGGATAAGCGGTTTTGTTACATGGTAAAGATGATGGAGATTACTAGCAATATTTTGAAAGTAGAGATGACAGGATAGGGAGAGAGACTGGATATTAGAAGCAAAGTAGAGGGTGAGAACAAGGATGACCGCTAGGCAGTGGACTTGAGAGGCTAAGAAAATTGGGTTGATGTTTACCAGATTAGAGGGTAGGTGGTGACTCCAAGGAGAAGGAAAGACCAGCACTGTTTTGGACATGTTAAGCTATATTCAAACATTGGTACATTTATGTGGAGATAGTAGAGATGGTTGGACACAAGAGGAGGAGAAATGTCAGGGAAGGAGTGTTAGATTTGTGTGTTGCCAACTTTGTGGGAACCCAACAAATATTGGAAATGGAAGGGTGCGTGTGTCATCATGTTTGAAGTTGTAAAGCCGACACTGTTAAAATGGTTTAAATCACATTAATAGGTTGGCATTAGAGCTTTGACCTCACACTGTCCCCGTTCTGAGAGTCGACATTGATAGTCAAACACTCATGCCCAACCCCAACTAATGCTTGCACGTCCCAACCTCCACCAATTGAATTGCTCCTTTGGGTGCCCATTACTGAGTGGTACACTAAAAATAATTGAATTCCCTTTAAGGGGCATATTCAGTTAGATGCGAAAAAGTCCGTTGCCGGACTTTTCGCCGACATGGGAGGTTTCGGGTGCGAAAAAGTATCGCGCTAGTCCCCGCGCGTCCCCGTATTCAATTCCAAATCGGCGAAAACGGGACCCAGCGAAAACTAAGTGAGCGGAACGTGCTGTCATTTTTGGGGAAATGAGCATGACACCCCCCTAAAGATGCTGTGACGTGGGGGTTCACTATGGGTACCCCCAAAAATGCCTGCTGAAGGTATTTGGGGTGTTGAAATGGTCTCAATAGGTGCTGTTTAGCGTCTTTGCAGAAGTGATGAAGAATAGCTTTTAGCAAGGTTTTTTTTATTAAAAAAAAATGAGTAGTCCCAGCAAATTTGGGGTACATGAAAATGGGTGCAAGCATATTTTAAAGTGGCTAATGTGACCTTTTAAAAATCGTGAAAAATCCACTTGCCGCAACCACCTGCAATAAAAAAACCACCTGGGAAATACTTGGGGACCTCCCCTGAGTCTATTTTGCTAGTCTAGAATTTTGTCCCCCAACTTTGGTTTTATATTCGCCCCCAAAACGAAAGTACTTTTTTGGGGTGTCCTGGGTAACTTTTTACAATTTTTTTTGACAGTTTACCTTTGGCGGACAGTCCAAGGGGTGCTGGGTGGATTCTGGAAGCATGTATCCCAAAACCCCAATTCTGCACTTTTTTTTTGACACCTATTCATAGGTGATACTTTTTCACAGGGTTCTACCCATTGAATTTCCGCACCGGCGAAAAGTCGGAAGAATTGAATACGGGGATAAGTCCAGATTGACGAAAATGATGTCATCTGCGAAAGAGTATCGCTGATAACTGCTTTTCGCCGGCAATTGAATACAGCCCTTAGTAAGGTTTTGTAGTTCCACAGTTTCGGTATATGACAAGTTACCCAACTGTGTCAGATTAGCCCCGTACTTTGCCAGTTCTACACTAATAAAAAAAGGGTACGCCACCAAACTTAATATCTGTATTTCTTCTTACCTAGCACTGATCGGTACATAAACTGTACGCCACTCTGTAGACCAGTCCATCCATGCAAACCTCCTACCTCTCTCACGCACTCTGATGAGCTTTATATGATCCATATCTAGAGATTTCATATGTGCAAGAACCGTGAGGTTGAATGAACGCAATTAATCTATAACATTAACACTTCCTTCCCAGGTAGTGGCGATATCTTCTCTTTTGAGGATGCAAATCGCGCTATGCAGACGAGCGTTTCTGGGATCATGTTGGCAAGGTCAGTGATTACAGATTCACAGGGTTGGGGTGGGGGGCTTCCGCTAAAAATTAAGGTTTAAGAAGTATTCAGCAAAAGTATCACTAGTAAATACTGGAGTTCGCACTGTTGGAACCTTGCCCATTTACACCCTGTTATTGCTGGTTTCAGAGGGGCCCTTGTGAAGCCCTGGCTTTTTACAGAGATTAAAGAGCAGAAGCACTGGGACATTTCCTCTACGGAAAGGTTGGACATTCTTCGGGTGTTCACAAAATACGGTATGGAGCACTGGGGCTCTGACACTGAGGGACTGGAGAAGACAAGGCGGTTTATGTTGGAGTGGCTCTCCTTCCTCTGCAGGTAGGACACGTTGTACAGCTCACGTTCTTCCCAATGGTGTGGCGATTGGGGTAGCTCCTGTTACAAGGGGTGTATGAGGGAGGCGTAGCCATAAGATCAGCAGGAACAGGTATGAGGGAGGCAGACAGTTTTGATACAGTGTGACATGAGGAGCCGCTGGCTGTTATTTTAGTTTTTACCATCATCTTTCAGCTGCATCTCGTTGGAGCATCCTATGTTTACACTCTTTTAATGCGATAAATAGAACATCAAACCGTTATTGTGAGGGGGGAGTGATGTACTTAGAACATGCCTGTGTAACCTCCCTTGCTCTGTGTTTGTATAGATACATACCAATCGGCTTATTGGAACGTGTGCCTCAGAAAATCAATGAGAGGCCTCCCTACTACATGGGAAGAGACTATATGGAGACCTTAATGGCGAGTCAGAACGTGACTGACTGGATAAAGATCAGGTGTGTGATTGTGTAAAATCGCTTAGTTACCTCAATAAGATCACCGAATTAATAGTGGCTGCATCTGTGATGATGTGATAGGGCCGGCGTAGCTAGCGCCTGATCGCTTAAGTAGAATGGAACCAGGTGCAGCCCTATGCTCTGATACTGGTCCATATAATGACCATTGACGTGCTTTGACGCTTATGTATACTTACCTAGATGTATGTGATTGTAGCAGGATAATGTTCTGTTTTGGCACATGGACAGTGTAAAATGCCTAATAAACCGTTGTAATTCCTGCACCATTCACCTGATTTGGTTGTAATTACCCTCAAATTAAATCTGAAAGTCTGCAGTTAAAGCACATCTTGTTTGTTCATTTCAAAGCCATTGTGGTGGTGAATAGAGGCCAAAATATGAAAATTATGTCAATGTCCCAATATTTATGCACCTGACTGTATGTGTGTGTATATGTGTGTGTGTATGTGTATGTATATATATATATATATTCCACGTTGCATGCATGTTTATTAGGCATTTTACACTGTCCATGTGCCAAAACAGAACGTTATCGTGCTACAATCACATACATGTAGGTAAGTATACATAAGCACCTTTTTCTTTTTACACCATTTCACTTATGGAAATGGAAAAGATCGCATTGAAAAACACATTGCAATACCAAGCTGGAAGTAAATGAAGATGCAAACCTACTGCTGTGATACAGGCAGGACATTTACATGTCATTTACAAATCAGTGGTGGCTTACAGGGTGTGTGAGTGGGAGGACCAATCACAAGCTATAGTCTTTTGTGATTGGTTCGGTGCCTTCAGCCATAACTGCGAATCCTCCGCTAGGAGGAAGGGAACATTGATAAAATATCTTGCCCAGAAATACTGCCGGCTAATGTATTTCCCAAACAGGTATACAGCAGAGGGAAATAACAGCTTCTGCATAGTCCATAATGTGAACTATCCAACGACTAACTGCATGTAATGTATGGAAGTTATTTAGAGTTCATCACTTAGATACCAAATACATCAGTTTTTATATGTACACGGAAATATTTTCCCCATTTGTCATTTGTGCATTTTATCTAAACCTTTTCTGTCATTGCAGCGAGATGCTGTTGGGTCCCGTTCCACCGAATTTCACCTTCCTCCCGAAACACAAAGCCAACTCTTATAAATGAGACCTTTTCGTATTTCTAACATTTGCTGATCTCACTGTAATTTTTTTTTTTATTAAAAAAGGAATGAAATACGTGTGTGAGTATGTATACAACAAAACAGCATCATGTATAGATCAGCGGTGGCTCATTTAGGACTACAGTACATATTACTTTTATATTCAGTTAACTGGCCCGATGCTGTGATTCAACATTTAAGGGGCATATTTATTACCATCTCGGATGTGGATTCGCTGTGAAAAATTCGCCCAATATCGCAATGCAATTTATTTCTAATAAATCTGAACAATCTGCTTGCTAAATATATGCGAATTAAAGGGCTTGGAGTAGTTTTTCATGAAAACTGCTCCAAAAACCCTTTTTATACATTTAACCTCTTAACTGACTAATTTTTTTCCAAAAACTACTCCGAAATTGTCTTTTTTTTTTTTTTTTTTTAAACATACCATAAAAATAGCAATTTTGTATGGTATACTGAAGTGATGTGTGAACCATCATTAATAAAACCATTGATGATGCAGCCATCAATGGTTGGGTTTTGCACGCGTGCACAGCACGCCCATCGGGCCTGCACCACCGTTGTTTTGTGAACTTCTGGTGCTGCCATTGATGGGGCGGCATTAGTACTTTCATCAGGCACACGCCATCGATGGTTATACACCATCAATAGTTGATGGCCGTCCCTAGTATACTCTGCATTAACTTTCTTGAAATAACAAAAATGGGGGGGGGGAGGAGGAGGGACCCGCTTGGAGCAAGGTAAGCATACTGAGTGCAGAGCGTGTGGGCCCCCCTTGACCCAGGGGCCCGTCTTCACCGCACTCCCTGCACCTATTACAAATGTTATAAATTATTATTAATACGCCTTTGGGTAGGAGAAAACTCTTAGCTCAATGGGGCACTCAGATTATTCTGCATTACATGTTAATCATGAAACTACTACTTTTTTTTTTTTTTTTTTATTTTGCAGATAATAATAGGCTTTCTTTTTTTATTAAAATGGTTATAGGCTATAAAAAAGACCTTAACAAAACACATAGAGTATGACTGGAGGTGGGGGTCTATAAGCACTGCACCTACAATTCTAATGCATGTGAATAAATGGGTTCTATAATCACCAGTGTGGATCTTACAGCTACGTTTGCAACTTTTTACTGGCCTATTTAGCCAGAAGTTTCCTTATCATGCAATTACTGTACCTCTCTTGAGACTGCAACCGTCTATATGCCCATCTGAAAAAAGACACACTGTTCAAAAAACAAACAAACAAAGTGCATTAAAAAAAAAACACAGTGTCTAGTACAGGGGTTCCCAACCACGGTCCTCAAGGCACACTAACAGTCCAGGTTTTAAGGATAGCCATAGTTGGGCACAGGTGACTTAATTAGTACTTTAGTTATTTTGATTTAACCATCTGTTCTTAAGCATGGATATCACTAAAACCAGGACTGTTAGTGTGCCTTGAGGACCGAGGTTGGGAATCACTGGTCTAGTACATACACACACACACACACAATATCAGAAACACAGTGTCGAACACCAGGGCACACATACATACACACACACACACAGAGACATAGGGGTCTATAAGAAATAAAGCTGAAAACAAAACTGTTTAGTCACGTTGCCGTATGGCTTGACTCCTGAAGAAGTCCAGCCATACCGCAACGTGACGAAACGAATTGAGGAGATCCTGGTGTTAGTGGTCCATACTCTTAAACCAGATAAGCTCTTCATTCTGTTCTTCAATGTACGGTTTAGATGTTTTTCATTAAATGTTTTTTTTTTTTTTTTTACTGTATAACTCATTGGTTTCTATGCCTCCTTGTCTTTTACTATAAAAACTTTGGACGTCAGGACAAAGTAGTCCATTGGTATGAGCACATGCACTTTATTATTTATGGTTTCTGGTTATACTTGCCTGGAGGTTTACATTGAACTATATTACAAAAGCACCGTGCACTTTGTTTTTGCTGTGAATTAGCACTTTTGATTGTTTTTGCACTATCTATATATTTATCAGTGGGAAGTGCCACTGCACTATTCCAATTATATTATTTGCACCTATACGAGGCGGTTTTTTTTTGTTTTGTTTTTTGCATGAAAGTTTTTTTTTTTCTTCCCCTAACTAGTGGTATATTACTAATGCAATTTATGTATTTTTTTATGATTCTGCAAAAAATTCGGGAGTTGTAAAGAAGGGATCTTCAGGTGCCTACGCACTTGGCGATTTTTTTTTTTACACGATCTGGCCGATTCCGACGCATTAGAACGACAGATCGTGTAAAAAAATGCTCAAATTGTGAGTCCCCACTTATGATCACTATGCGATGTGCGTCCCCACTGGTCGCACATCACATCGTCAGATCAGCCATGCTGTAGGGCATATCTGCCAATCTAGGACACGATGCACTGGAAAAAGTCTGGATGCAGGAGAGATCGTTTGAAGATTGGACACCAAATCGTGTGCAGAGCTGCCGGGGAGAGTTTCAAGGGAAATCGTGCGTAAGTGTATAGGCACCTTTACTCTGGAACTTAACACTGGTTATTACAAGTTGACACACTAGAGAGCGCTAACTGAACACTGGTTATTACAAGTTGACACACTAGAGAGCGCTATTGTTTCATTTAAAAATAAATAAATATATATATACACACACACACACACCAAAACGTTCGTACTCACAGCTTTATCATTAGCCAATCACGGCGGTGCTCCTTATAGATCCAACAGGTATCCACATATAGAAAAAAAGGGCACTCACCAAGTAGATGAAAGTTAAAATCACAACTTTATTCAGAACATGATTAAGAATGCCACCATAATAATAGCCGACGTTTCGGTCCCCACAGGAACCGTCAGGACAACAGCAACAGGAATCAGCAAGACATCACCACATGTAGCACTACCAGTACCTGAGCTCTTTATAACGCAACAATGGACAATGTAATCTCTCCCACCAATTAACCTACCAAATAAGTAAAGAGCAGCAATAATCAAATGAAGGAACAACAATATGAGCCAAAATGTCCAACACAGCGGTTCCACATCTACTTTAATATATAAATATAAAATCCAAGCGTTTAAACTATTACTCGATGTAGCAGATCATATCCAAAACTAAGATTGCGCCCGCCATCATGTGTTTCAAGCAGAGACAAACTCTGAGTGCCACAGACCGGGGATCACACTGACAGCCGGATGTGTTGTCAGCGTGCCTCGGAGGACAACAAACTCATGCTGGGAGGCAGGTCTTTGAAAGCTGAGGCTGCGGGAGGAAACGAAGGCGAGGGGCCTGGATTACGATCTCCACATCCACAGGTCTTGGTCGTTGGCGAGACCTAGTCAAAGGTGTGAAATCTAACCCACGAGGTGGTGTTCGCCAATGACCCCTCCAATCGGGATGTGGGCTTGAGCTGCACCCAGTAAGCAGGTCGCGGTTCTTTGACTAGGTGACCAAAGCCTGCGGGAAAAGGAGAAACGAACACTCGTGGCCCAATGGGTCGGTGCCAGTAAGAGGCACGTAGGGACTGGGGTGGAACCCCTAGTTCGGGATACTGTACTTGAGGTACAAGAGAGTGTGCACTGCGGACACACTCTACCGGGTTGCCGGTCAGAAGGAGTGCACCACGGTGCAATACTGTAAAAAGTAGGTATGGACCACGGGGTCCAGTAACGAGGTGGGTAGTGGTATTGGACCCAGCCAGAGATAGTAACACTGGAGAGGTGGGTATGTTTAACTACACTCAGGCTGTGATGGTAAAGCACTGGTGAGATAGATAGTATACTGCACACAAGCGACGGTGGTAACGCACTGGTGAAATGGAGATATACTGCACACAGGCGAGGTGGTAACGCACTGGTGAGATGGACGATATAGCTGCACACAGGCTGAGGTGGTAAAGCACTGGTGAGATGGACGATATAGCTGCACACAGGCTGAGGTGGTAAAGTACTGGTGAGATGGACGATATAGCTGCACACAGGCTGAGGTGGTAAAGCACTGGTGAGATGGACGATATAGCTGCACACAGGCTGAGGTGGTAAAGTACTGGTGAGATGGACGATATAGCTGCACACGCTGGAATAGCTCACTGAAAGCAAGGGAACCTGGAACGAGAGAACACTAGCAGCAACAATGGTTGTTCAGGCAACTACCTGATACACAGGATCTGGATGTATACCCCTGGAAGCCCGCTGATTGGTCCACAGCATCAGCTGACCGGCCAGACTGTCAGGGAAGGAAGGCAAGTCAGAAGAGGAAGTGTCATGGTGGCGCCCATGACGGAGACCCCGATCCCCGCGCACCAGGCCGCCCAACACACCAGCATCAGGGAGAATGCTCAGCACCTCCCACGTCGCCGCACCTGCCGCCCGACTGCCCGGGAAGTCAGAGGAAGCCGGCGGGATGGTAAGGGATGGCTAATCCCCGGCTGAACTCTGACACAAACACACCCCCACCCCCCTCTGTCACTAGCGCTATGTGTCCCGCAGCATGAACAACCTGTCAGCACACAGCACGGGGAGGGGGAGCAAAGATAGTAAAGGTAGTGGGCATTGGGGAATGTAAGGACATTAGAGAGGGGAGGAGGGAGAACACAGACATATAGGGAAAATCATGGCCAGTGAAACATCACTGGACAATATTCCAATACTGAACCAATTAAAAATTAAAGACAACATACATAGGAGAATATAAAACATGACAAAACGTAAACAATATAGTAACAAATTACTATATCCTCTGTGTCACATTATAAGGACTTCCCACTATGTAACTTTGATATTGCTGTTGATACTCTTTGCAAAATAAAGTTGTGTATTTGAGATTTATCTGGCAAGTAAACCCACCAATAGAAAATCTATTCACAAGACTATTGGCCAATTGCCATTACCTGACCAGTGCCTGGTTTTAACAAACAAACGATACATTACAGTATTACATTACATGTAAAAGTCCAATTCAAAAAACTTACAGCGGGACCTTTTCCGGCAGGGCCAGTGCTTCCAGAGAAACCGGGAAGACCCTAAAAAAAATAATATTTGTTTAGCAAATCCTTGCTTGTATTTTACAGAACTGCAAACAAAAAGTATGGCGGTCGCTCACATCAGCTTAATGACAGTGCACAGGTGCTTGTAAAGGGCAGGGTTTACACTGAACGACAGAAAAAAAAGGGATGATACTCCAGCACACTGCAGCAATATCAACAAAAATACTTGAATACTACATAATAATAGAAATTCAGAGGTATTGGTTACATACATTTGCAAATATATGAATAGGCGCCGGGCCAACGTCAAGGCTCCTCTATACCGGCGTCCCTAACATTATTCTCATTATATTAACACTTATTTCAACAGTTAATCATGGATAACTACAAAATATGAATACATTACTAATTTGCTAAGTTCTGCCATTATGATTGAATTATCTCTTGATAATAAGAAGTATGGAAAATGCAACAATGATACAACCACGTTATACAAGTATTAGATGGATAGTTGCATTTATGCTATGCTTTGTATACTGATATTTTTTTTTAAGTTATAGAGAGATTTACTTACTCTTGCACCAAAAAGTCCAGCCTTTCCTGGACGATCAGCATCTCCATTAGCGCCTCTTGCTCTGGCAGGACCAGAAGCTCCACGGTTACCAGGTGCACCCTAGTGAAGATAAAAATATGGTTTAAAACGTGTTTGAGCAGGTAAAAAATTGTAGTGGATAAGAAGCCAACTTACAGTTCCACCAGCTCTACGGTCAGGTCCGGGCAGACCATGAGTTCCAGGAACACCCTACAACAGCCAAAACACCAATTAGGTCCATAAGTTTTTGCTAAGCAATAACTTCAGATAACTTTGCTACTACAAAAACACAGTCGACAAGCATTTTCAGAGTTTCGAAGACCATGAAGACACCATGTCTTTTTCTCATTCATTAATAATAATAAAGTATTCCTATTAAGTTATAACAATTACTGTGCCTGTCAATTGCCTGCTGAGCAGCAGGAGTGCTCCATAATAGCAGGTTACTTATGGTAAGAAGAACCCCCAGAGCATTCAGTAAAACCACCTTTCACTCTGCAGACAGGATGGCAGAGTTAGTGCATCCTGCTTTCTCCTTGATTAATGTGGCATAATATAAACTGGGGGCACTGTGTGCCATAATATTAACTGGGGACACTGGCATAATTTGTACTGGCAGCACTACGATGTGGCATATTGTAAAATGGTGGCACTACAATGTTGCATAAAATGAATTGGGGCACTGTAGGTGTAATGTGAACGTGGGCACTACTTTGGGGCATAAATTGAACTAGGGCACTACTATTGGTAATATCATTACTAGGCACAAAAATGGGATATACAATTTAATAATTTAGGGCACTATGAAGCATAAAATTAACTAGGCACTACTATGGATCATAAAATCAACAACTGGTGTCGAATGAGCATTGGGGTGGGAGCACCTTCAAAATGTTGCTATGGGGCCTTCAAAGTTTTGGCTATACCCCTCAACACATGGCGATGTCATGATGTACACAGAGCAGTGACATCTAAGTTTTTGACCCATACTGTACATGAGGGCTCCTCCATACTGGTCAAGGCATTTTAGTAGACCAATGGATTCATTTACTAAGCGGTAATTTATTGTGTGGTTTGACAACTACTATAAATTAGATGAGGTTTTAAGATTTAAACCACAATATTTACTATCCTGCAGTTTGGAGGCTGAAAACTCAAACAGGATCCTAAGTACTGAGGTTTGCAATCCCCTATACCACATGCTGCACCAGCCAAACTGCATTATAAAACTAGACATGAAATTCATAAATGTATCACAGCCAATAATTTAGCCAGCGGTGGTATTGCTATGCGGATGTCTATCAGAGAATCAAATGACAATCAACCATATGGTCTTAAACACTGGAAAAGGGTCAAAAATGATTGTTCAATTTGTTCAAATTGGTTAAATTAGTTTGATTTAACCAATTAGTCTGACCAACTATTTTTGCCTGTTTTCCAGTGTTTGTGAGTAAATAGTCAGTGTACTGCGGTGAGGTGAGGCAGAGCCTTTCCTGTCATACTTAGGAGTTTTGACTATAAATATTATAAGAAAGATTTTAAAAAAGATTATAAATATCATCCTTGTTTTATTTTAAGAATTTTTTATAGTCAAAACTCTGGAGTAAAAAGTGTATGGCAGGTGAGGCACTGCCTCTTCTGTCTAACTGTTCTGCACATCCCTAATCAAAACACGCCATATATCCAGCACTATATACTGCTGTACCTTTGTATAAGGTCCACATGAACCCTCAGGCCAGTGCATCCCCAGCCATCTACCTCACCGGACGTCACTGTAATATATAGTATATGCCCAGCATAAGTAATGTGAATTGATGACCTGATATAACATAGCTGAGATGCTAATGATTAAAGTTCTTTCAGCTGGAGAGCTTAGTACACAATCAGCCAATCAGAAATGACCAGCTGGAGCTGCTTGTTGTCACCAGTATTGTGTATGGTTGCACCAGTATTCCAGCCACCGCAAGAGATATATCTCCAGGCAGGTGTATCTACCTTCAGGTCTGCATCAGTTATAATTATGAGAACACGCCCCGTATCCTTCCCTTCCTCATGCCACTGCTCCAGGGCCTAAAGCTGGCCATACATCTAATGGGGGTTATCCACTTAGCAATTTAGCCAAGCGATTGCACGATAACGACATCGTTATCGTGCAATCGCTTGCAAATCGCGCATTCATCATGCATGTTTTGGTCAGAAGCGACCAGTGATGCGTGTGCCCGCTGGTCGCTTCTGACATCCGACATCGCCCGTATATGCAGGTATGTGCCGGGACTGAACAAGTGAACGTTCAGTCTAGGCACATCACTAGCTATACAAATGACAGCATGATTGCAATGTCGTAATCGTGCTCTCGCTTGAATATCGTCAAGTGGATACCCCCTTAAAGATTATCTGTCCAACCAGCCAACTAGTTGATTGGTTGGAATGAAAATCTGGTAAGGTATGAGAGCAAATGACAATCAGCAATATGCTCCCAAATACCGGAAAATGGCCAAAAACTGATGTTAGAACAAATTGTTTAGATCAAACATTTAACAAACTGTTTTCATCTGTTTTCTGGCATAACGTTACCAGATTTTCATTCCAACCAATCAACAAGTTGGCTGGTTGGATGTAAGTTGGTCTAGTGTGTGGCCAGCTTAAGAAATAATAAGGCATACCTCCCAAAATGACCTCCAGGAGGGACACAATGCTCTGGTCCTGGACTTCCCTGGTAAGAGGTGGGGCTGCAGCGCAGTTCAAATTCAAATAGGGGAGTCACACCAACTGTCATTTCACACACTGCCAAACATCACTGGCTGGGACTCACTGGCAGTTGGTGTGACTCCCCTATTTGAATTTTGGACTGTACAGCAGCCCCAACCCTGGAGCCGCCTCTAATCATAAATTACCAGGGAAGTCCAGGACCAGAGCATTGTGTCCCTCCTGGAGAGGGTCATGTTGGGAGGTATGTATAAGTACAAGAAGTGCCAAAATTTGAATATGGGGGTATATGCACATTTTATAGTATGTAGATACTGTATGAAAATGTGTATCTGACTCAAAACAATAGATGTACGTCCAACACTACATGAGGCTCACTCTGTATATATTTCCACAGATGCATAGTATGGGCCTGAATGTATCACAGACACACACAGCGCACAGATAATACACATCACTGCTGTGTGTAATGATCACATTTCTGCTCATCCCAATTATGTTTTGATTTATTGACATGTAGTCATCACATTGTATTTACTATTAACCCCCAATGCCCTGCATGAGATACTTGGCAGTGCCCACCCCCCTCTGCCAGGGCACCTAGTGATGTCACAGTAGCAGCTGATGATGTCACTATTGGAGGTGTGATGGGTATAACAAGGCAGCTGGATGCTTCCTGTGTTATATCTGATATTGCTGGACTAGTGACAGTACAGATATTTCTCTTCTCATTTCTGAGTGGATAAAATGATATTACGATGAAGAAGGCGGGAAATAACCATCCTAAGCACCATCAAATGACTGTAAGTATCTCTTATAGAGCCATGGCCTCACCGTATTACTGATGGTTACTGGTAATAGGTCACTGCTATATGATTTCATATAAGTTCAGAGTTAAATACATTAGTTTTAAAATCTCTCTTTTTCTTTGTATTTATACTATTTATTATTTACTATTAATATTTGTTTTGCTTAGTAGCTTTCCAGACTTTCTAATATTTATGTTAAGGTTCTGATTACAAATTATTTTAAATAAAAGCAAAAATATTATGAAATGTTATACAAGGGGAAGTGCATCTATATTACTGTTTGCTTTGCTTTATATCAGTGGTTTTTGCCACTATAGGGAGATTATCTTGGCATTAAAAATCCTGTATTGTTCTTATGTCTGTTTCATTATTTCACAGGTCGCTCTGCGCATCCGTCCATTTAATAGGACAGAGGCTAAGAGCAGCGCCCGATGCATTATACACCAGCTCGGGCTGCAGGTAACAAAATGCTAATAACATTATTTTTATTTAAACAACTTAATTAGTTTAACATTAAACACAATTAATTATAAAATTGTTTTCTTACCAATAAATTATTCTTAGATTTATTATTTGTTCAAATTTCACTTTACAGCACATTTATGTATTTGATTTTTCACACTGATATATATATATATATATATATATATATCTGTGTTTATAAATATGATAAAAAGATGTTTTGCTTTGTGTATCAGAGGTGGAACGCTATCCACAGTCCCCATATACCCATAAGCAAATCAGAGTAATGACCTGCTGCACAGATAGTGCACAAGTAATGGGGGAATCATGGATCATTGCTGGACTAGGCAAATGCTGGGCCTGCTGTAAAACACCATTGCAGGCTCCTAAGCTGCTCCTCCCTCTTACTAACCAGCTGATTATGTTTGTCAGACAGGGGTGTGACCCCACAGACCAGTAGAAAGTGGTGATCTCTCTGCTTGTGGCTTCCTATTGGTCTGCGTGGTCACACCCCCTAGGCTGCACATGAAGCACCAGCTATTGCTATATCCTATGAAGATAGTGTGAGGAGAAGATGTGTCTATGTTTATACTGCAGAGAGGCCGGACAACATCTTCCATCTTGCCCTATCTGCCCAATCCAGGGCTCTCGGTTAAGTAGGGATAATAGATGTCATGCACATATTTTATGGACAGTAACAATTCCCTCCAATAAGGAGGTTATGCTGAGAATTGTAGTTCCACAATAGGTAGCAAACCACTTGAGGCACAAACCAATAAGTTATTATTATATGTCTCACTTAGAGTTGGAAGGACCGCCAAGCTTATGAGTTAGACCATTCTGTGTCTTAAGGGCCTAAGAACCAGTGACTAGGAGAGTTTATATAGATATCAGCAGAATGTTCCTGGAAACTTCCTGAAATGCTGACAAATATGACCCTATACTCCCAGATCACGTCCCCATGTGTGACTTTGCTTTTATCCATTAATTATAAACTGGATTTAAGATCTTCTGCTCCAGCCGCAGAGGTGCTTATAGGGCCTGGTGACATATAGTGAACATGTCTTCTCTTTCCTTACAGACAGTATTACTGCAGGACCCTGGCGAGGATCCTGATGACGTCCTGCGTTGCTGCAGGACCAGGGAGAGGACGTTCACCTATAATGAGGTGTTTGATCAGGCAGCTACCCAGGTGATTGTAATCCTAAATTATTTACAATGAATAATAACAGTTAATAGTATATATAACATAGTACTCGGGAACATCCTATGAGAGGAGGGTTCCTATGTGCTGTCTCTGAATGGGTCCCCCCCAAACCATTGTATGTGAGGTGTAGTCTCCGGTACTGTGCCAGAGCCTATTGTGCAGGCATACTGTATATCTCTGGTAAATGGCACCACAAGGTAGATTTCTTTTGAGGTGGCCGCATGGTAAGTACATACAATGGATATATGGAGTGCGGTGTGGGCCCCCCTGGATCCAGGTGCCCATGTGCACCACACACCCTACACCCATTATACATATGGCAGCGCTGCTCATGCTGCATCCTGTAAAGGGAATAAAATAGCGCATGAGAACAATTTATCATCATATGTGACTGTAGCATCAGCCAGTAATGCTTGTACAGCTGCCATTTCTCCTTATCAGTATAGAGCATATTTTTACATTATTTTCATGATTGCTTATGTAGCATCAATAAATGTGTCTCATTTCAGGAGCATGTCTATCAGTCCACCATGAAGAACCTAGTGGATGATATTATCTCAGGGTACAGTGCTGCTATATTTGCATACGGCCCAACAGGTAATATTAATGTTATTAATACATAAGTCTAATTGTTTATATTGTATGTGTAAAAGTAGTGAGCTGGTATAATGAGTGGTGGTAAAACATGTGACCATCTGTACTGTTAGTAACTGTGAGCTAGTAGTTTCCTTATGGGCTGTGTAATTATCCAGGTGGTTACAGAAAGTGAGGCGTTAGGTACATGGCACAATCCGGGTCTGAGCACTGAATCCTCAGTCTAGTGATGACAGATACAGGATAATAGAGGAACATTTAATTGAAAATATCCAATAAGGGCACAAGTCCTAGTTATTAAGAATAACTCTTCTATTTGGGGCATGGTAATAGCATGAGAATGGTGACAAGTGTGGTAGTTAGAAGGTAAATTTAATTAACCAAAATATTGTTATAGATTTGGTCTATAGTCTAACAGTATATTACACTATAGCTGTACAGGTAAAAGTATTGGATCACATAACTATGTTACAATGTTGTTTTGTGTTTAATAAAAAAAGCCCCCAAATGTGCACATTTTAGATTTTTATATAGTGTCTTAAATTATGTTTAGTACATTGTAATGGTTACATTGTCAGCCTGTGATAGGCTGTGGTTACCACTGCTTCTAACTCCCACTGACCAGGGAATAGGTGCACCCATCACCAAATGTGGAGGCAGCATTTTATGGGCAGAATAAACATACAATAGAGCACAGTCTATCCATTCACTAACAACCGGTGACATCCCTGAGAGAGTGACCTGATGAGCAGCATCCTGATGAATATTGGCTTAGTCACATGATGTCTGTTACTGTTCATTACTGACATGACACATTGTATAACTACATATCTGCCATTATTATTGTAACATCAGTGAGTATATGCTAAATACCTTTATATTTATCACAGGCACCGGGAAGACCTTTACTATGATGGGCAATGGTCATGAGCCTGGAGTGATATTTCGTGTTCTGAAAGATCTATATAAGACCATTGAGGTGCAGAGAGGGCAGAATAAGTTCTCAGTGTCAGTGTCCTATGCTGAGGTAAGTATGTGAGGAATATGTGCTTGGTTTATATTCTATGTGTCTTATATAGAGGTGGATGGAACTCTGGGGGTTGGCATAAGATATGCATTTACATACTGCACATACACGGGCAGCGGTGAGCATACATAGGCCAAGTAAACTGCAGCACAATTAGACATGACACATAGGCAGATTTTGGGTTATGTGTCTATTGCCGGTACTGGAGGGCCGGATGTAACTACACAGAGTGATGATAACTGTTAGCAGCGCTATCCTCTGATTGGCTGATTGTGTCTCTACCCCATCAGCTGATAGTAGTAGATTCATTAGAATCACGGCTATGTTATATGGAGTCACGGCAATATATTCACTTTACTTAATTGATACCACTAGGACTACTGCAGGACACAATCATCTCACTTGAGGTTTGAATAAGGTAACAACAGATGTTTGTATTATTATTATTATTATTATTATTATTATTATTATTATTATTATTATTATTATCCTTTATTTATATGGAGCCACAAGGATCACACAGAGCCTAACAAAGTACATAAACATTTGAGCAGACAAGAAAACAGTGTCTTACAGTACAAGACAATGCTGGGCAAATACATTGTATATAAATATTGCTGCAACAGCGGTCATAACACTGATATAAGTAGCACAGTGGCAGAAGACAAGGGTTAGGTGCTGTATATAATAGTAAGGGAAGGAAAAGCATATGGGGAAGAGGGCCCTGCTCGTGGAAGCTTATATTCTAAATGGTGGGGCAGACAGACAGGGGAGACAGATGGGGATAGATAGTGAGCATGGGACAGAGTGTTAGGATGAGGGATGGAAGGCTTTGATGAAGATGTGCATCTTGAGAGCCTGTTTGAAGTTTTATAGAGAGGGGGAGAGGTAGAGAATTATTAGAGATAGGGAGCAGCCTGTGCAACATCTTGGAGGCAGTTATGGGAAGAAGCAATCAGTTGGCAGGAGAAGCAGCATTCATTAGTAAAGCAAAGAGAGCAGATGGGAGTGTGAAGGGAGATGAGGTCAGAGATGTAACTGAGGGAGGACTATGTGATGGCTTTGTAAGTGAGTGTGAGGAGCTTGAATTGGGTTCTGAAAGGGAAGGGCTTGTAGGAGAGGGGAGGCAGATGTAGTACATGTGGAGATGAAGATAAGCCGGGCAGCAGCATTGAGGACAGATTGGAGAGGAGAGAGACAGTAGTCAGTGAGGCCAGATAGAAGGAGGTTACAGTAGTGCAATCTGGAGATGACCAGTGAGAGGATGAGGGTCTTAGTAGCACTGAGGGTGAGAAAGGGTCTGATCCTGGAGATATTCTTGAGATGGAAATGGCAGGACTGTGCAAGGTGCTAAATGTGTGGTTAGAATGTGAGGGAAGAGTAAAAGATAACTCCAAGACAGTGCACTTGGGAGCTAGAGAAGATGGTTGTGCCATTAATAGATAATGAAATTATGGGTAGTGAGGTTATGTGGGAGGGTGGGAAGATGATCAGTTCTGTTTTAGACATATTAAGTTTAAGAAAGCGCTGGGACATCTAGGAAGAGATAGCAGAGAGACAGAGATACGAGTGAGGAGAGAGGGGGAGAGGTCAGGTGAGGAGAGGTAGATCTGACTATCATCAGCATAGAGATTATATTGGAGGCCAGAAGAGCTGATGAGCTCACTTAGAGAGGACTTATAGAGGGAGAATAGGAGAGGTCCAAGAACAGAACCTTGGGGGGTGGTAATGCAGTTGTAAACAATATGCACAAGGAGTCTGGGGAAAAAGGGAGGAGATAGATGAGTCGGTAGTTGGAGAGAGTGCTAGGATCAATGGGTTTTTTAAGAATGAGGGTAATAAGGCCATGCTTGAATGCAGAGGGGACAGTGCCAGATGAGAGGGAGAGATTGAGGAGTGGGCAAGATGGGAACAGGCAGAAGGAGAGAGTATTTAAAATCATTTCATTTTATCTGCAATCACTATCTGTGTACACTATATGAATCATGCCACTTAACCATTAATTAATTGTGTAAAAATGTGGTAATGCTAATAGCACTATCAATCCACATCACTACACCATCTCTGTGTTATTGTGCGCTATACACACTTATTACACCTGACATACACCTGCAGCAAATGCTGTATTTCAGCTGGATGCATTGTGAGATGATTCTGGCCCAACAAATGCATGAAATAAGCTGTTTATATGTCCTCCTTACGTACATTCTGCCCACATATGAAGCCAACTGCCCCCTATATATAATAACATGTAATAATATGTACTTGGGCATAACTAGCAATTACCAGGCCCGTAACAAAAGTTTGAGGGGGAAATTAAGACCCCCTACTCTGATTTTTTGAAAATGCATGAGGACTGGTGCAGACCTGAAAGCTAAGATGGGCTGCTGCCCTGTATGTACATTCCCCTAATACCCTTTCTTCATGATATACAGCATCTGGAGAACTACAAGTAACACATGCTCTTTCCAGAGAGTAATTGTGGATTACACACTTGTGCTTGTATTGTAGAGAGTGATTATTCCTTGTATTACAGAGAGTGATTATTCCTTGTATTGTAGAGATTGATTATTCCTTGTATTGCAGAGAGTGATTATACCTTCATGACTTTTGCAGGTCTACAATGAAACCATTCGGGATCTGCTAAGACCGTCCTCTGGATGTTTGAAGCTTAGAGAGGATCCCTACGGCAACACCAAGATAGAAGGGATTGCAGAGTTCTTCCCCAGCAGTCCTGAAGAGGTGACTATCATTAGTCTGTGCTACCCTTATGCAGCATCCATGCATCACCACTAGTCATCCCTGTCTATATTATTATTATTATTATTATTATTATTATTTATCATGTTTTATTTATAAGGCACCACAAGGGTTCTGCAGCACTGAACAAGGGGGAAATGACAATGTTGTCTGTAAAGAACCTATTAATGTGTGTATGAATAAGCAGAGCCCATGACTATGTGATCGCTGGTGTAGTGACCCTGCTGTAGCTATAACACATGGGCAAGTGTAACTTTATGAGTTGTTTTGTGTAACCACAAGAGTGTTGGTGCATCTATATTACTTTCTTTTTCAGGCCATCGCATTACTGACTAAAGGGAATAAGCGCCGCTCTAAGGCAGCCACAGCTGCCAATAAGAACTCATCCCGCTCCCATGCTATTGTACAAGTCACCGTACAGCAGACGAGCAATGATGGAGTGTGCACGGGCCGGCTGTACATGGTAGACCTGGCGGGATCAGAGCGAGCATGCCAGGTACCACTTGTATTTTACATCTCATTATCATTTCTATGTATTTCCCCTGCAATGCCAAAGAGGTAACTATCGTAAGAGTTTGCTATCCTTCTGCAGTGTTCATGCTTCACCACTAGTCATCACTGTCTACTCTACCGAGAGAATATTTGTCAGTCACATCAGTCCCTGGCCCATTGCAGCTTACACTCTAATTTCTCTAACACACACAAACACAGAACCCAGGCAATCACAAAGAGGAACATACAATGTGTTTTCAGGAATATAGAAGGTTACTAAAGCTGCACTAAGCTAAATGCTTTGGTGTTGCACCAGTAAGCACAGATAGTCCACTCAGAGCATGGCTGGGTGTGTGCCTACTATCCGCTCTAAGGGAACGCCTCTGCAACCTAGAGAACAATCTCCAGATGTGCACTGTGCAAGATTTTGTTCCAGTCCTGCTCTGTATGATGAGGGACAGCGGTGCCCCAACACCATACATATTATGCTAGGGACACCTTCACTCCTCCCAACTCCTCTCCTTCTCCCTTATATTCTTCTGCTCGTCTGCAAATGTCACCACCTTGTTTGGTAGAGTTAAATACACAAAAAGAAATACAATTGCACAACTCCAAATTAACTGATTATATATAAATAAATACATTTTTGCAGTAAATAGAGGTTTTTGGCATAATCTTGGTACAGGTTATGGGCCTACCTACCACATCCGGGTAACCTCTGTAGGGTAGGTCCCCAACATACTAGGGTTCAAATCCAGAGCACAGGACAGCCCCAAACTAGCCCAGCTAAGCCATCCCAAGGCACCGCTGCAATAAGAAAAGTGAAGTGTAAAGGAAATAGATAAGAGCAGCCGCAGCTGCATATAAGAAAAAAAAAAGTGAAATACATATATAAAAAACAGACAGTGAGGCATTAAAATGTGTTATACTGTGGTGCCCTGAAGCAGATCAACCAAAGCAATCCAGGGGGACCCGCGCCCCAAAAATGAACCAAAGCTGCACTACAGTCTAAATATTTATATGCACCTGCGGCTGCTCTTAACTATTTCCTTTACACTTCACCTTTCTTATTATAGCGGTGCCTTGGGGTGGCTTAGCTGGGCTAATTTTTGGTAAAGTTGAACCCTGATGAAAATCTAGATGCACTTGCACACAGAGCCGTAACAGGGCATAATTGAACTCTGTGCCACCCCTGCCTCCTGAGTGCACCATGTCATGATGTTGCATGTACTGTATGACATCATTATGTCATGCAGTGGGACTGTGGTTGGCAGCTCCAATAAGGACAGCACTGGCTGGGTGCCCTCAGAATGTCCTATGGGCAGCTATTTTCCTGTGCAGGGTGCCCATCTGGAGTGTCCGCAGGATGCTCCTCGGGTGCTGCAGCAGCAATCCTGGCAGCAGAGTTCCAGGCACCCTGCTAGCCAGGAGCAAGGGCCGTGGGGTGGCACTGGTGGCCCATAGCTAGTTGTCACCCTGCTTGCACAAATTGAGGCACATGATGAGAGCAAAGCTGCTCTTGCACTGTGCAATATAAATGACATCCAGTATGTGTATAATTATCAGAGAGCTAAGTAGTCCCAGGGTAGTCCTGTCCTGTATTCTGAGGTGCCATGTAATGTTAGCTCTTTTCTTTGATTAAAGCTCTTATGAATGTTGTAATTTGTTTTTGCCTCTGTTTGTAGTGAAGGAGATATAACAGAGCCTTTCATGTTTATAGCTCTTTCTCTCATACTTGTAGTACGCCCTAAGCGTGGCCTTTCTCCCCTTAGAGCCGTGATTCCCAATCTGTTACCGGCCACCTCCCCCCTGTTACTTACATTTATTTCAGTGACCCCCAACCACCCCAGAGACATTACTCATAACAAATTATATACATTTTTGTTAATGTAATTTGTAATTAATAACATAAACCAGTATCATATTAATGATACTAATAATAGAATTACATTTTTTTAGTAGCTTGGGTTAAATTACATACAGTAAGAAAAGCATTTCAGCCAATGTCACTAACTAAAACAAAAGTGAATGAATATATACTGTCTTAGGACACAATTGGAGTGAATTGTGTAAATAGTTTAATCATAGTTTATGTGTTTGTACCACATCCACACTGTGACTGAAGTCAGATGTGTCTTCATTATCTTTTCTGTTTCTATGTCAGACTAAGAACACTGGTCAAACCCTGAGAGAAAGTGGCTATATAAACCGCTCCCTTCTGGCCCTAAGGAACTGCATTATGGCGCTTCGCAAAAAACCCGGCAGCCATATCAATTATCGGGACAGCAAATTGACCTGGCTGCTAAAGGTATGTTATTACTATGAGATTTCCTACATACATATGACCATACACCTGTACCTGATGTCAGGGCCAATAATAAGAGAGAAGGGCCCTGTGTGCAGTCTCCATGCAGGTCTCCCCCTTCTCTTACAGGCACATGCACTAATTATACTCTGGCTCTGCACTTTCTCTGCTGGGCATGTGCGGGACTCTAGAAATATGGCACCCATGTCATTGTCCCGGTGACTACATTGGTGATTACAGCAGCACTGGCAGAGTGTTCAGTATAAGTTATGGATGCAGGGTGTGCGTTGTGAGGCCACTGGACATGTACACCATATACCCTGCACCCCTTATAGATACACCCAGGGGCGTATTTATGATGGGTGCAGGGTGTGCAGTTCAGGGAGGGCCCGCACCGCACATCCTGCACCCATACTTTTTTTATACTTACCTCTTCTAGGTCCCATGGAGTAGCGCTACACAAAACGCCTGGAAAATGACTGCCGCGGCCATTTTCCCAGCGTTTTGTGCATGCGCAGTAGGAAGTCACAGGGAAAATGGCTGCCACACCATTTTCCCAGTGACATGCGCATGTGCTGTAGACTCTGGGCACACTCTAGTACCTTGAGCCTACTGCTGCTGTCTGTTTGCTGACGGTAGCCGGGGAGAGAGGAGGGGTCCCCGGATGCTGAGTGAACATTGGCCCCCTCCTCTTTTAATGCGCCCCTGGATACACCCATGGCTGATGTATAAGTGGCATTAGTCACTTCTTAGATATCTTTTTGGGGATACAAGCTGTTAGGAATATGAGACTTTATTATGCCCTGGTACTAATGGGGTGTGCGTTAGTGTATGGGGGTGTGGCCACAGCCCATTTGTAAATGCTGAGGCCCTGTGTAAAGGGGGTGTGGCCACAGCATCCACGCCGGAACCCCAGTCATCAGGAATATTACTCCTAACACATTGTTCTGCTGTTTTATCTCAGGCTGCAATCAATCATGATATTAGTAATTAGTGCAATCATTTGTTTCTCACAAACATAGTATAAAACAATAGTAATAGATCGTTAAACTGCTCATTACAATATGTAAGGATTCCTCAGTGATCTCTCCTATAACCAGAGCTTTATTTATCACAGGGCGCACTGAGTGGCAGGAGCAGAATGGTGATGATCACACACATCAGCCCTGCGGATGCTGCCTATGAAGACTCTCACAGCACACTCACCTACGGGAGCAAGGCCAAGCACATCAAAACACTGGTGAGCAGCCCCCAAGGGGTAACTACATATTTATCTATGTTACTGGGTATAACTGTGGTGGAACAAGGGATTTATTATTAAAGAAAACAAACATTATGAACATTCAAAATCAGTTTTATTAGAATATTGGTTGGAATGTGACCTTTTACTTTCTACTAGAACTTTAGCTGCAAATTAAAATATGTTAAAAATATATAATACAGACTCAATCAGTGATAAAAGCTACGTCTGTGGTATTACATGTCTGTGTGAGGACACGTAGGTTACCCATCCATAATCTCCTCTCTCCCTGTTTTCTCTGAGTGTGCCGGTGCCCAGTAACTAACTCTCTGCTGTCACCCTTCCTCCTGCAGGTGGAGAGGAACCGTGTTTGTGCTGCCCACAAAATCCCCAAGGCTACAGGAGAAAACAAAGTGCAGCTGAAAGACCCTCGTCCTCCAGGTATTTTTGTTTCTTGTAATGAAAAGATTGAGGGGTCTGTTTATCATAGTTGAGGACTAACAATCTGCATCACCACTTATCACAGCAATACAGATTGTAGTTACACCACAAGTTACCATGCTGGGTGGTTGGGAGGTATGTACATACAGTACGCTGGTCTTTACAGTTGCAGATTAGGCAAAGGAAGCAACTGACCTAGGAACAATAGGAACAAATAGGCAGTGGTGTCACAAGGGGGTACGGGCCACACCTGGCTGCCACCTGCCGAAGGGTGAGAGCAAGATGCAGATTCCCTCCTCAGTGACAGGAGCCGGGCACTGCACTGTAGTATTAAGTGCAGCACTCGGCTCCGGATACTGTGAGGAAGCAGGCACTGCACACAGGACAGAGCAGTCTGCACCTCCTGCACCCACCCCCAGTAAAAGCAGCACTGAATAACAGGGTTCAGGCTGTGAGACCATGCCCCCTCCCGTGAGGCCATGCCCACTGTTCACAAGACCATGCCTCTTTTTGACAGTGCGCACAGCATCCCTCCCTGCACCAGGTAACAACTGAAGCAAAACATATACCAGACATAGTAGTGACTGTACTGTTTATATATTTTTTTCCACAGAGCCAGCCCATAAGGACAAAGCCCCCAGTTCCAGTAACACTGGTTCTATGAGACGCTCTGAGTAAGTACTTTGTGCAGATATCGCATGAACAATATGTAAGAATATGATTTATGGATGGAAATGTAAAATTATGAAAATTAGTGTAATTAATAGATATGAATAGATTGTGATGAAGTATTTTTTTATCTATTGCTATATAAATGTTAATCATAATTCAGCATAATATCTAGCTATGGGTACATTATTATATTATACTAATCTTAGGTATTGGTACATTCTCATGGAGTCCTTTAGGTGCAAATGTGTCTGTTTTCACTTTTTAGGGCTTTGCTGCCTAAATTGTCATCTGTAGTCCCTATGCCAAGAAAAGACCTGGCAGTATCTGAGCCAGTGGTTCCTATGCCAAGAGAAGACCTGGCAATACCTAAGGCCATGGTCCCCATGCCAAGAGAACACCTGGCAGTACCTGAGCCAGTGGTTCCTATGCCAAGAGAAGACCTGGCAGTACCTGAGGTCGTGGTCTCCATGCCAAGGAAACACCTGGCAATACCTGAGCCAGTGGTTCCTATGCCAAGAGAAGACCTGGCAGTACCTGAGGCCGTGGTTCCTATGCCAAAAAAACACCTGGCAGTACCTGAGGTAAGTGCTATCAGTGTCATTATGGTTACTTACCTTTTCTTATGTCCTAATATTTATATATCTCTTTGTCATACAATGTAATGCTTATTACACTGAGATTTAAATCTTATATTACTACACAAGTGTCACAATTTATACACAATATGAGAAAGGAAAAATAAGTTTCTTGTAATACAAATGATCTTGCAAAAACATAGTCCATTATAATTGTAAATGAAATAAAAATAATTGGTAGTGGACAAGTCTATGGCCGCAATTTAATTCAAAAAGATGATGAATAGCCCAGGGAGGGAGCTCCCAGTGCTAATCAATTCAGCCTGATGTTTGGCCAGGGGCGTATCTATAATGGGTGCAGGGTGTGCGGGGAACATGGGCCCCTGGGTCCAGGGGGGCCCCGCACCACACACCCTGTACCCATAGAATTACTTACCTCTCCGGAGTTCCGCATCGGCGCAGGGGTCCGACGCTGTAAAAACGACTGGAAAATGTCTGCCGCGGCCATTTTCCCATCATTTGCGCATGCGCAGTACAGCGGCAGCCATTTTCCCGCTGACCAGTGCATTCTCTATAGACTCTGGGTGCACTCTAGTGCCCAGAGTCTATAACTCCGGCGCAGGCCGCGCACAGCTCAGTGCACTGCCGGATGCTGGACAGAGAGGAGGGGGCCCGTGTCAGAGACTGGCACCACTAAAGTAATTCTCGCACCCTCCTGGGGTTATGAGGAGAAATCCGACAACACCTTCGCGGCCGACACTTTAGTCGGAGAATGCCGGTTCTCGCAACTAATCACCCATGTTATGTTACGAGAACTGGCATTCTCTGACTTAACAGCATGCTGAATTGAATCGCAGCCAATAAGATTTAGCTAAACATATATAAAACTAAGAAATGTGAACAAAGGCATGAAATACATCTAAATAAAACTAGTAAAACAAATATATTCAAATTATATATAATATATCTAGTCATTCTTTATAGTATTATAGAATTCAATACTGAAATTCAGCTGCCAATTAAAATATGTTAATAATATATAGTACAGGCTCAATCAGTGATAAAAGCTACACCTGTGGTATTACATGTCTGTGTGAGGACACATAGGTTACCCATCCATAATCTCCTGTCTCCCTGTGTACTCTGAGTGTGCCAGTGCCCAGTAACTAACTCTCTGCTGTCCACCCTTCCTCCTGCAGGTGAAGGCGCACCATCTGAGTCTGGCCCACAAGATCCCTGAAGGTGCCAGAGCAATCAATGTTCAGTTGGGACTCGTCCATCAGGTATTCTTGTACAATGTAATTAAAAAGTTTAAAGGGTCTGTTTATCATAGTTGTGGACTAACAATCTGCATCACGGTTTATCACAGCAATACAAATTGTAGTTACCCAGCAAGTTACCATGCTGGGACAGTGGGATGTGTGTATGTATGCTGGTCCTTACAGTTGTGCAATACTTATCTACTGTATGTTACTGGGTATAACTGTGGTGGAACAAGGTTAGCCATCCATAATCTCCTGTCACCCTGTTTTCTCTGAGTGTGCCGGTGCACAGTAACTAACTCTCTACTGTGTATCCTTCCTCATGCAGGTGGAGAGGAACTGTGTGTGTGCCCCCCACAAAATCCCTCAGGCTACAAAAGAGGGCAAAGTGCAGCTGAAAGACCCTCATCCTCCAGGTATTTTTGTATCTTATATTGAAAACATTAAAGGGGCCTATCCATTAGAAGATGTATTTCTGAAGGGATGAAAGAAAAAAGATATCCCTTGAAAATTCCAGTGATTGTGCTGAACGATATCTGTCATGTACATGACAGATTTTGGCAAACGACGAATGATGAACGATATCGCATGACATCATTCAGGGAGTGGATTTTTTTCTCTACAGCGCTCTGTAGCTGCTGCTAATATCGTTCGTCGTTTACCGTATATAAGCTGCACAATATTACTAATATCGTAGAGCTATATGCGATAATTGATCAACATGTTGGAGAGATGATGGATGCGATTTATCGGCCGCAGGAGTGCACATCTGTCATCATTCAGGGTCTATCCATTAGCAGTTATAATGAACGATTGAACGATATATTGTTCAATCGTTCATTTTATCTGCTAATGGGATAGGCCCCTTAAGAGGTCGGTTATCATAGTTGAGGACTAACAATCTGCATCACCACTTATCGCATCAATACAGATTGTAGTAACACCACAGGTTACCATGCTGGGGGGGTTGGGAGGTATGTACATATGCTGGTCTTTTTAGTTACAGATTAGGCAAAGGAAGCAACTGACCCAGGAACAATAAGAACAAATAGGGGTTCCAAACTATAATCCATTGACTAACTGATGCAAAATATATACCAGACATAGTAGTGACTGTACTATTTCTGTATTCTTTTCCCAAGAGCCAGCCCATAAGGACCATAAGGACAAAGCCCCCGGTTCCAGTAACGCTGGTCCTATGAGACGCTCTGAGTAAGTACTTTATGCTGATATCACATGAACAATAAGTAACAATATGATTTATGGATAGAAATGTAAAATTAGTGTAATTTATAGATAAGAATAGTTTTTTATGAAGTATTTTTTAGCTATTACTATATAAATGTTAATCACAATACACCATAATATGTAGCTATGAGTACATTATTATATTGTGCTAACCTTAGCTATTGTTACAATTGCACCTAAAGGACTCCAAGGAGAATGTATCTGTTTTCTCTTTTTAGGGCTTGGCTGCATAAACTGCCCCCTGTGGTCCCCATGCCAAAAAACCACCTGGTAGTACCTGACGCTGTGGTCCCCATGCCAAGAAAACATCTGGCAGTACCTGAGGCTGTGGTCCCCATGCCAAGAAAACACCTGGCAGTACCTGAGGCCGTGGTTCCCATTCCAAGGAAACACCTGGCAGTACCTGAGGTCTTGGACCCCATGCCAAGAAAACACCTGGCAGTATCTGAGGCCGTGGTCCATAAGCCAAGAAAACACCTGGCACTACCTGAGGCCATGGTCCCCATGCCAAGAAAACACCTGGCAGTACCTGGGGTAAGTGCTTTCAGTGTCATTGTGGTTACTTACCTTTTTCTTATGTCCTAGTATTCATATCTCTTTGTCATACAATGTAATACTTATTACACTGACATTTACATCTTATATTACTCCACAAGTGTCACAATTTATACACAATATGAGAAAGGAAAAATAAGTTTCTTGTAATACAAATGATCTTGCAAAAACATAGTCCATTATAATTGTAAATGAAATAAAAATAATTGGTAGTGGACAAGTCCAAGGCAACGATTCAATTCAATGCGAAGAAGAATAGCCCCGGGAGGGAGCTCCCAGTGCTAATCAATTCAGCCTGATGTTTGACCGGCTAAAGTAATTCTTCTTGCACCCTCCTGGGGGTGCGAGGAGAAATCCAACAACAGCCTCGCGGCTGGAACTTTAGATGGACAATGCCGGTTCTCGCAACTAAACACCCATGTTAAGTCACGAGAACCGGCATTCTCCGACTTAACAGCGCGCTGAATTGAATCGCAGCCAGTAAGATTTAGCTAAATATATAAAACTAAGAAATGTGAACAAAGGCATAAAATACCTCTAAATAATACTAGAAAAACAAATATATTCCAATTATATATAATATATCTAATCATCCTTTGTAGTATATAACTAAATACTGAAATTCTATTAGAAATTCAGCTGCCAATTAAAATATGTTAATAATATATAGTACAGGCTCAATCAGTGATAAAAGCTACACCTGTGGTATTACATGTCTGTGTGAGGACACATAGGTTACCCATCCATAATCTCCTGTCTCCCTGTGTACTCTGAGTGTGCCAGTGCCCAGTAACTAACTCTCTGCTGTCCACCCTTCCTCCTGCAGGTGAAGGCGCACCATCTGAGTCTGGCCCACAAGATCCCTGAAGGCGCCAGAGCAATCAATGTTCAACTGAGACTCGTCCGCCAGGTATTCTTGTACCATGTAATTAAACATTTAAGGGGTCTGTTTATCATAATTGTGGACTAACAATCTGCATCATGGTTTATCTCAGCAATACAAATTGTAGTTACCCCGCAAGTTACCATGCTGGGACAGTTGGGATGTGTGTACGTATGCTGGTCTTTACAGTTGTGCAATACTTATCTACTGTATGTTACTGGGTATAATTGTTGTGGAACAAGGGATTTATGGGGACATGTGGGTTACCCATCCATAATCTTCTGTCACCCTGTTTTCTCTGAGTGTGCCGGTGCCCAGTAACTAACTCTCTACTGTCCACCCTTCCCCCTGCAGGTGGAGAGGAACCGTGTGTGTGCCCCCCACAAGATCCCTGAGGCTACAGGAGAAAACAAAGTGCAGCTGAAAGATCCTCATCCTCCAGGTATTTTTGTATCTTATAATGAAAAGATTTAGAGGTCGGTTTATCATAGTTGTGGACTAACAATCTGCATCACCACTTATCACAGCAATACAGATTGTAGTTACACCACAAGTTACCATGCTGGGTGGTTGGGAGGTATGTACATATGCTGGTCTTTACAGTTACAGATTAGGCAAAGGAAGCAACTGACCCAGGAACAATAGGAACAAATAGGGGTTTACACTTCCAAACTATAATCCATTGACTAACTGAAAGAAAACATATACCATACATAGTAGTGACTGTACTATTTCTGTATTCTTTTTTTTGTAAATTCTTTTTTATTGAGTCAGAGACAAATAGAAAATTAATTCAGTTCAACATTAACTCAAAAATAGGTTTGTGGATACAAATTAGCAAGCATTTTCAAGATATTTTAACAAAATATCAGGGTATACATGGAACAAAATGTGAATAACATTGCGTTGGGAGTATAAGTAATATTGGTAGTATAAGTAATATTAGTGGAGGATGCGCCGCTTGAGATACCGCTATTGGGCCACTGGGGGGTCATTGTCAAGCAGACATAGGAGGTACCACGAGGAAGAAGAAGGAGTTGTTGTGTAGTTACTGGAAGTGTAAAAATATAGCTCTCCCATATCTCAAAAAATTTAGCCACCTTGGATTCTTTTTCCAAAGAAGCCTCCACCCAATCCATTTGGAACAAATAGAATAACTTTTCTTTAAATAATGAAAGGGGGGGGGGGGGCCTGGTTGGATACAAACCTGTAGAATGTTTTTTTTAGCATCTGCGCTAATTGCCAACAGTAGTTTGCGACAACCCTTTGTTATACGTTGGTCTTGGGGGAAAATACCTAGTTTTGCCCAAATAGGATCAAATGGCACAAAATTGACTAAATTATCTAGAGCGAATTTACGAACCCTTAGCCAAAACTCTAACCAGGGGGCAAGACCACAGACAGTGGAAAATATCTGCGTTGTCTTCCCCACAACGTAGACATGCGTGTGATGTTGAGGATCCCATCAGGAAACTACGGTGTGGGCTAATATAAGTTCTATGATACACGTTTAAAAATAGTTCCTGATAAGAACTAGCAGAGATAAGTCGACAGTAGTCATATAAATTCTTGAGCAGTATATCAGGTGTGAGTTGAGGGAATTGGCATGTCCATAAGGGCAGACCTATTTCAAGAGTTTCGTAATCTAAGCTATCGCGCAAAAATAAGTAGTGATGGGATATCGCCTTGCATGAAGGTGGGGGAACCGATAATAGCGCATCTAAATTGTTAACCCAGTCCTTATCAGAAAAACATTTGGTGACCTGTCTTATAATGTACTTATTTCTGTATTCTTTTCCACAGAGCCAGCCCATAAGGACCATAAGGACAAAGCCCCCGGTTCCAGTAACGCTGGTCCTATGAGACGCTCTGAGTAAGTACTTTATGCTGATATCACATGAACAATATGTAACAATATGATTTATGGATAGAAATGTAAAATGAGTAGCATTAGTGTAATTTATAGATAACAATAGTTTATTATGAAGTATTTTTTAGCTATTACTATTTAAATGTTAATCATAATACACCATAATATGTAGCTATGGGTACATTATTATATTGTACAACCTTAGCTATTGTTGCATTCTCCTTGGAGTCCTTTAGGTGCAATTGTATCTGTTTTCTCTTTTTAGGGCTTTGCTGCACATACTGCCCCCTGTGGTCCCCATGCCAAAAAAACACCTGGCAGTACCTGAGCCCTTGGTCCCCATGCCAAGAAAACACCTGGCAGTACCTGAGGCCATGGTCCATAAGCCAAGAAAACACCTGGCAGTACCTGAGGTAGTGGTCCCCATGCCAAGAAAACACCTGGCAGTACCTGAGGTAAGTGCTTTCAGTGTCATTGTGGTTACTTGCCTTTTTCTTATGTACTAGTATTCATATCTCTTTGTCATACAATGTAATACTTATTACACTGACATATAAATCTTCTATTACTCCCACAAGTGTCACATTTTATACACAATATGAGAAAGGAAAAATATGTTTCTTGTAATACAAATGATCTTGCAAAAACATAGTCCATTATAATTGTAAATGAAATAAAAATAATTGGTAGTGGACAAGTCCATGGCCACAATTTAATTCAAAGCGATGATGAATAGCGCAGGGAGGGAGCTCTCAGAGCTTTTCAATTCAGCTTGATGTTTGACCCAACGAAAGTAATTCTTCTCACACCCTCCCGGGGGTGCGAGGAGAAATCTGACAACAGCCTCGAAGCCAGAAATTTAGTCGGAGAATGCCGGTTCTCGCAACTAAACACCCATGTTAATTCATGAGAACCGGCATTCTCTGACTTTGAATCACAGTCAATAAGATAAGCTAAATATATAAAACTAAGAAATGGGAACAAAGCCATGAATAACCTCTAAATAAAACTAGTAAAACAAATATATTCCAATTATATATAATATATCTATTCATTAATTGTAATATTATAGAATTAAATATTGAAATTATATTAGAAATTCAGGTGCCAATTAAAATATGTTAATATATAGTACAGGCTCAATCAGTGATAAAAGCTACACCTGTGGTATTACATGTTTGTGTGAGGACACGTAGTTTACCCATCCATAATCTCCTGTCTCCCTGTGTACTCTGAGTGTGCCAGTGCCCAGTAACTAACTCTCTGCTGCCCACCTTTCCTCCTGCAGGTGAAGGCGCACCATCTGAGTCTGGCCCACAAGATCCCTGAAGGCGCCAGAGCAACTAATGTTCAGCTGAGACTCGTCCTCCAGGTATTCTTGTACCATGTAATTAAAAAATTAATGGGTTTGTTTATCATACAGATGGGTTCTCTTACATCTAGCCTCCTTGCGCGTTAAACAGCCCTTCTAGTCGCGCCATGCCGTGGTGTGACTCTGTATCGCCAAGCATCCTTTGTGCAACTTTTTATCTTCAAATGTGTCTTATTTGCACAGTGATGCGAATAGATAGCACAAGCATCTCCTGCTGATTAAAATGATATGCAGCATGTCTATGTTCTGTGAGCGAGTGCGGGCGTATCTGCATGCGAAACGCTATGTTACAGTGTCAGCGGCTGTAACACTGTAACGTAGCATTTCACATGTAGATACACCAGCAGACGCACAGAGAACATAGGCATGCAGCATATCATTTTAATCAGCAGAAGATACTTGTGCTTACTATTTGCATCACTGTGTGAATAAAACACATTTGAAGGTACAAAGTCGCACAAAAGATGCTCGGCACTTCCAATTCACATGGAGCTCTCGCATTATGTGTGGTGAGACTTGTAGCGCACGGAGTATAGATGTATGTGGACACGTCTGTAGTTGTGGACTAATAATCTGCATCACAGCTTATCACAGCAATACAAATTGTTGTTACCCCACAAGTTACCATGCTGGGACGGTTGGGACGTGTGTACATATTAGAGTTGTGCAATATTTTAAAAAAATTAAAAAGGCTGCCTTGGGGTATGCTATAATGGAGAGGTGTATATTGCATAGGGCTGGATTGCAGATTAGGCAAAGGAAGTGACTGGCCTGGGAGCAATAGGACCAAATAGTGGTTTATAGTTATACTTACAAACTATAATCCATTGCCTAACTGATGCAAATCATATACCTGACACAATAGTAACTGTACTATTTCTGTATTCTTTTCCATAGGACCGGACTGGAAGGACAACAGGCTCAGTTCCAGGGATATTGTTCTTATGAGATGTACGTATGTACTTTGTGCTGATTTTGCATGAACAATATGTAACAATGGGAATTATGGATAAAAATGTTACATAATGAAAAATAGTGTAATTTATAGATAAGAATAGATTATTATGAAATATTTGTAGCTAGTTCTATTTAAATGTTAATCATATACCATAATACAGGGTCGTAACTAGGGTGTTCTGGCCGCTGCCTCCGCACAGAGTGCAACATGCCCTGAGGGAGGAACCAGCTGCCCGACGCAATCTCTATTTGCCACTGGGTGCCCGTTGCTATGTATTAGTGGCTATGTGCCCGGCTACGTTACAGCAGCAGCAGCCCTGCCTGTCACTCTCAGGTTACTCCATCTCCAGACCCGTCAGCAGGGATGGGAGAGAATCCATAACATCTCTCCTCAACTCCCATATTTCCAAGAGGAGCTATTTGTTGGAAGTTAGAATGTGCGCACAGGACACAATGGCAGTAGTGGCAGGCAGCGTGACAGGTCCGGTGCCAGTATCCTACATAGAAGGGCCCAGTGTGAGTGCCACTTTGACACACTGGACTACTTTGCACAGTCACAGCAGGTATATAGGTTCTAAATATCAAAGTGCCCTATAAACCATTTTAACTATAGTACTTTAGACTATGGGGATATTTTTCATCTACAGCAAATTTCATGTCGGTAATCTAATTTAGGAACACAAACGAATTTTATGAGATTTTCATAAAAGAAAGCGCCATTCAATTAGTCAAAATAAATATTCAATTTATTATAATTATAAACACTATTAAATCAGCCAATAATTATTATTATTATTATTATTATTATTGTTTATTTATATGGCACCACAAGTGTTGCGCAGCGCCTTACAAGGTACATAACCGAAAAGTGACTTACAGTAAAATACAATACAATGAAGGACAAGGACATGGATAATATACATTGATACATAGGTGGCCATAACACCCACATAAGCAACAAAGCATAGGCACCAAGTGTTAGGTGTCCTAGTGGGGAGTAAGAAGTAGATGAACAATAAAGTAAGGAGAAGCACAAGAGGGTAGAGGGCCCTGCTCGCAAGAGCTTACATTCTCAAGGGGAGGGGCAGACAGATGGGCATGATACAGATGGGGAAGACATAATTCATAATATTCTTCTACAAATTGATAACTAGTTTGGATTTATATAGCATCTTGCAGATAAATACTTTCCATACAGATTCAGTATGATTTACCGCCTGCCGCATCTGCGTCCGTCGCCCGGCTTACCTTCGATCAGTAAGCCGGGTGTCGGGCTCCCAGCGTAGGGAAAATGACAGGCGTCGGGATCTCGACGCCTGTCATTTAACCCTTGCCGGGATTGTTCAGTCGGGAAGCCGGAGGTCGGCATACCGTCCATTGGCTTCCCGACTGTTTCCCTTCCATACATATAATAAAAAAATACATATAATAAAAAAATACATATAATAAAAAAACACCTCTCTTCGCTTATTACATCAATTAGCTTTTGTTTCATGAAAAAAGTATAGGCAATCACTTCCAACACACAATAATAAAATATCCTGCAGATTATTATTCACTTTCCGTAACTTATTAGTTATGGGATTTCTTGAAATTTGTAGCAGGCAACCTAAACAAAAAAGCATGCTTGTTCAAATACCAATAAAATGTTGAAAAATTTTTGAAAAAAGGCCTTTTGCACTTTCATGTATTCATTTGGTGATCACTGATTAATAGTAACTTTTTCCCAATTTATTAGTTGTAGATTATTTTGCTTTATGAGCTCCGTACTTAATTATACAGGTACCATGAAATCTTGAGTAAGTTCCTTGTGGTAGCTGTACCTAAACACAGTCCAGTCTATTTTACAGACTTTGTATTTGACCCTGCAAGCACTATATAGTCTCTTGGTGAGTGAATAATAATCTGCAGGATATTTTATTATTGTGTGTTGGAAGTGATTGCCTATACTTTTTTCATGAAACAAAAGCTAATTGATGTATTAAGTGAAGAGAGGTGTTTTTTATTATATGTATTTTTTTATTATATGTATGGAAAGCTCCTTCTCGCACAGGGCACCACAATGTCTAGTTACAGCTCTGCCGTAATATCTAGTTATGGATCCCATATATATACTAATCTTTGTATCTCAGTAACTATCATAGAGCATATTACCTATTACTTAGAATGTAATTGTAAAATATTTCTATATAATAATATAGAATAGCTGATGAGTATAAAATGAGGAGGACAATGTCCCAATGACGTGAATCAGCCTCATTAAGTTGTATAATGTTCTCATGGAGTCATTTAGGTACTATGGTGTCTGTTTTCTCTTATTAGGGGTTTGCGGCATAAATTGCCCCCCGTGATCTCTATGCCAAGGAAACATCTGGCAATACGGTAAGTGCTCTCAGTGTGGCTACTTTCACTTTCCTTATGACCTAGCATTTATACTGGTTGGGTACAGGATGCCAGCACTCGGGATCCCAGGGGTCAGAATCCCGATACCGGCATCCGGGCAGGGTTAGAATACTAACACCTGTCGGTAAGTATCCTCACCCTACCCCTCCCTCCTTGTACCCTAACCTTCCCCCTAGTGTCTAACCACTAACCCTCCCCCTACCCCAATACTTACTGCCGGGATGCCTGTGCCGGGATTCTGACTGGTGTGGTGATTCCGGCGCTGGCATTCTGAGCCCTGGCATCCCACCTGCCAGGATTTATACTACAGTACATCCCATTTATACATCTGTTTGTTATACCAATGTAATTCTTATTACACTGACATTTACATCTCATATTATTCCTCATGTATCATCATTTATACACAATTTGGAGAAAGGAAAAATAAGTTTCTTGTACTAGAAATGACCGGGCAGAGACATAGGGCCTGAGTCATTAAGGATCGCTATTGCAATTGCAGCTCCGTAATCGCACGCAGGTCTGCTGAGATAATATGCTAATGATCTCTATCATAATACTGTCACACTGCCAGCATAGACTCCACCTGCCTCCCACTACCGTTATCTCACATCCGTAATACCCTGCACACCTCCATAAACATCGGTAACATTGAGTACCATCGGCCCCTCACATAGAATTACAGCAGCCCTGACCTTACTTAGATATTGCTAACCTTGTTGCACACAGTGAGTACACAGCTGCGTATGCAATCATATTTATACATGCAACGGCGTTCACACAGACAGACACGCCTGCGTTTCTCCGACCACCCCCCAGTCACCACCCCCAAATGCTCACTGCCTGTCACTCACTCTGTGTGGTCTCCGTGAACTCAGTGCGATCATAGTGGTGTATACTGGAGCCCAATCTGGTGGCCAGTATACTAAACAGACCCCAATCTGGTGGCCAGTATACTAAACAGACCCCAATCTGGTGGCCAGTATACTAAACAGACCCCAATCTGGTGGCCAGTAGACTAAGCACACCCCAAACTGGTGGCCAGTACACTAAGCAGACCCCAATCTGGCGGCCAGTATACTAAGCAGACCCCAATCTGGCGGCCAGTATACTAAGCAGACCCCAATCTGGTGGCCAGTATACTAAGAAGACCCCAATCTGGCGGCCAGTATACTAAACAGACCCCAATCTGGTGGCCAGTATACTAAGCAGACCCCAGTCTGGTGGCCAGCATACTAAGAAGACCCCAATCTGGTGGCCAGTATACTAAGCAGACCCCAATCTGGTGGCCAGTACACTAAGCAGACCCCAATCTGGTGGCCAGAACACTAAGCAGACCCCAATCTGGTGGCCAGTATACTAAGCAGATCCCAATCTGGTGGCCAGTATACTAAGCAGACCCCAATCTGGTGGCCAGCATACTAAGAAGACCCCAATCTGGTGGCCAGTACACTAAGCAGACCCCAATCTGGCGGCCAGAACACTAAGCAGACCCCAATCTGGTGGCCAGTATACTAAGCAGACCCCAGTCTGGTGGCCAGCATACTAAGAAGACCCCAATCTGGTGGCCAGTATACTAAGCAGACCCCAATCTGGTGGCCAGTACACTAAGCAGACCCCAATCTGGTGGCCAGAACACTAAGCAGACCCCAATCTGGTGGCCAGTATACTAAGCAGATCCCAATCTGGTGGCCAGTACACTAAGCAGACCCCAATCTTGTGGCCAGTACACTAAGCAGACCCCAATCTGGTGGCCAGCATACTAAGAAGACCCCAATCTGGTGGCCAGTACACTAAGCAGACCCCAATCTGGCGGCCAGAACACTAAACAGACCCCAATCTGGTGGCCAGTACACTAAGCAGACCGCAATCTGGTGGCCAGAACACTAAGCAGACCCCAATCTGGTGGCCAGTATACTAAGAAGACCCTGATCTGGCGGCTAGCATATAAAGCAGCTACTCAATTACGTATGTGTTGTATAAAACAGTCCCATAATCTGATGGCTAGTGTATGGTAGATGTCCAATTTAATGGCTTCTGCATTAAATAGGTTTCAATGATGGGTTATTAGTTTATCAACTACACTTTATTCCAGTTCATCAGTGGGGATGGGGTGGGACAATAAATCAAGAGGCTGGGTAGAGACCCTGCATCCATGCTGTATATACCATTGGTTATACCAACACTCTACTGTATTTTTCCCATTCCTGTCAGTGGGCATTCCAGTGGCCCATTTATACCAATGTAGTTGTATGTTACACATAGAAACACTATTGAAAATCATAGGAAATGTAAATGAATGGTACAATGACAGGAATGGAGCCTCATAGTATTGCTAATTATTTGTTTCCCATGTCAGCAGAGATTCATTTAATCTGTACTGATGTTTGGTTAAAGCAAAGAATCCTCACAACTCCCCTCACAGTCTACCAATCACAGCAGCTAGTGCAGGAAACCACTTGTAATTGGCTGAGCAGCCAGCTCATAGTCATTCTGCAGAGAAAGTCTTAGCGGAACTGTTTGTGTCTGTTTTTTTGTTATTTCTTGCTGATTACACATTAGGAACAGTAAAAATAAATTACAAGGAGAAAAAATCCATTTGACTACTAATTAAAAAGATTTTCCTGTAGATAAAAAGATTCACAATGTATTTGTTTTAAAAATTAGGAAGATCCCATTTGATGACAAATTAAACATATTTTCCTGTGAATTCCATGTACTACTGTATATAACACAATCCAATTGGATTACTTACATTAAAAATTGGGATTAAAAATGACATTAACTGAAACTATGATTGATTACACTTTATCATTACTTACTTTTCATTAGAATTCTTTGGGGAATTGTATTCTGGTTACATTTTCCCTGTCATTGCTGTTATCTTTAGCGTATTCTCACTATTGGTAAAATTTAAACGTTTAATTCTTCCTATGAATTGATGATCTGAAACTTTCATTGATTTCCTTTTAGATGAAGACTACATCTCGTTGTAGCGCACGTTCTGTCATCCATCTGGAATGTGCCCTTAGAAGGTGATGAAAAGATCCGCTTGGGCCGAGGCCGTCACCTTGCTGCATTGTCCACTAACACCATCGGCCACTTATCATATAACATCTTACCCATTAAATAAACATCATTGGTGATTTTAGTGGTTTCAATTCATTACATTTCACAATTGAATTTTATTGTAACATTATTTTATTGTATTCTTGTGACATAACATTATTCTTATATCTCATAAGGTTTATGTTGGGTCTAAATTGACCGGAAGGAATATTATCTGACCATCTTTTATTATGGTTACTAGTGTAGTCAATATAATTATTGGTTTCTACTTCTTTATGGTAAGTACTAGTTTGGATGGTGTTATATACTATGGTTAGTCTAATATCCAGAAATGTGATAGTGGAAGGGAGATAGGTGATCGTGAAAGTGAGATTATAATTATTTTGATTCAAATATTCAAAAATATCCAATATGGAATCATCATCCCCATCCCAAACAAAAACAAATCATCTATAAAGCATCTGTAGAGGACCAGGTTCGCGTTGAACCGCCCCCCCAAATTAGCTGCCCCTCCAAGCAGCCCACATAGAGGTTCGCGAAATGCGACACGAACCTGGTCCCCATCGCCGTGCCGGTGCGCTGTAAATAGTGGGTGTGGTCAAAAATAAAATTGCGAGTCAAAATAAAATAAATAGATAACGAAATAAATTCACACTGTCCCCTTTCCATCGCATCATCAGTCATTAGGTATGATTCTACTGCCCTGATCCCTCCTGTATGGGGGATGTTGGTATACAATGCACTAACATCACATGCCAGAAATTTATAATGAGATAACCATTTAATTATAGAATAGAGAGAAGAGGCGTGAGGTTGCAAAAAGTGATCAACATAAAAATATGAATTGTCAGTGAGGGTACAGACACCGGAAATTATAGGACATCCTGGTGGATTTTGCAAAGTTTTATGAATTTTGGGCAGGTGATAATAAGTGGATGTTACAGGATGCGAGGGAAACAAAATATCAAATTCTTTCTTGGATATCACCCAACCACTCAGGGCCTCATCCAAAAGTTTTTTGAGTTCCCCCTGAAATTACCTAGTAGGGTCAGTCGGAAGAACCACATGTCTCATCTGACAGCTGCTGCAAAGCTTCTATACATACACTCTGTGAGCTGTTTTTTTTTTGTAAAGTGTGCAGGTTATTATGAATGAATGCAATTACTGTTTAATTAGTACCTGCTGGAATATTACCACTCTGATTGGTGGCTCCTGATATAAATGTTCACTAGCTTTCACAGTGACCATTACAGCCTTTGAAAAAAAAACCTGTGAGAGGGGAGAAACGCATAGGGGTTTTGGCCTTATATGTCAGCTGCTGTAAATCCACTTGTAAACTCTATGTACAAAGCTCACCACTGTGTTGTTTACAGTAATTAAAATTTTGTCCCATCTCTACTTTCATTGATGGAGTGATACAGAAGATTGCATTAAAGAATACTTATAAATAATCTAAATATAGAAAATGAGAGGGAAGACAGTCACGGGCAATTTGTGCTCACAGGGACAAACAATAACGACATGTACATAGCAAATTGTGGGCGGGATGCAGCAAGGTGAGATGCGTTCAAACCCCGAAAATGCGCGTTTGACCGCATTTCACATAAGCACCAAGCCCTGGAAAGCGATGCACTCCTGGGTTTGGTTCTGGTGGGTAACGCCATCTTCCTGATGTGTGTATAGCTTACAGATTGGTCTCTTGGATGGCGGATCAGTCTAATATATAATATGGTCCCTGTGCCCACTTTATCACCAGATTTCCCGCTGAAAACCTTGTTGGGCAAGGCCAATTGCATATTTAAGTGACCCCCCTCTGTGTGATTTCCAAGTGTCAAATTTGTTGCCCAAGGCTATTTAACCCATGTACAACTACAGCTACTTATTCATGTATGTAGAAAATCTGGTGTCTGTGCCCACTTTACCACCCTATTTCATACCCAAAAGCTTTGTGGGCCAAGCAAAATACAATTAGAATTTGTGTAATAGACACCCATATTTGTTTATACATTGTAAACTTAGTGATTCAATTTGATTTAATTGGTTTAATATAACATGTTCTGTATAAGAAGCTGAAGCTGGAATAGGAAGTGAATAAGAAGCTGGCAGAATAAGAAGGTAACTTCAGCCTCGTCCAACTGTCACTTTTCTCGGAGTGTCCTGCTCAGTGTGTGGGGAGGGGAGGTGACAATATCGGTGCTGACGGGTGAATAGTTGCCGTGTGTACAGGCTGCATGGTGCCTACACAGATCGTCCCATGGATGCGTCGGCCAGCTCTGCAGCAGCTCTACTGGCAGGGGCCGTGATGCCTCTACTAGCAGGTGCGGTGGGGCACATCCGCACACCCCTAGTGAGAGCCCTGGATTAATTTACCACTTTGCCAGGCCAATCTTGGGGGATATGTTCATGTGTGACCTGGCTAAACCGGTTTGTGAATGCGTAGTGACTCAATAATAAAACAAAAAAATCAATAAAATCAATAATAAAAAAAAGAAAAAAAATCAAACCTTTTGCCCAATGCATAAAAATGCTTTATTAAAATAGTGATGTATTTATTAATTACATATTTCTTGAAATGGCTATAGCAGAAAGAGGATTGAAACAGTCATTCCTTGTTAAATAGACTTCATGGGGGAATCTGGAAATTATAGCCAGAAAACTTAGTTGCTAGTAATGCTATTGGGCCTGAATCAACAAGGATCTTCGTATTGAGACTGCGTGCATAATCGCTATTGCGCAGTCTCACTACAAAGATCATTTGCAATGCCATACGCAGTCTAACATTAGGACGCCCACCTTACCTTATACACCCCCGTAATACTTAGCAAGACTGCGAAACCATCGGTAACATCGAGTACAATCGGAGCCTCATGCACACTTGCACAAGGTCTGACCTTACTCAGGAATTGCTGACCTAATCGCACGCAGTGAAAGCCCAAGCTGCGTATGGCATCACAGTGGCTAATTTATGCACGCCCCTGTACAAGCGTTCAAACGCACTGGTACAATCGCGTTTCGCCGACCACCCGCCTGTCACCATGCCCAAATGGTACTTCCTGCCAATCACTCTGCAATGGATCTGCGTAGTCACTGCAATCGCACTCCTGATTGCAGTGGAGTCTTTGCGCACTGTGATGCATACGCATGCGCAGAACGCAAGAATTGGCCGATTGCGTCCATAATCACAGTTGCGATCGGTAGGGAATCATGACCTTTGTTCTTTTGGTCTATATCTAAACAAAATAATTTTCAACAAAATAATTATTAGAGAAGAAAAATCTAAGAGCACATTTAGCTGCAGAGTAGAGTTAGCAAAGACGTAAGACGGTATAACAGTAACATTCACAAGGACAATTATAAAAACCAGCGCACCTAAATAATGTGATCAAATCCATAGCAACCACTTTGATTTTCTATGCTGCACTAGAAAATGTATAGAATCTGATTAGTTGCTATGGGTTAGATCATTATTTTTTGTCTTTCGGATATGTCCCCATCAGCGCACACGCGTTTCACCGCCATTCATTTATTCTAAAAACAAAGCAAGCACTTATGCCTCTGAGCGAAAGCATCCACCCCGTTGCAAGCGAGGAACATTACTCACCAAAATGACTTGGTGGTGGACACTGGACATTCTTTATTTAAAAAATGTTTTTCACAATTTATTAAAATATCTCACATATACAAAACACGTACAGATTGTCGAGAGAATGATGTATCTATAAGCCCAATTGAGATGATCATTTAGAAATATTGCAAAAACACAGTGAAGACCATCTAGAAAGTAAAGGCCCGACATTCCACATGCGTTCCTGGTTTCCATGAATAGCTGTTTGATTTGGAGACGTTTCCTCACCAAAAGAAACACAATACAACTTTATATGGAAAATTGAGTTTTATACTTTATTAGCTTTAGCACCATTTATTTTGTTCAAGTACCTTAATTAGCACCTCTGAGAAACTCCCTCCTTTTCTCCTTTTCTGAACGCCATTTTTATTTGATTACTCACTGGTGAGGTGAAGACACTTTGGAATAAGCATATGAGGTAGTTAAAACCTGTGGCAGTTGTGGTTTTAAACTTCCTCTGTGGAAGGTATTCAAAGGCCACAAACGGTGCAAGCTTTCACGGTTTTTATTTAGATTTTTGGATTTTTTTTTTTCATTACAATAGCTGACATTTTTTTCCCCCCATAACTGGTTGTTAAAATCGTGAAAAAACTTCCGTGTCCTCTCATTGCATTGCACAACGCTCCATATTGATTTGTCTGTTTTGCCCAGGATTTAAGGACGTAGACGAGTGGAATAAAAAAAAAAATGGAAGGAGTCAGCTTTTTGATATTAAAAATAAAGAAAGGGCAAAGAGTGGATGTTTCTTAAGTTAGTTTTTTTGTTTTTGTTTCAATTGTTCATCTATTTGATATAGACTGGGCCAATGTCCAATCCGAACTCTTGGTCTGCACCACCAATGTCCAAAGGTGCAATGTCCAGGATGGGTAAGCGCGTTGGCTTGTTTGTTCTATATTCAATGACAGCCTTTCCCCATTCTCCAGTGTGTTTCTGAAATAAAGGGTTACATTGATTAATTATGGCTTATTAGTGTAAAAGTCCTTGTTATCAGCTGTCCCCAAGTTTCAGAGCTAGTACAGTTTTATATATATTCTGTATGTCCCTGGAAATATCCCTATTCTTCTGCAGTATTCTTAATGTATTTCACACATTGTGTTTTTAGCTAGAGAACTTAGAATTGAATATTTATGAGCTAGTGGCCGCAGAGCCCAGAGGTGAGGGAAGTGGGGCAGTAGTGGTCACCCTCCAAAAGCCTTCGTTCTGCTCTCTGCCCCCAAAACAGAAGTCAGCAGTGGCGGCTCCAGCACAGTCCAAAATTCAATTAGGGGAGCCACACCACCTGCCAGTTAGTCCCATCCAGCAATATTTTAAGTGGCAGTTGGTGTGGCTCCCCTATTTAAATTCTAGACTGTGCTGCAGCTGTCATATTTTGACACAGTAGCCCTTATGATAACTTTAACAAAGGTATCGGGCCGTTACTTACCGTGCAGCTGTCCTCAAGGACGCTGAAGGTGAATTTGCTGTTGCCCTCTGCCCTCAGTTCCACATCATTAGATCCCTGCAGAAGGATGGCCTTCTTCAGATTGCCAGTCTCTCCATCCATGTAGGCGATGCTGTTCTTGCAGTGGTAAGTGATGTTCTGAGAGGCATGGTTAGCCAGGAGCCGCATGAAGACAAGCTGGGTGGCCATGTCCTTGGAGGTGATTCCTTCGTCATTGTATTCAAACTAAGGAAGGAATAGAATATGGATTAACTTTATATTCTGGACAAATATAGTGCATTAGTTAATATACCGGTGTATATATATATATTATATATATTTAATAAAAAAATAGGTGTTACTATCTCTGAAATTATTACAGCTCTGTCCTCATATACTGTGGTTCTATCGCTGCAAATAGCCCCTCTCGACGCGTCATGTCCTGGGCGACTCTGTCTCACGCCAAGTTGCGTTGTGCTTCATCTGCAACTCTGTACGTGTTGAAAACAAATTCCTGTGCGGCTAAAGTCACAGCCCGGCATCTCTAGTACACTGTGGGCCTGATTCAGAGATGGACGGAATTGCAGAGTCGCACACAAGCAGCTTGCAATTCCGTCCATCTTAATGCGAATGCAAAAGGAGGTGTGAGACATTTTTTCTGGGAGGGACGAGCACCATCGCAACCATCGTAACCATTGGTCGCAGTGGTTGCTCCTTTGGTCAGGTTGCGGGAGCTGAAGCTTCCCCGCAGCCTGACCGGGTGCTGGTCACTTCAGAGACCAGGAATCTACGTCCGCCGATGCAGACCCTGGCCTCATCCCTCCCGGAAAATGGGGAGGATACGCCCCCATTCCCGGGAATAGTCACCAGCCATGCCCCCGCTCTACCCCCCAAATGCTGCAGCATGTCAATCATGCGCAGATTCAAGTTGGAAGTGGGAGGGGCTTGGGTAAAATATAGCCAATCACATCTAAACATTAACATCAGCACAGGGTAGTGAAGTAAGCAACCTGTGAAACTGGTACAGGCAGGCTGCAGTGACAAGCGCTCCTCTATATGAGCTTCTTGTTGGTCGGAATGGAAAAATGACTGAGTGTGTTATAGAATAGTTATGTTTTCCGGTGTTCTCTGGGTTGCCTAGAGCATGAGACCACTGCGCAGATGAGCAAAGCATGAATTACACATTTCAGGTACCATGTTTGAGGACTGGTTAGAAGGTTACAAAGCTCATAGCGGGAATAGTTACCTGTGTGCCACCATTAATGGCTTCTCCGAACCAGACGTGCTTCTTATCGTTGCTAGACATGTACCAGTTCTTCTGTGGGATGCTGTCAGGGTTGGCGTGGATGCAGGTCTCATCAGTGGAGAAGTCGCAGAACACTCTGATGGCATCAGAAGTGCAGCCTTGGTTGGGATCAATCCAGTAAAATCCTACAAAGGAAACAATTGTGTTCATGTGAAGTCCCAATAACAATAGAGGGAAGGACAATGTAAAGAATAAACTTTTATGAAATGGCTGTATTTTTATGTAAATATTATTATTATTATTATTATTAAGGCTGAGTCTTAAGTCGCGGCAGGTACGGGCAGGGTACTTCTTTGAACCTTCTGGGATCAGGATGGTCTCAATTTGGTTGTTCAAAGATTTCAGAGTTGAATCAACTTCATAATCCTTGAGTCCGCGGGCAGGCTGGTCAGCTCTGTAGTGTTCACCTCCCTCGTGACCACCGTCATATCTACCTCCAGATGTACCAGCATGGCCAAGGGGTTCGGGAAGGCCAGGGGGACCCTATACAGTATAAATGGAGAACAGTGACTATGTGCCCAAACTTCCAAGATGTAAAATAAGTCTTCAGGTAATATCAAAGGCCTAATCTATGTAAGGGGCAATAAATATAGGAACTATAACATAAGTTCTAAGACCTGAAGATCTCCTGAGGTTAAACCATTGTCCACCCTACAAAGTTTGTGTCAAACTTGCAAGGTCTTCAGAAGCACCGGTAGCCAGAACTTCACAGAATGACTTTCATAAAAGATACTGTACATATTTTCTCAGTTTGTTACTTACAGTGGGACCGATGAAGCCAGGGGGACCATGAACACCAACGGGACCAATAGCGCCAGCATGTTCGGAGCGACCCTCTTTGCCTGCAGGTCCAGAAGGACCTGATGGACCCTGAAATATAAGAATTGTTTCTAAATTATCAATACCACCAGAATAAAATGCCTAATACCGTAATTTCAGTTACATTTGCCTACTTAAATAATAAATAAAATGTACATACATGTGGACTGGATGCACCAGTTGAACCAGCGGGACCAGTTTCTCCTGAAGTACCCTGGATGTTAAAGATAGAAAATACGCAATATTAAAATCTGCTTAATCATGAATATAAACAAGAACCTACAGCCTCCTTGTTCTGACGTGGACAACTAACTGCAACATGCTTTGATATAATAGTGGCTAGCAATAAATGACATAGGGCCTGATTCAGAGCCGTTCGCTATTTGTGGTCGTTCGTTCAAAAACAAGGGGTGGCTATTCAAATGATCCGTTCGCAAATTGCAGTCTGTTCCCACCTCTAAGTCTGAACGAGCGAGCAAAACATACGCTCGTTTTTTGATAAAAACGCCCCCTGGCCGCACGCACCATACGTCATGTCCGCTATTTATTAGATTAATCGAGTACATCGTACAGCGTATGAACTGCTCGCTATTCTTGTGGTTGGTGTTTTCAACCGCTATTTTGCGAGCAGTTCTGAGTTAAAAAAAACCAAGTGACGTGGTCAATGACGCTGCTGTATTAATTATGCACTCCCTTAAAACGCCCGTTTTGACCTTTAAGCACGCCTGCGTTCGGATCTCCACTCCCCGTTTTCAAGCACCTTCCCCTGTTACCACCCACATATGCCTCATTCTGTCACTCAAAATAGCAGGCCCTCGCTATATTGCGTACCAACGATTTTCGGCCGCACTGACTGGTTCGCGCATGCGTACTAAAAACCGTACGCATGCGCAGATGTGCGAACATCGCTCGGAACGAGCGTACTGCCGCTAGCGAGTGGCTCTGAATGAGGGCCATTGTTATCAGATATACATTATTTAATTTATTTAATTTGTTGGGGTTTTTTTTGGGTACACACAAGGTACAGATATTGTTATTATATGTCAAGTAGGCGCAGAGTGGCTAAGTACATATAAATGTATGCAATACAGTAATATAATGCTCACAACCAGTCTTGAGAAGTGGAAAATGTGAACAGCGCTCAACAACATATTTATTGTTTTAGGGAGCAGCTTAGTACTGGGGATGTCCTGTCTCCAAAAGAGTTATATAGATAAAAATAGATATTGTACCATGCGCTCACCTTGTCATAATATAGGGGATGTAACAGATGTAAAAATTGTGGAGATGACAGATCTAATGGATGTTATAAAATAATATTTTATTTATTTTAATTTATTTAATTTATATAGACACAATGTACCAATGTGTCTAGTGATATGAATAGCTATTATAAAAATTATTATATCTCCTTTCTGGTAATAGGAGTATAATAAATGATCTGATAAAATATATCTGATGACTAAGTCCTATATGGAAGGATCCAAGTTTGTCTGGGTGGTGGGTGTGCCCTTTGAGGGGGTTACCTTTCCGTAAATATATACGGTACCCTTATATAATAGTATCAGCTCGGTTTATGTCCACACCGATTTGCAGTGAAAAAGGTAGCCAATAGAAATGTTCCCAAATGGGTCAATAATGTCTGGGTGGTAGGTGTGCCCTTTGAGGGGGTTACCTTCCCGTAAATATATACGGTACCCTATGTCTAAAAAGACAGATATATGTGTGTCTCTTTGGCTACTTGTACTGCGCTAGGGAAGTAAGGGTAACCTTGTATAGAAAGGTAGCTCTCCGTATGCAGATATATACATACGTGTCCCTGCACCGTCTGATGCAATATCCCGGTGGCAATGTGAGCCGTGCACAGTGTGACTACAGCGTCCCGCTTGCGGGGCTTATCGGTCGGCGTCTTCACTGAATGTCACGTGTTGCGCTGTCCATACGATGTGTAGAGGAGGGGAGCGGTGCGCTGTGATGTGAGTTGCCACAGTCTGTCCAGCCGGACCGCTTGCTCAACCCTCTGGCTCTAATACATGCTGCTCTGTAGTGTGTCGGAGACGGGTGCTGTTTCCGGTCAGCGTCTTCACTGAATGTCACGTGTTGCGCTGTCCATACGATGTGTAGAGGAGGGGAGCGGTGCGCTGTGATGTGAGTTGCCACAGTCAGTCCAGCCGGACCGCTTGCTCAACCCTCTGGCTCTAATACACGCTGCTCTGTAGTGTGACGGAGACGGGCGCTGTTTCCTGTTTGGAGGATAAGGAGTAGCAGCGTGAAGCTGTGCACGAGGCTCTCTGCTTCCTTAGTCACGTGTATGGTAAAAGTGGATGTCGACGCATTTCGGCCAATCAGGATGGGTGTGTTCTGATTTTGGCTGGTTGATATGTAATCAGGCAGTCAATCATCTATTAGGTAGCTGTGTCCCTCAATAATGAGTTTGCTGACACAATCGTCTGTAAGAAACGTTTTCAGCTGTTGTTCTGACTTTATAAAGATTATAGTAAAAATAGCTGATATGAATGGTTTATTGATCGCTCAATACAGATCAAATTAAAAAAAAAGGAAAATTTAAATGATGAATAATCCAGTGTAAAGATAAAAAAATATAATAAAAATAAAAATAAAAAAATCCCCAGCATACTATTTTAAAGTTGTGGTGTGCCAGACTTTTTCTTTTTTATGGTACTGTATCCAGTCTCTGAATTTGTCAGATTGTGTTGTGCAAGATATAAAAGAGGAAATACTGTCTGTATGTAATCAAATATATTTTATTTTTTATTGTTATTAATCCTTATTAATCTTCAACGTTTATAATCCTACAGATTATCTATATGTGAATCACTAGTCCATAAATCTAATTTTGCATCAATTAACTTCCTATATTTAATCCATGTTTGATGTACATGAGCACTCAAAGTTATTAAAGAGAAAGGAGTCCCTATATATTGATATTAATTAATTAATATTCTATTATTAAATTCAATATTCAATCCTTTTGGGGTCATGGTGTGTAAAATGAAAACCCATTTCATTTAATTTTTATCTATAGTTCTAAGATGATCTCCCCCCCTTCAATTGGCTTGTGGTTGTTCTATGGCCATAAAAAATAAATTGGTAGGGTCCGAATTGTGTACTTCATTGAAATGTTTCGACACACTATGATTCTCATAGCCAATTTTTATGTTCCTAGATGCGATTTTTAAGAGGTCTAATCGTGCAACCCACATATTCGAGGCCACACTCGCTTCTTTAAAGGTAAATCACCCCCCGAGATTCACAAGACATATTCTGTCTAATTTTAAAGTCCTTATCGATTATTGATGAGTGGAAATGTGTACATTTTTTACTGATATGGGTGTGTGTAACTTTACACCCTGTACATTTTCCACAGTAGTGGAAACCTCCTGTCTGTAACATATAAGGTAGCTGTTTTTGTATAAATGTTTTTGGAGGAATATGATTTTTGACCAGTTTCTGTTTGATATCTGGGGCTTTCCTGAATATGACTTTAGGTACTCTGCTGAGGACTTTATCCAGATCATCATCTTGTAATAAGATGTCCAAGTGTCTCTTTAAAATCTGTTTGATTTGGTGTCCTGATTTATTATATTGAGTGATGAATTGGACATCCTGTTGTTGTGCTGTTGATATAGTTACATCATTATTTTTTGTGTTTAAAATTGTCCTCCTATCCAATTGTCCAGCCTCTAAAAATGCCTGTTGTATTAATTTAGGGTCATATAGTTTATCAGTGAATTGTGTACTTAATTCACGCCCTTGTTCTTGATAATCCTCAATCTTGGAGCAGTTTCTCCGTATTCTTCTAAATTGTCCCCTGGGTATATTGTCTAGCCAGCTCTTATAGTGGCCACTAGTGGATAGAATATAACTATTCATATCCACGTTCTTTTTATATGTTCGAGTGTGTAGTCTATTATTATCAATATAAATCTCTAGATCCAGGAATATGACTCTGTCTCTGCTCATCTGTGTAGTAAATTTGAGATTATGGTCATTGTCATTAACATGTTCTAGAAAGGCATTGAGAGTTGCTTTAGTGCCATTCCATATAAAAATGATGTTGTCTATGTATCTCCACCACAGGATCAAATTCGCCCCAAAGCCATGCCCCCCCATATGCGCTCCTCCTCCCACTTGTCCATGAACAAGTTGGCATAGCTCGGGGTGACCTTCGATCCAATGGCGGTGCCCCTGGTCTGAAGATAAAATGTATCCTCAAACCACAGGTAATTGTGATGCAATATGAAATCAATGGCCTTGATGATAAATTCTATCTGTGCTTGTTCTAATTGTTGGTCTTTTTCAAGGAATTATTTGGTGCTTTCTAAGCCTTGTATATGTTTGATAACCGAATAGAGTGAGCACACGTCACTGGTGATTAACCAGTAATCTGAATGCCACTCTATTGTCTCTAAAGTATTAATTATATCTGTGGTGTCCCTAATATAGGAAGGCAGTCCCTTGACTATATTTTGCAAAAAAGTATCTGCGTACTGTGCTAAATTCGCTGTGAGCGACTTAATGCCAGAGACTATCGGACGCCCAGGTGGGTTCAGTGGATCTTTATGGACCTTGGGGAGAAAGTGAAAAACAGGTGTTACCGGATGTGGGTTATTTAGAAAGTGAAATTCTTGTTTCGAGAGAATACCATCCTGGAATCCCTGCTTGAGTATGGTGTCTAGCTCTTGTTTGTATTTCTGTATGGGATCTCCCTTGTGTATCTGATATGTATTAGTATCCCTCAGAATATTGTGGGCTTCTGTAATGTAATTCTTTTTATCAAGGATCACAATTCCCCCCCCCCCATGTCCGCTGGTTTAATCACAATATCCTTATCCCTTTCTAGTTCTGTTAATGCTTGTCTCTCTTTTTTAGTAATATTTTGTACTTGTCCCTGCTGTTGTATCCTCCTATACTTAGTGTTTTCAGGTTGTATTTGTTCGAGATCTTTGATAACCAAAGCCTCAAAAGTTTTGATATAATGATTTTTCAAATGGCTCGGGAAAAAATCTGATTTGGGTTTGAGATTGGTGTGTTTAAATTTGTCTGTTTTTGAATGATTTTTTATTATTGGGTTATTCATAAAGTATACAGTAATACAGTAATATAATGCTCACAACCAGTCTTGGTTTGAACAAAAGACAGAACTAAAGAAACTCTTTTGCGTTTATGTATGAGTAGTGAATTCACAATAATAAATGTTACCAGTGAAATAGACTTATAAATGTGTCAATTTTTTGTTACAATTTTCTTAAAGGAAAAAAAATATATTAGAGTGCATTCATTTATAACGCTTTGTTAGGACTTCTGTACTTACAGCGGGACCGGGCAGACCTTGCAGACCTTGTCCTTTTCCTCCATCACGACCTCTTCCTCCACTCACACCAGCTTCACCTTTGTCACCACGAGCTCCTTGGGGACCCTAAGAAAGGTGAAGAGTTGTTACATAAACTCCTGGACTGATCGGCCGATCTCAATTGGTCATTCCCTTCTGCCCACAACATCTATGCTGGAAGCGATGACAGTCAATTAGAATTAAACTAGATACTTACAGATGGACCTCTAGCACCAGCGGGACCAACAGAACCAGTATTACCATGAGGACCCTAAAATACAGAGGAACAATTGTAATATGGTTTACACATACACTGTAGGAAATCATATATGAAATAATATTGCTAAAAGATAAATAGTTCCCTTTAAGTGGACATGATATCCGTTATGTCAAGTAAAGCTATTATATTCTATACTACTAGTGGCTCAGTGGTTAGGAGCACTTGCCATTGGAAAAGCAAGTCCAAATCCTGTCACGTTGACCATAACCATAACTGCTCAGAATGCCAGCGCCGGAATCCCCACACCAGTCAGAATCCCCGCACAGGCATTCCGACGGTTAGTAGTGGGGTAGGGGAAGGGTTAGTGGTTAGACACTAGGGGGAAGGTTAGGGTTAGGCTGCAAGGAGGGAGGGGTAGGGTGAGGATACTTACCAACAGGTGTCAGTATTCTAACCCTGCCCGGATGCCAGTATCGGGATTCTGACCGCCGATATCCCGAGTGCTGGCATCCCGTACCCAACCCGTATAAATGCTAGGTCATAAGGAAAGTAAAAGTAAACACAATAACATTGAGAGCACTTACGGTATTGCCAGATGTTTCCTTGGCATAGAGATCACAGGGGGCAATTTATGCTGCAAACCCCTAAAAAGAGAAAACAGACACCAAAGTACCTAAATGACTCCATGTGAACATTATACAACTTAATGAGACTGATTCACTTCATTGGAACATTGTCCTCCTCATTTTATACTCATCAGTTATTCTATATTATTATACAGAAATATAAATATATTACAATGACATTCTGACTAATAGGTAATATGCTCTATGATAGTTACTGAGATGCAAAGATTAGTATATATATGGGATCCATAACTAGATATTATGGCAGAGCTGTAACTAGACGTTGTGGTGCCCTGTGCGAGAAGTAGCTTTCCATACATATAATAAATAAATACATATAATAAAAAAACACCTCTCTTCACTTAATACATTTTGTTACATGAAAAAAGTATAGGCAATCACTAACTTCCAACACACAATAATAAAATATCCTGCAGATTATTATTCACTCACCAAGAGACTATATAGTGCTTGCAGGGTCAAATACAAAGTCTGTAAAATAGACTGGACTGTGTTTAGGTACAGCTACCACAAGGAACTTACTCAAGATTTCATGGTACCTGTATAATTAAGTACGGAGCTCATAAAGCAAAATAATCTACAACTAATAAATTGGGAAAAAGTTACTATTAATCTGTGATCACCAAATGAATACATGAAAGTGCAAAAGGCCTTTTTTTCAACATTTTATTGGTATTTAAACAAGCATGCTTTTTTATTTGGGTTGCCTGCTATAAATCTCAAGAAATCCCATAACTAATAAGTTACGGAAAGTGAATGATAATTTGCAGGATATTTTATTATTGTGTGTTGGAAGTGATTGCCTATACTTTTTTCATGAAACAAAAGTTAATTGATGTATAAAGTGAAGAGAGGTGTTTTTTATTATATGCATTTTTTTATTATACGCATTTTTTTATTATATGTATGGAAGGGAAACAGTCGGGAAGCCGATGGACGGAATGCCGAATCTGGCTTCCCGACTGAACAATCCCGGCAAGGGTTAAATGACAGGCATCGGTATTCCGACGCCTGTCATTTTCCCAACCCCGGGAGCCCGACATCCGGCTTACCAATCGAAGGTAAGCTGGGCAACGGGCGCAGACAGCCCCCCGGGGGGGGATAGGTTTAGGGTTCCCGGGGGGACTTATGGTTAGGCACCCACCTGGGATGTTAGGTTTAGGCTAGGGGAAGAGGGGGTTAGGGCTAGGCACCCCCTGGGGGGAGGTTAGGGTTAGGCACCCCCCCCAGGGTACTTAGGTTAGGCGGCGGGGAAGGGGTGGTTAGGGTTAGGAACTTGGGGAGGAGGTTAGGGTTAGGCACCCCTAAGGGAGGGTTAGGGTTAGGGGGTAAAATTAGGTTAGAACATACAGTACTTACCTTGGACGATAGGGATTTTCACCCCTTTCGGGCTCACGCTGTCGGGATTTGAATAGGACAAAAGTCCATGGAAGATGATGTTTGTCCATGAAAGATGACGTTTTGCCTCTTTCTGAGACCCGACTTTTGGAGGGAAAAATCCGAACTCGGAGTGCAAACTCGAACTTATCCGAGCCCGCACATCCCTAGTGTAAACCAACAAAAGTAGCTGGTGAGTCCTCCAAATACAGAATAAGAACTGCAGGATCCCCTGGGGCCTCTAGGTGGCAGCAAACTTACACCACAACTAACCAAGATGCAGCAAATAGGGAATGGAAGATAAAACGTTAAAATAAATATGTTGTGTAATGTGTATGTGTATATCTGTCTCTCTCTCTCTATCTTTCTATTTATATGCAGGGCTGGACTAAGGTATGTGGGCCCCAGGACAAGTAACATGTGGGAGCGTCCACCAGTAAAAATCGTGCTTCCAATCATCCTCCTCTACTCTCTCCCTCTGCACTCCCCCCAAATGTGAACTGACCTATGCAGCTGGTTTGTGGCTCCCGAGTCTGGACCCGCTCCTCCCTGCTGGGTCCACTGACAGCAGCGTTGTGACACAATAACATTTCTTCAGCAACGTTGTCGGGACCGGTTGTCCCTGCACGTCCCTAAAGCCGGGTACACACTAAACGATGTGTGTACCCAGCGATCCGGCAAGCTCCCCCCCGTGGCGGCTGATACACATTAGACGATCCGATGCCCGACCGCCCAATATGTAGGCCCCTGCCGCATCAGGGGTCGTTGGTCGTCGGTCATGGGGTCGTCGGTCGCATCATCAGATTGAACTGCATGTAGGGCCAACCTGACGATGCGGCTGATGACCCCATGGGAGCGCACACTGCCCGACATCGTGGGTACACACTGCACGATTTGTATTTATGATCCGTTGGAAATTGTCAAATCGTCCAACATTTCGTCTAGTGTGAAATTACACTGACTTCAATGGTCATTAAGGTTTATTTACAAAAGAGAAATCCTATGGGGTACAGATTCTACTACAACCACACATGTACTAGAACACGGGTAGTGTTCACTCTAGCTCCAGCGACAGGCAGAGTGCCAGAGCTAGAGAGGGCACGTCCGCGTGCGCCGAAAAGGGGGCATGATCATTGAAAAGGGGGCGTGTCTATAAGACGCGTCCCCTGTTCGTCACTCTTGGGGGCGTGCCCGGCACTTACGGACACACCGGGCAGCCCCCAAGCACTGCTGACAGGTAGAATAGATGCCGGGCGCATGCGCCCAGTGTCTATTCAGCGGCGGTGACCAGGTCACCACACATTTACCCACCCGCAGGACACTGCGACCCGCGGGTGAAGACAGCACCCTCAGGCTGTCTTAGCGGGGTGCTGCGCAGTGAGGGCAGGGCGCTTTTTGCCCTACAGAAGGAACGCAGCGCCCCGCTAAAACAGCCTAGCGGGAACGCTACATGGGTTTGTGGACGGGAGCAGCCATCTCTGCAGCCGTCCATCTGATGGGAAGAGTTGGGCGGCTTCAGGGGTCTTCTTGCAGAGTGCAGATTAGATTAAATGGGCTTCTTGCAAAATGAGATTTTTCAGGATACTACGATTCGGTCGGGAGCCTCCTGACAGGTCCCAGGTAATGAATCAGTTTGTGTATCGTATGGCTGCTCCCACTATGCCTCCTTGGATGGGGTGTACACAGCATGCTATGTTTGCACCTCCAATGCATCCTTCCTGGAAGGATGTTTATACCCATTCTAGACAGAGTATGGCACCATCTAAAGTTGATAGCAGCCTGCAAGTTATCTTTTTATCAGTCTGCTCAACATGTGGATTCAGATGCATCATCAGAGGAATCAGATGATGTGCAAGGTTCCTCTCCAGGGTCTAGCTTGGGGGAGGAGAACCATCTGTCCACACTCCACAGTGGATGTTTCTCCTTTGGTGAAGGCGGTTAAATCAATCCTAGATATTGAGGATGATGACCCAGCTCATAGTAATAAGGCTCCAGTGTTTAATCACCATCAGAAGTTGGTCAAAACGTAGTTTCCTGTATCTGAACAGCTCACTGAGCTTATGGATGAGGCATGGGGTAACCCTGACAAATGTTTTTATGTGAATAAGAGAATAAAAGCGTTGTATCCTTTCCTGGCTTCTGTATGTACTAAGTGGGAGGTACCTCCTACTGTGGCTGCTCATGTGACTCATTTAATTAGAAATGCTACATTGCCTATTCCGTCAGCATCTTCCCTGAAGGATTCCACTGATAAAAAGATTGAAGCCTGTCTTAAAACAACATTTTCATCATCTGGAGCTGTTACTCATCCAGCTATGGCTGGAGCCTGGGTAGCCAAAGCTATTGAAGAATGATTGGGACCATTGGAAAATTCTCTACCAAATGCTACCAGAGGACAGATGATGTATATCTCCCATATATGGGAAGCAGCTTCCTATGTAGGAGGAGCTGCTATAGATGCTGGAATTGTAGCTTCTAAAACATCAGCAGCATCAATAGTGGCACGCAGGGCCCTTTGGTTAAGATCCTGGAAAGCTGATACATGATCAAAGAAGGTGCTAGAGGTTTTACCTTTCTATGGAAAAGTACCTTTTGGAGCAGAGTTGGATAAAATAATAGCTACTCTGGCGGCTTCAAAGTAGCAGGTCTATTATTTTGGCAATGGAGCAGGGGGATTACATGGTTTCCCTGGACATTCAAGATGCATATCTGCATCTTCCTATTATACCATCCCACCAGCAATTATTACGGTTAGCTGTCCTTCAGCAACATTACCAATTTCAGGCTCTACCCTTTGGCCAATCTAAGGCTCCCCGGGTATTTACCAAAATAATGGCGGTCATGATGGCCTATCTCAGGCCTCAGGGAGTCAGAATTCTGCCATATCTGGATGACCTTCTGATATTGGCACAGAGTCTGGTTGTTTTACACAACCATCTTCAACTGACCATAGCCTGCCTAGAAAAGTATGGCTGGAACATCAATTGGAAGAAATCATCACTTTTTCAACAGCAGATGGTTCATCTGGGAGCTCTTCTGTATTCTCGGACACAGTGTTTCTGCCAGAGGACAAGATTGTGGTCCTATTGTTGCGAATGCGCAATCTGCTATGCAAGCAAAGGGTATCCATTCTGTTAGCAATGCAGGTCCTGGTATCGATGGTATCCACCATTCGACATGGTGGGGTACGCTCAGTTCCATTCCAGGCCTCTGCAAAGATTGTTTCTCTCCAAGTGGAAGGGACAGTGTCATCTAATAAGGTCCCAGAGGATCCTTCCTGTGGTGGCTGAGAAAGGATCATCTGAACAAAAGGCGCCCATTCTGGATTCCAAATTTGGTGCTTCTCACCACAGACGCCAGTCTTCGCAGATGGGGAGCAGTGACAGGTCATCACACCTTTCAGGGAAGATGGACAAATCAGGAAAGTCATCTGCCAATACACATCCTGGAACTGTGAGCAGAATACAAAGCACTTGTCAGGGCGCAGGAAATGCTCCAGGGTAAGTCGGTCCAGATCCAGTCCGACAACGCGACAACAGTGGCCTGCCTCAATCATCAGGGAGGCACAAGAAGTTACATAGCCATGAAAGTGACAATGGTTCTGATTTGGGCAGAACGTTATCTTCCGGCCATCTCTGCAATATTCATATTGGGAGTACTCAATTGGGAAGCAGACTTCCTGAGTTGCCAGGACATACATGCCAGAGATTGGTCTCTCCATCCGGGAGTATTTCAGCTCCTGGTAAACAAATGTGGTTTACCTGAGATAGATCTCATCGCATCACGTCAGAACCACAAGGTCCCCAGGTCCAGGTCCAGAGACCCATCAGCAGCCTTTGTGGATGCACTGGCAGTAAGATGGGACTTCAAGCTAGCGTATCTCTTTCCTCCAATCTCCCTCCTCCAAAGAGTTCTCAGGAAATTCAAGCAGGAAGGCGGAACAGTTATACTGGTGGCTCTGGCATGGCCCAGATGTCATTGGTTCACTGACATACAGAATCTGTCAATAGACAGACCGTATACTCTTCCTCTTTGGCAGGATCTGCTAACGCAGGGCCCCTGCCGGCATCCGGACTTACCTTGTCTGGCTTTGACGGCGTGGCTCTTGAATCTTCCATCCTAAGAGCAAAGCGTTTTTCCAATTCTGTCATTCAAATGATACTTAGGGCACGGAAGCCTGCCTCTGCCTGCATCTATTACAGAGTTTGGCATTCTTTTGGTCAATGGTGTTCCACAGGAAGTATGATCCTAAGGTATTTAGGATTTCCAGGATACTGGCTTTTCTCCTGGCAGGTTTAGACCATGGTCTCCGCCTGGCTACTTGAGAGTGCAGGTTTCTGCACTGTCTGTCTGGTTCCAGAGGAAGATTGCCTCATTACCAGATGTTAGAATTTTTTTTCCAAAGAGTTCTGCGAGTTCAGCCTCCTTTTGTTCCACCTGTAGCACTGTTGGATTTGTCTTTGTTTCTTAAGGGGCTACAAGCTCACCCATTTGAACCTCTAGATTCTGTAGATTTTAAGTGGTTGTCAGCGAAGGCACTTTTTCTTCTCGCTATACCTTCTGCTTGCAGAGTTTCTGATTTGGCAGCACTGTCTTGTCGCTCCCCATTTTTGATTTTTCACAAGGATAAAGCTGTTCTTCGTACAAGGGAGGGTTACCTTCCTAATGTAGTGTCCCGTTTTCATGTGAATTAAGAAATAATTGTTCCAGCTTTTCAGGCTCCAGATCTTTCTGTAGGTGAAGCCTCCCTGGATGTAGTTCATGCTCTCCATATCTATGCAGAGCATACAAACTCTGTTAGAAAATCAGATGCTCTTTTTGTATTATATGGTTTTCACAAACGAGGATGGCCAGCTAATAAGCAGACTCTGGCGAGATGGCTATGCATGACTATCTCTCAGGTTTACTCACAGGCTAATCTCCCTGTTCCAAGCACGGTGACAGCACATTGTACTCGGCCTGTAGGGCTACTGTGGGCATTTAGTCATGGTGCCTCTGCTGAACAATTGTGCAACTCAGCCACGTGGTCTTCTGTCCACACTTTTCTTAGGTTTTATGCCTTTGATACTTTTGCCTCTCAGAATGCTTCCTTTGGACGATGAGTTCTCCTTTCTGCTCAGGAGCATCCCCCACCCTAGGGGAACTGCTTTGGGACATCCCCATGGTATTCCTGTGGATCCCTATGGACCCCAAAGAAGAAATTCAGAGTTACGGTAGACTTGCCTACATAACTCCCTTTCTTTGAGGGCCATAGGGTCTACAGGGCACCCACCCTGATGCACCTGTTCTGCATGGGTAATTTTTTATTTTGGTCACCGTTTCCCTCATCTTGTGTAAGAGTGTTTCTGGTGTACGATTGCTCTTCTTTCTCCTCTTCCTTCTCCTGCCTTCAGACTTGTTAACTAAACTGGTCCTATGACTGGGGGTGGGATATATATAGAGGAGGACCCAAGGCATCCTGGGAGCTGAAGCTTTAACGGTTTGGTGCTTGGTCTCCAACCATAATATTCCCCATGGTATCCCTGTGGACTCTAAGGACCTCAAAGAAAAGGCGTTATCTAGGTAAGTCTACCATAACTCAGATTTTTGTCTTCAAGGCCGACTTTATTAAATGTAGTATGTGGTATATGTCTATGGCTGTCTGCATGTAACATTGTTCATTTTGGGGTACAAATCAAAAATGTTTCAGTCAATTGAATTACAACTATTTTACTGATGGTTTATATTAGGGGTGTGTTTTGGTTTTGGATCTGGATCTTTCTTCATGTTTTGGATCTGGATTGGTTTTGCCAAAACCACCCTTCCGTGTTTTGGGTTCTGGGTTTTGTGTTTTGGATCTGTATTTTTTTTAAAAAAGCATAAAAAACAGCTAAAATCACAGAATTTGTAGGTTTTTCTGCTCCTATGCTATTATTAACCTCAATAACCTTAATTTCCACTCATTTCCAGTCTATTCTGAACACCTCACACCTCACAATAGTGTTTTTATGTCCAAAAGGTTGCAACGAGGTAGATGGATGACTATGCTAAGCGACACGAGTGGGCGGCACAAACACGTGGCCCATCTAGGAGTGACACTTCAGTGGCAGACAGGATGGCAGTTTGAAAAACTAGGCCCCAAACAATACATAATTCAAAGAAAAAAAAGAGGTGCAAGATGGAATTGTCCTTGGGCCCTCCCACCCACCCTTATGTTGTATAAACAGGACATGCACACTTTAACAAACCAATCATTTCAGCGCCAGGGTCTGCCACATGACTGTGGCTGAAATGATTGGTTCATTTGGCCCCCACAAAACAAACTGGAAATTAATCTGTCCCTACACAAACTGGCTCTACAGAGGCAAGATGTCATCCTCATCCTCCTCATCCACCGATTCCTCACCCTCTTCAGTGTTGTGTACATCCTCATCCTCACAGAGTATTAACTCGTCCCCGCTGGAATCCACCACCACAGGTCCCTCTGTACGTTCTGGAGGCTGGTCTCCCTGGAAGAGTTGATAATTCATTTTGATGAACATCATCTTCTCCACATTTTGTGGAAGCAACCTCCCGGCTGCACTAAACACTCTTTCGGAGTACACACTGGAGGGGGGGCAATTCAGGTAAAATAGAGCCAGTTTGTACAGGGGCCTCCAAATTGCCTCTTTTTCCTGCCAGTACAGGTACGGACTGTCTGACATGCCTACTTGGATGCTGTCACCGATGTAATCCTCCACCATTCTGTCAATGGTGACAGTATCATATGCAGTGACAGTAGACATGTCAGAAATTGTTGCCAGGTCCTTCAGTCCGGACCAGATGTCCAAACTTGGTCCTGCCTGCCCTGCATCACCGCCAGCGGGTTGCTTAGGATACTAAGTTTTGTCCTGGCAGCCCCAGTTGCGGGAGAAAATGAAGAAGGAGCTGTTGACATGTCACGTTCCGCTTCAGCTGACAGTGTTTTCACCAGCAGGTCTTTGCACCTCTGCAGGCTTGTGTCAGCCGGAAAGAGAGACACCACATAGGCTTTAAACCTAGGATCGAGCACGGTGGCCAAAATGTAGTGGTCTGATTTCAACAGATTGACCACCCTGGAATCCTGGCAAAGCGAATGAAGGGCTTCATCCACAAGTCCCACATGCCGAGCGGAATTGCTCCGTCTTAGCTCCTCCTTCACTTTCTCCAGCTGCTTCTGCAAAAGCCTGATGAGGGGAATGACCTGACTCAAGCTGGCAGTGTCTGAACTGACTTCACGTGTGGCAATTTCGAAGGGCTGGAGAACCTTGCACAACATGGAAATCATTCTCCACTGCGCTTGAGTCAGGTGCATACCCCCTCCTTTGCCTATGTCATAGGTGGATGTATAGGCTTGAATGGCCTTTTGCTGCTCCTCCATCCTCTGAAGCATATAGAGGGTTGAGTTCCACCGCGTCACAACCTCTTGCTTCAGGTGATGGTGGGGCAGGTTCAAGAGTGTTTGCTGGCACTCCAGTCTTCGGCACGCATTTGCTGAATGGCGAAAGTGGCCAGAAATTTTTCGGGCCACCCAAAACGTCTCCTGTCACTTTTCAGAAAATTCTGCACTACCAAGTTTATTGTGTGAACAAAACATGAGGTGTGCTGGAATTTGCCCAGATGTAATGCCCGCACAATATTGGTGGCATTGTCAGATATCACAAATCCCCAGGAGAGTCTAAGTGGGGTAAGCCAATGGGAGATGATTTCCCTCAGTTTCTCTAAGAGGTTGTCGGCGGTGTGCCTCTTACTGAAACTGGTGATACACAGCGTAGCCTGCCTTGGAACGAGCTGGCGTTTCTGAGATGCTGCTACTGGTGATGCTGCTGTTGTTGCTGCGTAAGGTGATACATCTACCCAGTGGGCTGTCACAGTCATATAGTCCTTAGTCTGCCCTGTTCCACTTGTCCTCATGTCCGTGGTTAAGTGGATATTGGGTACAACCGCATTTTTCAGGACACTGAGGACACTTTTTCTGACGTTTCTGTACAGTCTCGGTATCGCCTGCCTAGTGAAGTGGAATCTAGACGGGATTTGGAACCGGGGACACACTACCTCCATCAATTGTCTAAATCCCACTGCACTAATGGTGGATACCGGACGCACGTCTAACACCAACATAGCAGTCAAGGCCTCAGTTATACGTTTTGCTTCAGGATGATTGCTGTCGTACTTCATCCTCCTCGCTAAGGACTGTTGGAGGGTCAATTGTTTAGTAAAAGTAGTGGTGTTCCTACTTCCTCTATGGGATGATGAACGACTCCCAGCAGCAGCAACAGCAGCAGCAGGAGGCGTAGCAGTGCAGGATCCTCCGGAGGAATCCCGGATAGGAGAGTCAGTCATGCCAGTGACATGGCCTGCAGGACTACTTCCGATCCTGACTAAGGAGGAAATTGACGAGGAGGGAGTTGACGGTGTGGTTTGCAGGCGCTTGGATACAACAGGACAACGGGATTTAGGTGTCCCTGGACTGCTTACGGTCTTAGCCAAAGTTTCTGCACTTGACAGTAACTTTTTATGAACGCGCTGCAAGTGCCGTATAAGGGAGGATGTTCCTAGGTGGTTAACGTCCCTACCCCTACTTATTTCACCTTTACATATGGTACATATGGCAAGACAGTTGTTGTCCGGATTTGGATAGAAATATTGCCAGACCAAAGAGGTGGAATGTTTGGTCTTCTGCCCAGGCATGACCGTGATGGGCTTTTTCATCCCACGGACAACAACTGTCTACCCCGGAGCCTGATTTAAACGAACCACATCACCATCAGAATCCTCCTCCCCAACTTCCTCCTCAGTGCCAGGCTACACCAGTATCCTCATCCTGTTGTACTTCAACAGTGACATCTTCAATTTGCATATCAGCAAGTGGACTGTGGTTGCTCCTTTCAGCACTTGCAGGGGGCGTGCAAATGGTGGAAAGAGCCACCTCTTCCCGTCCAGTGCTGGGAAGGTCAGGCATCGCAACCGCCACCACACTTGGACTCTCCTTGGGGATTTGTGATATCTTCTTAGAACGCACAGTTCTTCGCTGTGCTTTTGGCCAGCTTAACTCGTTTGATTTTTTTAGCAGGAGGAGGGCTTCTATTGTCATGTGAAGCTGAACCACTAGTCATGAACATAGGGAAAGACCTTAGCCGTTCCTTGCCACTCCGTGTCGTAAATGGCATATTGGCAAGTTTACGTTTCTCTTCAGATGATTTAAATGTTTTTTTCAAGGTCATTTTCCTGAACTTTGTCATTTGGGATTGTATGTGCCCTCTACTATGACATTGGGCATCGGCCTTGGCAGACAACGTTGATGGCATGTTATCATCTATGTCATGACTAGTGGCAGCGGTTCTTGATCTTTCCCTATTTTATTTTTATCGGAGAAAGTTTGGTCCTCCATTTATGTTATATTGATATATACGTGCGGCTAAGGCGCACACAAACACAGAAAATATTTTTTTATTTTGTTTGGAATGCCCTTTGGGGGTTACAGCACCCTTTAACGGACCAGCCAGCCGGCCCTTTACTTATGGGACACAGGCGCACGCTTGGCGCTGCTCCTTTGTTGATGCACGTGCAGCCACAGTGCACACAATTCACAAACAGAGAAAAAATATTATTTTTTTTTGCACTTGGGGGGAGCACCCCTGATGGACAGAGCACCCCCTGGACAACACTACGGCACCCCTTTAGGACTGGGAAACTGCACAGGACTTTGGAGTGGACACAGCCCCTATGGACAACTGACTGCACAACACAGTCCAACCAGCCCCTATGGACTTTGAAGGAGTGGACACAGCCCCTATGGACAACAGCAGCACAGCGCAGCACAGCCAGCCCCTATGGACTTTGGAGGAGTGGACACAGCCCCTATGGACAACAGCAGAACAGCACAACACAGCCAGCCCCTATGGACTTTGGAGGAGTGGACACAGCACAGCGCAGCGCAGCACAGCACAGCACAGCACAACACTACACTGCACTACACTACACTACACAGCCCAGCCAGCCCTAACTCCCACCCTCCCTCTTCACTGTCCACAGCCGAGTGAGAAAATGGTGCCGAAGCGGGTACCTTATATAGGATCCAAAACCCGCGAGACCCGGAAGGCGGGATGATGACGTTTTGCCTCGATTTCAGATCCGAGTCAGGCGGGAAAAGTCGAGCCTGACTCGGATCGGCCTCGGATTGGGGGGGTTCGGATTTCAGAAATCCGAACCCGCTCACCCCTAGTTTAAATGCAGAATGACTCCTAGGGGCTGATTCAATTCCGTAGGATTCTTGCATGATCTGCAGTTTACGGCACGATAATAATGGTAAATTACATTTTAAAGGTATTAAAGCTTGTAGATAAAGTAAGTTTGCTCGGTTTGTTATCCCTTACATATTTTTTACAGGATTTGTTGCTTTTTTAAAAATAAAGTATTTAGTTAAATTTGCAATATGGCAAAGTGGTTCCCCGTTTTCTAAATAACCAAAGAATACAAATTAATTAACATTGGTGATGCTAAAGTCGGGGGTGGCCTCATTGACGTTAGGCCACACCCTGTATGATGTCATTTTGGGGGCGTGACCACATGTCTACGTCATGCTGGGCTGCCCCCAGCCTCCTCCCTGCACTAATGGATGTCATGCACATGCGCACAGCATCCTTTCAGCTCTACTTCTTTCTGCTTAGTAGAACAGAAATGGGGTGGTGCCAGTGTCCCCAACCTCCCGACCGCCCGATGGTCACTGCGGCCCCCGGGTGGGACAGCGGGACCGTTCCCGAAAAACGGGACTGTCCTGCTGAAATCGGATCGATTGGGAGGTATGAATTAATGTGATCCTCACTTTGAATGGAGATATTCCTTTTGTACAGTAGTGTTCTGTGTATTCGTACTGTATAAGACTCTGATGCTGCAACCGAAACACAATTAGAACACTAGAGGGATCCTGTGATCCACTGCTGGGCTCATTATATGATTTATTGTTACTGTGAGAGCCTGAGCCCAGCACAATTGCAGACAGAAGGGAAAATCTTGGCAATAGAAAGCTGCCTCCCACAAAAGCCACAGCAGCAAAAACGTCTGTCTTGACTGTTATAGACAGATCTCTACGTGGCAAATTCTGCATTTTATGGTTTGCACTGACAATATGCAATATCTGACTGTTTGTGTAACTCACACAGGCTATGCGGAAAAAAAAAATCACATATAACTTATATTTACTACAAATGTGTATAATATTACAATGGCATTAAGGAGTTCACAGGAACTAGTTTGTGTGACATGATATACTGTACATGGGATATCTACCATGCTGTTGGTCAATCCTATATTGATCCTGCCCCACTGGTGGGGGACGAGTTGGTAATTCTCACATTTAGGGTAATCTCACCTCCATCTCATATGCAGTGATTGCACCTGAGTTATGTTCTCCCTCCGGGGGTTACTGATCTCGGCAAGGTCCACAAGAGGGCGACTCAGGAAACCCCAAGACAGACAGACAGACGGACACACACATACACAGAAAGGGGTAAAAGTCACGTTTATTAAATGGACGTGTGATTTAAAGTCCCATAACCTAATAAATAAAGATTATTGGGAGGGTGATTTATCAAATCTTGGAGAGTAATAAAGTGTAGAAGATGCCCGTACAGATGTGTCCTCATAACCTAGCCTCAATAAGACATGCGGCGCGGGTGAGCTGTGCATAGCAGTGTAGCATCTTTTTCACCCGAAAATGCATTTGGATACGTCAAACCGCTTCATGAGAACTGGCCTGGTTAATTTAATATGTGCGATGCACACCCTGCACCTATACTTTTTTTTATACTTGCCTCAACGAGGTCCCACGGAGTAGCGCTACACAAAACGCCTGGAAAATGGCCACTGCGGCCATTTTCCCGGCGTCATGCGCAGTAGACTCTGGGCACACTCCAGTGCCCGGAGTCTACTGCTGCTGACGGCAGCCGGGGATGGAGGAGGGGGCCATGGAAGGGGAGTGAACACGGGCCCCCTCCTCTCTTAATACATCCCTGATACGAAGCACAAATGAACTTGGTGTGGATTAAAACCCACAGCCGCTGCATCGTAGCATATCGTATACCTATTCAGACACAGCCACACGCAGATATACAAATGTTGCACGTCAAAGTAATCAGTGCAGTCTGGTGAAGCAGTTTTGTTGCATCGCATTGCAACTAAGATGCATTTTTGAGAGCAAAATATGCTTGGTGGAAGCCAAGTCGTGCAGAACATGATGTGCCTAGGTCTGTTTGGTGTGAATACAGCAAATAGTGTATAAGGAAGGACACATCTATAACAACCAATCAGCTTCTAACTGTCATGTTACAGGCTGTGCTAGATAAATAAGTTAGAAGCTGATTGGTTACTATGCGCAACTTCTCCACTTTATTTGATGAATCTCCCCCTAAAGGTTAAAGGATTTTATTATATCCGGTAAGGTGGTAAGTGGTTCAGATCAACATATCCGTGAAATGTAAAAGGCATGCAATGACCATAATACAATATAAACTGAGCAGTGAGAAATAATAATATTACCCAATGACATTGAATATTGACAATGAAAGATGGAAATACTCGTATGCTGCGATAAGAAGCAGTGATCGCATTGGTGATATGGCAGATGTAACAGTTTAAGCTGCATACACACGTAAAGATTTTCTGTCCAACCATCCAACTAGTTGATTGGTTGGAATGAAAATCTGGTAACGTATGGGAGTAACTGATGATCAGCAATTTGCTCCTAAATGCCAGAAAACAGGTGAAAATGGTCGTCAGACAAGTTTGTTAAATGTTTGATCTAAACTATTTGTTCAAACAACAGTTTTTGTCAATTTCCTGGCATTTAGGAGCAAATTGCTGATCATCAGTTACTCCCATACGTTACCAGATTTTTATTCCAACCAATCAACTAGTTGAATGGTTGGACAGAAAATCTTTACATGTGTATGCAGCTTAACACTATTCCCTAAGTTTTGGCTTCCTAGAATGTGGCTGTGTAGCGCTGCCATGTTAAGCATCACATTCATTGCCTATGACACTGGGTTGGCACGAGTTTTAATATGGGCAGCAGGGGTGTAACTAGACCTAGGGGGACCACTTGAGCATAATGGTTGACTTCTCCTTCAGCAGTGCGCTGCGCAGGGCAGGAATATCTGCTCTCCTGGCCGCCTCCGCCTCTCCTCATTGACTGATACTGGGAGGAAGCGTGGCCATGCTGGGCCTGCTGAGACATACCCGGATCACGGCCACACCTCCTCCCAGTATCAGTCAGTGGGGTGTCCATCCGTGGTTACCATCAATGGCACACAAACCATCTATGGTGAACCATCAATGGTTTGCATCCCTCGATGGCCACTGCTGCGTGGGAAAATGGCGGGCCGCGAACCAACAAAAAAAATGGTCTGGACTTAACTGCGCCGGGGGGGGAGGGTCTAAGCTCCGACCATTGGCTCTTAACCATCGATGGCAAAAATATTCAACATCGTCCATAAACCATCGATTTTGAAGCATCGAAGGTTGATGGCTATCCCTACAGTGAGATGGAGCCAACCGGGAGAGCAGATGTGCCTGCCCTGTGCAGCACACTGCTGAAGGAGGACGACCACTGAGCTCAAGAGGTGAGCGCATAGCTGGCCTGGCAGCGTAGGTGCACAGTAGGTGCAGGATAAGGGTCGGGCCCCCTAGTAGCCGCAGCCCCTGCACCTATGGAAACTACCCCTATGGTGGTCAGCGTTATCCATCAAACCTGTGGCAACCTACTAGTATCTCAAAAACACGTGTGTACAAAACACATGAATGAAACAGTTGTAGTAAGATGTAATAAGATGTAATAGTTCAACAACTATAATGATGAAGACGTGCTAGTGGTCTGCTGTAACCAGGGGTGTCGTCGAGAGAATGATAAAGTACCAACCAATCAGCTCCTAACTGCCATGTTACAGGCTGTGTTTGAATATCGACAGGAGCTGATTGGTTGGTACTTTATCTCTCTCCAAGGCTTAGTACATCTACCCCATATACGAACACACAAATACCCACAATCCCACATACACATCAATTCTCCTCACCAAGCAGAAGCCATTCAGCACCAGCTTCTCAAGTACTTTGGGGGGGGCAGAGCTTCTTTCATGATTGACAGGCTGGGACCCTGAGGGTAGTAGGAGAGCACTTGAGGAGAGTGAAGGGCTGGCCACCACACTGCCTGCATCTTTCATGTCACTTTATGCAGATACCTGACAGCCGGGAAGGTTCTTTTGATAACCCTCCATACCTCCCCCCACCCCCTGACACCTTACTGCACTGCACTCTGCATTCAGTGACATGGAACATGCAGGCATTATGGTGGCCACCCCTTCCCCCCTCCTCAGCACACAGCAGCAGCGCTGAGGCTGAAAACCTGGGAGGCCAGGGCAGAGATTTGCTGGCAGCCTGGAATTGTGAGGACAGGGCATGGGGTCACAGTGGGGTCAGAGCAGATAGCGGAGCATGCGGCTGATTAAACCAGCAGCCACCACCAGTGCAATGTAAAAGAAGAATGGGTCTTTCAGAGACATCCTTCTTTTTTTTTGCTTGGACTTAGCCAGTGCCCGTAGGCAGATGCCTGATGGTAGCACCGGCCCCGATCAGGCAGTATTAGAGCGTCCACAGACGACCAAAGTGGGCGCCTCAGTCACATTTTTGTTCACCTTTGATTGTTCCCCAGGGAAGGACTTTGTAGCGGCAATAGCATAAAGTCGCAGACAGGTGACCGTCGGAAGACGCAGCTGTGTTTGTATCCACCTCTGAATCAGGCCCATAATGTTCTGCTCCTGTAGTTTACCATACTAGGGCTCCCCTGCAAGTCCCGGCGGATAATGTGCTCCCCAGCGAGGGTTTCCTCCTGTTACCTGCAGCCTCCCACTGGCAGCTAAGCGCTAGGGATATGTCCATGCATGACTAATATCTGCCCATGCGCATACAGATATCACATGGAAGGGATATAGCCACGCCGCTCTGGCTTTGTTACCACATGGAGACGCAGAACAGATTTGGATGCAGGGTCTGCGGATTACAGCGGGTAGAAGGGAGGTTTAGCAGATGCGGGTGTAGTGTCACTATAAACTGCATCCAAAGACGTACAGCAGGGCCGAAACTAGGATATCTGTCACCCGGGGCAAGGCAGTAATTTTGCGCCCCTACCCATACCTGGATTTTGTCCTTGCTCCTCCATAAGGCAGTGCACTAGTCAGATGTCCCTGGTATAGTGACTTACATTATTCCACACACCATAATTATGACACACACTGTAATGCCTATTACCAAAGTGCCACTTACATATTTGCCCCTGACATCATTTTATGCCCCACAGTAAGGCTTATAATTACTTTTAAATTACCTGCTCATTTTTAGGGGTTTCATGCTCGTTGCCAGGGGTTTCATGCTAGTTGCCAGAAGTTTCATGCTCGTTGCCAGGTGTCTCATGCTCGTTGTCAGGGGACTCATGCTCTGGGTTTCATGCTCGTTGCCAGGAGTTTCATGCTCTTGGCCAGGGGTTCCATGCTCGTTGCCAAAGGTTCCATGCTCGTTGCCAGGGGTTGCATGCTTGTTGTCATGTGTTTCACGCTCGTTGCCTGGAGTTTCACGGGAGAAAATGCAGCTTTCTGCAATTTCTCCCAGCAGCGCCAGCGTTCCCGGCACTTCCGGGAACGCTATGTGCTATGCGATGGCCTAACAGACACTAGAGGTCTAGTAGGAACTGTCTCCTCCTAGGCGGCGGCCATTTTTGGAGGGCTGTTTTCAGCAGATTCCATGGGACAGCTCACAAGCCTCTGCGCCCCCAAGCGTCAGCCCTTCAGCACCCCCTCAAATCCGGCGCCCGGTGCACGGGCACCGCAAGTCCCCCCTAGTTGCGGCCCTGCGCACAGCCACTCACACAGGAGACCTTAGTCAGACTGAGACACTTGCTATAGGGCTGGTACAAGTTACTATGGTGCCTCCGATGTAGCACCGATGGTGCACTAAAGATGCACCAAGTGGGCATCCCAGTATTAAGAAAATGGGCCGTGGCATTAGGTGCGCCTCTGTACCAGGCCCTAACTCTGAAGGTGAAGGTAATTTTTATATTTAGCATTATCTTTTATTATATACGATGGTAGATCCCTTGTTTTGATTTGTTTGGAGGTGCTGTCTGGCACTGAGGGGGTTGTGTACTAGTGTGTTGAAAAAGGACCTTTTCGTGTTTTCTTTTGGAGGAAATTGTACGAACAAGAATATTCCAACAATAGAATCCACAAACGGTATCTAGAGATTTTTTAGACTGCCGTTTTTTGGAACTGCTTTTAAAGTGTTTGAATAGATTTACTTCAGAGGAGGAGCGCTCAATTGTATATATTTTCTTTTCATGTTATCTCTCCCTGTCACCCACTGCTTCTCCCTGTCACCCTCTCCTTGTCACCTTCTTGCCTCTCTTTGTCTACCTTTTGCCTCACCCTGTCACCCTCTACCTCTCTCTGTCACCCACTGCACTTTGAACTTGAAGTAGGGTGGAGGAGGGGGGTCCAAAGCAAATGTTTGCACCTGGGCCCACCACTCACAAGTTCCACCACTGGCTGCAGCACAGTTCAAGATTCAAATAGGGGAGCCACACCAACTGCCAGTGAGTCCTGGCCGTAGATGTTTGGCAGCTTTTGAAAGGGCACTATGTGTAGCTCCCCTATTTGAAGGTTGGACTGCGTTGCAGCCCCACTTCTGGAGCTGCCACTGCTAGAGAGTATAGCCTGAGCAGGTGCGAGTTACACAGAGGCATTCACAGATCAGTGAGTGCATGTGTCAAAAAAATCTATAAAAGTGTAAAAATAATTGGAAAAAAAAAGTTGGCCCCCTCTAACATCACAACCAGCACCGGGCTTTTCTGAGACGGTTCTGGTTGTGAAAATACAGGGGTAAAAGACGCAGGAGTTCCCTGTATTTTCATCAACCATCACCAGGCTCAGTTTGCCAGTCCTGGTTGTGGAAAATATGAGGAACAAAATGAGTAGGGGTCCCCTGTATTATCCACATCCAGCACCAGACTTTTTCTAGCGGGGGTGTAATGCCACAGCCGTGGGACCCGCTTCATGGGGTCTCTCAGCCAAAGCATCACCCCACCTAGTCAGCGCAGGCCAGGGATTCCTGGGGAGGTGGAGACCCCCCCCAATAAAGGGGTTCCCCCTCTCCAGGGCACCCCAGCAGGCCTGGGCCATCCCTGGCACCCCTGGGCGGAGGGTGCTGGGTTGATTGACTTCAATAGTGTGAATCGTTAGGTAACCTTTAGTAACCACCCTAGCGGTTCCCACCATTGACTTCAACCGCTCATTGGCTGAGAGAGGCAGAGACTCGCCTCTCTCAGCCAATGCATGCCTCTGTGTAACTTGCACCTTGTAATGAAAGTTGTATTACAAGGTGTGAGTTTACCCGCAGTTTTAACTCACATGGGGCTCTATTTACTAAAATCTGCATATTGTAGCATTGCGAATTCAGGCAATATCACAGTGATTTACTACAAAGCTTGCGATAAAGCTCTGTCCCTGCGAATCCCCTCCGGAGCCTTATCACGGTATTTTTGCAAAAAATACCATGACAAAGTGCCCGTGCATGCGCCGACCAGCCGCCGCTGCTACCCCCCGGTGCTAAGCCCCGCCCCCGGCGCTAAGCCCTGCCCCCGTGATCCTGGCCCCCCTGCAATCCCCCCTCCCTCCCCCTCCCTTAATTACACTTACCTGCATGATCCGGGCCTCTGGTGATGTCCTCCATGCCTCCGGTCAGGTGATATCCCATACTGCACTGGGACCCGAACACCTGATGACCAGGCCGCAGTGCGCCATGGGAGACCAGCTGACTGGAGGGGATTCATCACCGGAGCCCCGACCACCGGTCCCTGGAGTCAGGTAAGTACTTTTTTTTTTTGCAGTGTATCAGCTTGCGGTCAGTTTAGATCACACAGCTGATCACTGGGACCGACTCCCAGCTCTGCTCTCCCCGTTAGAGCAGAGTAGGAGCCAGGAGACCCTTCGGTCAGCTGGTCTCCCATCCTGCACTGTTACCCAGTCAGCTGTTTAATGCAGCAGCTGACCACGGTCACAGTGCAGGAGCCGGGAGACCAGCTGACCGGAGGGAGGACATCACCGGAGCACCGATCACTGGCCCTGGACTCCGGTAAGTTTTGCAGTGATCAGCTTGTGGTCTGGTTAGACCAAACAGCTGATCACTGTAGCCCGGGTCTGCTCTGCCTGTTAGAAAAGAGCATGAGTCCAGTAACCGAGGGAGACCCTGGATAGCGCCACCTCCAGGTGGCGTTATTATCACGGGGCTTTCCCCGGTATTTTTTCACAATTTATTTTTAGTAACTTTGGTCGGATCACATTTCCCATTACAATTATGGGAAATGCGATCTGCTTACTAATAATAAGTGATACTTAGGGGTTGGAGTAGAATTTTACGAATTCTACTCCAATTGCCCTGTAATAACTATAGGTGATACTAAAATAATGTGAAAAGGGTGTGAAAACACCCTTTTTCACTTTATTTTAGTAAAAATAATGTTAATAAATAGAGCCCTTAGTCTCACATGCAAGTCAAGATGGGACACAGAAACTCACTCCCTATACATTTGGGAGTTTCAGGACAAACTCACACCTTCCAAATGTGCAAGAAGGTCCAAGTTTGTCCCGCACAAATAACTCACACCCTTGACCCTCTGCGTTCATTGTAATAACTGATTAAGGGGCATATTCAATTCAAATAGACGCAATAAGCCGTTTTCGGCAAAAAGTTTTCGCTGGTGACGTCATTTTGCCAGGCGAAAACTTATCCCCGTATTCAATTCCAAAGACTTTTCGCCAGTGCAGAAAGTCAATGCATTGGAATAGGCAAAAAAGATTTGCCTATGAAAGCTGGTGGAAAAAGGTGCAGAATTGGGGTTTTGGGGTGCACACTTGCGGTAACCACCCTGCACCCTTGAGACAGAACCCCAAAGGTAAACTGTGTCAAAAAAGTAAAAAAAACCTTAAGAACACCCCAAAAAAGTACTTTCATTTTGGTGGTGAAAAAGTTCCAATTTGGGGGACAAACTTAAAAACTAGCGAAATAGACTCCAGGGGGGTCCCCAAGTATGCTTCAGGGCTTTTTAAGATTGCAGGTGTTTGCGGCAGGTGGATTTTTTACATTTTTTAATACTTAACTTTAGCAACTTTAAAATATGCTGACCCCCATTTTCGTGTACCCCAAATTTGCTGGGACTAGTTAATTACAGGAAATAAAAAATCTAAATGCTATTCTTCCCCATTCTGCAAAGACTCTAATTGACAGCTATTGAGATCATTTGAGTACCCCAAATACCTTCAGCAGGCCTATTCGGGGGTATCTAGAGTGATCCCCTCATCTTTTGGGGGGTGTTAGGCTGATTTCCCCAAATCTGACAGGACTTTTCGCTGGTTTCTAATTCGCCGGGTTCCGTTTTCTCTGATTTGGAATTGAATACGGGGATAAGCGGAGACGAAAACCAGCAATGTCGGCGAAAAGTCCGGCATGCGAAAAGCACAGGACTTTTCGCACTAAATGAATATGCCCCTAAGTGATCATTTCCACGTAACAGTCTCCTTGTATTCCTGGCATTCTGTACACACAGACAGAAAACTACAGATATAAAAGCAGAATGGAAGTTTGCAGTTTACTCACCATGCTGTATGATACCTTTATCCTATCTGTAACTATCTAATAAGCACTGGTTTGGCTTTATATCACCATCTATATATCACAAGATTATAACAACTCTTCTGTAATTTTTTTTATTAATGCCCATCTTCTTAATCAAAACTTTTTACCCATGGGTTATGTCAGACACGTTCAAGTCCCCTTCCCCTTAAAATCACCTATGGCTCTTGTTTCTGGATAGGGGAGAACATCTGTCGCTGGTACGTGTTCTGTAGAAGGTTTTGTTGGAATGTGCTTCTTGTATCTGTATAGCTGCAGGTATCAGTGCTACATTTGCAGACTGTAGGGGAAAATGGGCCAGTGACTAAACCAATTTAGTAATATTACCAATACTGAGACATCAGCAATAAATAAGGACAAAACAACAAACTGAGATTATAACCCTTTTCATAGGCAAATGCAGGGGGGGTTTCCGTCTGCCTGGAAACCTCCCTCCCCAGCCCACACCATGACCACAACAGAAATAGTAGTGTAATAGAATTTTTACTAGCGCTACATGTTCTTCTCAGTATAACAAATAAAATAATTAGCACCACCTGTGGATCTTTTAACATGTATCAGCCAGTAATAAATAACCTGTGCACCAACTAGGAGATATGGAAAACATGCACTCTTAGGGATGCACTGCTATAGAGCCCAATATGTATATATATGTCCAGGGCAGTGCTAGGTTCTTCTGCTACTCCTCCAGGCTCCCAGACTTGCTCCAATACTCTGGAATGGTGCCCACATATAAAATAAAAACATTCAGCTCAGGCAGGATGGCCCTACTGACGCATCTAATGGCTTAAGCTGCATACACACACAACGATTTTTTTAATGAACGATTTTAGTAAACGATTTTTTCCCTTGAAAAAATTAACTAAAATCGTTTACTAAAGTTGTTCATTTACTAAATGTCATGAACGATTTTTATGAACTACAAACGATTTTTGCACATTCCCTTAATGAAAATCGTTGAGTTGACAAGTCTGACTGAACTACAAACTACAAACGACAAACGACAAACGTGAACGCGCATGAACGATAATCGTTCATCGTTTGACTCAGAAAGTGAACGATTTTTGCAAACGATTATTGTTAAACGATATCGTTTAACGATAATCATTAAAAAAAATCGTTGTGTGTGTATGCAGCTTTACTGTGATCCTGTATATGCTGGAATTATGACACACAATATACTTTGTATGACGCATATTAAAGCTGGATAAGTGCTAATTCTGCCCTCTTCATGGACTGGCCACACTCGCTCTAAAATCAAGCATTTGAAAACCCCCCTCTAGAAATCCTGCGTTTGCCACTGTGTTTTCTAAGTCACTCATTCAACACTAACAAGAAATAATAATAATAAAAAATACAATGAATAAAAATTTCAGATATGATTTTACAAACTCAAGTTTTTCCCCATATACTTAAAATAGAAATAAAACTGATCAGGCTTCTTAAGAAAAATTTGAGTTGACTGTTTTTTTTTTGTTTTTTTTTATGGTGCTAAAACGTACGTGATTACTAACAAATGATCTCAGCAAGTCTGCCCAAGCCTGTCGGATCTTTAGAAAATATCTTTCAGACTGCGGGAGGTTAAATTCCCCTTCTCAGACATGAAAATTTGTGTTTCTCAGTTCCCCTCTTAAAAAATGAAAGCTGACACCATCTCTCAGCCTCCCCAGGCAACAAGGCAGACAATATAACATATTAGCATGTGGCCATCTCAAGGTTTCTAAAACATTTTTATATGTTATGTTAAATGTTTATAGAGTTTACCCCTAATAAGTTTATTGATACTAGTTACCCCTTATTGTGTGTACATATATTCACATTACCCCCTAATCTCAGTAAGCGTATACCAAGCCGCACCTTGTGTATTTTATTTCTTTACAATTCCACTTTATTTCATAATAAAATTAATGTTATTTTAAATTATAATTATCAAAAACAGTTCCCTCAAATCTATTTCAGGTAACCCCTTGGGGTACACATACCATACTTTGAGGATTTAGGCGTCCAACTCCATATACAGATAACACTGGCTTCAGGAAAAATCACTCTCTCAACATTTGTACAGTACAGTATGTATCACACAGGAATAAAAAAGATACAGTTATCGCTGCACAAACACAACTTGTAGTTTGAGTGTATAGAGGAATTTAAATCTATTATATGATATTTATTATGCAGCATGATTTTTATATTAGAAGACTGGTCATTTTAAAGGGGATGTAGTTATATTGCCGGCGGACAGGATGCCGGGAGTCGATATACTGCCTCCTGAATCCCGCTGCCGGCAAAATGCAGATGCTGCAACCCCCTTAGGGATAAAGATACCAGCATCAGAATCCCGACAGCCGGCATCCCGATCGTAAGACGCCAGAGGGTTAGGTTTAGGGTGCAGGAAGGGGAGGTTAGGGTTAGGAACCACCAGGGGGTGGGTTAGGGCTAGGCACCACTAATGGAGGGTTAGAGGGGGGAGAGGGGTTTGGATAGAATACTTACAGCCACCGTCGGGATTCTGACTGTTCGGGTTACCACTGTCTGGTTTTGAACCGGTGGCTACTGAGCCGCTGATATTTCATACCCGTTCCATTTTAAAGTTTTCAGTAGGGACAGTCCTGTTTCTATACTGTAGATGTGACCCTGTACAGGATCATATAGCATGCTCTGTATGTCATGCTGTATGTGATTCTCAGGACCTGACCTACAGTAATTCTGCACAATATGGCTTTGTTTTTTTAACAATGATTTTTATTATTATTTTAAAACGTAAGAGGGGTACCAAAAAGAGTCAGGTTAGACGAAGGGATCAGGAATGCTAAGCCTAATATTATCGTGTATCTTCACTTGTTTGTATGTTCTATGCGATTGTCAGCATTTGTATGGCTGCTGAGAGCGGCCATGGGCCCGGGTACTGAGGGGGGCATGCCCAAACATGGGGAGACAAGGGGAAAAAAATGAAAATAATGTTCCCGGCTGCACTGGGGGTGCCGGCAGTCACACAGGGGGATATTTGTTCCTCTTAGCAATGCTGCAAAGAGGGACAATATCCCCCTTAGCAGCTGTCTTGGGTACCGGCCCGGGCCCCTCCAACAAGCCCGGGCCATTAGTACCCGCTCCCCCCCTCTCGGTACCCCTGAGCATTTGTACATATTCTGAATGTACCGAAATTGCAATAATTGCAATATTATATTTATTTATTTATTTATATTTATAACCCACACATACTGTATTATGCAGCAGTTTATATTTTAGTAATTTACATATGTTACTTCCCCAGTGGTGCTTACAATCTATACTCCCTGTGGAAATATATTGGAGTACTCATTGTACTCCATATAGTGGTTATTGTTAACCATAAGTTCATGTCCTAGGGGCCTATTCATTATACCTAAAATACCGATGGAGGTAATTAAGTTTAGAACTCGCATGGAGTTCTACCTAATTACAGGAGGAATTCATCATTCCACCTCTCCATAACTATCTATTTCGAAAAGCTGCCATTTTTGCGATGACAGCTTTTCGGGAAATAGATACTTTTCCCTCACTACACTGCATTACCGCAGCTGGAAAGAGTGCTGCACATGCGCTGTTACATCTGTAAAACCAGCGCATGCGCAGCACTGCCTACAGATGCGGTAAGTTAGTGGATTATTTGTGTCACAGGCTTGAGGGTGAGATCCGAGTCAGGACGTGTGGACTGGACTAATGAGGAGAGCTGTATCCAAGTTTGGAACTGAGAATTCCGGCTGCTACTGCATCCGATCTACCTCATTGTGGCAGGAGGAGGAATCCTTTGTCATACCAGCTAACCTGGCTCTCTCAGAGGTTTATTCTACCCCCTGCAGTTATATGACAATGAGGCAGGTCCAACAGCGTTCTTCTATATGCCTTTCGAACGATCAATTGTGCCACATTATCGTCTCCTTTTTTGGACATTTGGTACAACAAATCTTGCCATACAGCCATGTGATGGTATGTCAGGCTACTATTAGGCTGTACTGGGTTTCCATCAATCACTTTTACATTCTCTCAAGCCTTTACTAGAGTAGGGTCATTTGTCTGTTCTGAGGCAAAAATGTATTTTCTCACTTCAAGGCCAGGCATACAGTCAGCTGGTTCATCAACATTTCCTACTTCAGTAGGAGGTACATCATTCTGCGCCCCACTGCCGCTCTCCTCATTCACTGACTCCCTAATTATGCTTGGAAAGAGAACACTTCAGACTTGGGGAACACTCCCACTGCCACTGTATTAGTAACAATATCAAATGGGACTGGGCTACAATTTTCTATAATAAATTGGGTTCCTCACAGCTTCCAGAAGTGGGAAAAATATCTCCCCAATAGAGCATCAAACATCAAAGGAGAAACTAATCCCACAGTGACTGCCGTGGGACCGCACTGTGTTTCTATGTTCACTTCAGCAGTAATATGATACAGAGTATCACCATGTACATGGGTTACACCAACAGTTTTTCTCTGACCTTTTGAGGGGTTCACCAACTCGGCTTTGACGAGATTAACCAGGCTACCAGAATCTAAAAGAGCATCTACCTGTATGCCTTATACAGTAATTATACACATTTGTTTATCTAGCTCAGCCTGTCAAACTGCAGTGCAGACTAGCTGAGCAAAGAAAGATTTCTCCCAAATATGTGTTTTTGTACTGATGGTTTTATTTATTAATAATAATAATCATTATAATAATACTAATTACTATTATAATTATTATTATACTTTATTTATATGGCGCCACAACAGGTCCACCACCTTACAAGGTACATAGGGCTCTATTTGTTAAGGGTGTTTTCACAACCTTTTCACATTATTTTAGTTTCACCTAAATGTACTAAAGGGCAATTTGAGTAGAATTCATAAAATTCTACTCCAAGCCCTAATTATCACATATTTTTAGTAAACAGATCGCATTTCCCATAATTGTAATGGGAAATGCGATCTGCCTGAGATTTACTAAAAATAAAATATGGAAAAATACCTGGGGAAACCCTGTGATAATAACGCCACCTGGAGGTGACATTATCCAGGGTCTCCCCCGGTTACCAGACTCCTGCTCTGCTCTAACAAGCAGAGCAAAGCCCGGAGCCAGCCCCAGTGATCAGCTGTGTGGACCACAAGCTGATCACTGCAAAACTTACCGGAGTCCAGGACTGGTGATCGGTGCTCCGGTGATGTCCTCCCTCCGATCAGCTGGTCTCCCGGCTCCTGCACTGTGACTCTGGTCAGCTGCTTCATTAAACAGCTGACCGGGTCTCGCACTGCGAATTCAGTTGGAAATATCACACTACAATCTGCATTTTAATGCAGATTGTAGTAAATAGGGCTCATAGACAGAAACAGTATGAACAAAATAAGAACAAAGGCCCTCATTCAGAGCCGTACGCTCTGAGCAGAGCGCACGCTCTGAATGAGGGCCGCCCTCCATAAAAATGGAGCGTCCTCCTGGACGCTCGTATAGCTGTGGGTCACCACCCACAGTCTATACGAGCGTGCATTTTGATGGCCGCGATGGTCGTGACCATCGTGACCATCTATCAGAGCCAAAATCACTCCCACTGACATCACTAGTGATGTCAGTGGGCCGGCTTCTGACGGGAGGCATTCCCGTGGGAACGCCCCCATCAGGGAGGCACGCCCCCCTGCACGCCCACCAAAGGGGGCGTGCTGTCAATCAACATCGACAGCACACCCCCTTTGATCAGACACAACGAGCGAAGGACTTTCCTTCGCTCGTCGCGTCTGGCGCATGCGCACAACGGAGCTCCCTCCGTCGTGCGCATGCTCAGTGCATAACATCGACCCACTTGCGAGCGGACAGCCGCTCGCGAGTGGGTCTGAATCAGGCCCAAAGTCACTTACAGTACAGAGAATTGCAGGACATGGACGTGGTTTATAAACATTGCTGCATCAGCAGCTATGATACCCAAGGGAAAGGTGCTCTTATAGGCAGTTGGGAGGAGATGATGGTATATGTGAGGGTGAGGGAAGGCAAAGCATATGAGAGAAGAGAGCTTGCAGTCTACAGTGGAGTGGCACACAGACACAGGTGAGAGACAGTGAGCAAGGGCAGGTGGGTTAGGATGATAGCTGAGAGACTTTGATAAAGAAGAGGGGCCTTTTCATAATATTGAAGAATTGAACTCGCTGTGAGGGATACTTAAGTATCCAACTTGCAGCGGGGGAAACGTGACACCCCAGCAATTCATCATTGCTCTGGTGAGGGGACAGCTGCTCCGAAAAGCCATTGTCCACATGGTTAGTATCCTTCAGAAGTAGCTGCGTTACTTACTTGCTCCCCATCGTCCTGGCTACGCTACCTCGGGTCACGCATGCGCAAAGCCGCCGGGGAGGGAGGTATTCGCACCCCCGGAACTCCTTCCCATAGGAATGAGCGGGGATCCGAGAACAAGCGCCGTCTGAAGGTGGAGCTTGTTTTCTGAAGCAATCTCCGAAATCTTTGCTGAATATCAGGGTGGTCCTATCGGACCCCTGATGATGAATAGCCAGGTAACCTAAATATGCGTAAACTAGCGTTTCCGTATGGTTATCGGGCCATTTATTGTATGATGAATATGCCCCATAGTCTTGAGAGCCCGTTTGAAGTTTTGTAGAGAGTCTGATGGGGAGAGGGAGAGAGTTCCAGGGGAAAGGAGCAGCACGGGCAAAGTCTTGGAGGCTAGAGTGGGAGGAAGTAATCAATTGTGTGGAAAGGTGGCAATCATTTGTGGAGAGAAGTGGGCAGGCGGAAGTATCATGGGAGATAAGGACTGAGATGTTAATGGGCGAGGATTGGTTCAGGGCTTTATAAGTAAGAGAAGTTTGAGTTGGGTTTTGCAGGGGAAGGGGAGCCAGCATAGGGCTTGTAGGAGAGGGGAGACAGATGCAGAACGTTTGGAGAGGAAAATGAGCTGGGCAGCAGCATTTAAGACAAAATGGAGTGGAGAGAGGTGGGAGGGAGTCAGGGAGGCCCGATAAAAGGAGGCTACAGTAGTAAAGTTGGGAGATGACCAGTGAGTGGTTGAGGGTCTTTGGTCAGATTTAATTTGATGCCTACGTATTGTATTGCCAAGGATAAAAAATGGATGGGGGGTTTCTGCAGAATCACAATCTCCAACTATATCACAAATAAAAGTTTGTAAATGTCATATTGCATTAAAAAGCCAATTGTTTGGTTATGGCAATGGTTCTCGACCTAGGGTACTCACGGTGACATTCTGGGGTACTTGAGAATTGTTCTGTAAAGGCAGGTGATAATTAGACACATAGAGGAAAGCAGTGTACTAGGGACCTCTAGCCTCTTGCGTCACCATGGGACTCTGATAAAAACTTAATAAAATGTTACTTTATAGCATATTTATTACTTTATATAATATATATACACATATTAGAGGTGTGCAGATTCGATTTTACTTGGTTCTTTTTGGCAAAATTATTGCAAGTTCGGATTCTCTGTATTTTATTTTAATGCCTATCCAAAAACACATGATATAGAAACTGTTGTAATTCCTACACCATTCACCTGATTTGGATGTAATTACCCTCAAATTAAATCTGAAAGTCTGCAGTTAAAGCACATCTTGTTTGTTTCATTTCAAAGCCATTGTGGTGAATAGAGGCCAAAATATGAAAATTCTGTCAATGTCCCAATATTTATGCACCTGACTATATATATATATACCTGTGTCTAAAAATTTGATCTAATAGCAAGCCCTGTATATTCATTACAAAGGTATTGCTTCGCAACTATTGGTGTACAAATAATGCAAATGGGATACCAAGGGGTACCCAGATGGAAAATGACTGAGAGACACTGGGTTATAGGATGAAGCTGAACTAGGAGCAAATATATGGCAGCTCCTCTAAAGTCCCGGGGACCACATTACACTGCATAGCAGCACTTAGATGCTCCATCTCTGCTGATCACAATAAAATGGACACAGAGGTACATACGGGATGGTTTGTGGGTTTCCTGTTTAGACCTGGGAGGATGTTGGTGCTGATCACAGGTTTTGATCACAGATGTAAATGAGTATAATGCCAAAACCATAAAATGTATATATCATTTTGCCCTTTGTTACAAATGACCCCTGGTTCAAAGCTGGCAATGAGCATTTATAAAGAATAATGTAGCAGAGAAAGCAGTGAAATCAATAAACAGAAGACGATGATTATATTTAATAATAATGATGATGATGTTGATGATGATGATGGCAATGTTGGTGGCAAATTGGATCTACTATCCCACTTTGACCATGACTGTGGATTCCATTAGACTCTCCATGACACAGTGGTGAAGATTCAATTGTTTTTTGCACGTCCAAAAGTAATGGGCTCTCGATGGAGCTATTCGATTGTTGTTCTGGCGGGTGCTAGTGCCGCGGGCACCCAATACTTATCACGCTTGTCGCGCCCAAATAAACCGGGTTTAAACTATTGGGCACCTACATGAGTTTTTGCAAATTTCTGGACACCCGCAGCACTCATGCCCGATCAAAACTACAATTGAATAGCTCCGTTGGGCGCCCATCACTAACATGCTTAAGAAAACAATTGAATTTCCCTGTGTGACCGCACAATTAGAGTTTGGTAAAGTTTAGTTGGGTGTGGAGCCAACCAAACTCTACCTTTCCCATGATTTATAGGTTCACCACTCCCTGTAATATGCAGAATTAAATAAGATGTAATTTCTTGTCAGTGTCATGACCTAAAGTACAATTCCTGCCTAGTAGTTGTCCGCACTGAAATGGCGGTGCCGGGTGAAGGAACATTTAATGTTTACTCTTTAAAATAACCCCGAAGAAATAACTCAGGTACACATGCCCAGAATCTAAGTCTACAGTATGCCGAACGTATACACCTATTTTATCATAATATATTGCTACTGTTTTTTTCTTGTTTAACTGATTTTACTCATTTCTTCCTGGACTTTTGAGAAATCAGCAAATTTGTTCTGGCCGATGTCCAGTGAATCCCAGACTTGGCCACTATCGGACAAATACAATGGTGACCAAGGGTAGATCCCGTCCTCAGTACAGGGAGGGGATAACTATCCCCCCTCTAAAAAGGAGAGGATGCCGAAAGAGTCGTACCCACAAACATGGAGATGCTGCCTGTCCAGATTGGGGAACAACACTAATATACGATGCCCCCGTCAGGCCCTCTAGCACGCAGCAACTTCCAAATGTAAAAAGCACATGGAATTTAGACTCACTGATGCAGTCTCCAAGTGATCTGTACTTGTGGCAGACATTACCAGAGCGATGACTACACAGGGAAAAAATCTGCTGGAAAAAAAAAAACATGTGCTGGAACTGTGGTTTATGTATGGGCTTGTGGTGCTTAACTGAAATATTAAATATATGCTAATTTTTCTGTTCCCTGATTCGAGCAGTACCCAATAGCAGTTTAGCATTCTGTTACTGTATTCCTAAACACTGTATTAAAATATACTCCTATGTCTGGTCTTGGGGATGCTGAAACGGAGGCTTTCTTTGTGCAGGGTTCCGTAACCAAATGTTACCTTTCCACATGGTGCATATATGTATATTTAACAAATGAAACAAATAAAATTGATGAACTACAAACTGCATGCAGGGTAACTAACAACTGACAGTATAGGTGTTAAATGCTAAAAAAAAAATTTTTTGTACACAGTAAAAGCAGATTTCTGTGGAGGAGGAATGGGCTGCACTTTCAGCAGACTTTAATACCTTCTCTTAAAAAAAAAAAAAAAACTTTCCTAATGGATAGCAGCTGGCCTGCCTTTTATGTCTCTGTTCTGGCAAAGCTTGCAGACAAAATGCTGGATCGGTTTAGTAGGATGCTGTGAAAAAAATATCCCATGAAGCTCTGTACCAGCGTAACACAAAGCAGACTCTAGCTGGTGGTGTATATGAACTGTGCATATATCACATCTCAGGAGCAAGCTAGGACTGCTGGGAATGAAACGCGTATAGCATCAATCTCCGCAGACCTCTGACTTTCATCTCTCATCTGTACAAGATGACATCTTGTACACTAACCTCAACAATTGCCTTTATAAGAATTGGGTAAACAATAAAACAATGATCATATTCATCCTTATTTGATTGACCCACAATGTAGAAACATAAATAGACTATGAGGGTGGTTCAATAAATAAAGTTACAAGACCTTTCATTGAGTAAATGTTTTCAACTCGTACATATGGGATGTAGTCGGCATCTCAGCGAACAGAATCCCTGCAGCTGTGATCCCAATGGTAAGTATTAGGGTTAGGGGCTATGGTTAGGCACTAGGGAGAGGGTTAGGCTGTGGGAAACCTGGGGTAGGGTTAGGGGAAGCGTTAAATTACTTACCTGCATGCATCAGGATTTCCACCGTCGGGATTCTGGCGCCGGTATTCTGACCATAGGCATTGAGTGCGCTGGGATCGTGTACCCAACCCGTATAATCAATACTGTACCGGCTCAATGTGTCACAATAGCGGACTGCATTAACAGTACCTATTGGGTTTGTGAACGTCTGTGAGTTGCTTCGGTGACCAGCATGAACACTTTTTCCTGTACCCCAATTGCTCACGAATGATGTTGTGCACAGTACCCACTGAGATGTTCAGTTCCTCAGCAATATCACTAACTGCAATGAGTCTGTCCCCCTGAATTAGACCTTGAATGCGACACAAATTGTCAAATTGGACGTGTCTGGCCATCCGGATCGCTGCGCATCTTGAACATTTCCGTGACATGATGTTATCGCCGTATACCTCAACAAGTTGGCGATGAATTACAGCTGCTGATGTGCCCTTTAGACGCAGAAATCTGATCAGACTATGCACCTCAATGTGTGACCATGATACCGCCAGCCCCACCATCTTACACCTGATGTTGGGACAGTATGACTGAGATGAGAGGCTGGGAAGCAGTGGTCTACCTGCTCTGGCCTGGCAGGAAATTAGACTTAATTAGAGAACATGTAAGAGGTCTTGTAACCTTGAACAACCCATGTTATATATATATATATATATATATATAGCACACACACACATATTACACAGTGCTTTACAGAGAATGTTTCGCCATACACATCAGTCCCTGCCCCAGTGGAGCTTACAATCTATATTCCCTACCTCATGCGCACACACATACACACTAGGGTTAATTTTTGTTGGAAGCCAATTAACCTATCAGTATATTTTTGGAGTGTGGGAGTAAACCGGAGTACCCAGAGGAAACACACGCAAGCACAGGGAGAATATACAAACTCTACACAGCTAGGGCCATAGTGGGGATCAAACCCATGACCATGCTGTGAAGCAGTAATGCTAAACATTATGCCGTCTGTGCTGCTATCTGTGATGAACTCATCTATATTTTAAAACAGATGGGGTAGCTGGAGCCAGTCAGATCTTCAGAATGCTGACAGTATCACAGAGTATTTTTAGTAAATGACTACATCGATCTTGCAGGAGTCAGTAACTTGTGTGATTATAGGCGGGATGTATCATGTATGGCAATTAGTTTGCCATTCATCCCACCCTATTGGCATGCATGCCAGCGGTTTTTTTTACGGCAGTATGGATGATTACTTACCTGCTGGGACATCACTTCCAATGCAGAGCTATCCCGGCGAAGCACTGACTTCCAGGTTTATGGGGACTAAAGACAGGCATCGAAATCCTGTCGCCCGTCTATATCCCGATGCCGGAATCAAGACAGACGACTTCCCGAACGAAAGTAAGCCAGGCAGTGTTAACGCTTAGCCGCGCGGGGGGGGGGTTAGGTTTAGGGACCCCCGGGAGGACTTAGGGTTAGGCACCTCCCAGGGAGGGTTAGGTTTAGGGGGCAGATGGGGGGGTTAGGTTTAGGCACCCCCGGGGGGAGGTTGGGGTTAAGCACCACTAAGGGAGGTTTAGGGTGGGGAGAGGGGAGGGTTAGGGTACTTACCAGCCCCAGTCGGGATCTTCAGAGTTCGGGCATGCGGCGTCGGAATTTAGTCAGACAGCTTCCTGGCTGTCGGCATTTCATACCCAACCCCTCTCTGGGGGCTTCTTACAAAAAGGAACCTGTAGGCTTCTATAGGCAATGTGTTGCCCATCGGGCTCAAGCTCAGGAAAGTTACGATCTCTGGAGCTTGATGCAACTTGGCACATCGCAGCCCCATACAATTCTATGGGGCTTGCAGTGTCGGCAGTTCGCAGCAGATATATCGGATATCTGCAGCTAACCTTTTTAATATATATGGGGATCCATATATATTGCGGTAAACCTCTAAGGCAGTTTTTAGAGGTTTGATTGCATTTTTAGTAATGATAGACAGGGACGCTGAGAGCCAGGTCCAGGGAAGTGGCGTGGCCTATTCGAGTGAGGCGTGTCCATGCCCCCTTAGGGAAAAATATGATTTTTGCAGTGCCGAGAAGGGGGTAGCTGTGAGCTCCTCAGCCCGGCGCAAAACGAGGGGGGGCACGATCAGTGTGATTGCTCACCCCCGAAGGGATAGGAGACTGCTGCAGGTGCTACTCGGAAGCCGCAAGCAGTTTCCCACTGCAGCCCAGCACACAGCAGCGTGACTCGGATCCCACTTCGAGACCAAAGTTATCCTCCTGAAGTCGGATTCTCGCGAGAGTTTGTTTCTATATAAGGTGCCGTGACTGGGACTGGGTGCCATTTCACTGTTCACTCGCACGCTGCGCACTGCTCTGCAATGTCTCTGCATATGTTAAAGTGGCTGTGTACAGAGTGGCTGTGCTGGTAAAGTAACTGTACGGGGTACACTGCACACCGATGTATGCTGCGCTACTCTGCTGATTAAAGTGGCTGTAGCCTGTGTCCAGACTCCAGACTCACAAATGGCTGTGCTGTTAAGTGACTGTGTATAGAGGGGCACACTGCATGGCACGCTGATGTATGCTGCGCTATACTCTGCTGATTAAAGTGGTTGTATCCAGACTCACAAGTGCCTGTGTGCACAAGGCATGCTGATGTATGCCTTGAGGACATGAGTACAGATGGACACTGTACTCATGTCCATCTGCTCCAGTGTAAAAAAAGTAAAATAATATTTTTTAAAAAGTATAAAAAAGTAAAAAAAATGTTTTCTCTTTGTGCTGTATCCCACTGTGTACTGTATACAAGCACTGTGACTCCTCGGGCCATAGCCCTTTGTGTATACTGTGTACAAGCACCATGACTCCTTGGGCCATGGCCCTCTGTGGATACAAGCACTGTGAATTCTTGGGCCTTAGCCCTCTGTGTATAAAAGCACTTTGACTCCTTGGGCCTTAGCTTTCTGTGTATCTATGTATACAAACACTGTGACTCCTTGAGCCAAAGCCCTCTGTGTATACGATCAGTGTGACTCCTTGGGCCTTAGCCCTCTGTGTATACAAGCACTGTGATTCATTGGGCTGTAGCCCTGTGTATAAAAGCACTGTGACTCCTTGGGTTGTATCCCTCTGTGTATACAAGCACTGTGACTCGTTGGGCCATAGCCCTCTGTATATACAAGCACTGAAACTCCTTGGACTGTACCCCTCTGTACCCCCCTTGGGCCGTAGCACTCTGTGTGTCCATAACACATAAGTACTGTGACTCCGCAGTGAGTGGTGATTAGTAAATACATCTTACTAGTAAGTAGTTTTTGTACAACTTGAGTGTTTTCATCAATATGGATGATGACAATCAACCGAGGGGAGGGCAGAAGCAGCAAGCAAATGCTAGCATTGCAGCTGCTGCAACCAGTCATGATGACGATACTAGTCCTTCACTATCATCTAAAGTTGATGCTCAAGGGCGTAGAGGCTTTAAAAAATTAGGGTATCTGAAATAAAAAAAATCTAAATTTTACTGTGGTAAAGACAAAAACACCTCTAAAGTTTAGTGCAGAAAAATAGGAAATTGGCAATATACCATGCACCACATGCTGTGGCAAGGAAAGGCTCAGGCCTTGGCCTTTATTTCTGAGTGGAGGTTCTGCAACTGTCAGTGAGGCATCTTCTGCCTCTCATAACAATGAAAGACCTTTTCACTCAGACTTTAGAAGTGTAAAAAAACTGAAAACCACTAAGGCAGAAGATCAAACTGTGCATTCAGAAACACAAATGTGACAAATCCCTGAGAGTCTAAGTGCGTCCACGAGTTCTATGTGTGAGCCTGGCCTTTCAGAGAAGCCGCCTTCCATAGTTTTTGCTCCCTCTGTATTTGTGGGGATGAGATAAGTAGTGCTGATGACATAGAAATTGAGGATGCCAATGTGGAATTGCAAGAGGCTGAAAAGGATATTTGTGTACAGGTAACTGACTTGACACTAATGAGGATATTGAGGATGTTGTTTGTGTAAGTCAGGCACCAGTGAAAGCAGCTCTTGGCCAGGATAAGAAGAAGGTCATTGCCATGTCTGGGCATAGGACCAACAAATCCATCTCTTATGTGTGGAATTATTTTTACTCAAATTCTGACAACATTTGTCAAGCCATCTGTAGCCGTTGTGGAACCACAGTAAGTAGAGGTAGGGACGTTAAGCATTTAGGAACCTCTATGCTATCTGCAGTGAGCTCATGACAAGTATTTGATAACATCAGAAACTGGTGCTAAAAAATAATAACAACCAGTCCAGCATCAGCTAGCTACCTTCTCTCTACTAGATCCCAGCACCTGCAATCTCCACCCCCAAAACCTTCATCATCAATATCCCCAGTAATGAACAGAGGTAGTCTGGCACTCAATTTGTTATTGCTAGGTGACACCTCCCCTTTCCGGGACTCCTCAGAATAATCCTTGAGTGCTAGGCCTGCTGCTGCTGCTGGGGGTGGATCTTCATCCCAGAAGTGGACCAAGAAGATTACTAGTAGTAGTTTAACAAAACAATTGACTGTTAAACAATCCTTTGAAATTGGAAGCAAGTTTGACAGCTCTCACCCAGTTGCACAGCGGATCACTGACGCCATGCCGGCTATGCTAGTATTAGTTCTGCATCCAATATCCGCATTTAATGCAGTCGATTTTACACAGTTAATTTAAGTTCTGTGTTCCCGGTACCAAATTTCATCTCAGTTTTATTTTACCTGAAAAGCCATTCTTCGGCTCTACCAGGACGTAAAAGAAAAACTAATTATTGGCCTACAAAATGCCATTGTACCCAATGTCCACTTAACCACAGATATGTGGACAAGCGGTAGTGGGCAAACTAAAGATTACATGACTGTGACAGCCCACTGGGTGGGTGAATCGCCTTCAGCAGCAGCAGAAGCAGTATCTAACAAACAACATCAGCTCATTCAGAGGCAGGCTACTCTGTGTATCACCAGATTCAATAAAAAGCATACCACTGACAACCTCTTAGAAAAACTAAGAGATGTCATAGAAACATGGCTTACTCCACTTGGACTTTCCTAAGGATTTGTGATTTCTGATAATGCCACAAATATTGTGAAAGCATTACAGCTGGGTGAATTTCAACACATCCCCTGTTTTGCTCACACAATCAACTTAGTGGTGCAGGTTTTTTTAAAAAATGACAGGGGAGTGCAGGAGATGCTGTCTGTGGCCCGAAAAATTTCGGGACATTTTCAGCATTCAGCAACAGCTTGCAGGAGATTGCAGCACCTGCAAGAACAGTTTAATTTGCCCTGCCACCAACTGAAGCAAGAGGTGGTAACAAGGTAGAACGACACACTTTATATGATTCAGCGGATGGAGGAACAGCAGAAGCTATCCATAGCTATACAACAAGCCATGACATTGGGAGAGGAGGGCGAATGTACCTAAGCCCAGCACAGTGGAAAGTACTTTCTGTCTTGTGCAAGGTGCTCAAACCATTTGAAGTAGCCACATATGAAGTGAGTGCTGACACTGCTAACTTGACTAAGGTGTTTCCCCTAATTAGGCTTTTGGAAAATCAGCTGGAGAAATTGAAGGAGGAGATTAAACAAAGCGAATCCTTTATTTGCTTCGAGAGGATCCAAGGGTGGCCAATATCTTGAAATCTAATCACTACATTTTAGCAACTGTGCTTGATCCTAGGTTTAAGTCTTATGCTGTGTCTTTCTTTCCAACTGACCCAGATCTTAAAAGATGCAAAGAGCTCCTGGTGATCAAGTTGGCAGCTCAAGTGACCCATGTCACTACGACGTCTCCTCATTCAGTTTCTTCAGCAGCAGCCAGAAAAAAATTTGACTTTCCCAAAAGACCCAGTGGTGATGCAGATAAATCAACTCAACATTTTGACATCTGGTCGGGTCTAAAAGAATTGCCCAAAATTAGTGACACCTCTACCGTAACTCCATATGATACAATCACCATCCAAAGAATGGTGGAGGATTATTTTCATGACACTGTACAAATAGACATGTCACAGATTCCCTTCGAGTACTGGAAGGAAAAAAAGGAAATTTGGAGGCCCTTGTCTGGTTTTGCATTACTTAAGCTGCCCACCCTCCATCGTATACTCAGAGAGAGTTTTCAGCACAGCTGGGAACCTTATGAGCGATCGGCGTAAGAGGCTACTTCCTCAAAATGTGGAAAATATGATGTTCATCAAAATGAACTGGAAATGCCATGAGGAAGACCTTTCCTGGCAATTACGTCACAGTACAGAGACTTCTGTAATTGAGGATTCCAGCGGAGATTAATTAATATTGTATGAGAATAATGTACACACTGATGAGGATGAGGATGGCAATGACGGTGACATCTTTCCACTGTAGAGCTGTTTCCTTAAGCCAATCGGTAGCTTGTTTTGTGGGGGCCCAAAGAAACCAAGCACTTCAGCCACAAAAGTGGCAGTCCCTGTCGCTGAAGTGCTTGGTTTGTTAAAGTGGGCATGTCCTTTTTAATATCCAATATAAGGGTGGGTGGGAGGACCCAAGGACAATTCCATCTTGCATTACCTTTCATTTCTGCCACTGCTATGTGGCAATGTTTCATAGATGTGCTTTAAACTGCGGTGTCTGTGCCACTGCTCTGTCATTTAGTAAACAGCCAGCTCACTGCAGCCTTTGGTCAATAATGTTGAAAACAATATTGTGAGCTGTGAGGTGGTCTAAATTGACTGTATATGACTGGAAATTAATGTTATTGAGGTTAATAATACTCTAGGAACAGAAAAAGCCCAAATTATGTGATTTTAGCTGTTTTTGTAAATTTTTGTAAAAAATCTAAATCCAAAGCCAGTCACAGCAGTTTGGCAAATCCAAAAACGGACTACGAATCAGATCCAAATTCAAATCCTGTAAAAATGGTCCAGCGCACATCTCTAAGTCAAACTAACATATGCGATCAGTACTGCAAGAGCAGAGTGACGCGATGGCCACGGGGCATGCTGGGAGGGATCTGATTGGATCCCTCATACCAGCGTGATGCAGTAGAAGCCCATAGGCCATACCCTCCACATCAGAGCCCCTGCAGTCACCCAACAGTACATATGGAAAATGCAGTAAAACCCTGAAAAAAGGGTTTTTATCGCATTTTCCATTTAGTACATCCCACCCTCTGACTCTTTCGCACACAGATTTACAAATGTCACATATCAAATTGATCAGTGTAATCTAGCTAATTAGTTTTGTCGCTTCCTGTTGTTTCATTTGTGTGAACAAGATGCACATTTTGAGTGAATAAGATGCTCAGCTCGGCCGTGCCGCCCGGGACCTGGTGCGCCGAGATGGGTCGTCTGGTGTGACTTAAAAGCCACAGTGTATAAGGACACATCTGTATAAAGTGTCAGCATTTTCTGTTGCACTTTACAATTTGGATCAAAACAGTATTACAGGTTGAGTCTCCCATATCCAAATATTCCGAAATACAGAATATTCCGAAATACGGAATATTTTTAGCATGACTGAGAAAGTGAAACCCTTCCTTTCTGATGGTTCAATGTACACAAACTTTGTTTAAAGCACAAAATTATTAAAATACAGTATAAAATAACCTTCAGGCTCTGTGTATAAGCTGTATATGAAACAAATTAATTTCATGTATGTACACAAACTTTTTTTTATGCACAAAATTATTAAAAATATTGTATAAAATGACTTGCAGGCTGTGTGTATAAGGTGTATATAACACATAAATGCATTCTGTGTTTAGATTTGGGTCCCATTCTCAAGATATCTCATTATGGTATGCAAATATTCCAAAATACTGAATATTCCGACAGCGGCGGATTGGGCCGCCGGGAAGCCGGGCCAGTTCTCGCTGGGCCGGTCCCCTTGCTGGCCGGTGGCCGGCGGCCATCCAGCCCACTCTTCATTGACTGGCCCCTGTCCTGCTGCCCGCATCCTTCGATCGGGCAGCTCCACAGCGCAGGAGCTTAGTGGCGGCGGCCCCCCCAGCCCAACCCAATAGTCTAAACCCCTCCCCCGGGCCTTCGCTCCCCAGTCACGCTGCCGCGATCGGAGCTTAACTTCGATCGGGCAGCTCAGTGCACAACTTAAAAAGAAAAAAAAAGGGCGACGGGGGAGCTGCTGGCTGCGCATGCTCAGCCGCTGCAGCTCCTCCCATAAGCTTTTGCGGAGCACACGGGGCCATCAGTCAACACTGACGCGGCCTCCAGCCCCTACGCGGCTTGCCTTCAGCCTCCTACACAGGCAGCGCAGGACAGCAGACGCAAACCGGAAGTTCCGGGTCCACGATGTGTGGTGGCCCTTCCTTACCTCACCCTCCGTCGCCTGCCATCAGCCCCTCTTATTTTTTGTGCCATGCCGTCCTGTTCCCTGGGGCTGCAGGAGATGATGAAGTGGACTACACAGGGGGTGAGGTGCAGCTGTGCCTCGGACGGAGAGGAGCAGGCACGGATGGCAGGCTCTCCCAACACACTGTGGCTGTCAGCGCTGAGAAAACGACGTCAGTGAGCTGAGGTGACCCTGGAGAGTAGGTATTTCATGTTCAGTTTCACTCCTGTCCAGCCCGCTTATTCCCACCACTACTCCTATCCTGCCCCCGCTTATTCCCACCACTACTCCTATCCTGCCTCTGCTTCCCACCACTACTCCTATCCTACCCCTGCTTCCCACCACTACTATCCTGCCTCTGCTTCCCACCACTACACCTATCCTGCCTCTGCTTCCCACCACTACTCCTATCCTACCCCTGCTTCCCACCACTACTTCTATCCTACCCCTGCTTCCCACCACTACTCCTATCCTGCCTCTGCTTCCCACCATTACTCCTATCATGCCCCTGCTTCCCACCACTACTCCTTATCCTGCCCCTGCTTCCCACCACTAATCCTTATCCTGCCCCTGCTTCCCACCATTACTCCTTATCCTGCCCCTGCTTCCCACCACTACTCCTATCCTGCCCCTGCTTCCCACCATTACTCCTTATCCTGCCCCTGCTTCCCACCATTACTCCTTATCCTGCCCCTGCTTCCCACCACTACTCCTATCCTGCCCCTGCTTCCCACTATAACTCATATCCTGCCCCCCTGGTCTGAACTACTACTCCGCCTGCCCCACACCATTATTACTCCAAGCCTGCACCAGCTCTGCCATTACTACTACTCCCATCCTACCCTCAAATCCACACTACTACTCCCATTCAACCCCCTGCTTCCCACTACTACTATTTTCATCCTGCTCCTTGCGTCCCACTACTATTACTACTCCCATCCTGCTTCCCACTACTGCTACTCCCATCCCGACCCCAGCGGTGGTGGAGTTTATGAAGTTTGTGCTCCAGGTGCTATTTCTGGTGGGGACGCACCCTATTTTTTTTTTCCTGCGGTGGCCAATGTGTTTTTTCTTCTTGTGGAGTCCAATGAGTTTGGATTTTTACCTGTGGAGGCCAATGTATTTGTTTGGGGCCGGCGTGTTTTATTTTCTTCTTGTTGAAGATAATGTGTTTTTATTTTTTTCATGTGTGGACCAATGTGTTTTTTTTTTTTTCCTGTGGTGGATAATATGTTTTTATTTCTTTCATGTGTGGACCAATGTGTTTTTTTTTTTCCCTGTGGGGGATGTTTTGTTTTTTTTCCTGTGGGGGATAATGTGTTTTTTAATTTTTCATGTGTGGAACAATGTGTTTTTATTTTTTTCATGTGTGGACCAATGTGTTTTTATTTTTTTCCTGTGGGGGATAATGTGTTTTATTTTTCATCTTGTACGTTGTTTTTGATCTACACACGTGTCTGAGTGGCAGTACAGATTCAGACGCGTGCACCAAGTAGTGTATTAGAAATGTGTTGGGTGTTCCTAGGGGGTTTGGCTACAGAGCATACATGCAGACTATCTGGCTGCCCCTTCCGGGAGGGAGAAGCCAGATCGTCATTACTGGGGGGCGTGGCCAGCAGACGGGGACGGGGCCGGCAAGATGCTAAGTTTTTGCGGGCAAGGCGGGGGCGGAGCCACGCAAGCACGTCATTTTGGCCCCGCCCCCGCTACACACTGCCGATATTACAGGCAGTCTGAAGAGGGGGGCGGTGCCAAAATGACGCGAATCGCGTCACCGCCCCCCTTCACTGCCGGGAGACTTGCGGTGGGACAGGAGGGGTCGGCGGTGGGACAGGAGGGGTCAGCGGCAGCCGGGAGACTTGCCTGCCATCCTGGGAGGTCGGGAGCGGCACCCGATTTTCGGGAGGCTCCTGACCAAATCGGGAGGGTAGGCAAGTATGCTACAGAGACACTGAATTGCTCACACTGGAGGCTATGCTTAGACGGATGATCTACACCTAGCATAGGGCTGTTGCAAGTTCCAATGGTGCGACCGATGGTGGTGTCTAAAGTCTTCAGGGTCTATTCACTAATCCTTAGAGATATAAATGGAGAAAAATAAGTCTCAACCAATCAGCAAGCAACTGTCATTTTTCAAACACAGCCTGTAAACTGAAAAGAGCTGATTGTCTGAGACTTATCTTTCTCTCTCTCCATGGATTAGCAAATAGACCCCTTAGACATTGAAAGTGGGCCTCTCAGTCCTTGCATATTTGCTTAAAGTCACAGACGAAACTGTAGCAAAAGAAGCAAGGACGGCTGCAACTATGTCCACCTCAGAATCGGGCCCTATGAAAGGTATCCCGCCCCCTCGACAGACCCCGCCCCCATGAGGGCTGCTTCCATAAATTTCCCGGGCTGGTTTTCCGTCCCAATCCGCCCCTGTATTCCGATATCCAAAATACCCCTAGTCCCAAGCATTTTGGATATGGGAGACAAAAACAAGACTAAGTAATAACAGACAAAGTGGTAAGAGGGCCCTGCTCTCAAGCTTACAATCTATAGGTCTATTTAGTGTAGGAGTTACTTATTTGATTAGTATAAGTATTGAATTAATTGAGAGTGTGTAATCTTAGTTGATGTGAATAATCAATCTAATTATATTCATAAATAAATTGCATTAAAAACATGATTTTGATGGGTTTTTTTGGTACATTTTATAAGCTAGCTATCTAGCCTGCTTAGTCCTGTCTGAAAGTGAGCACTGCATATTGGGGGAGATGTACGAAAGGGTGATATGGGGAAGAAGTGGTATCAGCGCACGTTATGTGTGCTGATACCGCTTCTCCCCCATGTATTATTGTAGGGTTCGGTGTTAAACAACAGGGACGCTAATGATTACGTCATTATCGGCGCTGCTATCAAGATAGCGTGCCGATGTGCGGGGCAGTGTATGAACAGTCAGTGGCACTGACCGTTCCGACAGCTACAGCTATCGATATCGACAGCTGCAGCTGTTGTTGCCCTATCACCACAGTGGGGACAGCACTGTCCCTGGCTGCCGGGCTGCACTGGCATCTCGCGATGTTTGCAAGTTCTCGCACAAGCCCAGTGCATCCAACCAGGAAGGGAGACACAGGACATCAGCACTAGGCTGGGATCACCGGAGGGGGGAATTTTCAATCCCCCATTCCGGGAGATGAGATATTCGTACATCTAAGATTACTGCTGTTTGTTACTGTATCGCTCTCGCCATCTTTAGATACGGCCCTGATTGTCGGCAATGGGGACTTGGCAGCAGCCTTGCTGGCTTCAGCGAATCCTTTCCGGCATTGCTGGGTCCCTACTAGGTGAAAGTGTCATACGCATTTATATGACACAGAAACCCATCACTGGCAGCGACAGAGCAGAAGACAACGCTGGGAAAGGAGATCGTCGCTGGACCTCGCTGGACAGGTGAGTAATGCTGAATACCAGTGGCATATTTGTTAGTATCACTGCAATATTAAACAAAATATGCCACTGGTAATAAGTTACGTTCATAAATGGGGACACTTTAGACTTCCAAAGTAAGAACCCTTTGGGCGCAGCAGCCTGACTGTTTTTTACCTTTGCAGCAGTGGCGTAAAGTGCGTGCCAAAAAGTGGGTGTGGCCGACTGAAAAATGGCACACCACTGTTTCTCATCAATTTTGGGAACATTCCATTCCATATGCACCTTAATGCCCTCAGTAGTAGTGCCCCTCTTGCCCACTGTAGTAGTGCCCTTATGCAATGTGCCCAGTAGCAGTGCCTCATGTAGTGGTCGCCCCCTATGCAGTGCCCCCAGTGGTGGTCCCCCTTATGTAGTGCCCCCTATATAGTGCCCCCCTATGCAGTGCCCCCAGTAGTGCCCCTTATACTGTGCTCCCAGTAGTGGTCCACCCTATGCAGTGCCCCTAGTAGTGGTCCCCCTTATGCAGTGCCCCCAGTAGTGCCCCTTATCATGTGCCCCTGGTAGTGGCCCCCCTATGCAGTGCTCCCAATAGTGCCCTTTATACAGTGCCCCCCCAGTAGTGGTCGCCCCTATGCAGTCCCCTCAGTAGTGGTCCCCCTATGCAGTGCCCTCATTAGTGCCCCTTATACAGTGCCCCCACTAGTGGTCCCCTCTATACAGTGCCCCCACTAGTGGTCCCTCTTATGCAGGCCCCCAGTAGTGCTTATACTGTGCCCCCAGTAGTGGTCCCCCCTATGCAGTGTCCCCAGCAGTGGTCCCCCTTATGCAGTGCCCCCAGTAGTGATACAGTGCCCCCGGCCAGTAGTGCCGCTTACATATATAACACACAGACATATACACACAAAACACTTACCTGAATCCCCGCTCCTGACGTTGTCCGCTTCTCCATCCTCCCGCTCTGTACTATGGGAGAGACATCTCTCCCATCACCCACTTCAAGAGCCGGAAGGTGGAGCTAATGAGTGAGTTCCAACCCGGCTCTGGCCGTGGGTGAAGCAGCCAATGAGAGTCTGTCTGACTCTCATTGGCAGCTAAAACAAACACACTGCCGCCGGGTAGTGTACTACCCAGCGCCGATGTGTTTGTTACTGTGTAGTGCAGACAGCACTCACTGTGGACCGCACTACACTGACTGGAATGGACCTGTGGATTGTGGGCACTGAGTGGGATGTGGGAGCCATATAACTGCTCAAACCTCAGTTGCATAGACTGCATGTGTGTATTCCAATGAGCACACAATTCTGTGAATTAGTATCTCCACCATTTTGTGAGTGACAGCAATCTCATTCTGTGAGAGTGTGGAATCTGCAGTTAACCACAGGGTGTGATGTCCATATCTGTATTGTGCAAGGAACACGTCCATTAAGGCATCAGCCTTAAAGATCGTAATTTCATTGCTTTTTCAAGTTTGAGTGGCAGAAAATCAATGTTTTGTGAATTTTCAGATCATGTGTAAGCAGCCTTAATGGGACATGTGAAACCGTAAGGTTTTTTGTCTATGGAATATATATATAGGATGTAGTTATTATACCTACAAGCGGGATGCTGACCGCTGGACTCTCGGCGCTGGAATTCTGAACTGCGGACAGAAGACCCGTGTCGGAATCCCAACATCAGAGTAGATGCCGATGCCGGAATTCCAACAGCCGGCATCCCGATCGTAGTAAGTATAGTGAGCGCTGTTTGCCATTAACTACGAAGGGTGGGAGGGGGGTAGGTTTAGGCACCCTGGGGGGCTTAGGGTTAGGCTTTGGGAGGGGGGAGGTTAGGGTTAAGCACCACTGGTGGGGGGTTAGGGTTAGGCACTAATCAGGAAGATTATGGTTAGGGTGCGGGGTAGGGTGGGTTAGGATGCAGAAAAGGGGTTTACAGAGTTAAGGGGAGTGGGTTACGATACTTACCCAACCCCCGTCGGGATACCCAGCATCAGTATGCTGCTGACGGTCTTTTGAAAGCCGGCATCCCGACTGCTGGTATCCCATACCCAACCCAAATATATATATATATATATATACACACACACTCACATATATATATATATATATATATATATTAGGGGTGAGCGGGCTCGGATTTCTGAAATCCGAACCCCCCCGATCCGAGGCCGATCCGAGTCAGGCTCGACTTTTCCCGCCTGACTCGGATCTGAAATCGAGGCAAAACGTCATCATCCCGCCTTCCGGGTCTCGCGGGTTTTGGGTCCTATATAAGGTACCCACGTCGGCGCCATTTTCTCACTCGGCTGTGGACAGTGAAGAGGGAGGGTGGCTGGGCTGTGTAGTGTAGTGTAGTGCAGAGTAGTGTTGTGCTGTGCTGTGCTGCGCTGCGCTGCTGTTGTCCATAGGGGCTGTGTCCACTACTTCAAAGTCCATAGGGGCTGGCTGTGTTGTGCTGTGCTGATGTTGTTATTAGGGGCTGTGTCCACTACTTCAAAGTCCATAGGGGCTGGCTGGACTGTGTTGTGCAGTCAGTTGTCCAGAGGGGCTGTGTCCACTCCAAAGTCCTGTGCAGTGTCCCAGTCCTAAAGGGGTGCGGTAGTGTTGTCCAGGGGGTGCTCTGTCCGTCAGGGGTGCTCCCCCCAAGTGCTATAAAAAAAATATTTTTTCTGTGTTTGTGAATTGTGTGCGCAGTAGCCGCACGTGCATCAACAAAGTAGTGCCAAGCGTGCGCCTGTGTCATAAGTAAAGGGCCGGCTGGCTTGACCGTTAAAGGGTGCTGTAACCCCCAAAGTACACTCCAAACCAAATAAAAAAATATTTTCTGTGTTTGTGAATTGTGTGCGCAGTAGCCGCACGTGCATCAACAAAGTAGAGCCAAGCGTGCGCCTGTGTCATAAGTAAAGGGCCAGCTGGCTTGACCGTTAAAGGGTGCTGTAACCCCCAAAGTACACTCCAGTCCAAACCAAATAAAAAAATATTTTCTGTGTTTGTGAATTGTGTGCGCAGTAGCCGCACGTGCATCAACAAAGTAGTGCCAAGCGTGCGCCTGTGTCATAAGTAAAGGGCCGGCTGGCTTGACCGTTAAAGGGTGCTGTAACCCCCAAAGTACACTCCAGTCCAAACCAAATAAAAAAATATTTTCTGTGTTTGTGAATTGTGTGCGCAGTAGCCGCACATGCATCAACAAAGTAGTGCCAAGCGTGCGCATGTGTCATAAGTAAAGGGCTGGCTGGCTTGACCGTTAAAGGGTGCTGTAACCCCCAAAGTACACTCCAAACCAAATAAAAAAATATTTTCTGTGTTTGTGAATTGTGTGCGCAGTAGCCGCACGTGCATCAACAAAGTAGTGCCAAACGTGCGCCTGTGTCATAAGTAAAGGGCCGGCTGGCTTGACCGTTAAAGGGTGCTGTAACCCCCAAATTACACTCCAAACCAAATAAAAAAATATTTTCTGTGTTTGTGAATTGTGTGCGCAGTAGCCGCACGTGCATCAACAAAGTAGTGCCAAGCGTGCGCCTGTGTCATAAGTAAAGGGCCGGCTGGCTTGACCGTTTAAGGGTGCTGTAACCCCCAAAGTACACTCCAAACCAAATAAAAAAATATTTTCTGTGTTTGTGAATTGTGTGCGCAGTAGCCGCACGTGCATCAACAAAGTAGTGCCAAGCGTGCGCCTGTGTCATAAGTAAAGGGCCGGCTGGCTTGACCGTTAAAGGGTGGTGTAACCCCCAAAGTACACTCCAAACCAAATAAAAAAATATTTTCTGTGTTTGTGAATTGTGTGCGCAGTAGCCGCACGTGCATCAACAAAGTAGTGCCAAGCGTGCGCCTGTGTCATAAGTAAAGGGCCGGCTGGCTTGACCGTTAAAGGGTGCTTTAACCCCCAAAGTACACTCCAAACCAAATAAAAAAATATTTTCTGTGTTTGTGAATTGTGTACGCAGTAGCCGCACGTGCATCAACAAAGTAGTGCCAAGCGTGCGCCTGTGTCATAAGTAAAGGGCCGGCTGGCTTGACCGTTAAAGGGTGCTGTAACCCCCAAAGTACACTCCAAACCAAATAAAAAAATATTTTCTGTGTTTGTGAATTGTGTGCGCAGTAGCCGCACGTGCATCAACAAAGTAGAGCCAAGCGTGCGCCTGTGTCATAAGTAAAGGGCCAGCTGGCTTGACCGTTAAAGGGTGCTGTAACCCCCAAAGTACACTCCAGTCCAAACCAAATAAAAAAATATTTTCTGTGTTTGTGAATTGTGTGCGCAGTAGCCGCACGTGCATCAACAAAGTAGTGCCAAGCGTGCGCCTGTGTCATAAGTAAAGGGCCGGCTGGCTTGACCATTAAAGGGTGCTGTAACCCCCAAAGTACACTCCAGTCCAAACCAAATAAAAAAATATTTTCTGTGTTTGTGAATTGTGTGCGCAGTAGCCGCACATGCATCAACAAAGTAGTGCCAAGCGTGCGCATGTGTCATAAGTAAAGGGCTGGCTGGCTTGACCGTTAAAGGGTGCTGTAACCCCCAAAGTACACTCCAAACCAAATAAAAAAATATTTTCTGTGTTTGTGAATTGTGTGCGCAGTAGCCGCACGTGCATCAACAAAGTAGTGCCAAACGTGCGCCTGTGTCATAAGTAAAGGGCCGGCTGGCTTGACAGTTAAAGGGTGCTGTAACCCCCAAATTACACTCCAAACCAAATAAAAATTTTTTTTGTGTGTTTGTGAATTGTGTGCGCAGTAGCCGCACGTACATCAACAAAGTAGTGCCAAGCGTGCGCCTGTGTCATAAGTAAAGGGCCGGCTGGCTTGACCATTAAAGGGTGCTGTAACCCCCAAAGTACACACCAAACCAAATAAAAAAATATTTTCTGTGTTTGTGAATTGTGTGCGCAGTAGCCGCACATGCATCAACAAAGTAGAGCCAAGCGTGCGCCTGTGTCATAAGTAAAGGGCCAGCTGGCTTGACCGTTAAAGGGTGCTGTAACCCCCAAAGTACACTCCAGTCAAAACCAAATAAAAAAATATTTTCTGTGTTTGTGAATTGTGTGCGCAGTAGCCGCACGTGCATCAACAAAGTAGTTCCAAGCGTGCGTCTGTGTCATAAGTAAAGGGCCGTGTCTAAGTAAAGGGCCGGCTGGCTTGACCATTAAAGGGTGCTGTAACCCCCAAAGTACACTCCAGTCCAAACCAAATAAAAAAATATTTTCTGTGTTTGTGAATTGTGTGCGCAGTAGCCGCACATGCATCAACAAAGTAGTGCCAAGCGTGCGCATGTGTCATAAGTAAAGGGCTGGCTGGCTTGACCGTTAAAGGGTGCTGTAACCCCCAAAGTACACTCCAAACCAAATAAAAAAATATTTTCTGTGTTTGTGAATTGTGTGCGCAGTAGCCGCACGTGCATCAACAAAGTAGTGCCAAACGTGCGCCTGTGTCATAAGTAAAGGGCCGGCTGGCTTGACCGTTAAAGGGTGCTGTAACCCCCAAATTACACTCCAAACCAAATAAATTTTTTTTTTGTGTGTTTGTGAATTGTGTGCGCAGTAGCCGCACGTACATCAACAAAGTAGTGCCAAGCGTGCGCCTGTGTCATAAGTAAAGGGCCGGCTGGCTTGACCGTTTAAGGGTGCTGTAACCCCCAAAGTACACTCCAAACCAAATAAAAAAATATTTTCTGTGTTTGTGAATTGTGTGCGCTGTAGCCGCACGTGCATCAACAAAGTAGTGCCAAGCGTGCGCCTGTGTCATAAGTAAAGGGCCGGCTGGCTTGACCGTTAAAGGGTGGTGTAACCCCCAAAGTACACTCCAAACCAAATAAAAAAATATTTTCTGTGTTTGTGAATTGTGTGCGCAGTAGCCGCACGTGCATCAACAAAGTAGTGCCAAGCGTGCGCCTGTGTCATAAGTAAAGGGCCGGCTGGCTTGACCGTTAAAGGGTGCTTTAACCCCCAAAGTACACTCCAAACCAAATAAAAATATATTTTCTGTGTTTGTGAATTGTGTGCGCAGTAGCCGCACGTGCATCAACAAAGTAGTGCCAAGCGTGCGCCTGTGTCATAAGTAAAGAGCCGGCTGGCTCATTTCTTAAAGGGTGGTGTAACCCACAAAGTGCACTACTCTCCAGGAAAAATAAAAAAATATTTTCTGTGTTTGTGTGCGCGTTAGCCGCACATATATATCAATATAACATAAATGGAGGACCAAACTTTCTCCGATAAAAATAAAATAGGGAAAGATCAAGAACCACTTCCTCCTAGTGCTGTTGCTGCTGCTGGGAGTTGTTCATCATCCCAGAGAGGAAGTAGGAACACCACTACTTTTACTAAACAATTGACCCTCCAACAGTCCCTAGTGATGAGGATGAAGTACGACAGCAGTCATCCTGAAGCAAAACGTATAACTGAGGCCTTGACTGCTATGTTGGTGTTAGACGTGCGTCCGGTATCCGCCATTAGTGCAGTGGGATTTAGACAATTGATGGAGGTAGTGTGTCCCCGGTTCCAAATCCCGTCTAGATTCCACCTGCATCCTCAAAGCAGCAGCGACAAGCGTGCGTCTGTCTGTTAAAGGGTGGTGTAACCCTCAAAGTGCGCTCCACAAACAATAAAAAAATTCTTCTTTTTTTTCTCTTTGTGAAATGTGTGGGCTGTAGCCGCACCTGCATCCTTAAAGCAGCAGCGACAAGCGTGCGTCTGTCTGTTAAAGGGTGGTGTAACCCTCAAAGTGCTCCAAAAAATAAAAAACTATTTTTTTATGTGTTTGTGACTTGTGTGCGATGTAGCCACACGTGCATCAACACAGTAGCAGCGCCAAGCGTGCGCCTGTGTCATAAGTCAAGGGCCGGTTTGGACATCTGGTCCGGACTGAAGGACGTGCCAACAATTTCTGACAAGTCTACTGTCACTGCATATGATACTGTTCTCAAAGCAGCAGCGACAAACGTGCGTCTGTCTGTTAAAGGGTGGTGTAACCCTCAAAGTGCGCTCCACAAACAATAAAAATATTCTTCTTTTCTTTTCTGTCTTTGTGAAATGTGTGGGCTGTAGCCGCACCTGCATCCTTAAAGCAGCAGCGACAAGCGTGCGTCTGTCTGTTAAAGGGTGGTGACACCCTCAAAGTGTGCTCCACAAACAATAAAAATATTCTTTTTTTTTTTCTGTCTTTGTGAAATGTGTGGGCTGTAGCCGCACCTGCATCCTTAAAGCAGCAGCGACAAGCGTGCGTCTGCCTGTTAAAGGGTGGTGTAACCCTCAAAGTGCGCTCCACAAACAATAAAAAAATTCTTTTTTTTTCTGTCTTTGTGAATTGTGTGGGCTGTAGCCACACTTGCATCCTCAAAGCAGCAGCGACAAGCGTGCGTCTGTCTGTTAAAGGGTGGTGTAACCCTCAAAGTGCGCTCCACAAACAATAAAAAAATTCTTCTTTTTTTTTCAGTCTGTGTGAAATGTGTGGGCTGTAGCCGCACCTGCATCCTTAAAGCAGCAGCGACAAGCGTGCGTCTGTCTGTTAAAGGATTACATCGGTGACAGCATACAAGTAGGCATGTCAGACAGTCCGTACCTGTACTGGCAGGAAAAAGAAGCAATTTGGAGGTCCCTGTACAAACTGGCTCTATTTTACCTGAGTTGCCCCCCCTCCAGTGTGTACTCCGAAAGAGTGTTTAGTGCAGCCGGGAACCTTGTCAGCGAAAGGCGTAGGAGGTTGCTTCCACAAAATGTGGAGAAGATGATGTTCATAAAATGAATTATCAACTCTTCCAGGGAGACCAGCCTCCAGAACGTACAGAGGGACCTGTGGTTGTGGATTCCAGCGGGGACGAATTAATACTCTGTGAGGATGAGGATGTACACAACACTGAAGAGGGTGAGGAATCGGTGGATGAGGAGGATGAGGACGACATCTTGCCTCCGTAGAGCCAGTTTGTGCAGGGACAGATTAATTGCCAGCTTGTTTTGTGGGGGCCCAAACGAACCAATCATTTCAGCCACAGTCGTGTGGCAGACCCTGGCGCTGAAATGTTTGGTTTGTTAAAGTGTGCATGTCCTGTTTATACAACATAAGGGTGGGTGGGAGGGCCCAAGGACAATTCCATCTTGCACCGCTTTTTTTTCTTTGAATTATGTACTGTTTGGGGCCTAGTTTTTCAAACTGCCATCCTGTCTGCCACTGCAGTGTCACTCCTAGATGGACCACGTGTTTGTGCCGCCCACTCGTATCTGTTAGCATAGTCATCCAGCTACCTCGGTGCAACCTTTTGGATATAAAAACACTATTGTGAGGTGTGAGGTGTTCAGAATAGACTGGAAATTAGTGGAAATGAAGGTTATTGAGGTTAATAATAGCATAGGAGCAGAAAAACCCACAAATTCTGTGATTATAGCTGTTTTTATGCTTTTTTAAAAAAAAATACAGATCCAAAACACAAAACCCAGAACCCAAAACACGGAAGGGTGGTTTTGGCAAAACCAATCCAGATCCAAAACACGAAGAAAGATCCAGATCCAAAACCAAAACACAAAACACGAAAAGTGGCCGGTGCACACCCCTAATATATATATATACACACATTACACATATGTGTGTTGATTTAATTAGATTGGAAATTAAATACTTTTCTGATCCACTTACCACTGTCACTGATGATGCAGGCTTCCAGTCAGTGTGCAGTACTCGTCTCTTGCTGTCTGATAGTGCTGCTTCCTCAGGGATGGGGAGGGAGTAGTCATCAGAGGAGCAAATAGTGGTGCTGCTACTACAGCTTGATGCTTGGGCTTGTAGCCAGGTTGCGCTGCAAGCCTCTTCCTGCCTCCTAGTCCTCCTGCTCTTTATAGGTGGCTCCTGCGGCTGCACCGAAAGGGTTGCTGCTATTTCCAAGTTGGAGAAAGGACCTCTGTGACGTAGACACCACGTGACCGCTGCAGGAGGCTGGGCCGCTCCTGCGCTACCATCCACTAGGGCATAGAGGGGGAATAAATATCTGTGGCGAGCGCAGCAAGCCACCGTGCCCGAAGCGCGGCGAGCGTAGCGAGCCCGCGAGGGGACACTTTTGGTCCCCCGTTAGCATCCCCGCCCCTCCCCCTTTCAGGCCAAGTCACGCGGGTGTGCCGTCACAGGGCCATCAGCCCTGTATAGTGTAGACCTAACCGCACCGAAAGGGACGGAGAGGGCGGCACGGACACAGCGTGAGGCATAATGAAGTGAAACCGCGCAGTGTCAATGACGCATGCACGCACCAGGTGACGGGAGAGGGGTCACGGGGAGTGGTCACCGGGGATGGTGGCCCGACTTCCCGGACCGGCTTCATTCATCATTGTTGTTCGTTTTCTATTCTACCTACAGTAGTTCAGCACCGCCGGAAGGATCATGCAATCTCTACTATAAATCAAATGTAACTGCCCTTATAAACCTCGGGGCCCAGGTCGGGTGTACCCTTTGCACCCCCCTGTCGCTGGGCCTGATTGGTAGCGCCGGCCCTTTTATTAATAAGGTTATTTAAGCAGATAACATAGTAGGGTTCGCTGACATAAATGTGGATTTATTATTATAAGCATTCTTATGACTGTGAATCGTATTAATTAATTTATATATGACTATTATATTATGCAGCTGTGGGAGGAAACTGGAGCCCCCAGGGGAGACTTACGGTAGGCAGAACATAGAGAAAACACAAGGGGTTTATCTATAGTAAAGTCTGCTAGATCCAGGGGGGCACCACACTGCACAGCTACACCTGCCCGTAACAAACCTCAGTGGTTCCGTGCAGTGGGTCCCCCTCTCTATGTAATGTGCCATCTTTAAGGTGGTATGTTTGGAAAGATAATGCTCTGCAGTGATTGCAAACACTGTGACCCCCCCCCCCCTTTGGACATTACTACATCTCTGGATAGCACCTTTTTTCAAATTCAGGCCAAAGCCACTGCACTGCAAGGCACCAATGCTGACCACTATGCAACCGTATGTTAACTTGTATATAACAGATTATATGAAAGTGCGTGTGTCACTTTTCCATTGATCAGCTTGGCATCTCTAGGTGCTACAGGTCTTCCCTCAGTAGAGAATACAGAAATTCGCTCTAATGCAGAAGTTCCTAAACCCAGTCCTCAGGGTACCCTAACATTTCAGGTTTTAAGGATATCCATTCTTGATTCAGGGTGACCTAACTAATACATGAGTCAATTTGATTAAACCACCTGTGCTCAATCATGGATATCTCTAAAACTTGAATTGTTGCCTTGAGGAGCGCATTGGGGAACCTCTGCTCTAATGTGCCCCTACACATACTAATTCCTCTTCTTAACACAAGAATTTCAGAAATTTAGTATTGTTTCAAAACGTGTAAAATGCCTACAGCCAATATTACTAACATATGTCTATGTAGTTATAGACAAGTTCACAATTCCATATATACATAGGACGAGATATGTTAAACAATTTTTGCAGTAAAAGCTCATGACAATGCAATTTTCTGAGATTTTAAGGCATCTCTATTGGATCCCTATATATACGATCAGAGTCTGCAGAAGATATCTCATATATGTACTGCAGTACTCATAGGTTTCTATGGAGCTGCAATATGGCCATTAGCCATTGTAGCCTATTGACATTATTGGCTATAATTCCACAAAGTTGCCTGATGAAGGATCCAAGGGTTCCTGCTCACATATTGGCCACTAGCACATGCACAGCCCGATGACCTCGCCTACGTACTACATCACCCGGGTTATAAACCCAGAAGTGTTGACATCGCCAGGACAGCTGGTTATCACTGAGCTGTCCTAGTAAAAAAAAAGAGGAAGAATAATTGTTGGCCTTCCCGCAGGTAAGTAGGCGATGATTGATGTTACTGATCACATTACAAGTGTGAACATTAACACTTCTAGCCAATAATTATTAATGACATAATTATAGAGACAACAGCATGAGAGACATTCCCTGCTTGTTAGAGCTTACATTCTAGATTGGCTATGGGTGGACACATAGGGGCTAATGAGAGCTGAATTAGGGATTGCAGAGGCTGGGGAATTAAGTGTAGGGGCAATAGGCTTGAATGAAAAGATGAGTTTTAAGGACACAGAGGAAGGCTGGAGGAATGTCTGATATGTGAGGGCATTCCAGAGATTTTGCACCAAATGGTAGCAGGTGATAACGGAGGAGGAGAGGTGGCTGAGTGAAGTTGGCGGATTCTGGGCCTAATTCAGACCCGCTTGCAAGCGGGTCGATGTTGGCCAAGTGCGCATGCGCACGACGGAGGCGGCTCCATCGTGTGCACGCGCGAGACCCGAATAACGACGGCCAAGTCGTCGTTATGGGTCTCGCACCAAAGGGGCATGCTGTCGATGGTGAGTGACAGCACGCCCCCTTTGGTGGGCGTGCCGGGGGCGTGGCTGCCCAGACGGAGGCGTTCCCATGGGAGCACCTACCGTCTGGGGCCAGCCCCACTGACATCACTAGTGATGTCAGTGGGAGTGCTTTTGGCTCTGATAGAGCCAAAAGCACTCCAGGGCTTGCGGCAACGAGACCATTCCGCAAGGGTCTCGTCGCAAGCCCGATGGTCGCGATGGTCTTGACCATCGCGACCATCATTTTGGCCTCTTGCTATAGCTGTGGGTGGTAACCCACAGCTATGCGAGCAGCCAGGAGGCCGCTCTTAAATTCAGAGGGACGGCCCTGATTCAGAGCGAGCGCTCTGTCAGAGCGTCCGGCTCTGAATCAGGGCCTCTGTGTGGGAATGGGGGGTAATGTACATACCTCAAACACATGTCCATACTTTATTTTTGCATTGACATTAGCGCTATGTTGGCTTGAATCTTCAGGAGATGTTTCTCACATAATAGGAAAATATAAATACAAATATAATGTAATCTTATTAAACTTGAGAAATCAAAGGGAAAAGCAGCAAATATTTATTCTAATGTCATTATCAGCAATTATTCCAATACAAAGCAGAGAAGATCTTATCATTGATTTAAAAATTGACACTCACATTACATGAATAAGAATCCAGTATATAACAATAAAAACACACACTGTAAAGTGTTGATGACCCAGCTCGCCTACCAGAAAGGAACAAGCTAAGAGCATGTAACAGAGTCTTTAGAATGTAAATTTATTTTTATGTCTATATGCATTTTGTCCATTTTCATACAATGAGTATTGTGACTTTCTTAGTCATATTAAATCCAATTGAATAATGTGCAGCACCCGAAAATCCGGAGGCACCTGGCTAAATCGGGAGGGTAGGCAAGCCTAGTATATAGTGTAATGCACAGTGATGTGTATGTGTATAATGTATATTGCACAGTGCTGTGTATATGGTGTACTGTATATTGTACAGTGCTGTGTAAATGTGAGCTCTGCATATTGTACATTGCACGCAGTACTATGTATGTGTATAGTGCAATGCACATTGCTGTGTGATGTGTAGTGTAGTATTGATCAGTGATGTGTGTGATGTATGTAGTGTAGTATTGCACAGTGCTGTGTATGTGTATACTGTACAATGCACAGTATAATTTTGTAAATCCTCCTCTTACCAAATGTAAATATACAGGGATTAGATAAAATATTCAAGGTTAATGTCAATATGCCCCGAGTGTAGCTAGACACACCCCAAGGGTGGAGCAGGAAACACACCATAAGTGGAGCATGACCCTCGATGGAATGGCGCACACTGCGCTGCATTTCCTTTGGCCCTCAGGCATCTCCTTGAAGTAGGCGAGTATGTCCTTTGCTTGATGGCTCCTCACACCTACAAAACTCCGGAATGGGTATGATATCCCGGCAGTCAGGATGCCTGCTGTCAATATACAGACAGCGGCATCCCGATGCTCAGGATCCCGACAAGAGTCGGGTAAGTATAGTAACCCTTCCCCCTTCTGTCCCTAACCCTAACCCTCTGTTCTTAAATCCTAACACTAAACATCCTAACCCTCCCCCCTTGGTGCCTAAACCTAACCCTCCCCCCTTGGTGCATAAACCTAACCCTCCCCCCTTAGTGCCTAAACCTAACTCCCCAATGGTGCTTAACCCACCCCCGGGGGTACCTAACCCTAATGTCCCACTCCCCTAGCCTAACCCTAACAAAGCCCCTCTCCCCCCCCCCCCCGTGGCGCCTAAACCTAACCCTCCCCCACCATGGCTAAGTCCTAAGCATCCCCTCTATACTTACGTTCGGCATCCCAGCTGTCGGGATTCTGGCGTCGGCATGTCACCTACTGTCGGTCTTCTGGCCGGGTAGTGGCATTCTGGCGCCTGGATTTTGTCAGTCGGGATGCCACATGTAGGTCAATTAACTACAACCCCAAAACTCCATCTCAAGTACATCTCTAATTGCTTACTGCTTGGATATAAGTTGTTCTGTGTATATATCCTTCCAAAATATATACAACTGATTAATTCCGCCAATGATTTGTCAGACGCTTCTATCCAGTACAGTAGTGTTAATCTTGCATATGATTGTGAATGTTGTAGCTTTGTGCACTATTTTTGCACTCTCAGCTTACTCTCTTTGGCTGCTTTCAGTATTATTTAGAGCACAGTGGTGATAATAATCACTATGCAGCAATAATTGTGCATTTATGCACTAATCACTAACCATATCAGAATCATTTCTCTAATGTCGAGCAATATATTGAGTACAGGCATGCAGTCATGTGTTGCCATTCAATAACATTGCCTTATACAGCTTGTTAAGGTATATAGCTTCAGGTCGACCCCATGATATATAATAATTCCAATAATGCTTTAGTGGCATTTGCTTAATAGTAACCTAAAATACTGAGTCAATGTATTTGGCATATCCCCAAAAGTTGCATAAAAATGTGTTGACGACAATGTTCTTGTTTTGAAGAAACAATTAAGTTATAACATCTACGTATATCCAGCTAACAACAAAGCGTTTATGGGACTATCCTGCCATCCTAATAGTGAATACTCCTGTCCCAGCTGCTGGGAGGTATCCTGTGAGTGGGTGCTTCTCACATACTAGAAACGCCCCCAAAGAGGTGCAGCCATGCCCCCAACATGCTGTGGCCTCACCCCCTCTAGGAGGCCCCCGGGAAGTTGCTGTACCGGGGCCCAAGATTTCTCTCGGCAGGCCTGAAACCTATACTAGAATTTCCTCTAGGGGAACATACATAATATCCACAGTATAATGCAGACTTTATAGGCAGAAACTGAAGAAAACTTCTAATGGCATTTTCTGAGTGTTTAGACTTGTACTAACATGATCGGTCCATACTCTCATAGTTTCTTTACTTTTTCACTATTCATTTTTAGATTATTACATTCCCTTATTAAAATCCATATAGATATAGGGGTATATTTACTAATGTTCGTTTTTAATTTTAGTGTGATTTGACATTCGATTTTGCATTTGGAGATTTACTAAAGGCAAAATCGAATGTCAAATTGAACATAAAACTGAATTTCACTCAAAATCGAACATCGGAAAAACATTGGACCTTTTACATAGACCAACATACAAATCATTTACTTACTAATATTCGATTTGAAATTGTACACCAAATCAAACTTCAAAGCGAACTTAAAATCAAATGAATAGACCTGCTTCATGCTTTCGATTTTAGCATGAATGACACAGATGCATGCACAAATCAGTGAGGTCCATGCATGCATCTGTGTGTAAAATGCTTGGAAAGTGTTAAATTAAAAATAAATATATTACGTGCTCCCCCCCCCCCTAAAAGCACAATCAGCCCAGGACTTTTCAGAGCAAGTCCTGTTTGTGAAAATACAGGGGACATAAGACGTAGGGGTCCCCTGTATTTTGCACAACCAGCACTGGGCTCAGCGAGCCGGTCCTGGTTTTGGAAATACAGGAGACAAAATAAGTAGGGGTCCCATGTATTTGCCATAACCTGCACCAGACTATTTCTAGCGGGGGTGTAATGCCACAGTCAGGGGATTCCTTTCACCGGGTCCCCGTCCAAAGCATTATGCCTGACCGTTGGTCAGCTCCAGGGCACCCCAGGCCCATGGTGATAGCCCGGTGCTGTCCCTGGCAACCCTGGGTGGTGGGTGCAGGGTTGAACATGTAAAGTGTGGTGTAAAAATAGAAGTGATAACATTGCCTTTAACAGTAGAACTACAAGCCTCACCAGCATGCTGGTACATGGTGTCGAAGCCAGATAATTGGCTGAGACAGGACCAGTTAAAAATTAAATTGAAGCGATGCCATCTTGCGAATGGCGACAAGACTCCATCTTAAAAATGAGATCTGCACGACGCCATTTTGTGAATGGCCGCCCAGCGTCATTTTAGCGAAACTCACACTTAAGTACATACGGCGATGCTATTATTAGCATCGTGCGATCGCATATCTCATCATACCCCATACACACATTAAATATGCACAGTTGCACTGTTAACATCATATGCACATTAGCGAATGCATAATACCCCGCGTACAAATGCTGTTTATTAGTTTCATGCGTATGCAACTGCCCCAAGTTAAAAGCCCTCACTACATAAATACAGATAGTCACTTACCATGGTGAACTCTAACTAGCATCCTTTCCCAAACCCCTAACACTTACACACTGCACACTTACATAAAAGGTTCCATAGCTTCAAAGTATAATATTCAAGGTTTATTCACTTATTACTAATGTTGTGAAATAAAGACTATTTGGTATCTATGGTTTAGTACATGATAAGCGGACCATGTTTGTTGTGGTACTGATCTACTCTGTCTCAACAGCTTTCCGGTGTCATCGATGAGAAGATCGCAACATGCGTCCGCAACTTATGGACTGTAGAGAGTTAAAACACTAAAATGTACTATGTAATATTAGCAGCTTAGATTTGCATGCAGCGGGAAAAAGGAGACAAAAGGCTGTTGGAGGCTGATCTGTGTCCATTTGAATTGACCTGTTAACTGTCCTGTAACAGAAGCATTGTGACGGAGAACCAATGAAATCATGCAAAAATTGCCTATTGTATTACCTATCCCTGTAAAAGTATAAATGTGCGATCTATGACTCCAATTGGGAGTCTTCTTGCTGATGCTGTTGACGGAGGTTTCTTGCTGATGCCAGTATCTGGTCCCAGAGCGCGTGTATATGTAACAACTGTACCTTGGGTCTGTGTGATTTATTTGCGCTAAATTGTCTTTAGATCACAGCATGTAACCTACTGTTTTTATATTGAATAATAACCTTTTGTGCGTTGGAAACACATTCAAAGTCTGAAGGCATTTATTTACTGTATGACTCATTACGCTAATAACAACAATTCTAGAAGGTATAGGCAGGATCGTATAGAGGTTTAGAAGGTATAGGCAGGATCGTACAGAGGTTTTTATGAGGTATCCATAGTTGGGGGCTCGCAGTGTTAATCATGCAACCGGTCTGTAACACTCGGTATTGACCTCTCAGCAAAAGGGTGGAGGCGCCTGGCAGGAGAATGCATTGTGCATTCGGAATCTATTATTACTGTTACTGTGACTTTAGGAGCGCTGATTGAGAATCCAGGGACGAGGGAGGAAAAAGTTTGTTTTCCTTCGTCGATAGTTTGTAATGTATTTTGTTTTGTGTGATAAAAAGGGGAAGTCGCATTAGTGCGTATGCAGCTAAATCGCAATATAGCGTAAGAGTCATAATACGGTTGTGTAGTAGTCGCATTATTGTATATGCGACTAGTCTCACAATAGCGTATACATATTTCCGGTCTTGCTGCCACGTGTTTTAAACAAAGCCATTGAGATTACATTATCAATTGTTGCCAATAACTGGGTTAACATGTATTTTTCTGTACAGGAAAAAGTGTGTAATAGTGAGTATTTGTTTAGGGTGTAACACGGTTCCTAAATGTTAAGGGTATCATAGGACCCTTAAGTGCTAGGCGTAACGAGTGGCCTAGTGACTCGGTAGCAGCTTACCATTTACTTTACACAAGGCAGGTGTATGGGTTGTTATTTTTGTTAGGGTTTGGCTCTCAGTGTGATTACAGTATTCAGTAATCGGTTAGGCTTATTTGAGCACTGTAATTGAACCGCATAGTTTTGGCTAAACTGTGATTGTGAACTGATGAGAGGGTGGATGAAATCAACTGGAAAACAAAGGGTATTTATTGCCCCCTAGCGGTTGAAAGGTAGTCAAAAAGGGATTTCTGCGTGGGAGCAGCTTTTCTTCCATAGGTGAGTAGAGGCATCTAGAGGTCCTCCATAGGGTTTCTGGATACACCCTTTTTCAAAGACGTCCACAGGTAAGTGAAAGTATCTTGACTGTCTTTCACCAGTTTAAATCTTTATTGAAAAACATAGGGGTTGTCCCAGGATGGGAGCCACACAAACAGTAGAGATGTTAGACAATGATGTGCTGCTAATGGAAGAGCCGCTTGGATCAGCCCGCCGTATTATGCATACTAAGTACGGTGCTTATGTAATAAGGTACTGTGATGTATGGTTTAAGATGACGATAAAGAGTGTTAGACCGTTTCCCAGAATTGGTAGCTTTGATAAGGATGTATTGAACAATGTCCGAGATCACATCAGTCTAATGCATTCTCGAATGAAAAAGGTGAAATATAACGAATGTTTAAAATTATGGCAGCATGAAGGGGATATGTGGCTTAAAGGTGTGCAAACAACGCAAATTAGCGTCGCGAGCAAGTTACCAGAAAGTACACTGGCAGCGCTAAATTGCAATGCGTGCGAGCCACGAAATGGCGGGCACGTGCAGCAAGGTAGCGTTGTGGAAGGTATTGCCAGTGGTTCACGTGCACCGCCGCCGCCCTATGCTGACGGGGGTGCAGGTACAGTTGTTGAAAAAACCCATAAAAATGTAACGCAATTTGTACCCTCTCTTAAGTAATCATAAGGAAAATGTTTATGATGTGGATGATGAGCCTATTGTTATGTCTGCCATTTCCCATGCTGTACACATGTTAGATGCTCCACCACGGCAATCACAAGTGGTGCCGCCATCTGTATCAGTGATAGTACAGGAAGTGTTAACATCAACTGCACCCGTAGAGGAAGTTGTTAACCCTATACGTAGCAGTAACAGACTAAACCCCCAGCCAGGTAATAAGGTCAAAAGAAGCAGCGCAGCCGGTCTGCATCCCATAAGGACAATAACTGTTCCAAACGGGAATGCGGAAGCGAACGGTGTAGTGCCCACAAGGGAAGTAGCAATGCATTGTCCTTGGACAAGAGCAAAGCTAAATTCCATAATGAATGATTTCCCCGATCCCAAAAAGGAATTAGCCAAATGTCAAGATTTTTTGAAAAATTTGGGTAGTTCTCACGAACCAACCAATAAAGATTGGCAAGTGGTGTTAAGGGCTTGTCTTCCATGCAATACTGACGTGACAAAATTTATCACGGATTGTGTATTGGATGGAGATGTTCCCTTAACAGACGAAATTAAACAAGGTAACATTTCCCGCATTGTAACTCAATTAGGGGTATATTTTCCAGTAGTAGTTAACTGGAGCAAAATTTTCACCATAAAACAAAAAGAGAGTGAATCTGCAGAAGACTATTGTAACCGGGCTCTGCAGGCTATCACCCAGTACACTGGGTTAGAAGATATTCAAGATAGCACTCACCACAGGGGAATGATTGTCACTGTACTCATGGTTGGTCTTAAAGAGAACCTAAAGACCCAGGTTCAGACCTCACAGCCTGGCTGGAGGGGAGTCACTGTAGACACCCTCATAGAATCCGCAATTGAACATGACAAGAACATCTCTAAAAAGAGAGAGACCCAGAACTAATGGCTGTTAGTATCCAAGCTCTAGAAGGAATGACTGTAACATCACAGCCAGCAGACACACCTACACCTGCACCTGAACAGTTACACGTCCTCACTAATCCTACACCACCGCAAGCACTGCCCTACCCCACTTATCACACACAACCACCATTCTCGTAGTATCCACAAACCCCATATCTCCCACAATATCCTCTCCCTCAATATCCTTACCCATACCCACCACCTTTCCCTCCTGCTCAACCCACACAACAATCCTTTCATCCACCCCACCCACGAAAGTGTTTTAATTGCAACCAGCCAGGACATGTAAGTAAGAACTGTACAGCAAAGAGGGTAGGACCCCCCAACCAGGGAGTACCTGGATATCCCCATAAGGGATATACACAGAGACCAGCAAATGTCCAACAGGCACCAGCTCCAATTGTGGCCGTTAATGCTTTATTGGAGAGTGGGAGCCAATGCTAGGGGTCAGGTCATACCTGTAGTCTACAGATAGTCAGGTTAATGGGAAGTACTAGGGAAGAACCGGTAATGATGGTTGATGTAGCTGGTACTAAATATCCTTTCTTGTAAACACAGAGGCAACCAGGTCAGTGATAAAATCTCCCATTAATTTACAGGTAACCAACGAGATAATACTAGCAATGGGCGTAACGGGTAAAGTGCAACATTATCCTTTAACAAAATCTACAGAGGTCACTATCGGGCCGTTGCATACCAGGCATTCTTTCCTCCTGGCAGCAGCAGCTCCTACTAACCTACTCGGAAGGGATTTGTTATGTAAGATGGGATGTGTCATATATTGTACACCTGATGGTGTATTTTTAGATATCCCAGAGAGAGTTGCGCATGAGGTGAGGGATATGTTGGACACTCCCCAAAAGATAATGTATCACTCTACCGGTTTAAGTGAAAATCCATCTCAGGTAAATCAAATGTTATCCCAAATTCCAGATTCACTTTGGACCAAGGATGGACAGGACACTGGATTAATGGCAAACGTAAGCCCCGTAATGGTAAATTTAAAAGGCGGTAGACAAGCTCCAAAAATTCCCCAGTACCCATTAAAACAGGAGGTAGAATTAGGGGTTTATCCCATAATTGAGTGATTGTTACAACAGGGAATTTTAGTTCGTACAGCTAGTGTAGCCAACAGTCCCATCTTTCCGGTAAAGAAGAGTGGTGGGAGGGGTTATAGGCTGGTACAAGACCTTAGAGGGGTTAATAAGGTGGTAGAGAGCCAATTTCCCGTAGTGCCAAATCCAGCTGTCATTCTCATGGAGATCCCACCAAATACAACCCATTTCACTGTCATTGACCCCTGTTCTGCTTTCTTCTCTGTGCCTCTTCATCCTGACTGTCAGTACCTATTCGCTTTCACATACAGGGGTGTACAGTATACATGGACACGATTTCCCCAGGGTTTCATAGACAGCCCCAGTATCTTTTCCCAGGCCTTACACGACTATTTACAATCTTTTCAACCTGCCAATGGATCTGTTCTAATACAATATGTGGATGATTTATTGTTATGTTCTGATTCGTTTATGTCATGTTTAAATGATACTAAACTTTTGTTGCTTCATCTCTCGCAAACAGGACACAAGGTTGCCAAGGACAAACTACAGCCATGCCAGTCCAGGGTTAAATATTTGGGACACTGCCTAACTCAGGGGTTATGACATCGCACAAATGACAGAATCCAGGCCATACAGAACATGACACTGCTGCAGAACCAACAGCAAATTCATACCTTCTTGGGAATGTGTGGATACTGCAGAATGTGGATCCCAGGTTTTTCTATTTTGGCCCTGCCATTACAGGACTTAGGACTTCATTCAGAGTCGGTCGTTGCGGCTGCACGGTCGTACTGGAAAAGGGGCCGGATATGCAAATGATGCACCGCATGTTGCGTCCCTAAGGTCGGATCGTTAGCTGGTCGACCAAGGGGAGGATGCGGTCGGATTGCTAAAAAAACGCCCCCATCTCGTATGCATTACACATCATCTCCGGCCATATAAGGATTAATCACGAGCATCAGAAACCATCGAAACTGGTCGTAGAGCTAAAGGTTGACCATACCCTCTCTTAAGCTCTACGATCATGTCAGTGTAAAACCTCCCATGTCACATGTGCCATGACACTACTGTGTAATTTATGCACTCCCATAAAACACCATTCGCATATTTTGGCACGCCTGCGTTCGGATCTCCACTTCCCCGTTTTCAAGCACCTTCCCCTGTTACCACCCACAAACGCCTCATCCTGTCACTCAAACTACCAACCTGGCTGTGTTCAAGGAGAGAGAAATTTCTGATCGTAGCCGCTAGTTTGCGCACGCGCATTGCAAATGGTACGCATGCGCAGTTTAGCGAACATCGGTGGCGTACGACCGTGCGGCCGCAACGACCGACTCTGAATGAGGTCCTTAGTCTCTTCCTCAAAGCTCGACCATGTCATACACACAGAGGAATCAGAGCAGGCTTTCCTTAATCTTAAGGATAGTCTGACAAGAGCACCTGCATTGGGAATACCTGATTATGAAAAAGCTTTTGATTTGTATTGTACGGCAGCCGATGGTTGTGCAGCAGGTGTCCTCACACAAAAACATGGTGATGCCAGTAGGCCCATAGCATACTATAGTGCACAATTGGACACTGTGGCAAGATCACTCCCAACGTGTTTAAGAAGTGTAGCAGCAACTGCTCTATTGGTCAGTAAGAGTGAGGATGTGGTACTAGGCCGTGATATGATTGTCTATACTCCCCATGCTGTATCTGCTCTGCTGAACTCTGCCCAAACCAGACACGTCTCTTCGGCTAGATTTACCAAGTGGGAACTAGCTCTAATAGCCCCTGCAAACATCACTGTTAAATGCTGCAGTACGTTAAACCCAGCAACGTATTTACCATATGTGCAACGTGATGCACAAAGGGTGGAGGGAGTTGGGTTGCTGGTGGGAAGTGAGTTCAGCGGACATAGTGATGCACATGATTGTATGGAATATCTGAACCAGACCTTTACTGCAAGACCTGACATACAGGATACACCTTTAGAGAATGTGGATGTGACATTTTACACGGACCGAAGTTGTCATAGACAAACAGACACAGGTGAGTTGTGTACAGGTTATGCTGTGGTAAATGACAAAGTTATCATAGAAGCCGAACCTTTAGGACAACCACACTTACCACAAGTGGTGGAACTGGTGGCACTAAAGAGAGCGTGTGAGTTAGCGGAAGGTAAATCTGCTAATTTCTATACTGACTCTAGATACGCCTTCGGTTTAGTACACGATTTCGGTGCCTTATGGCGTCTGAGAAAATTTATGACAGCAGCAGGCACACCAATTGCACATTCCAAACATATAAAAGGACTATTAACAGCAATCCAATTGCCAAAGGCAGTGGCAGTAATTAAGTGTAGAGCCCATACATGTGAGGATGATCCGGTGTCACTGGGCAACAACAGAGCAGACGAAGCTGCAAAATGGGCAGCAGGGTTAAAAATTAATGTACCAACGGAAAAAATTATGTCTTTTCAAACAATTGATATGCTGAAATTAATTGAGATGCAAAATTTGTGTTCTACCCAGGAAAAATCAGTCTGGAAGTCCATGGGATGTGGGCAAGAGTCCTCTGGACTCTGGAGGGACAGACAAGGTAAGCCAGTAGCTCCCAAGGCATATTACCCCAGCCTGGCTGAGGCAGCACACGGTCTGACTCACTTGGGAAAGCAAGATATATGCAAATTGGTGGGAGCATACTGGTGCGCACCGGGTTTCTCTTCTCAAGCAGAAAAGAGAGCAATGTCCTGTCTGACCTGCTTGAGGAAAAACATTGGGAAAATGATCCCTACCGAACCATCCCACATTCCACCGACTGATGGACCTTTCCAGGTGATACAAATTGATTTCATCCAATTACCACCCTGCAGGAATCTCAAGTATGTATATGTATTGGTGTGCGCTGACGTGTTTTCCAGTTGGGCTGAGGCATACCCAGCGGCCACTAATACTGCTGCGTTTACTGCCAAGAAAATTGTACTGGAGTTTGTATGCAGATACGGTATCCCTAAAATTATCGAGAGTGATAGGGGTACTCATTTCACAGGTGATGTTTTTCAAAATATGTGTAAACTGATGGGTATTAATAGTCGACTTCACACCCCCTACCGACCGCAAGCCAGTGCCAAGGTAGAGAGGATGAACAGGACTATTAAAAACAAACTAAGTAAAATCATGGCAGAGACTGGACTAGGATGGCCGGAAGCATTACCGTTGGTCCTACATAGCATAAGGACCACTCCTAGACCCCCTCTAAATCTGTCCCCCTTTGAAATACTGTTTGGTAGACAACCTCATTTGATTATAAGTCCGCAGGAAGATTTGAAAGGTAACAACGAGGTGACCGTAAAGTATCTTATATCAATGAGTAAACAGTTAAAACAGCAACAGCAGAAACTAAAATTGTTGTCCCATGATATGCCTGAAACAAACTGTCATGATGTTGAACCTGGAGAATATGTTATGATCAGAAATTTCTTGCGTTCAGGTTGTTTGACTGATCGTTGGGAGGGTCCATATCAGGTGTTGTTGACGAGTACCACATCATTGAAGGTGGCCGAGAGAGATACCTGGGTCCATTCCACTCCACGCAAAAAGGTCAACCAACCGGTGGAGAAGCAAGGTGGAGACCAGGCCGATAACGTGGACCTGTCGATCGCGAGCTTGTTCCGTGAGGATTAAAAGGTTATAGTGAGATGCCTGAGCTAAAGAAATTTGCAGGTCCTTGCTGCGGCGATGGACTGGTCTGCTGTGTTCATTTTTATATTTTCTTCCAGAGTTTTCATCATCCTGGTTTGCTCGGGGATTTCTGGTTTCTGTGACGGGGGACCGATAGGGGAGATGGGAGCTGATGGCAGTGCTGATGGAGTGGAGTCAAGAGGAGGAGTGCTATGCCAATCAGAGGAGTGTCTGACCAATCTTAGTACTGTAATTGTTAAGAGATCTGCTATTTTGGATAGTCGGGGACAGTGTGAAGGTCTATCATCTGAGGATTATTGTATGTGTGAGTTCTGTGGGTCCGTAATTGATGAGAGATGCATCCAACGTTGTCAACCTAAGTATAATCAGTATTGGGGTGGGTATCCTTTAGAGGATTATAACACCATGGTGGGCAACAGTTTTAACCAAACTGACTGTTGGGTGTGCTCTCACGTGCCCCAAGGACAGCATAATGTAGGGTTAGTGCCCTTCCCGTTATCTCTGAAATTTTAGAATGGCCAAAAGGGAAGACACTGGACGGAAAATTTCTTAATACCAAACCATCCCATTTTAAACTCCACCAGTACCAAGTAGATAAAACACTTTTATATTTAAACATCACCAACTAAAATGACCCAGCAAGTTGGGAGGTGACTGGAAATAATCAGACGATGACCTTCTCACAAAGAGCTGACCGTGAGCCTATGAATTATGAACTATTACGCAAAATTAGGTCAGGTGGAAGACACTTCCGGTATAAATATAGACTGAGCAACAACAAAGAAATGGTTGGTAGAATACCAGAAGGGTACTGTGCTAAGGTTATACAACCAGAAACATGTATTTGCCAGATGGGAGAACCTGAAATAGGATTATTTTTGAGGGAAATGTGTTTAATGATAATGATGCATACTATTCCTTATGTTCTCCCCGATGATGTATATTTTATATGTGGAAGGAAAGCGTATAAGTGGTTCTCTCCGAGTTCCGAAGGTTTGTGTTACCTGGGAAGAGTAGTCCCAGAGGTTATGACCCTCACACATGTTGAAATGCTTGGTATCCATAAAATCACACCATCACCATATCTTCACACGCAGTATGAACACACAGGCAAAATAAATATGATACCTGGTGATGTGCACAAAGCCACACAGTTAATTAGTGAGACAACTGGCTTTCAAGTTTTAGTAGCATTGGATCCCACCAGGATCGCTCGGGGTACACTAAAATTTAGATATATCCAAGATCTTGCTAAATTGATAGATAATATCACCGTGATATATGATGACACATTCAGGTATACAGGTAGGGAGTTGCAAGTGTACAAGAAAGAACTGGTGCAACACAGACTAGTGTTAAATTATTTAACAGCTGTCACTGGAGGGTACTGCGTAACTTTGGCCACCCAATTTGGAGTGAAGTGTTGCATTTATGTCACAAATGATACCAGCGACCCCAAGGAGGTGATAGACTGGAAGATAGATGAAATTCTGCAGCTAAAATGGGAATTTCGAAAGAACCATAATGCTTCAATGGCTGAAGTGGAGGAAAAGGTAGAGGAATGGGTTTCATGGTTGAACCCAGGGAAATGGTTCTCAAGCCTTGGGGAATGGGTCCAGGAAATGATCGCAAGCATAGGTAAACTCCTAATCCTCATACTGGTTGTCATCATAGTAATTGGCATATGTGTCAAGTGTGTTCCTACTGTGTTGAAGTGTGGAAAATGTAAAAATAAGGTAAACCGGAAGAACGAAATTATGATGGTGGTCAGTAGTGACAATATGAATACTGAGGTAAATGTAGAACTGCATTACAACCCTGAACTAGGAAACACCATCATATAATGTATTATATTTAGACATGCACAAAATGTATTATTAAAATGTTATTTAAAACACCTAAAAAAATGTAAGTCCCTATTCCCCCTCAAGACTTCCTTTATAGGATAGGTGCATCCCCACATCTTTCCCATGATCTCCCAAGATCCGAGGTGTGCGTATAATGGTAGTTTTATGTCCCCTCCTAGAGACCCATTATTGATGGATTAAGAACCACCTTGTGCCATCCCATAATAATATTAAATAATATGTCATAATGTAAGCCATAAAAAAATTAAATGTAAGACCAGTGTATGATAGCATGTTGGTTGCTATCAAAGGGTGGACTGTCGAAGCCGGATAATTGGCAGAGACAGGACCAGTTAAAAATTAGATTGAAGCGACGCCATCTTGCGAATGGCGACAAGACTCCATCTTAAAAATGAGATCTGCTCAACGCCATTTTACGAATGGCCGCCCAGCGAAACTCACACTTAAGTACATACGGCAATGCTATTATTAGCATCGTGCGATCGCATATCTCATCATACCCCATACACACATTAAATATGCACAGTTGCGCTGTTAACACCATACGCACATTAGCGGATGCATAATACCCCGCGCACAAACGCTGTTTATTAGTTTCATGCATACGCAACTGCCCCAAGTTAAAAGCCCTCACTACATAAATACAGATAGTCACTTACCATGGTGAACTTAACTAGCGTCCTTTCCCAAACCCCTAACACTTACACACTGCACACTTACATAAAAGGTTCCATAGCTTCAAAGTGTAATAATCAAGGTTTATTCACTTATTACTAATGTTGTGAAATAAAGACTATTTGGTATCTAAGGTTAGTACATGATAAGGGGATCATGTTTGGTGTTGTACTGATCTACTCTGTCTCAACAGCTTTCCGGTGTAATTGGTGACAAGATCGCAACATGCGTCCGCAACTTATGGACTGTAGAGAGTTAAAACACTAAAATGTACTATGTAATATTAGCAGCTTAGATTTGCATGCAGCGGGAAAAAGGAGACAAAAGGCTGTTGGAGGCTGATCTGTGTCCATTTGAGTGGACCTGTTAACTGTCCTGTAACAGAAGTATCGTGACGGAGAACCAATGAAATCATGCAAAAATTGCCTATTGTATTACCTATCCCTGTAAAAGTATAAATGTGCAATCTCTGACCCCAATCGGGAGTCTTCTTGCTGATGCTGTTGACGGAGGTTTCTTGCTGATGCCGGTATCTGGTCCCAGAGCGCGTGCGTATGTAACAACTGTACCTTGGGTCTGTATGATTTATTTGCGCTAAATTGTCTTTAGATCACAGCATGTAACCTACTGTTTTTATATTGAATAATAACCTTTTGTGCGTTGGAAACACATTCAAAGTCTGAAGGCATTTATTTACTGTATGACTCATTACGCTAATAACGACAATTCTAGAAGGTATAGGCAGGATCGTATAGAGGTTTAGAAGGTATAGGCAGGATCGTACAGAGGTTTTTATGAGGTATCCATAATGGAGAACCACAAGTACCAGCATGTGGGGCATTCCAGCATGTGGGGCATTAAGGGTCCGCTGGTACCTGTAGTTCACCTGTAAAGAAATGTTAAAATATAGATAATACACAAACACTGTATCAATTCCTAATAACCTTTATACCCAAAATTTCGCTATTTAGCGCTATAAGTCGCACAAGAAATAATTGCTTTCCAGACTTTGATTGTGGTTCCAAAGCACAAAATGGTATTATTCACCAAAAAGCAGATAGTTACACGCCTTGATCTAAAATACAATTAGCGCAAAAGATTATGCATAAACAAGGGACAGTCAATATATGACGCAGACACTCTGGATCCAGATTTCCGGCATCAAAGGTGAAGCCTCGGTCAACAGAAAGAATATGATGACTAACTAACAGATCCAGGGTGCTTGCATATAAACCCTTGCAGATATTAGGCAATACAATAGAAACAAGCTGGCATAATCCTATTGGTTCTTCTTCTTGGTTGTTCTGTCATAGGTCAGTTGGTACAATGGTAGTTCAGCCCCCCAATGGCTCTTTGTGTGTGTTTTAACTAATCAATAGACACTACATACAAAGTACATTCTAACACATAATTCTCTATAATCCATAACTTGAAGACACATGTTGCGATCTCCTTGCCGATGGAACCAGAGATCTGCAAATAAAATGTGGTTTAGAATAGCACCAAACACGATGTGGCTACTACATACTAACCTTAGATATCAAATACATGTGTTTTATAACATTATACAATAATGAATAATCCTTCTAATATTAGCCTTTATACTAAGGAACCTTTTAGGAAATTTGTGTAAGTGTAAGAGAATCTTGCATAAAGTTGCTAATATGCGTGGTGCGTTTATGTGTAGAGTGCTTATCATAAACAGCGCAACTGTGCGTAATGTGCGGTGTTTATGCATGTAAGTCTATGTGTGTGTGTTATGCAATTCAGTGTATTTATGATGGATTAATATTTATCTTTTATCCCTTTCTAACATATTTTAAAACTACAGTGCAAGGTGTTACAAGCAGCGAGGTTCACTTTCAAGAAGGGTGGAGACCCCCAGCTGACTGTCGTTGCCACTTCATCTGATAGCTAATTCAAAGGTTTTCCTCTGCCTATTTAGAATACACTTGTCAGTACTTCTTAAGCAAACCTCTGATCATTGTTTCTAACTCTTCATTCAGACAAATTCAATTGTACATGTCAGTGTCTGGGTTATATTTCAATTGCCACAGCCATACTTGTCTGTATGGGGGGCTTTTCAATTTATATGTAAAACACTTACAGTACCCTGGTGTATTTTTTTTTTATTACTTTTCTCAGACATGTATACAGAAGCTGTTTCTCATTACTAACTAAACCCTGCATGAATATTGTGTTTGTCAGTGTGAGAGTGTTGTATATTATTCAATATTTAGTGTTGTGCGAATGTGTGCATACGTGGGCACACTGGGTGCGTGCACACGCAATGGTGCGTCGTGGATTGTACCAACATAAATCGGACAGCGGATGACCAAACAGTTGAATTGCGGTCACATGCAATTATTTGACTTTGACAGTCCACCCTTTGATAGCAAACAAGACGCTATCACAATTTTATCCTAGTTAGTCATACATAATAAATTATTATCTAATGTCCTATACGGTATGACACAGTTAGGTCATTGAACCATTAGTAATGCGCCTCGGGAAGGGGTAAAACAACCCTTATACGTGCTCAGCGGATCTCTACGGGACCAAGGGCAGGATGTGGGATCTCATCGAACCTATAAGATTGGAGTGGGGGAAATGGAGACTACTTTAACTAGGATGTTTAAAGGAACATTTGCAATATTTTATCATACACGACCAATCCTAAGCAATCACCTGATTGTACACTCTAGTTCAGGATTGTAATACAGTGTGTCATTTACCTTGGTATCCATATTATTGCTACTAACCACCATCATGATTTCATTCTCCCTGTTAGTTTTTAGAAGTTTTTTACGAGGTTCAACCAAGAGAACCACTCTTCTAACTTTTCCTCTACTTCAGCCACTGAAGCATTATGGTTCTTACGAAATTCCCATTTCAGCTGAAGAAGTTCATCCATCTTCCAGTCTATTACCTCCTTGGGGTCATTAGTGTTATTGGTGATGTACGTACATCACTTGACACCAAACTGGGTGGCTAGAGTCACACAGTATCCACCAGTAACAGATGTTAAATAATTTAACACTAACCTATGTTGCACAAGTTCTTTCTTGTAGGCTTGTAACTCCTTACCCATGTACCTAAAAGTTTCGTCATACATCTCGGTGATATTATCTATCAATTTGGCAAGATCTTGTATATATCTGAAATTTAGAGTACCCTGAGCGATCCTGGTGGGATCCAATGCTACTAAAATTTGAAAGCCAGTTGTTTCACTAACCATTTGTGTGGCTTTATGTACATCACCAGGTATCATGTTTCTTTTGTCTCGGTGTTCATACTGTGTATGAAGATATGGAGATGGTGTATTCTTATGGATGCCAAGCATTTTTCCATATGTAAGTGTCATAACCTCTGGGAGTACCCTTCCCAGATAGCATAAACTTTCTGAACTCGGAGAGAGCCACTTATACGCTTTCCTTCCACATATAAAATACACATCATCGGGGAGAACATAAGGAATAGAATGCATCATGAGCATCAAACACATTTCTCTAGCAAATTATCCTATCTCAGGTTCTCCCATCTGACTAACACACGTTTCTGGTTGTATAACCCTGGCACAGTACCCTTCTGGCACCCTACCAACCATTTCTTTAGTGTCATTACGTGTGTACCAATACCGGAAGTGTCTCCCACTTAACCTTATTGTGCGTAAAAGTTCAAGATTTAACGGTTCATTATCAGCTCTTAGTGAAAAGGTCATCATCTGGTTATTCCCAGTCACCTCCCAACTTCCTGGTTTGTTGAAGTTGGTGATGTTTAAACATAACAGTGATCTATCTACTTGGTACTGGTGGAGTTTAAAATGCGGTGGTTTGGACATAAGAAATTTTCCATCCAGTGTCTTCCCTTTTTGCAATTCTAAAACCTCAGAGAGATTTAATGGAAATGGCACTAACCCTACATTATGCTGTCCTTGAGGCACGTGAGAGCACACCTAACAGTCAGTCTGGTTTAAGACTTTGCCCCCCATGGTATGATAATCCTCTAAAAGATACCCACCCCAATGCTGGTTATACTTAGGCTGGCACCGTTGGATGCATCTCTCATCGACTAGGGACCCACAAAACTCACAAATACAATGTTCCCCAGACGATAAACCTTCACACTGTCTCTGAGTTTCCAGGCTAACAGATCTCTTAACAATTACTGTACTAGGTTTGGTCAGATACCGCCCTTGTGTCTGTATGACTCCTTCTCTCAACTCCACTCCATCGATACCACCATCAACCACTCTCTCCATCCTCTGCCCACCGTTACAGAAATGAGACATCCCAAGACAAACTAAAATGAGAAAAACCCATGAAGAAAGACCCCCCATAATCACAGCCCGCCACTCCATTGCTGGAATAGTGGTCTGTATATTTCTCTATCTTAGGTGTTCCACTGCAGTCACCAACTCTCCCGGAACAGGCTCGCTATCGACAGGTCCACGTTATCTGCCTCGATTCCGCCTTGTATCTCCTCCAGGTGATTAACCTTTCTGCAGTGGCTGGAATGGACCCAGGTATCTCTCTTGGCTATTTTCACAGATATCGTACTTGTCAGCAGCACCTGATACGGTCCTTCCCACCGGTCAATCAAACAACCTGAACGCAAGAAATCACGGATCATTACATATTCACCAGGTTCAACATCATGACAGTTTGTCTCAGGCATATGAGGTGACAATATTTTCAATTTTTGCTGTTGTTGTTTCAACTGCTTACTCATTTTTATAAGATACATCACAGTAACCTCGTTATTACCCTTTAAGTCATCCTGTGGATTCACAATCAAATGAGGTTGCTTACCGAACAGTATCTCAAAGGGGGGCAGATTAAGAGGCAGCCTGGGGGTGGTCCTGACGCTATTATTAGTTATTACCCATCAACTTTCACATGTTCTGGAAGACATCACCTGTGAAATGAGTACCCCTATCACTTTCAATAATTCTAGGGATACCGTATCTGCATACAGACTCCTGTACAGCCTTTTTGTCAGTGAATACAGCAGTATTAGTGGCAGCTGGATGTGCCTCTTTTCCAATTAGAAAACACATCTGCACAAACTAATACATACTTAAGATTCCTGCACGGTGGCAATTGGATGAAATCAATTTGTATTACCTGAAAAGGTCCGTCTGTCGGAGGGATGTGTGATGACTCGGACGGTATTGTTTTCCCAAAGTTTTTCCTCAAGTCAGAGCGTGCGCTGCCTCAGCTAAGCTTGGGTAATATGCCTTGGGAGCCACTAGCATACCTTGTCCATCTCTCCAGAGTCCAGAGGACTCTGGCTCACATCCCTTTGATCTCCAGACTGCCTTCTCCTGAATGGAACACAAATTTTGAATCTCAATTAATTTCTCCATATCACCAGTTTGAAAAACTACCCTTTGATCAACCGTCATATTTATTCTTAAACCTGCTGCCCCTTTTTTCAGCTTTGTCTGCCTTGTTATTGGAACAGCTGTTAAAAGTAATGTTGTAGCCCCTGGGTTTAGACAAAGTCTCAAGTATTTGACCCAGGTCTGGCATGGCAGTAGTTTGTCCTTTGCAACCTTGTGCCATGTTTATGAGAAATGAAGCACAACAGTTTAGTATCATTAAACATGACATAAACAAAATCAGAGCACAACAATAAATCATCTACATATCAGATCCATTGCTTTAAAAACACGGCCTGTATAGTTTCACTGCAGATATACTGCAGGGGTTAGTGTGCTTCAGTTCTTAATTTCAATGTTTACTGTAAACAAGGACACTTGATTTTACCAACATGTACAATGACTTGTGGCTTACACACACTTATTCACTTATTACATTTCCTTAGAGGTGCAATGTCCTAGAGGTGACTTAAAACACATTATTTTTTTTTTTTTTATTGCTGGACTTACTCTTTAAGTGCTAATAATATTCCCCCTCCTGCCACGCTCTCCACTACTCTCACCGGTTTCAACTGCTGCCCCTGCTGGTTGCAGATTAACAGCTTGGGCAATGGCTGAATTTACAGTGGATTCATCATCATCTATAATTACATTTTTCTGTGGGTGACTTAAATCAGGGTATAAGTTACTTATTACGATTTTTTTTTAATGATTTTTGAGATTGACTGTACCTTTACCCCCATCCGCATAGGGCGGAGGTGGTGAACATGCGCTACTAACATTCCCTTTGGCAACGCTACCTTGCCATGTGTACGCGCTCTTTTGTGGCATGAGCGTGACACTAGTTTGCATCACGTGCCCACCGCTAAGCCACATGTTCCACTCATGCTGCCACAACTTTAAACAGTCATTATATTCTACTCTTTTCTTCAAAGATTTCACCATACAGATGCGATCTCTGACATTGTTCAATATCTCCTTATCAAAGCTGCCAACTTTGGGAAACGGTTTCACACTCATTCTCGTCATTTTAACCCATACATCACGGTATGCAGTTGCATACGCACCGTACTTAGTATGCATTATATGCCGTGCCGAATCGATCGGCGCTTCCAAGAGCAGCACATCATCTAACATCTCTACCGTTTGCTTGGCTCCCATCTTGGGAAAATAAAACACTAAACTTTTCAATAGAGATTTAAATCGGTGAAAGAATGTCAAGGCTACGCCCACACACCTATGGAAGAATAACCAGGCTGCTTCCACGCGCCTAAGCCCTTTTTGAGTACTTTGCACTGCTAGAATTTAAGCATTCCAATAACACTTACCCTTTTGAGTGCTTTCGTCCACCACAACTCAGTTCACAATCATGATATGCCACAACCGTGCGGTTCAATCACAATGCCCAATAACCCTAACTGATCACTGGATGCTGCGATCACACTGAGAGCCGATACCTAACACAAACAACAACAACTACATCTGCTGTGTGTATAGACTCCAGTATCTACTACTGAACCACTAGGCCGACACCAGGCACCTAGTCCCTAAGGGTCCTACGATACCCCTAGCTAGGGAACATGTTACCCCTACCAACACATGTTCACTGTTACACACTTTTTTCTGCGCAGAAAAATAAACATTTTCCCAGATATGGCAGCACCGACTAAGATCTTTAAAACAGTGCTATCATGCTATCAATATCACAATGCAATCTCAACGGCTTTGTTTAAACGCGTGGCAGCAATACAGGAAATACGTATACGCTGTTGTGCGACTTTCCCTTTTAACATGAAATTTTATCAACGAAGGAAAACAAACTTTTTCCTTCCTTGTCCCTGGATTCTAATCAGCGCTTCTTGAACTCACACAATAACGGATAGCGGTCTCTCAGCAACAAAGTGGTAGCAGGTATTCAAAGGCAAAGCGTTCTTTCCTGCTTATGGCGCCGTCCACCCTTTTGGTGAGAGACCGATAACCGCGTGTTACCGTGTGAGTGGTAGCGTGATTTCGCTGGATGAGCCACCATTTATCAATTCCTAATAACCTCTATACAGAAAATGTCGCTATTTAGCGTTATAAGTCGCACAAGAAATAATTGCTTTCCAGACTTTGATTGTGGTTCCAAAGCACAAAAAGATATTATTCACCAAAAGCAGATAGTTACACGCCTTGATCTAAAATACAATTAGCGCAAAAGATTATGCATAAACAAGGTACAGTCTACGCAGGCACTCTGGATCCAGATTTCCGGCATCAAAGGTGAAGCCTCCATCAACAGAAAGAATATGATGACTAACTAGCAGATCCAGGGTGCTTGCATATAAACCCTTTTAGAGATTAGGCAATACAATAGAAATAAGTTGGCATAATCCTCTTGGTTCTTCTTCTTGGTTCTTCTGTCATAAGTCAGTTGGTACAATGGTAGTTCAGCCCTCCGATGGCTCTTTGTGTGTGTTTTAACTAATCAATAGACACTACATACAAAGTACATTCTAACACATAATTCTCTATAATCCATAACTTGCAGATGCATGTTGCGATCTCCATGCCGATGGAACCAGAGATCTGCAAATAAAATGTGGTTTAGAATAGCACCAAACATGATGTGGCTACTACATACTAAACCTTAGATATCAAATACATGCGTTTTATAACATTGGCCCTGATTCAGAGCTGAACGCTCGCTCTGAATCAGGGCCCTCCTCCATGAAAATGGAGCGTCCTCCTGGACGCTCGTATAGCTGTGGGTGACCACCCACAGCTATAGCGAGCATCCATGATGATGGTCGCGATGGTCAAAGACCATCGCGACCATCAGGCTTGCTACGAGACCCTGCGGTAGGGTCATGCTGCTGCAAGCGCAGGAGTGATTTTGGCTTTATCAGAGCCAAAGTCACTCCCACTGACATCATTACTGATGTCAGTGTGGCCGGACTCAAACGGTAGGCGTTCCCATGGGAACGCCTCCGTCTTGCCGCCACGCCCCCGGCACGCCCACCAAAGGGGGCGTGCTGTCAGTCACTATCGACAGCACACCCCCTTTGGTGCGAGACCCCGAGCGACGTATTTCTCGTCGCTCGCTGGGTCTCGCGCATGAGCACGACGGAGCTCCCTATAACAGCGCAACTGTGCGTAATGTGCAGTGTTTATGCATGTAAGTCTATGTGTGTGTGTTATGCAATTAAGTGTATTTATGATGGATTAATATTTATATTTTATCCCTTCGAACATATTTTAAAACTACAGTGCAAGGTGTTACAAGCAGCGAGGTTCACTTTCAAGCAGGGTGGAGACCCCCAGCTGACTGCCGTTGCCACTTCATCTGATAGCTAATTCAAAGGTTTTCCACTGCCTATTTAGAATACACTTGTCAGTACTTCTTAAGCAAACCTCTGATCATTGTTTCTAACTCTTCATTCAGACAAATTCAATTGTGCATATCAGTGTCTGGGTTATATTTCAATTGCCACAGCCATACTTGTCTGTATGCAGGGCTTCTCAATTTATATATAAAACACTCACAGTATCCTGGTGTATTTTTTTTTAATTACTTTTCTCAGACATGTATACAGAAGCTGTTTCTCATTACTAACTAAACCCTGCATGAATATTGTGTTTGTCAGCGTGAGAGTGTTGTATATTATTCGCTATTTAGTGTTGACGCAATGGTGCGTCGTGGATTGTACCAACATAAATTGGACAGCGGACGACCAAATCATCCGATAACAGTTGAATTGCGGTCGCATGCAATTATTCGACTTCGACAACTGTGAAGTCTAAGTTTATTACACACATGCACACTCACACATACTCACCTACAATACCTGGACAGGTCCTCTTTTCCAAGTAGACATCCGGCATCTTAAAACAAAAAAACGAGGAGCTCGATCCACGAACTTAGTACCGTCTAAGGACAGTACTACCAGAATGACCGCTCAGATGCGGTTTTCCCTTAGAAATGCCGGGCTGAGGGTTTATTGGCTGAGAGAGGTGAGCCTCGCCTCTCTCAGCCAATGAATGGTTCCCACCATTGACTTCAATGGTGAGAAACGCTAAATAACTTTCAGTAACATAGCATCAAATTCGATTTAGAAAAGACTTCTAAAATCAAATTTTAGTAAATGTGGGATTTGGTACGGGATTTGTACATTAGAGGTAAGCCAAATCGAATATCAAATCGAATGTATTATCGAACTTTGATAAATATACCCCATAGTATGATGAAGATTATGTTTTATTTTCCTGCTAGTTATGTTCATGTTTAATGGGCTTATCTGGAAATCTGTTTTCCAGGATGTCTCAGAAAAAAAATTATGTGGGACAGGTATATGGAGGTGTAAATGATGTGGGACAGGTGTGTGGGGTGTAAATTATGTGAGACAGGTACATGGAGGTGTAAATTATGTGGGACATGTACGTGGAGGTGTAAATAATGTGGGACAGATATATGGAGGTGTAAATGATGTGGGACAGGTATGTGGGGGTGTAAATTATGTGAGACAGGTACGTGGAGGTGTAAATTATGTGGGACATGTATGTGGAGGTGTAAATTATGTGAGACAAGTATGTGGAGGTGTAAATGATGTGGACAGGTATGTGAAGGTGTAAATGATGAGAGACATGTATGTGGAGGTGTAAATTATGTGGGACAGGTACTTGGAGGTGTAAATGATGTGGGACAGGTATGTGGAGGTGTAAATGATGTGTGACAGGTATGTGGAGATGTAAATGATGTGGGACATGTATGTGGAGGTGTAAATTATGTGAGACAAGTATGTGGAGGTGTAAATGATGTGGGACAGGTATGTGGAGGTGTAAATGATGAGAAACATGTATGTGGAGGTGTAAATGATGTAGGACAGGTATGTGGAGGTGTAAATGATGTGGGACAGGTATGTGGAGGTGTAAATGATGTGTGACAGGTATGTGGAGATGTAAATGATGTGGGACAGGTATATGCAGGTGTAAATGATGTGGGACAGGTACGTGGAGGTGTAAATTATGTGGGACAGGTACGTGGAGTTGTAAATTATGTGGGACAGGTATGTGGGGGTGTAAATGATGAGAGACATGTATGTGGAGGTTTAAATTATGTGGGACAGGTACATGGAGGTGTAAATGATGTGGGACAGGTACGTGGAGGTGTAAATTATGTGGGACAGGTATGTGGAGGTGTAAATTATGTGGGACAGGTACGTGGAGGTGTAAATGATGTGGGACAGGTATGTGAAGGTGTAAATGATGTGGGACAGGTATGTGGAGATGTAAATGATGTGGGACAGGTAAGTGGAGGTGTAAATGATGTGGGACAGGTATGTGGAGGTGTAAATGATGTGGGACAGGTATGTGGAAGCGTAAATGATGTGGGACAAGTATGTGGAGGTGTAAATGATGTGGGACAGGTATATTGAAGTGTAATGATGGGGGACAGGTATGTGGAGGTGTAAATGATGTGGGACAGGTACGTGGAGGAGTAATGATGTGGGACAGGTATATTGAGGTATAAATGATGTGGGGCAGTATGTGGAGGTGTAAATTATGTGGGACAGGTATGTGGAGGTGTAAATGATATGGGACAGGTATGTGGAGGTGTAACTGATATGGGACAGGTACGTGGAGGTGTAGATAATGTGGGACAGATATATTGAGGTATAAATGATGTGGGGCAGTATGTGGAGGTGTAAATAATGTGAGACAGGTGTGTGGAGGTGTAACTGATATGGGACAGGTATGTGGAGGTGTAAATAATGTGGGACAGGTACGTGGAGGTGTAAATGATGTGTGACAGGTACGTGGAGGTGTAAATGATGTGGGACAGGTACGTGGAGGTGTAAATGATGTGGGACAGGTACGTGGAGGTGTAAATTATGTGGGACAGGTATGTGTAAGTGTAAATGATGTGGGACAGGTGTTTGAAGGTGTAAATGATGTGGGACAGGTATGTGGAGGTGTAAATGATGTGGGACAGGTACGTGGAGGTGTAAATTATGTGGAACAGTTATGTAGAGGTGTAAATGATGTGGGACAGGTACGTGGAGGTGTAAATGATGTGGGACAGGTACGTGGAGGTGTAAATGATGTGGGACAGATATGTGGAGGTGTAAATGGTGTGGGGCAGGTTTTGTGGAGGTGTAATTTATGTAGGATAGGTGTATGGAGGTGTAAATGATGTGGGACAGGTACGTGGAGGTGTAAATTATGTGGGACAGGTATGTGGAGGTGTAAATGATGTGGGACAGGTATATTGAGGTGTATTGATGGGAGAGGAGTTTTAGAACTTGCAGATGAGATGGGTAAAAGTGTTTATTACGACTTTTTTACAAAATTGTATAAAAACACTGGAAAACTACTATACAGACATTTTGCTGGAAAGACTTTAATTTGCTGGAAAACACTTGCTTGCTATCATTTTTCAACCATTAATAAAAAGTGCAGAAATCACCTATTTGATGCCTTTTAAAACCCTCCAGTACTTTCCTTATGACCACTGACATCCTTCTATATGGTCCTGTTATCTCAATTGCCTAGTTTTTGGGGTCCAGGGTGTTCCCTGTTTTTCATGCACTTCTCCCAGGTCGAATGTTGTAGAAAAGTCAGGCAACCGTGCCGTGGCTACCGCAAATTGGCATTTCCAATTGGCTTGCATTTCTCGAGTGCGCACATTCTTGCGATGCATGCAAGTTTCAAGAAACAAGCTCGTATTCGCAAATTCTCACCTTATTGGATTGAGCCCTAAGTTCCCCTTTGTACAGTCACTGCAAGGAGCACAACTAAACAATGAATCAGGGGGGAACATGGGGTCAGTGTGGGAAAAGACAGCGATTCTGTATTTTATATATTATTTAGTATATTTTAAAGCTACAAATTCCAAAGTAACCCGTTTACCTGGAAAACTCAGGTATCAAGTATTGTACACACATTATTATATTTTGCAGGCCATCTCATAAGTTGATACTAGAAATTGCCTCAAAATATTATTCTTAACTGTATGTCTTCAACATTTTTCACTATAAATAAAAAGAAAAAATTTGATTAAACAAAATTCAATTAATATAAAATAAAAATTAAATAAAATTGAGTAGAATATATGATTTCATTGTAGGATAGTAACATAAGAATCAAGTTTCACTAAAACAAATTATTATACCAATGCGTTGCTCACATGAGTAATCATTTAAAATTTACACTTTTATCATTCATGGCTTATTTATATGTAAATTGTAACATCACAAACGTGGGATTTGCAGATGACCATACATCTAATATATTGACTGGCGATATAATTCAATTACAAAAACTAAATTAAGTTTTATTTTATGTAATTTTCTCAGTAGCCTTATTCTGTGTGGACACGTCACCATCTATATACTTCTCACCATGCTAAACTACTTAGTGCTCGGCTCGCCCAATATCCCTCCTTCATGACTTGCACTCACATTCCTCCAGATCTGCATCTGTTTTACAGATGAAACTGGAGCTACGAGTTCTGCATCCAATCACTTTAAGCAAATCTGCGTCTCTTCCAAAGTCTTTTTTTTTTTCCTTTGGCTTTTGATGTGCACATGAAGACATACGTATGTGAAAGTAGATATATTTATTTATTGATAGGGGTACCCAATAGATCATGGAGTAAAAACAACATATGGGGCCAAATGTAATAGGGTGACAAAACTCTCACATTTTTAAAGTCATCCAATGTAATAAAGTCACAGAACATGCAAACTTGCATGTTTTTCAGACTCAAAACTCTCAAGATTTAGGGGTCTGTTTACTAAAGCTGTGTTAGGAGATAAAGTGAACGGTGATAAGGTACCAGCCAATCAGCTCCTAGCTGCCATTTTTCAAACACAGCCTGTGACATGGCAGTTAGGAGCTGATTGGCTGGTACCTTATCATCGTTCACTTTATCTCATAGTTGCCGACATTCTGCTCCCTCCTTCTGGGAGGTAGCTGAATGCCTGCACACAGCGGGGGGGCATGGCCGGGCCCTGACTCCACATGGGAGTGGGGCCAGGGCGTGACCGCGCGATCGCGTCATCATGGCCCCGCCCCCTCTTCACAACACCTGAAAAAAGGCATTGTGAAGCAGGGGGCAGAGCCACGATGACACGATTTAGCGCAAATCTAGCTGTAGTCGGGGGGGGGGGCACCCCAATCAATCAATTCCGAACTTTTGTCCGCTGGTTCAAAGGCGCAGAGTTTTCGCATCGACGAAAACTCTTTGGAATTGAATACTGGGAAAAGTTCTTGCCTGGTGAAATGAAGTCACCGGCGAGAGCTTTTCGCTGAGACCGGCTTTTCGCCAGCAATTGAATATGGCCCATAGCCTAAATACCCAAGTTTTTGCTGGTGCACGCGCACTGACCTGGGTCTAGACTTTGTGTGAAAGGGGCTGACCCGGGTCGGAGTCCTGGGACTGTGACCCTGCTCGGTTGCAGGGTTATTGCCGGATCAGACCAGAGTCTCCTCTAGTCTGAATGGCATAACCCGGGTCGCAATCACCCGGGTCAAGCATAAAAGGCTCTGACTGGCCGGCTGGTGGTGCTTGGAGATGACATCATCTCCAAGCGTCCACTGCTGCCTGATGGAAGATGCGGGTCACTGGAAGACCCCGGGTCTGGGGTAAAGGATGACGTCCCGGGAATAACCCGAGTCGTCACCCATGTTGAACAGGGGTAAGTACAGAAAACCCCGGCTTCTGCCCGGGCTCAGAATCTTGGGTCTGAGCCGGGTTAAATCCGGGGTTTATGTGTATAAGAGGTATAAGAGGAATGGATCTAATTTGCAATGATTGTGTGTCTCTGGGCCTGATTCAGAGCCGGACGCTATTTGCGGACGGTCGTTCTGAAAAAGGGGCCGGATATTTAAATTGAGCGCTCGCTCTTTGCGCTCTCTGGACGCCTCTATGTCTGAGCGAGCGTCCGAAAAATGCGCTCGCTATTTTGTAAAGACGCCCCTTTGCCGTTTGCATCATACGTCATCTCCTGTATTTATTAGATTAATCGGGAACATCGAAAGGTGTCTGAACTGCTCGCAGTGCTTGTGGAAGGATTTACTTCCCGCTATCACTGCGAGCAGTTCAGGCTAAAAAACAACCAAGTGAAGTGGTCGATGACGCTGCTTTGTTAATTATGCACACCCATTAAACGCCATTTTGACCGTTTGGCACGCCTGTGTTCGGATCTCCACTCCCCCGTTTTCAAGCACCTTCCCCTGTTACCACCCACAAACGCCTCATTCTGTCACTCAAAATAGCAGCCCCTCGCTGTTTTACGAGTGCACAATTTCCAACCGCAACGACTGGTTTGCGCATGCGCATTACGACCCATACGCATGCGCAGTTGTGTGAACATCGCTCAGAGCGAACGAGCGGCTGCTTACGAGCGGCTTTGAATCAGGCCCTCTGTGTGCAGCTATAATGGAGTGCTGATCTGTTCTCCAGCAGCAGGTAAGCACTCTGACCTCTCATTGCACTGATACATGTGTGTGTACGGTCACGGCTAGGTGTGCTGTGCAGATGTCAGATGTTTCATCATGCAGTGCAGACATCAGCAGCGGCTCAGATGAATCTCTGGGTGACTACGTTGCAGCACATTGTGCTTGGAATTCCTGCTGCTGCCACATCAGCAAGTTCTCTATAATACACAACACTTAGCATAAAATGACATATCATTTTCCTCCCAGGCCCGCTTCTATCTACTGCTCTCTACATTTAGCATGCCCAAATTGGTACCTTCTGCATTAAAGTTGTGCTGACCTGCTTATTATCTATACAGAGTTGTAGGACATGGCAGGGAAATGTTTAGGTTACTGTAACCCGCAGCGCTGGCTCTCATAAAAATAGATCATTCATTGTTTTTATAGAGGAATTCTAAGTTTTTCAAATTACAGCCTTATTACTATTATTATTTTTATTATTTTTATTGTTATTACAATTATTATATTTTATTTATATGGTGCCACTAAGTGTCCGTAACACCGTATGGGAGGGTGTGATATGTATTACCGCCGGCCGCATGGTTCAATTCCCAACAGTGGCTGCCCAACAAAGGAGGAAATCCCGATCGTCCTAAAGGTAAGTATTTACTAACCTAACCTAACCCCCCTAACCCTAACCCTCCTTAAGGGTGCCTAACCCTAACCTCCCCCCCTGTGCCTAACCCCCCCTCTAAGTGCCTAAACCTAACCCCCCCTTCCACGCTGCCTAAACCTAAGTCCCCAGAGGGGGTGCCTAACTCTAACCTGCCTCCGGGGGTGCCTAACCCTAACCCTCCCTCCCACTAGTCTAACCCTATCCTCCCGGGTGGGATGCCTAACCCTAAGTCCCTCCCGGGAGCCCTAAACCTAACCTCCCCCCCCCACGGCTGTCCGCTGCGGCGCCCGGCATCACTTCATTCAGGATGCCTGGCGCTGGTCTCCAGACGTTGGGCAAATGACAGGCGTCTAGATTTAGACGCCTGTCATTCGTCCCTAGTCAAGATAAAATAGTCTGGAAGCCGGCGGCCGTCATTTAGACCATCGGGTTCCAGACTAGCTCCGGATCATGGCAGTCATGATCCCAACGCCGGTATCCAGACAGGGTTAGGATACCAACACCTATCGGTAAGTATACTAACCCTGCCCCTAACCCTCCTTCCGCCACCTAAACTTAACCCTCCTCCCCTAGTGCCTAACCCTAATCCTCTCCTTAGTGCCTAAACCTAACCCCTAACCCTAGCCTTGACCCTCCCCCTAACTCCACTAATTACCGCCGGGATGCCGGGGCCGGGATTCTGACTGGTGTTGGGAGATTGGTGCCAGGATTTTGACTGGTGTCGGGATTCCGGCGCTGGCATTTTAAGTACCGGCATCCCGACAGCTGGGATTATGACTACATCCCCACCCACCATGTAGAACATACTTACCGTCATGTATTATCTGCTCCCCGGGTGAGGCCCGGAGAGAGCAGACAGCTGGCCACTTTGGGGGGCGGCGCCAGGTTTCTACATCAATAAGCCTTTTCACGTCATTTAGCCCCGCCCTCTCCATACGGATCCGCGATTCACTGCAATTATGCTACGATTCCCGGCAATTATCTCCCCATCCTGCCCACTTCATTAGGAAGTGGGTGGGATGCACGCGATCCGGATACTTTTCCGGGGGTGCGTAGGGCTCCCCGAAAATTTGTGAGCTTCCCGCAACTTCCGGGAGAGTAAGTACGCAAGATGTAGAATTACAATAGTTTAAACAAACAATACAATATAAAAAGGTAAAAGGTTCAAACAGACAGTACAAGGGTAACAATCAAACCATGAGATAATGATACAAACAAAATTCAGAGGCTAGTAGCACCCAATGGCCGCGTGCCCTGGGAAAGGGCAGACAGAAAGGATCAGAGTTGCTGACTGATGGGGCTGGTTTTGAGTCAGGCGCAAAGTGGCCAGAAGCCTGACTTACTAATGAGAGTGTCTGTATCACTATTGCAGTGGTTTGCTAATGAGAGTGTCCGTATCACTATTGCGGTGGTTTGTGCGTGTGCAAACGTAAACTCGGCACGAGTTTATCCTCCTTGGCGGTGTGGGCCTGTTTTCATGGGAGGGCCTGGAGCTGCAGCCAGTGTCGGACTGGAGCATGAGGGGCCCACCAGGATAATCAGTGGTAAGGGCCCATGCTTAAGGGGAGTGGTCATCCATCAGAGGGGGTGTGGCCTGCCACCACAGACGGTTGGCTAACCTTTAGGCAAATCTTGGTGTAGATTCTATAGAAGTGAACCAAGCCCCCTTGTTAATCAGTGGTCCTGACTGTCTAATAGTTTAACAATTTAGAATTTGGGGTCTGAAACCTGACACCTAGAGGAGGGGATGGGCCCACAGGCAGTGGGGCTCACCGGGGATTTCCCCTATACCCCTGTGGGCCAGTCCAATCCTGGCTGCAGCTCCACCCGCCCCATTGTTAATCCGTCCATGCCTCTGGGTAGTGGGCAAATATGTTTTGGGTGATAATAAAGGTCAGCAAGTATAAGTTACCAGTAATGTGTTTTTCTAGAATTGTGTAAGGGGCATTACAGTGTGCGGCATAATCTGTAAGGGGCATTACAGTGTGCAGCATAATGTGTAAAGGGCATTACTCTATGCAGCATAATATGTAAGGGGCATTACTGTGCGCGGCACAATGTGTTAGGGGCATTACCATGAACGGCTTAATGTGTAAAGGGCATTACTGTATGCAGCATAATGTGTAAGGGGCATTACCGTGTGTGGCATAATGGGTACAGGACATTACTGTATGCACCATAATGTGTAAGGGGCATTACCGTGTGCGCCATAATGTGTAAGGGGCATTACCATATGCGGCATAATGGGTAGGGGACATTACCATGTGTGGCATAATGGGTAAGGGGCATTACCACGTGCTGCATAATAGGTAAGGGGCATTACCATGTGCTGCATAATAGGTAAGGGGCATTACTGCATGGAGCATTACCACATGCAGCATAATGTGTAAGGGGCATTACCACGTGCAGAATAATGTGTAAGGGGCATTACTGAGTGGCATAATGTGTTATAAGGAGCAGTAATAAAGGTGTGGCAAAATGTGTATACAGAGTACTACTGTGTGGCATGACATACAAACTCTGGCGAAGCCATATGCACAAACTCTGGTGCTGTTCTTCAATTCCTCCCAGTCTTCCAGAATGCTGGTGGTGCTGGGCGAGAGAAGTTGGAGCAGTAGTGCATCCACTTTCTGCTGGGCGTGTTCTCTAGAATGATTTACAGGGGGTGTGTCACAAAGCCACTCCCCCTTTTCGGGAGCACATGCGCAGAAAAACACCTTTTTTTTCTCTACATGTTTTTTTTTTTTTAATGATGGGGGGAGAGGGGCGCCAAAGGGAACTCTCGTCCTGAGCTCCACAAGGTCTAGAATCGGCCCTGTACCCAGTTCATACCAAAAGCACCCGAATTCATGGAAAGACTGATCTGACTCCAAAAACTCGCCATTTCCGTCTGTGAGCAGAGATCCGTGCACTTAGAATAAACCCCTGTGACTGTGAGCATACTGGAGACATGGATAGTCCAAGGTGAGAAACAAGATAGTGGAGGGTCCTGATCGTGCAAGCTTATAGCCTTAGGCCGAGTACGAGAATGACGTGAATCCTAGGAGACCCGGCTTCTGATGGAAGAATACTGTATATCGGGCGGCCGTACACACTGCACGATCCGGTGTATGAGCATGTGATATAACCTTCCAGCTTGTATTCACCTTATTCACTGCATGCGGCCATCAGCAACGTCATCCCATCTGACGTGCAGCACATCAGATGGGACGACGTTGCTGAGAACGCACGTGAATATGTAAGTGAGCGTATACACTAAGCAAAATGGGCAACATATTGTTCTGATCCGTGTCGGAATCATATATTATCCAAAAGTATTGCCTAATGTGCACCCCATCCTATCCCCTTGTCTTCAAATCCCTCACCATACATTCAATGAGTCATTTATAAAGTGATAAAAATTTAGGCACATACCGCAAATGCCGTTTTGCAGTGTCATAAGCAAAAAGTAGAGCGGATAGCTTAGTGTGCCCGAAATAAACCGCATAGGCTCTTGAGTAGCAAAACTAACTCCCTTTGATTAGTGAAGCTGGTCAGATCAAGGGGCTCCTCACAGAATGTGGGCTTGTCACCATCAGAGCCGTTTCTAGGGGCGGGCGACCCGTGCAATCGGGCGACTGTAGGGGTCGTGCTCCGCCTCCGACACCTACAGTCACTCATCGGGCTATTTTAATATGAAGACGCACAAAGCACATTAGCGTATGTAAGATAAAATGCACAAACACACAGGGCATAATTGCATTGTGCACAATACATACACGCACCGCAACATTTGTGCTGTGCTCAGACGCACAATGCATACTTATGTATTTCTGTAAATATCTCACTATTACTTATGCAAGCACATATAGAAAAGGTTTTATTAGACAATCATTATGGTATAAAGTGTGCATACAGTATATGATATTTAAGGTATACAACATGGTAGACATGGCATGTTTGGCACTATACTGTCACCCTGTTTATTTCCAGATATTCGAATCTATCAGCGAGGGAGTCGCATCTTGCGTTTGATGGTTATGGATTATAGGAAATTATTGGTTAGAATGTATACTCTGTATGTAGTGTCTTAAACCAGTTAAAGAAAGACAATGCAATCTCAAGACATTGTTGGATAATTGGGACATACCCCTAGTGACAACATATGAACTGTCCTATGAACTACAGCGTACTACAAAGACCAAGAGCAAGAACCAATGGAACTATGTTTGTCTGTCTACATTGTTGTTATCATGATCTGTAGGGTATGCAACCTGCGCACCGGTCCCAGTCAGTAGCCATTCTCTTGGATGACCACAGACCTCAGGATTGACGACTGTATACTGGGACCGGTACGCATGAGTATGTATCAAGCTGTACCTTTTGTATTTAGTTGTCTTTGCGCTAATTGTGATAGATCAAACGTGTAACTTATTTGATGTTGCAATAAGAACTTTTTGTGCATTGGAACCACAATCAAAGTCTGGAAAGCAATTATTTCTCTCTAGCGATTTAGGGGTATACATACGCGATTCATGCTGAATTGTGTCATTTTGGCCCCGCCCCCTGATTCACAATGCCATTCTGTAGGGGGGCCTGGCCAAAATGGCACGATCGCGTGGTCACGCCCCCCGCTCTGCCCACAAATATCAGTAATCTGTCCGGCACCACCCTCTTGTGCTGGCTATGCCCCCCTGCTATGCCAATCTGGCTGCTCCCTTCTATAAGGGGCAGCCAGAATATCGCCAACCCTGCATGGACTCCACAAGGCCTTTAAAAAAGTTCTGTGGTATCTTGCACCAGATCCTTTAAGTCCTGTAAATTGTGGGTGGGGCTCCCATGGCTCGGACTTGTTTTTCCAGCACATCCCATAGATCAGGGGTGGGGAACCTTTTTTCTGCCGAGGGCCATTTTGATATATATAACATTATTTGCGGCCCGGTGCAGGCCACACCCCATCCCTGTGATGTCACATGGGGGCAGGGTCATAATCGCTGGTGATTACAGCAATGTCCGGAGCTGTAAGGGCAGCGTTGTGACCATCTGAAGCACCCTAAGGATGCTCCAGGCAGCACGGCTGCAAAGATTCTGGCTGCAGGGTTCCATTCTACGCTAGCAGAAAAAAGCTCAGAGGGCCAGACCAAATGATTCTGAGGGCCTCATATGGCCCCGGGCCTAAAGTACCCCATCCCTGCCATAGATGCTCGATCAGATTGAGATCTACGGAGTTTGGAGGCTAAGTCAATGCCTTGAACTCTTTGTCATGTTCCTCAAACCATTCCTGAACAATCTGTTAGGGTGCATTATCCTGTTGAAAAATGTCACTGCCATCAGGGAATACCGTTGCCATGAAGAAGTGTCAACAATGTTAGGTAGGTGGTACTTGTCAAAGTAACATCCAGGTGAATGGCAGGACCCAATGAATCTTAGTAGAACATTTCTCAGAGCATCACACTGCCTCCGCCGGCTTGCCTTCTTCCCCTAGTGTAACTTGGTGCTGCCTTCTTCCGATAGTGTATCTTGGTGCCATCTCTTCCTCAGGTAAAGGTAAAGGACGCACATGCACCTGCTCCGCCAGTGCTACAATCTGCTGGTGTCAGAACCTCGATCATGCCCGGCGCACTATAATGCCCAGAAATACTGTGAGCTCCACAATCAGTGTATTACCTCTACTGCTGTTACACCTGTGTAATTCCCTGTGTCACATGCTACCTGTTGTTCTACCTGATATATATAATAATTCTAAGAACTGGTTAAGCTGTGCCACCAGCACCAACTACTGCATTAAACATCTAATCAACATCACTCACACACTGGCCAGTTATATTATACTCTGGTGTATCAATTCACCTGGAGAACTACTGCTTCCAGAAAATTACGCTATCTCAGCTAATAGTAAAGAGATTTAACAGAAACATATATAATTCTTCAGTGGGATCTTTAGTAAACATTCTGTATGATTTTATAACACTAGGAGGTCTAAAAATCTATTTCACATAATATGTATATTTATTTAAAATAATACTAACAATAATAATAATTCCTCTTTTATGTTTTTTTTATTATTATTATTATTATTATTATTATTATTATTTTTTATTATTAGTTCCTGAATTACAATCACAGTTGAGAGGTTGACTGGTTTTGGTTTTTTTTTTGCTTTTTTAGTGGTGCAAACTAGTATACTGTAGCTTTCTTTACACACTGGTTACTTTAAAGGAATGGGTATGATATACCGCCAGCCGCATGTCCGGCGGTTCGATTCCCGTCAGCGGCAGCCCGACAGGAGCAGAGTTCGAAGCAGCGGAAGCCCGACAGCGCTGGAAATCCCGATCGTGGACAGGTAAGTATAGACTAACCTAACCTAACCCCCCTAACCCTAACCCTCCTTAGGGGTGCCTAACTCTAACTTCACCCCCAAGTGCCTAACCCTAATCACCCCTCTAAGTGCCTAACCCTAACCACCCCCTTCCCCGCTGCCTAAACCTAAGTCCCCCGGGGGGGTGCCTAACCCTAAGTCCCCCCCGGGGGTGCCTAACCCTAACCCTCCCTCCCCCTAGCCTAACCCTAACCCTCCCGGGGGGGTGCCTAACCCTAAGTCCCCCCCAGGAGCCCTAAACCTAACCTTCCCCCCTGTGGCTGTCCGCTCGCGGCGCCCGGCATCACTACGATCGTGATGCCGGGCGCCGGTCTCCCGGCGTCGGGGAAATGCGGACGTCTACATCTAGACGCCCGGCATTTCACCCATGCCGGGATAAGACAGTCGGGAAGCCGGCTGCCGGTATTTAGGCAGTCGGCTTCCCGATTGCTTCCCCTTTAAAGTGGGCCATGTATACAATTTGATGGGTCTCTCAAAAAGGATAGATTTTTCCTGTAAAATTGCCTTTTAAGGATAAGGAGTGTATTTACTAAAGTGTGGGTTTTAGAAGTGGAGTTGTTGGCCATATCAACCGATCAGATTCTACTTAACATTTATCTTTCACCTTATAGACGATAATAGGTAGAATCTGATTGGTTGCTATGGGCAACATCTCCACTTCTAAAAACCTTTTCTTAAAGGCCCCCATACACAGTGCAATTGCAACGTGCGAGGCGATAGGAGATCCGTCTTTCGACATAACAGTGTGATCAGGTGGTCGACCGGCCGATATGCGGGCTCTCACCCGCATATAGGGGTGGATCTAGACTTTTGTATTAGGGGGGGTTGAGTTAATGATTAATTCCGCCCCCCGCGACCCCCCCTCGCGGCAACCTCCCCTCCCCCCCGTGACCCCCCCTCGCGGCAACACCCCCCCTCCTCTATTTTCACTCACCTCCGCTGCTCCGGTTATGTTCTCCCTCCGGGCTTCGGTCAGCAGCTCTCCCATCCTGCACGTGACCCGGTCAGCTGTTTAATGCAGCAGCTGACCAGGGTCACAGTGCAGGAGCCGGGAGACCAGCTGACTGGAGGGAGGACATCACTGGAGCCCCGATCTTCGGTCCCTGGACAGAGGTAAGTTTTTTTTTTTTTTATCAGTGACCAGCGTGTGGTCTAATTAGACCACACAGCTGATCATAGGGTGTGAGGAGCCGGCTGTGATCGCTTCCTCCCCGGCTCCCGGGTCAGGTGACAGCCTGTCACTGACATATCCCCTTGACTGGGAACGGGAGCTCTGATCACAGCACAGCCTTTATCATCTCTCTCCTCTGAATGATGCAGAGGTGAGAGATGATAAAGGTCGGACAAACTGTGCTAGGGGGGGCGATCGCTCCAATCGTCCCCCCTGGATCCGCCACTGCCCGCATAGCAATCCATGGGATCGCAAATCGCATCCCCTGATCTCATGGTCCTGCAGATAGATCAGGGGGAGTGATGTACGACCCCGCGGGAGCGCGCTCGGCCCGATATCAGGGCCATACACGGTGCAATATAGCAGGCAAATCGCACCAATCAGTCCGATCGCCTGCTTATCGCTCCGTGTATGGGGGCCTTTAGTCTTATGGATGTATTTAGTTCTATAAATGTCTAAACTTATTTGATTTTAGTGTGGGTGTGAAAATAATAATGAAATATCAAAAGTGCAAGTAAGAACTTCTGGGCCTGATTCAGAGCCGCTCGTAAGCGGCCGCTCGTTCGCTCCAAGCGATGTTCGCACATCTGCGCATGCATATGGGTCGTAATGTGCATGCGCAAACCAGTCATTGCGGTCGGAAATCGAGCGCTCGCAAAATAGCGAGTGCCTGCTAATTTGAGTGACAGGATGAGGCGTTTGTGGGTGGTAACAGGGGAAGGTGCTTGAAAACGGGGAGTGGAGATCCGAACGCAGGCGTGCCAAATGGTCAAAACGGGCGTTTTAAGGGTGTGCATAATTAACAAAGCAGCATCATCGACCACGTCACTTGGTTGTTTCTTAGCCTGAACTGTTCGCATGATTGCGGTAGGATAAACCTACCACAAGCACTGCGAGCAGTTCAGATGCCTTTCGATGTACTCGATTAATCAAATAAATAGCGGAGATGACGTATGATGCAAGCGGCCAGGGGGTGTCTTTACAAAATAGCGAGCGCATGTTTCGTTTGCTCGCTCAGACATAGAGGCGCCAACAGACCGCAAAGAGCGAGCACTCAATTTAAATAGCCGTCCCCTTTTTCTGAACGAGCGAGCGCAAATAGCGTCCGGCTCTGAATCAGGCCCAGAGTTCATTAGTAGGCTGTACCTGTTGTAGTGAAGCAAATCTGTTAGTAGTAGTATTATTATTATTTTTATTATTATTATTAGGAAAGGGGATTTCATGGGCCTAGGAATTGTTTTAGTTCTATTTAGCAAGCTGTAATAATCCCTTTTTCTGCCTTTTTTTTTGCAAAAGAGAAAGGGATTATCACCGTATTTTCTGCGTCACCCTTATTGACATTTATTTTCTCCACCCCAAGAGAGTGCCAGGAGGGGTGATGCAGCTGACTGGTGATGTGGCGGGGCCAGAAGCTTTTTAGCATTGAGTTCCATCCTGTGAAGAGGAGACGGGGCCAAAATTATGTCATTCTCATAGATTTGTGCCATGTTGGCCGCATCCTCTTCTCACGGTTCCGGGGCCGGCTCTATCATTAGGCAGCTGCCTAGAGTGCTGGAATCTGGGGGGGCACCACAAAATTAAGGATGTCTCTGAGAGAGGCATCCTTCTTGTACTTAATGTAGGTGGCGGCTGTGGAACTTTAAAGTTGCTACCTCCACACTTTCACCTGAGGTGCTGGAAAATGGGTATTGATGTGTGTGGCGGGGCGTCAGTAGGCTGCAATTTTGCCTAGGGTGCCGAGAAACCTTGCACCGGCCCTGCACGGTTCGCTGCATTATGTTCCCCGCCTTGCTCATTTTACTAAGAATTAGGCGGGAGGGTCCCCTGCTCTTCCGGGAGTCCATGCAACACATCGAAAATTCTTGAGTCTTCCGGACATTCCGTTAGAGTAGGCAGGGATGTACTGCGTACACAAAGTGAGTTATGGGTGAGTTATTATTAATAATTTGGAGTTGTGCACCTGAGATTTGTCTGTTTCTGTGCCTGCAATTAGTCTCATCAGGTAGCACCTCCCATTATATATATATATAGTCAGGTTGTGCAGTCCAGAAATCTTTTCCATATACTCCATTTAATGTGCTTTATTGCACTTCTGAGGGAAAGGAGACACCCACATTCTGGACTAGCACCCTTTCTTATTGGTTTCAAAGCATGGAGTATGGTAATGTATATGCACACTGTATTAGGCACAATTCTAGGTAAGTCTTACAAGTTATATACTGTAGTGCAACTTTGGTTCATTTTTGGGGTGTGGGTCCCCCTGGATTGCGTTGGTTAATCTGTCTCAGGGCACCGCATTATAACACATTTTCCTTTATAACACATTTTAACCCTTCACTGTGTGTGTTTAATATATATGTACTTCACTTTTTTATTTTCATTCTTTATATGCAGCTGCAGCTGCTCCTGACTATCTCTTTACACTGCACTTTTCTTACTATGGTGGTGCCCTGGGGCGGCTTGGCTGGGCCAGTTTTGGGGGGTCCTGCGCTCTGGATTTGAACCCTAGAATGTTAGGGACCTACCCGAAAGAGGTTACCTGGATATGGTGGGTAGGCCCATAAACTTGGCCATGATTATGCTAAAAACCTCTATTGATTGCAACATTTTATTGCATTTATATATATTATTAATAATTTGGAGTTGTGCACCTGAGATTTGTCTGTTTCTGTGCCTGCAATTAGTCTAATCAGGTAGCACCTCCCATTATATATATATATATATATATATATATATATATATATATATACATATATATATATATATATATATATATCTATATATATATATATATCTATATATATATATATCTATATATATATATAGAGTCAGGTTGTGCAGTACAGAAATCTTTCCCATATACTCCATTTAATGTGTTTTATTGCACTTCTGAGGGAAAGGAGATGCCCTCATTGTGGACTAGCACCCTTCCTTATTGGTTTCAAAGCATGGAGTATGGTAATGTATATGCACACTGTATTAGGCACAATTCTAGGTAAGTCCTACAAGTTATATACTGTAGTGCAACTTTGGTTCATTTTTGGGGTGTGGGTCCCCCTGTATTTTGTTGGTTAATCTGTCTCAGGGCACTGCATTATAACACATTTTCCTTTATAACACATTTTAACCCTTCACTGTGTGTTTAATATATATGTACCTCACTTTTTTATTTTCATTCTTTATATGCAGCTGCTCCTAATTATCTCTTTACACTGCACTTTTCTTACTGTGGTGGTGCCCTGGGGCGGCTTGGCTGGGCCAGTTTTGGGGGGTCCTGCGCTCTGGATTTGAACCCTAGTATGTTAGAGACCTACCCGAAAGAGGTTACCTGGATATGGTGGGTGGGCCCATAACCTTGGCCATGATTATGCTAAAAACCTCTATTGATTGCAACATTTTATTGCATTTATATTTATATATATATTATTAATAATTTGGAGTTGTGCACCTGATATTTGTCTGTTTCTGTGCCTGCAATTAGTCTCATCAGGTAGCACCTCCCATTTTATATATATATATATATATATATATATATATATATACATATATATATATATAGTCAGGTTGTGCAGTCCAGAAATCTTTCCCATATGCTCCATTTAATGTGCTTTATTGCACTTCTGAGGGAAAGGAGACGCCCTCATTCTGGACTAGCACCTTTCCTTATTGGTTTCAAAGCATGGAGTATGGTAATGTATATGCACACTGTATTAGGCACAATTCTAGGTAAGTCCTACAAGTTATATACTGTAGTGCAACTTTGGTTCATTTTTGGGGCGTGGGTCCCCCTGGATTGCGTTGGTTGATCTGTCTCAGGGCACCGCATTATAACTAGGGGTGAGCGGGTTCGGATTTCTGAAATCCGAACCCCCCCGAGCCCCCCCGATCCGAGTCCGATCCGAATCAGGCTCGACTTTTCCCGCCTGACTCGGATCTGAAATCGAGGCAAAACGTCATCATCCCGCCTTCCGAGTCTCGCGGGTTTTGGATCCTATATAAGGTACCCACGTCGGCGCCATTTTCTCACTCGGCTGTGGACAGTGAAGAGGGAGGGTGGGAGTTAGGGCTGTGTAGTGTAGTGTAGTGTAGTGCTGCTGTTGTCCACTACTTCAAAGTCCATAGGGGCTGGCTGTGTTGTGCTGTGCTGCTGTTGTTAATAGGGGCTGTGTCCACTACTTCAAAGTCCATAGGGGCTGGCTGGACTGTGTTGTGCAGTCAGTTCTCCATAGGGGCTGTGTCCACTCCAAAGTCCTGTGCAGTGTCCCAGTCCTAAAGGAGTGCTGCAGTGTTGTCCAGGGGGTGCTCTGTCCATCAGGGGTGCTCCCCCCAAGTGCTAAAAAAATAATATATTTTCTGTGTTTGTGAATTGTGTGTGCAGTAGCCGCACGTGCATCAACAAAGTAGTGCCAAGCGTGCGCCTGTGTCATAAGTAAAGGGCCGGCTGGCTTGACCGTTAAGGGTGCTGTAACCCCCGAAAGTACACTCCAGTCCAAACCAAAAAAAAAATTATTTTCTGTGTTTGTGAATTGTGTGCGCAGTAGCCGCACGTGCATCAACAAAGTAGTGCCAAGCGTGCGCCTGTGTCATAAGTAAAGGGCCGGCTGGCTTGACCGTTAAGGGTGCTGTAACCCCCGAAAGTACACTCCAGTCCAAACCCCAAAAAAAATTATTTTCTGTGTTTGTGAATTGTGTGCGCAGTAGCCGCACGTGCATCAACAAAGTAGTGCCAAGCGTGCGCCTGTGTCATAAGTAAAGGGCCGGCTGGCTTGACCGTTAAGGGTGCTGTAACCCCCGAAAGTACACTCCAGTCCAAACCAAAAAAAAAATTATTTTCTGTGTTTGTGAATTGTGTGCGCAGTAGCCGCACGTGCATCAACAAAGTAGTGCCAAGCGTGCGCCTGTGTCATAAGTAAAGGGCCGGCTGGCTTGACCGTTAAGGGTGCTGTAACCCCCGAAAGTACACTCCAGTCCAAACCAAAAAAAATATTATTTTCTGTGTTTGTGAATTGTGTGCGCAGTAGCCGCACGTGCATCAACAAAGTAGTGCCAAGCGTGCGCCTGTGTCATAAGTAAAGGGCCGGCTGGCTTGACCGTTAAGGGTGCTGTAACCCCCGAAAGTACACTCCAGTCCAAACCAAAAAAAAAATTATTTTCTGTGTTTGTGAATTGTGTGCGCAGTAGCCGCACGTGCATCAACAAAGTAGTGCCAAGCGTGCGCCTGTGTCATAAGTAAAGGGCCGGCTGGCTTGACCATTAAGGGTGCTGTAACCCCCGAAAGTACACTCCAGTCCAAACCAAAAAAAAAATAATTTTCTGTGTTTGTGAATTGTGTGCGCAGTAGCCGCACGTGCATCAACAAAGTAGTGCCAAGCGTGCGCCTGTGTCATAAGTAAAGGGCCGGCTGGCTTGACCGTTAAGGGTGCTGTAACCCCAGAAAGTACACCAGTCCAAACCAAAAAAAAAAATATTTTCTGTGTTTGTGAATTGTGTGCGCAGTAGCCGCACGTGCATCAACAAAGTAGTGCCAAGCGTGCGCCTGTGTCATAAGTAAAGGGCCGGCTGGCTTGACTGTTAAGGGTGCTGTAACCCCCGAAAGTACACTCCAGTCCAAACCAAAAAAAAAATTATTTTCTGTGTTTGTGAATTGTGTGCGCAGTAGCCGCACGTGCATCAACAAAGTAGTGCCAAGCGTGCGCCTGTGTCATAAGTAAAGGGCCGGCTGGCTTGACCGTTAAGGGTGCTGTAACCCCCGAAAGTACACTCCAGTCCAAACCAAAAAAAAAATTATTTTCTGTGTTTGTGAATTGTGTGCGCAGTAGCCGCACGTGCATCAACAAAGTAGTGCCAAGCGTGCGCCTGTGTCATAAGTAAAGGGCCGGCTGGCTTGACCGTTAAGGGTGCTGTAACCCCCGAAAGTACACTCCAGTCCAAACCAAAAAAAAAATAATTTTCTGTGTTTGTGAATTGTGTGCGCAGTAGCCGCACGTGCATCAACAAAGTAGTGCCAAGCGTGCGCCTGTGTCATAAGTAAAGGGCCGGCTGGCTTGACCGTTAAGGGTGCTGTAACCCCCGAAAGTACACTCCAGTCCAAACCAAAAAAAAAATTATTTTCTGTGTTTGTGAATTGTGTGCGCAGTAGCCGCACGTGCATCAACAAAGTAGTGCCAAGCGTGCGCCTGTGTCATAAGTAAAGGGCCGGCTGGCTTGACCGTTAAGGGTGCTGTAACCCCCGAAAGTACACTCCAGTCCAAACCAAAAAAAAAATTATTTTCTGTGTTTGTGAATTGTGTGCGCAGTAGCCGCACGTGCATCAACAAAGTAGTGCCAAGCGTGCGCCTGTGTCATAAGTAAAGGGCCGGCTGGCTTAACCGTTAAGGGTGCTGTAACCCCCGAAAGTACACTCCAGTCCAAACCAAAAAAAAAATTATTTTCTGTGTTTGTGAATTGTGTGCGCAGTAGCCGCACGTGCATCAACAAAGTAGTGCCAAGCGTGCGCCTGTGTCATAAGTAAAGGGCCGGCTGGCTTGACCGTTAAGGGTGCTGTAACCCCCGAAAGTACACTCCAGTCCAAACCAAAAAAAAAATTATTTTCTGTGTTTGTGAATTGTGTGCGCAGTAGCCGCACGTGCATCAACAAAGTAGTGCCAAGCGTGCGCCTGTGTCATAAGTAAAGGGCCGGCTGGCTTGACCGTTAAGGGTGCTGTAACCCCCGAAAGTACACTCCAGTCCAAACCAAAAAAAAAATTATTTTCTGTGTTTGTGAATTGTGTGCGCAGTAGCCGCACGTGCATCAACAAAGTAGTGCCAAGCGTGCGCCTGTGTCATAAGTAAAGGGCCGGCTGGCTTGACCGTTAAGGGTGCTGTAACCCCCGAAAGTACACTCCAGTCCAAACCAAAAAAAAAATTATTTTCTGTGTTTGTGAATTGTGTGCACTGTGGCTGCACGTGCATCAACAAAGGAGCAGCGCCAAGCGTGCGCCTGTGTCCCATAAGTAAAGAGCCGGCTGGCTCATTTCTTAAAGGGTGGTGTAACCCACAAAGTGCACTACTCTCCAGCAAAAATAAAATAATATTTTCTGTGTTTGTGTGCGCTTTAGCCGCACGTATATATATCAATATAACATAAATGGAGGACCAAACTTTCTCCGATAAAAATAAAATAGGGAAAGATCAAGAACCACTTCCTCCTAGTGCTGTTGCTGCTGCTGGGAGTTGTTCATCATCCCAGAGAGGAAGTAGGAACATCACTACTTTTACTAAACAATTGACCCTCCAACAGTCCCTAGCGATGAGGATGAAGTACGACAGCAGTCATCCTGAAGCAAAACGTATAACTGAGGCCTTGACTGCTATGTTGGTGTTAGACGTGCGTCCGGTATCCGACATTAGTGCAGTGGGATTTAGACAATTGATGGAGGTAGTGTGTCCTCGGTTCCAAATCCCGTCTAGATTCCACCTGCATCCTCAAAGCAGCAGCGACAAGCGTGCGTCTGTCTGTTAAAGGGTGGTGACACCCTCAAAGTGTGCTACACAAACAATTAAAATATTGTTCTTTTTTTTTCTGTCTTTGTGAATTGTGTGGGCTGTAGCCGCACCTGCATCCTTAAAGCAGCAGCGACAAGCGTGCGTCTGTCTGTTAAAGGGTGGTGACACCCTCAAAGTGTGCTACACAAACAATTAAAATATTGTTCTTTTTTTTTCTGTCTTTGTGAATTGTGTGGGCTGTAGCCGCACCTGCATCCTTAAAGCAGCAGCGACAAGCGTGCGTCTGTCTGTTAAAGGGTGGTGACACCCTCAAAGTGTGCTACACAAACAATTAAAATATTGTTCTTTTTTTTTTGGTCTTTGTGAAATGTGTGGGCTGTAGCCGCACCTGCATCCTTAAAGCAGCAGCGACAAGCGTGCGTCTGTCTGTTAAAGGGTGGTGACACCCTCAAAGTGTGCTACACAAACAATTAAAATATTGTTCTTTTTTTTTCTGTCTTTGTGAATTGTGTGGGCTGTAGCCGCACCTGCATCCTTAAAGCAGCAGCGACAAGCGTGCGTCTGTCTGTTAAAGGGTGGTGACACCCTCAAAGTGTGCTACACAAACAATTAAAATATTGTTCTTTTTTTTTTGGTCTTTGTGAAATGTGTGGGCTGTAGCCGCACCTGCATCCTTAAAGCAGCAGCGACAAGCGTGCGTCTGTCTGTTAAAGGGTGGTGACACCCTCAAAGTGTGCTACACAAACAATTAAAATATTGTTCTTTTTTTTTTGGTCTTTGTGAAATGTGTGGGCTGTAGCCGCACCTGCATCCTTAAAGCAGCAGCGACAAGCGTGCGTCTGTCTGTTAAAGGGTGGTGTAACTCTCAAAGTGCTCCAAAAAAAAAAAAACTATTTTTTTAATGTGTTTGTGACTTGTGTGCGATGTAGCCGCACCTGCATCCTTAAAGCAGCAGCGACAAGCGTGCGTCTGTCTGTTAAAGGGTGGTGACACCCTCAAAGTGTGCTACACAAACAATAAAAATATTCTTCTTTTTTCTGTCTATGTGAATTGTGTGGGCTGTAGCCGCACCTGCATCCTTAAAGCAGCAGCGACAAGCATGCGTCTGTCTGTTAAAGGGTGGTGACACCCTCAAAGTGTTCTACACAAACAATTAAAATATTGTTCTTTTTTTTTCGGTCTTTGTAAAATGTGTGGGCTGTAGCCGCACCTGCATCCTTAAAGCAGCAGCGACAAGCGTGCGTCTGTCTGTTAAAGGGTGGTGTAACTCTCAAAGTGTTCCAAAAAATAAAAAACTATTTTTTTAATGTGTTTGTGACTTGTGTGCGATGTAGCCACACTTGCATCCTCAAAGCAGCAGCGACAAGCGTGCGTCTGTCTGTTAAAGGGTGGTGACACCCTCAAAGTGTGCTACACAAATAATTAAAATATTGTTCTTTTTTTTTCTGTCTATGTGAATTGTGTGGGCTGTAGCCGCACCTGCATCCTTAAAGCAGCAGCGACAAGCGTGCGTCTGTCTGTTAAAGGGTGGTGACACCTCAAAGTGTTCTACACAAACAATTAAAATATTGTTCTTTTTTTTTTGGTCTTTGTGAAATGTGTGGGCTGTAGCCGCACCTGCATCCTTAAAGCAGCAGCGACAAGCGTGCGTCTGTCTGTTAAAGGGTGGTGACACCTCAAAGTGTTCTACACAAACAATTAAAATATTCTTCTTCTTTTTTCTGTCTTTGTGAATTGTGTGGGCTGTAGCCGCACTTGCATCCTCAAAGCAGCAGCGACAAGCGTGCGTCTGTCTGTTAAAGGGTGGTGTAACCCTCAAAGTGTGCTCCACAAACAATAAAAATATTCTTTTTTTTTTCTGTCTTTGTGAATTGTGTGGGCTGTAGCCGCACTTGAATCCTCAAAGCAGCAGCGACAAGCGTGCGTCTGTCTGTTAAAGGATTACATCGGTGACAGCATCCAAGTAGGCATGTCAGACAGTCCGTACCTGTACTGGCAGGAAAAAGAAGCAATTTGGAGGTCCCTGTACAAACTGGCTCTATTTTACCTGAGTTGCCCCCCCTCCAGTGTGTACTCCGAAAGAGTGTTTAGTGCAGCCGGGAACCTTGTCAGCGAAAGGCGTAGGAGGTTGCTTCCACAAAATGTGGAGAAGATGATGTTCATAAAATGAATTATCAACTCTTCCAGGGAGACCAGCCTCCAGAACGTACAGAGGGACCTGTGGTTCCAGCAGGGACGAATTAATACTCTGTGAGGATGAGGATGTACACACTGAAGAGGGTGAGGAATCGGTGGATGAGGAGGATGAGGATGACATCTTGCATCCGTAGAGCCAGTTTGTGCAGGGACAGATAAATTGCCAGCTTGTTTTGTGGGGGCCCAAACGAACCAATCATTTCAGCCACAGTTGTGTGGCAGACCCTGGCGCTGAAATGATTGGTTTGTTAAAGTGTGCATGTCCTGTTTATACAACATAAGGGTGGGTGGGAGGGCCGAAGGACAATTCCATCTTGCACCTCTTTTTTTTCTTTGCATTATGTACAGTTTGGGGCCTAGTTTTTCAATGCCATCCTGTCTGCCACTGCAGTTTCACGCCTAGATGGGTCACGTGTTTGTGCCGCCCACTTGTGTCGCTTAGCATAGTCATCCAGCTACCTCGGTGCAACCTTTTGGACATAAAAACACTATTGTGAGGTGTGAGGTATTCAGAATAGACTGGAAATGAGTGGAAATTAAGGTTATTGAGGTTAATAATAGCATAGGAGCAGAAAAACCTACAAATTCTGTGATTTTAGCTGTTTTTATGCTTTTTTTCAAAAAAATACAGATCCAAAACACAAAACCCAGAACCCAAAACACGCAAGGGTGGTTTTGGCAAAACCAATCCAGATCCAAAACACGAAGAAAGATCCAGATCCAAAACCAAAACACAAAACACGAAAAGTGGCCGGTGCACACCCCTAATTATAACACATTTTCCTTTATAAACATTTTAACCCTTCACTGTGTGTGTTTAATATATATGTACTTCACTTTTTTATTTTCATTCTTTATAAGCAGATGCAGCTGCTCCTAACTATCTCTTTACACTGCACTTTTCTTACTATGGTGGTGCCCTGGGGCGGCTTGGCTGGGCCAGTTTTGGGGGGTCCTGCGCTCTGGATTTGAACCCTAGTATGTTAGAGACCTACCCGAAAGAGGTTACCTGGATATGGTGGGTGGGCCCATAAGCTTGGCCATGATTATGCTAAAAACCTCTATTGATTGCAAAATTTTATTGCATTTATATATATTATTAATAATTTGGAGTTGTGCACCTGAGATTTGTCTGTTTCTGTGTCTACAAAGTGAGTTATACCTGCTGTATTCAAGAGGATTTTTAAAAAATGATTATCTTATGTTATTTACCCCAAATGTTATTAGGGCGGGATGCACTATGGAGACAAATGTGGTCAAATGTCCGAATATGCTGTTTTCAGAACTTTGACCACATTTCCCGTATGCACCAAGCTCCAGAAAACCAAACTTTCCAGAGCTTGGTGGTCTATGTACTAAGCAGTGATAAGAGACAGAGTGAAAAGTGATAAGAAAATGATAAGGTGCCAGCCAATCAGCTCCCAACTGCCATCTCACAGGCTGTGTTTGAAAAATGACAGTTGGGAGCTGATTGGCTGGCACCTTATCACTTTTCACTCTTTTTAAAATTGATTAGTTAATAGACCCCTATGTCTCTTAAGGCAATGCTATCATTAGATGGTGTTGCCTAATTATTATTATTATTATTATTACTATTATTATTATTATTATTATTATTATTATTATTATTATTATCCTTTATTTATATGGAGCCACAAGTGTTCGGCAGCCCCTTACAAAGTACATAAATAAGTACATAAATAAGTGAAACCAGTTACTTACAGTACATTAAAATGCAGGACAAGGACATGGTTTATACACATTGCTGAATTAGCCGTCGTAACACTCAAATAAACTACAGGGTGAAAGCAACCAAGTGTTAGGTGCCCTAGTGGGGAGTAGATAAAAGTAAAAGTAAGGAGAATCACAGGAGGGTAGAGGGCCCTGCTCGTGACACCTTACATTCTAAAGGGGAGAGGCAGACAAACAGGAGTGATACAGATGGGATAGACAGGGAGAAGAAGCATGTAGCCATACCTCCCAACTGTCTCGATTTCAGTGGGACTGTCCCATTTTAGAGGTATTGTCCCGCTGTCCCACCCGTGGGGGTGCAGTGTCCCGCAGAAAGGGGGAAGTTGGGGAGGACCCGCTAACACCGCTGCTCTACAGATCTGAGCAGCGTCGCTGGATGACGCTCACCTGCGCGCGTCATCCAGATACACAGTGCTGGCTCTTGAAGAGGCTGGGGGCCTGTCCAGCAGCTCCTGGAGCAGCATGACGAAAACAGGGCGTGGCTCGCTGGTGCGGCATTTCCCATGATAGACCACACCCCTGGCCATGCTTAAATGTTGGGAGCAGCAGAATATCTCATTCTGATTTATTCGTATATAGTATATTGCTTATTAGGTAATGCAAATTCAAACATTGCTGCAGAATATAAATCATTCTGATGTATTTGCATAGTGTATAGATAACTAGACCAAGTTCTTAGTTTATGCATTGCTTGTTTCTTTAAGGAAATGTATTGCTATCACTACTTAAGGGTCATTGGGCTCTATTTACTACAATCCGCATATTGAATGCGGATTGTAGTGTGATATTACCGAGTGAATTCGCATTGCGAATTCAGACAATATCACAGGGATTTACTATAAATCCCTTGCAGGGACAGAGCTTGCGATAAAGCTCTGTCCCTGCGGATCCCATCCGCACTCTAGTCGCGGTATTTTTGGAAAAAATACAGCGACTAAGAGCCCGCGCATGCGCCGACTCACTGTCGCTGCTGCCCCCCACCGGTGCTAAGCCCCGGTCCCCGGCGCTAAGCCCCGCCCCCCGCGATCGCGTACCCCCCCTCCCTTCATTACACTTACCTGCATCCTTCTGGCCTCCGGTGATCTTCTTCGGGCTTCCTGATCAGGTGATCTCCCATACTGCACTGGGGCCCGATCACCTGATGACCAGGCAGCAGTGCACTGTGGGAGACCAGCTGACCGGAGAGGAGCCATCACCGGAGCCCCGATCACCAGTCCCTGGAGTCAGGTAAGTAAAAAAAAAATGTTTCATTTTTTTTTTCTTTTTTTTACAGCAATCAGCTTGCTAAATAGACATTTAGACCACATAGCTGATTACTGGTACAGGCTCCCGGCTCTGCTCTCCCTGTTAGAGCAGAGTGGGAGCCCGGTAACCGGGGGAGACCCTGGATAACGCCACCTCCAGGTGGCGTTATTATCACAGGACTTCCCCCGGTATTTTTTTACAATTTATTTTTAGTAACTATGGTCGGATCACATTTCCCATTACAATTATGGGAAATGCGATCTGCTTTACTAAAAATAAGTGATACTAGGGGTTGGAGTAGAATTTTACTAATTCTACTCCAATTGCCCTATAGTAACTACAGGTGAAACTAAAATAATGTGAAAAGGGTGTGAAAACACCCTTTTTCACTTTATTTTAGTAAAAATAATGTTAATAAATAGAGCCCATTGTGAGGCTGCAGGCCTTTGTCTGCTGGTAACAGAGGAAACTGGGAGCACTAAAATAACCAAAATGTACTTTAATAACTTATAAAAATTATTATTGGAGATGATTTAAAGATGATATACATAAAACAAACCCTAGGGGCAAGAATAAAACATATGGAAGCAACGTATACTGGATGACCTAAGCATGTAAAACATACTTGCCAAAATTTTATTTATCCTCCCTGGAGAAGCCCGGGGAGGAGAAGCAGGTAGGAGGTGTTGGGGGCGGGGCCGTACAGGTCGCGTCATTAAGCCCCACCCCCTCTGCAATTTGCACCTATTTAAACAAGGAGGCGGAGCCAAACAACGTGATTCTAATAGAATCGCTTCATTATGTCACGCCCCCTACTTGCGGACCCGCTGGTCCACAAGAAAATTCTCGTTATTCTGCCCACTTCACTAGGAAGTGGGCGGATGCGGGTGAAGTGCCTACCTTTCCGGGGGTACGAGGGTTAACAAGAAAAATCGTGAGCCTCCAGCGACTTCCAGGAGGGTAGGCATGTATGATGTAAGATTAAAATAAGAAATATAAAGAAAGCACCCCCCTTGTGACGCCTCTGTATAAAAGTGCACTTTACATTTGAAAACTAATTTCGGCGTTATACCAAAATGAAACAGAAGGAGAACAATGTAACTTAAAACTTTAAAAAACCTAAACAATATATGGACACAGTCGGATCAAGAAATGAGAGTTCAAAATCGCTTCACTACAAGCACCTCCTGTCTGCATAACCAGGACACTCATCACTGGACTCCCTGTTTGGACAATCCAAGAACATAGCACTTTACTTGCTACTATTTCTGCCAGGGACAGCAATCGCAGAAGCTATGCAGACCCATCACAGAGTGATTGACAGGAAAGTGCTGTCTGTGGGGATGGGGTGGTCAAGGCCCTACCAAATAACATTTTTACACCTGCTAGCTACAGTATATTTTCTTTTTTTTTTTATGTTCTGCAGCACCCACCTGCAGACCCCTCTGCTGGTATATAGTGGTCTTGTGTGATTGTATATAAATATTGTATAAAAATAATGACACTAACTACACACTCAACCCAAAGCTTGCTGAGCTGACTTACTGTACCAGCACTGGCTCAGGCTGCCAGACAAGTTGGTTAACGTTTGTTAATAATCCTCTCATCATGTTGAGCTCAGCCCCAGCAGTCCTGCTCCTCATCTTTTACAAAGGAAGAGGAGGTTTTAAGGGAAGGAGAGAGCAGGCCAGTGGGCGGTCACCCACACTTGTATACAGCACAGGTCAGTGTTGTCTGCACCGCTGACAGCCCGGGCGGACGTGGCGGGGAGACCTCACAATCTCAGTGCCAGTAACTCGAGGTCATGTGTGGGGTGAGATGACAGTGACAACTGCATCTGCTTAGACCCGAGGCCGCTCTTGTCTCTTTGAGACACCCTCCAGTGGCCGGCACCCTTAGGCAGTTGCCTAAAGCTGCCTAATGGTGGCACCGGCCCTGATTTCTGCTGGCTCTCTGGTTTTCACAAACATGTCAATGTATACTGTATCATGTTAGTTTACCTCTTTACACTTAGAAATTGTCTTTTTACGTTAGCTCTTTTGCCTAGCCTCACATCCTCTATCTGCTAACACTGGGCCTGATTCAGGAAGGATCGCATTTGCTAATACGCACGCAATCGGCCGATTGTTGCGTTCTGCGCATGCATATGCATCACAGTGTGTGGGCGAACTAGCTATTGCGATTGGTACTGCTATCACAGAGGCTACGCAGACCCATTGCAGAGTGATTGACAGGAAGTACCGTTTGTGGGTGGTAACGGGGGGGTGGTCAGGTGAAAGCAGGCGTGCCAGTGTGTTTCAACAACGTTACAGGGGCGTGCATAAATTATCCACTGCGATGACCTACGTAGTATCGATTCCTACCTATCTATACACTCTAAAATTGTCGCTGTTTAGCATTATGAGTCGCACAAGAAATAATTGCTTTCAGACTTTATTTGTGGTTCCAAAGCACAAAAAAGTTATTATTCACCATAAAAACAGATAGTTACACGCTGTGATCTAAATACAATTAGCGCAAACAAATTATACAGACACAAGGTACAGTCGTTACATACGCACACGCTCTGAATCCAGATCCCGGCATCAAAGATGAAACCTCCGTCAACAGCAAAGCAAGAAGACTAGCATCTAGTTTCAGTGAGCCTGCATATATACTCTTACAGAGATAGGCAATACAATAGAACAGTTTGGAATGATTCCATTGGTTCTTCTTCTGGTTCTTCTGTTCCAGTACAATTCATAGGTCAATTCGTATGGTCACATTCGAGCCTCCAACAGCTCTTTGTGTCCATTTTCCTGCTGCATAACAAATTAGACTGGCTGCATTACAGGATACATTTTAATGCCTAACTCTCTATGATCCATAACTTGCAGACACATGCTGCGATTTCTTCCCCGATGGAACCGGAAATCTGCAAAGACACAGTGGTTTAGAATGACACCAAACACGGCCTGCTTATCATGCACTAAACCTTAGATATCAAATAACATGTATTTCACAACATTACTGATAATGAATAAAATCTTAAATATTAACCTTAATGCTAGGGAACCTTTTTATGTAAGTGTGCAGTGTGTAAGTATTGGGGTATTAAGAAAAGACGCTAGTTAGCGCTGTGCGACTACGTGTCTTGTGGAGTACACTGTGGTACGTGTTTTGCAGGGTTGATCATATTATATGTTTTAGTAACTGTCTATATTTATATAATGAGGACTTTTAACATCTTTCTATAGAGTGGGAATTGCACAACGCTAAATAATAGCATCGCTGTATGTACTTATGTGTGAGATTCGCTGAAATGGCGCTGGGCGGCCAGTCGCAAAATGGCGTCTTGTTGCCATTCGCAAAATGGCGTTGTGCAGATTTAATTTTAAACAGATTCTGTCTCAGCCAATTATCCGGCTTCAACAGTAGTCTGAAGTCTCATAGCTGTGTGGTTATTAGCAATTTCTGAGTAAGGTCAGGGCTTGTGTGCGTGAGGCTGCGATGATATTTGATTGTACCAATGATTTTGCAGTCTTGCTATGTGATAAGTAAAGTGGGCGTCCTTATGTTGTGCTGCGAGGGCATTGCGATCACAAAGGATTAACATACTATCGCAGTTGAACTGCGTGCGTAATCGCAGCTGTGATCTCAATAGCAATTCGTAGTGAATCAGACCCACAGTCTACTTTAATATTCAATTTCAGCACCAATTATATCTCCAATTTTATTCCACTTAATAATAAACTTTTGTAATTGTGCAGACACCTCTTCCAACACTGTACTTTCACTTACATTTCTGCAAATCTCCTGCACTTTCTCTCACATTCATACTTCATTCCTACTTCCAGTTTTCCCCTAGTTACCTCATCCACACCATAACCATGTTCTCTTCAACTCCCCCCTTCACTCAGGGGTTTATTCATCAACACTAAAATAACGGTTTTAAGGACATTTTCCTTAATTACCGTTATTTTAGTATTGATTAACACAGGATATATCACTGATATTTCCTGGTTAAGTCCGCCTGCGTTAATTTTCACACTCCCCATATATTAGTACATTAGTATGGGGGTGTAGAAATTAGGCTATTCATTAAATTCCAAAAATTATGTATATTCAAATTTGATGGTGTTACTATACGGCATACGCCACTCTCAGGTGGCATATAGCCGGGTTACACTTACTTACTTTCAGCTGGGCAGGTCCTCCTTCGGCTCCGTCACTCCCTCGTCCCTCCTACGGCTTCAGGTGCAGCTCTGACTGTGTTCTCCCAGCAGAACACAGTAAAGTTTAAAAAATATATATATATATATATATATATATATTATATATATTTTTTTTTTTTAAACTTTACTGTTTTCTCCTCTTCAGATGGGAGGTCGAGGTCCATGGCTGCAGCGGCCAGATAGGTGGGGGACAGGGAGGCGAGAGGAGGGGCAGTTGGGGGGGACACAGAATTACCGCAGCTGTAGGAAGTGCTGCGCATGCACCGATTTTGTTTTGTGAATATAACGGCGCATGCGCAGCACTGATTACAGCTGCGGTAAGTTAGTGTAGATAGGGAAAAGTATCTATTTCCTGAAAAGATGTTATCGCAAAAATGTCAGCTTTTCGGAATAGATACTGATGGAGAGGAGGAATGATAAATTCCTACGGTAATTAGTAGAGATGAGCGGTTCGGATTCTGCGGAATCCGAACCGCTCCGAACATAAGGGATCCGAGTCCACCCGAACCCTGTTCGGGTGTTCCCCGCCTGACTCGGATCCCCGTTCGGGGCCGAACAGCGGCCGCCTGTTGTCGGATTCTCGCTGTGATAGCGGTCTGCCCTACACAGAACAAACACACAGCCGCCATCAGCAGCTGTGTGTTTGTTACAGCAGCCAATGAGAGTCACACAGACTCTCATTGGCTGCTGCACGGAGGGAGCCAGCTGGAGCTCACTCAGGAGCTCCGTCTTCCGGCTCCCTCCTCGTCGCGTGGCAGCAGAGCGGACGGCGGCTGGAGCGGGGATACAGGTAAGTTGGTTTTTTTTTTATGTATGGGGCCTGCTAATGGGGGGTCCTACTACTGAGGGCCTGCTTAAGGGGGCATACTACTGGGGGGGGCATACTACTAGGGGCCTGCTAATGGGGGGCCTACTACTGGGGGGGCCTACTACTGGGAAGCATACTACTGGGGGGGCATACTACTGGGGGCCTGCTTATGGGACTGGGGAGCATACTACTGGGGGGGCATACTACTGGGGGCCTGCTTATGGGGGCCTACTACTGGGGGGCATACTACTGGGGGAGCCTACTTCCGGGGGGGCATACTACTGGGGGGGCATACTACTGGGGGCCTGCTTATGGGGGCATACTACTGGGGGGGCCTACTACTGGGGGGCATACTACTGGGGGCCTGCTTATGGGTGCATACTACTGGGGGGGCCTACTACTGGGGGGCATACTACTGGGGGCCTGCTTATGGGGGCATACTACTGGGGGCCTACTACTGGGGGGCATACTACTGGGGGCCTGCTTATGGGGGCCTACTACTGGGGGGCATACTACTGGGGGGCATACTACTGGGGGGCTGGTTATGGGGGCATACTACTGGGGGCCTGCTACTGGGGTCCATACTACTGGGGGGCCTGCTAATGGGGGGCATACTACTGGGGGGGCATACTACTGGGGGCCTGCTTATGGGGGCATACTACTGGGGGGGCATACTACTGGGGGCCTGCTAATGGGGGGCATACTACTGGGGGCCTGCTAATGGGGAGCATACTACTGGGGGGGTGCTAATGGGGGGCATACTACTGGGGGGGCATACTACTGGGGGCCTGCTTATGGGGTCATACTACTGGGGGGGTATACTACTGGGGGGGCATACTACTGGGGGCCTGCTAATGGGGGGCATACTACTGGGGGGGCCTGCTAATGGGGGGAATACTACTGGGGGGCATACTACTGGAGGGAATACTACTACTGGGGGCACTGCATAGGGGGCCCTACTACTACTAAGGGGACTGCATAGGGGGCACCACTACTGGGGGCATTGTGTAAGACACACCACTGCTGGGGGCATTGTGTAAGGGACACTATTGCTGTGGGCATTGTATAAGTGGCACTACTACTGTGGGCATTGTATAAGGGGCATTACTACTGTGGGCTTTGTGTATAAGGGTCACTACTGTGGGCATTGTGTAAAAGGGTTACTACTGTGGGCATTGTGTAAAAGGGGCACTACTGTGGGCATTGTGTAAAAGGGGCACTACTGTGTGTCGTAACATAAATAAGATACACTACTTTATGGTGTCATTTGAATCAGGCCCTATGTGCGGTGTAATGTGAATAAGATTGTGCACTGTGACTCCTTGGGCCGTAGCCCACTTTGTAAACAAGTACTGTGATTCTGCTGGCCGTACCCCACTGGGTGGGTGCACTACTTTTCATTTCTGCCACTGCTGTGTGTGTCATAGATGTGCTTTATACTGTGGTGTCTGTGTCGTTGTGCCGCTGCTTTGTCACTTAGTAACCAGTCAGCTCACTGCAACCTTTGACCAATAATGTTGAAAACAATATTATAAGCTGTGAGGTGGTCTAAATTGACTGGAAATTAATGTTATTGAGCCGTTGAGTGCCCAGGAAGAAAAAAAAGGTCCCCAGGAAAAAAAAAAGGGACGGGCCCCTCACCACCCCCCCACTAGCCGCCGTCTTTAAGAATCATTAAGCAGTCCGACACCCCGACGGCCGCATCCTGCGGGCGACGGGAGGCAAGCAGCATGCAGCAGCAGGTGGGCAGTGATGTCACGTGGAGGGAGCTTAGCAATGCCGCTTCAAGTCTCAGCCCCTCCTCCGCGCCGGCACACGTGACATCACATAGGGGTTCCGATCTGCTCCTATGCACTAATTACCCTGACGCAGGCGCCGGGCTGTCTGAAGAGGCGCTGGGTCCCAGCTTCCGGCAGCACAGCTTCTCTGCACTCCACAATGAAGACCCTGCTGACGGGGAAAGAAGACTGCATATGGTAAGTTTACTACCATACTACCGGGGGGATTACTACAGGAGGGATCACTACTATTGGAGGGCATTACTATTGGGGGCATTACTCGGGGCATTACCACTGGGACATTACTACTGTGGGCACTACTATAGGAGGCATTACCACTGCGGGCACTACTAATGGGGGCACTGCATGGGGGGCACCACTACCTGGACCATTGTGTAAGGGGCATCACTGCTGTGGGCATTGTATAAGGGGCACTACTACTGTGGGCATTGTATAAGGGGCATTACTACTGTGGGCCTTGTGTATAAGGGGCACTAATTTTGGCATTGTGTAAAAGGGGCACCACTGTGTGTCATAACATGAATAAGGGACTAATGTGTGGCGTAATTTGAATTGGGGATACTGGGCCTGATTCAGAGCCGGACGCTATTTGCACTCGCTCGTTCAGAAAAAGGGGCTGGCTATTTAAATGAACCATTCGCTCTTTGCGGTCTGTTCACACCTCTATGTCTGAACGAGCGAACAAAACATGCAAACGTAATTTTGAAAAAGACGCCCCCTGGCCGCTCGCATCATACGTCATGTCCGCTATTTATTAGATTAATCGAGTACATCGAAAGGCATCTGAACTGCTCGCTATTCTTGTGGTTGGTTTTTCCTACCACTATATTGCGAGCAGTTCTGACTATAAAACAACCAAGTGACGTGGTCAATGACGCTGCTTTGTTAATTATGCACACCCTTAAAACGCCCGTTTTTACCTTTAAGCATGCCTGCGTTCGGATCTCCACTCCCCGTTTTCAAGCACCTTCCCCTGTTACCACCCATAAACGCCTCATTCTGTCACTCAAAATAGCAGGCATTCGCTATTTAGCGAGCACACAATTTTCGGCCGCACTGACTGGTTCGCACATGCGTATTAAAATCCATATGCATGCGCAGTTGTGCGAACATCGGTAGGAATGAACGAGCGGCCGCTTACGAGCGGCTCTGAATCAGGCCCACTGTATTATAAAGGGAATTACTGTATGTGGCACAATGTATTATACAGGGCATTACTGCGTGTGGCATAATGTATTATACAGGGCATTACTGCGTGTGGCATAATGTGTTATACAGGTTCTTACTGCATATGGCATAATGTGTTATACAGGGCATTACTGCGTGTGGCATAATGTGTTATACAGGGCATTACTGCGTGTGGCATAATGTGTTATAAAGGGCATTACTGCATGTGGCATAATGTGTTATAAAGGGCATTACTGCATGTGGCATAATAATTTATAAAGGGCATTACTGCGTGTGGCATAATGTGTTATAAAGGGTATTACTGTGTAAGACATACTGTATAAGGCGCATTACTGCACATGGCAATTATTCACCATCAGGGGAGAGCTTGAGGGAAGCAAAGCACCTTCGTAAGTGCTGGGCACGCCCCACAGTGTGATGAATTGGGGGTGTTCCGCAAAGGACACGCCCAATTTCCAGAAGTGCGTGCGCTTTCAGCGCACACAGAGGAACACCATCTAGAAAAAGTTATTTCTTTAATTAATTTTTTTTTTGGAGGGGGGTGGCGCAAATGCGAACTTTTGCCCTGACCTCCACAATGTCTAGAACCGGCCCTGGGGCCGGTGCTAGGTGTCTCAACACCCAGCGCTGTCCCATGCTCCCCCGCCCCTTCCCTCACTGAGCCCTCCCCTAGAGCATAAAATAATAACAGAAGCAGGTGGGTATATGGCAGGGATCTTCAGCGCCCCTGTGCAGCCGCCCGCACAGAGTGTGTCTGGAGCCGGCCCTGCTAAAGTTGCATGTGATTAAGATCCCATCAGTGTCACAAATGAAATAATTAGCACTCCCCCGCCCCCAGACTCCCGAACTTACTCAAATGATCTGGAATGGTGTCCACATCTGAATTAAAAACATTCAGCTCAGGCAGTATGGCCCTATTTCTGCATATAATAGCTTACTGTGATCACTGGTCCTGTACAATATATGTCAGAATTATTACATACACTATATTTTGTATGACATTTATTATAGCTGGTTAAGTGCTAATTCTACCCTCTTCATGGACTGGACACACTTGCTTTAAAATAAAGCATTTTCGAAACCCCCCTCTAGAAATCCTGCGTTTGCCACTGACTGCACTATATTCATCCCGCTCCCCCAAATTAATCTCACCTCCCCGTTACAGCAACTCTGATAATCTCATTCACATCTGTCCCACAAATGCTGTCCCTCTATCCTGTGTCCTCTGGAATGCCAGATTGGTCTGTAATAAACTGGTCCCCCCACCCATGACCTTTCATCTAGGGATGTGCAGGCTCGGATTAGTTCGGATTTTCCCGCCAAATTCAGATTTTTCCGCCAAAAATTAGGTCTCAGACAGAGGCAAAACATCATCTTTCAAGGACAAACATCATCTTTCTTGGACTTTTGTCCAGGAATGATGATGTTTGTCCATGAAAGATGACGTTTGTCCATGAAAATACGAACTAATCCGAGCCTGCACATCCCTACTTTTATCTACAACTCCCTGCACCTCTTAGCCATTTTTGAAATCTGGATTTCACCCTCTGACACCCCTTCTCTCCTCCAGGGGCCTAACCTTCTCTCACACCCCTCGGCCTGGGGGTCGCCATGATTTCACCCTCTGATACCACTTCTCTCCTCCAGGGGCCTAACCTTCTCTCACACCCCTCGGCCTGGGGATCGCCATGATGGTGGTGTTGGTGTATCCCCCAATTACACCTACCAACTCATACCCTCAGAAACATCCCTTACATTCTCTACATTTGAGGTTCATGCTATACGCCTCTGCCAACCAGTTCATCTTGGAGTAGCTGTCATTTACCGTCCCCCTGGCCCTCCCTCCAAATTCCTTGACAACTTTGCTTCCTGGCTCCCTCACTTTTTCTCCTCAGACCTTCCCTCTATTATCCTAGGTGACTTCAATATTCCAATTGATATCCCTACAGAATCCTCTGTCTCCAAACTCCTTACCCTCACATCTTCATTTGGTCTCTCCAAATGGACCTCCATTAGGCACTCAATTTATCTGGTCTTCACTCACAGTTGTAATATTTCTGATTACTCCAATTCCCCATTTCCCCTCTCTGACCATCACCGTCTCTCTTTTAACTTATCCCTCTCTCCTTTCCCTCCTCTATCTCCTAAGGCCACTATCACCAAGTGTAACATTGAGGCTATCGACACCATTTATTTTTTTTCCCTGCTTGACTCACTTCTCTCCCCTATCCTCTCTCTCGCTCCTGCCATGAACAGGGAAATGCCTTCCTTACTTCTGCTCTTGACTCTGTTGCTACGGCAATCACTACTCACTATACTCACTACTCACAGCTCAACCCTGGCATTCCAAATGCACCAGATACCTGCAAAAGTGTTAACAAACCTCCAAGTGACAGTGGAGAAAATCACGCTCTAAGGAAGACTGCCTCCATTTCAAATGTATGCTGTCATCATACAGTACTGTATTCAAAACACCAGTGTCATGTTTATGATGTTCTGTAGATCTGGTCCGAGACCCGGGATGTAGTTATGAGACTGGTGGCCGCACGGTCGCCGGTCTCAATCACGACAGTGTCATCCTGGCAAGGGATTTAACATAGACATCAAAATACCGATGCCTATGTTAATCCCGACGCTGGAACGCCGAAGGACGACAGACAGACCGTCCTCCTGCCGGGTTAGTATGCACTTAGCCTGGGGATGGGGGGGTTAGGTTTAGGGACCCTCGGGGGGGACTTAGGGTTAGGCACCCCCCCGTGGAAGGTTAGGGTTAGGCTGGGAATGGGGGAGTTAGGGTTAGGCACTAGGGGGAGGTTAGGGTTAGGCACACCCCCCGGGAGACTTAGGTTTAGTATGCGGGGACGCCTATGTTAATCCCAACGCTGGAACGCCGAAGGACGACAGACCGATCGTCCTCCTGCCGGGTTAGTATGCACTTAGCCTGGGGATGGGGTTGTTAGATTTAGGAACCCCTGGGGGGAGGTTAGGGTTAGGCACTAGGGGGGAGGTTAGGGTTAGGCACCGCTACGGGAGGGTTAGGGTTAGAGGGGGGAGAGGAGAGGGTTAGTATACTTATGGGTGCCCGTCGGGATCTTCACCTGTCGGCCTTTCACTGTCAGGATTAGAACCAGCGGCTATTAAGCTGTCAGTATTTCAATCCCATTCCTGAGACCCTTGGGTATGATGGATGTGCGTAGGAAACATGGAGGTTACATGATACCTTGGCTCATGGGTGCAAACAGGAGTACAGGTACACTAGTGACAATGTAGGAACCACAGGCTAGTGATATGCAGGGATACTGACCTGGAACTGGATTTAACAGACCAGGTCCACTAGGCAACCCCTCACCTAGTGACCTGTGAAAGCCAGCAAGACCAGGGATACACTCCAGAGATAAAGATGACCTCCGGGACTCAGAACAATATTGTACTGGTGGTTTGGAACTCAGAGCTCAGGCCAGGGATCGGAATCTAATATAGTCAAATTACAGCTTGAGAAAGCTGCAACTCTGGTACTGCCACAAGACCTGGAACTGGAATCCAGTGACGAACTCAGAAACTGAGAGTCAGGATAAGTAATACAGCTTACTGAACACCTCAGTGTACAGACCGTATACTGCACACTGAACCCTAGCCCTGGAACCAGCCCAAAACAATACCACACAGCACAGGGAAACCATTACATGGTAAGCATAATAAATATAACCAAGTAACCTGAATAACCACAGAGCACAGAATAATATAATATAATAAAGATAACTTGTATACACTGTCCCAGCAGCACTGATGTAGAGCGGACTCCACAGAGATGTACTAGGAGCAGGTCTGTATGCAGCGTGGAAGCTGCAGTACAGGGAAATAGAATGCATGTAACAATAGCAAATGGATAAGTCTGAATGCAGTGTGGAAGCTGCAACACTGGCAGAAATAGCTGAGGATGGTATCCAGAAAGTCGTCCACGAAATAGCAATGGAAGTGTGTGGAGACACTATATAAGAACACAAAGAATGAAGGAAACACGTTGTTCAGCCAATGTGCTGACTCCAGGTGCAGATTTAAATAGCAGACAGTCCATCCCCATTGGATCAGATGAGCACTGCTGAGCTGTTCAGGTGCATGGAATGATTCTTCAGAGGCCTGGATACAACAATGAAGGAGTGTCTGAGCTTGTCAGAAATGATAAGACCCATATTAGTGACACCCTGCAACTCTTTGCCACCTTCAACTCCCTCCTCTGCCCACCCCCTCCTCGCTCTCTGCCCTTGACTTTGCCACCTACTTTACATCTAAAATTGACTCTATATGTCAGGGCATCATATCCCAGCAGACCCTCAACACTCCACCCTTTCCTTTCCCAGACCACCCATCCCCATCCATCTTACCAACTCTGACATCCTTCTCCCATGTATCTTGAAAGGAAGTCATGGCCCTCATCTGGTCCTACCCTTCTCCACCTCCCCCTTGACTGTATCCCCTCCTGTCTCCTCCACTACCTCTCTCATTTTGTCTGTTCTGATCTTACCCACCTCCTCAAGCTCTCCCTCTCATCTGGCATTGTCCCTTCTGCATTCAAACATGCCCTTGTCTCCCCCATTCTTAAAAAAAACCTTCCCTCGATCCTAACACTGTCTCCAACTACCGACCCATCTCTTTCCTCCCTTTTGTCTGCAAACTCCTTGAGTGTATTCTTTACAACCACCTTATGGCCTTTCTTTTCTCCCACTCAGTCCTTGACCCATTTCAGTCTGGCTTCTGTTCTCTCCACTGCACTGAAACTGCCCTCATAAAAGTCAGCAATTTCTTCCTTGCTGCCAAATCCAAGGGCCATTACTATCTGCTCATTCTCCTCAACCTCTCAGTTACTTTTGACACTGTGGACCACCCTCTCCTCCTGCAAGTCCTTCACTTCTCTTGGTCTACGTGACACTGCCCTCTCCTGGCTGTCCTCCTACCTCTCTGGACATTCCTTCTCTGTCTCCTCTCATGACTGCCCTCTCCCCACTTCCACTTACAGTAGGTGCTCCCAAAGGTTCTGTTCTGTTAAAGACAGAAAGAGGGAGTTAAAGACAGAAAGAGGGAGTCGGGAGACAATGTAATAGCTGATCATCTTAATAATTATTTTTGTTCAGTATTCTAACTGAGAGAGAGGGAAAGGGGCCATAGTTAAGTTGCAGGTGTAATCAGAAAAATTAGGGAGGAACAAACATATTTACAGAGGAGAAGATCCTATCAGAACTCTCAAAATTGAAAGTGGATAAATCAAAGGGGGGCCAGCTTATCAAGACTTTAGTAAGGCTGTTGACACTGTTCCACATCGCAGACTGTTAAATAAACTGGAAAGCATGGGATTGGATACAAAGATAGTTGAATGGATAAGATCATGGCTGCAGGATAGGAAACAGAGAGTTGTAGTAAACGGAGTGTAGTCTCAGGAGGGAAATGTTACCAGTGGAGAACCTCAGGGATCTGTACTTGGACCAGTGCTTTTTAATATCTTTATTTGTGACATTGCAAATGGTATTGAAGGGAAACTATGCCTTTTTGCAGATGACACAAAGGTATGCAACAAGGTAGACACACCAGGAGGGGTAAAACAAATGATTTATGATCTAGGTAGACTAGAGGAATGGTGAAGAACGTGGCAACTACAGTTTAATGCCAAAAAATGCAACATCATGCACTTGGGTCTCAAAAATCCAAAGGCTAAATATAGTATTAATGGCACTATACTGGAAAGTACTGAAGAGGAAAGGGATCTAGGAGTCACTATTTCAGGTGACTTAAAGGCAAGCAAACATTGTAATAAAGCAATGAGGAAGGCAAGTCAGATGCTTGGTTGCATAGGGAGAGGAATCAGTAGCAGAAAGAAAGAAGTGATAATTGGTACGTCCTCATCTCGAATACTGTGTTCAATTCTGGAGGTCATATCTAAAGAAGGATATTAATACATTAGAGACTGTACAAAGAAGGGCAACTAAAATGGTGCATGACCTACACCACAAAATGTACCAGGAAAGACTAAAAGACCTTAATATGTATAGTTTGGAACAGAGAAGGGATAGGGGGGACATGATAGAAACGTTCAAATATATAAAGGGTTTTAACAAGGTAAAGGAAGGAGACATTCTTCAAAGAAAGAGAAGTATTAGAACGAGGACATGTTCTAAAACTGGAGGGTGGTAGGTTCAGGGGAAATTTGAGGAAAAATTACTTCACAGAAAGGGTAGTGGATAAGTGCAATAGCCTCCCATCAAAGGCGGTAGAGGCTAAGACAGTAGAGCAATTTAAACATGCATGGGATAGACATAAGGGTATCCTTCAGAAGAAGTAAGGATCAATAAGGGTTGAGGTAATAATATGTTAAAAAATGGGGCAGACTAGATGGGCCAAGTGGTTCTTATCTGCCATCAAATTCTATGTTTCTATGTTCTTGGACCTTTCCTATTCCCCTCTATGTTCTCTCTAGGTGAACTCATCAGCTCTCCTCCAATATCATCTCTATGCTGATGATACCCAGATCTACATTTCCTCTCCTGACCTCTCCCCCTCTCTCCTGACTCGTATTTTCAACTATCTCTTTGCTATTTCTTCCTGAATGTCCCTGCGCTTTTTTAAACTTAATGGGCTAAACGTAATAGAGTGCGAGCCAGCATGGGAGTGTTCCCGTATTTTTAAAACAGTAAGCATGTTAAAGGCAAAACCAAGTTGGATTTGTCTTTAACATGCTAGCTGTTTTAAAAAAACTGAATATTTGCATGTATTCCCGCAGCGTTGTCGGCTCGCACTCTATTACATTTAGCCCAATATATCCAAGACTGAGCTGATCATCTTCCCACCCTCCCGCATAACCTCACTTCCAACAATTTCTTTATTAATTGATGGCACAACTATGTCCTCTAGCTCCAAAGTGCGCTGTCTTGGAGTTATCCTGGACTCCGCCCTCTCCTTTAAACCACACATTCAGCACCTCCCATAGTCCTGCCGTTTCCATCTCAAATATATTTCCAAGATCAGACACTTCTCATCCAGGATGCTACTAAAACCCTCATCCACTCACTGGTCATCTCTAGATTGGACTACTAACCTCCTCCTGTCTGGCCTCCCTGACTCCCACCTCTCTCCTCTCCAATCTGTCCTCAATGCTGCTGCTTGGCTCATCTTCCTCTCCAAACATTCTACATCTGCCTCCCCTCTCCTTCAAGCCCTCCACTGGCTCCCCTTCCCTTTCAGAACCCAATTCAAGGTTCTTACACTCACTGACAAAGCCCTCACGCATTACTCTCCTATATACATCTCTGACCTCATATCCCTTCACACTCCCGTCCGCACTCTCCTGCAAACTGATTACTTCCTCCCACTCCCACCTCCAAGATTTTGCCAGTGCTGCTCCCTACCGCTGGAACTCTCTCCCTCTCCCCATCAGACTCTCCACCTCTCTACAAATCTTCAAACAGGCTCTTAAGACCCACTACTTAATCAAGGCCTTCCAGCTCTCATCCTAATAGAACCCTATGGGCTTCTTTTCAGTTTTCCCCAAGAGGGATCCTATAGAATCCCTTTCAGGGTCTACCTGGGTGACTGCCATGCATGCCATGCAGGTCATAAACTCAGAAGTCCCCACACCACAAAAAAACAGCTGTTATCAGAAGAGCTGTCCTTTGCTAAAATCATCATGCCTGTGGTGTTACTAAATGCCGGTATGCATGCGATGATCGGCGGGATGCATTGCATCCAAAATATGATGCTTGACGCATCCCGTTCTAAATGTGAAAAAGTACTTGGCTGAAGTTCTTTAATTTTGCAGGTAAAGATATATTAATTTATCAAAAAAAGATCTAAGGCTAATAAATCTCCATCTTACAAAAGTAAATACTTATTATTTTGATGTTTGTACCGAGTGTGTTTTCCTGGCTCGTTGGGCATATTCCCAGAGCAGCTAAAGCAGCTCTTCAGGAAAACGTTTACAACTAGCATTAACATTTTCTTTTCCAGTACCTGCGCAGAGGATAAATAAAGAGTTCCTGCTGCAGGCTCCTAATAGCCTCTTAGTTAGTTATGTTCACTTTAACATCTCGGCTTGGCTTGGCTGAGATCGCTGTTATTTTTGGACGTGTTTCAAGTCTCTTGGGTCTCATTCAGGCCATATGACTGCTAAACGTCATTTTCTCCAAGCGCTGTGTGTCTAGTGCAATTGATATCTCTGGTAGCTGTTTTCTAAGTCATATTTATAGCACTATGGGTTTATTTAATAAAAAAAAATTTCAGATAAAATCAAAATGTAGCTAAAAAATTAGCCAGTGGAAATGTGATCAATTCAGTTCTTGAAGGAAGATGCATCATTGCCAGTCAGCCAAACGGCTTACAGATTCAGGGGCTGATTCGTATGCAAGTCCAAATGCGGATGCAACCCATGGATATCTGCATACACTTACCTTATACCGGTAGTGATTTCATGTAGGGGTTGTGGACATCCCTGGAAGAAGTCGAGTGCAAGGGGGGGGGGGGGGGGATAAACAAAAGGTTAAGTAGTGCAGTAGATATGGTGCAGATTTTCTGGCACCTACACAGTTGGACCATCCTCGTTTGACAGAGGAGAGTCCCCTCTTTAAAACTATGTGCCCCCAGACATTAACTCCTTATGGAATCCAGGACAGGGAGAAGGAAGCTGCTATAATCACACAGAAAACTGCCAGTGTCTGGCGATACACTACCACTGCCACAGAGCAAGCTGCCAGAGGTCCAGACAGAGTCCAGATCTGATTCCGAGGTCCAGGTGAAGTACAGGTGCTTGGACTGAATTCAGAATCCTTCCAGTTTTCTGCAGGATGTCCTGATATGTTCCAGGTGTTACTGGTGCCTGCAGGTGGCTTTATAATCTTCTACTCTAAGGCCTAGGGATGAGAGCCATTGGAGACCCATTCAGGCCTCTGAATGTGAGTAGCCTGCTATATACTGCAAATATGGAGTACCAGTACAGTGACATGCTAGTATATGATAATTACATCAAGTGCACAAGACACCTGTATAACTATGGCTTGTCTTCAGAAATAAGTAATGCATTGAGTCAACTAATTAATGTCTCAAATATGACATTAATTGAATATAACAGTTTTCACAGATAAATAGTTGAATCAAAAAATAATAAGTCAACATACATTACAAAAATTCACTGCCCATCTGTAATAACAAGGTTCAGGCTGCTATTATATGCATACATTTCCAATGGTAAATAGAAATATCGAAAAATGGCTAATATAGACAAAATCCACATATCTGATGCATTAAACATATGTAAATGACTGCAAAGTCCATAAACATTGGTAGTGCATAATATTAAACCGCTTATATCAAGTGCCTAATAGTGTACATAGACTGTTGAAGGTAGAGCACACTACTGTGCAGATTCATTGTTACTCCTCCAGGGAAGCTTCATTCCCTGTCCAAGATGGCTGCTGACCTAAGTACTGCACATGTGCGGTGCCATCTTGTTACTGTGTGGGAGCGTCACAGTTTTAGACAGTAGTCTTCCACAGTGAGACCTGCGAATACCTGTGGCCTAAACAGTTTCCAGTGGTCCTGCACTGCTACCTGCGTAAACTCACCAGCTGGTGAGCTGTATGACACCCCGATCCTCTCAAGCTCCGTTCCATCTACTAGTGTGTATAACAGTGAGTATGGCTGTACCAGATTTACCTTCAATAAAACCACTCCACTGGTTACGTAACTGGGCTGTTCTTTGTCTCGGGGCATCTGCTGGTGTGTACAGAAACTCTGCTACATCATCAGCCCTGTACATACATATTTCCAACAGGGACTACTCCCTCCAGCATCTGCTTACATCTGCATTACTCCTACTAAAGAGGAACTTATACCTTTATTATCTTTTACTACAATTATAGCAGTAATATTCCAAGTAGTGTTACAAGCTCATCTTTTTCCTACCCAGAGTACAAGTTTAGACCAATTGTGTAATTCCTTAGACCCCTGTGTCCTTCTATTTCATGTTGTCTCCTTACATGCCATTTCATGCTGTTTGTTATTTGTTTGCTCCTAGGTCTATATGTGACTACTGCTAAAATTAGGCCTGCCACCAGTTATTTATGCCAATCCCTTGCATGAAATCTGCATTACTATTTTTTTAATATGGAACTTTTATTTCACGGTTGCAGTCACTTAAGCCACTTTACCTTATATAAACACTAGTTTGTTTTTCTTTATTTGTTATCCACTGATTTACCAGCTGTCAGGCCATTTAATAATCATGGTAAGTGGCTTATCCCTTCTTACCTGATGTGTGTGAATCTTTAAAAGCCATTTACTGTCAGTTGGCCAGGGGTATCGGGGCCAACTCATGATAGACCTTGTCCAACTCAGAGGAGAAGACACCGCTCAGGTGGAGGGACTGCATTTGGAAAGAGGTGAGATCTTTCTAACTGTAAAATTATTCCAACTCCCTTTGTCATGCAAGGAAGTAGGGATAATTTCCAACCCTCAAAGCCAAGTTATAAGTGCCCCTACGGTTTTGTATTTAATTTATTATTCCTAAAAAATATCGATGTGTTTTTCATTTTAATTTTGTTACTTATCCCTACCGATACTGCGCAGTTTGTAAGTGTGACCTGAGGTCACGCAATCGCACTGTCACAAGGAATGGAAGGCTCGAGGAAGCCTAGGAATCTAATCAGATCCCTCTTCACTACCCGTCGCTCCTTCCCATTTCATGGAGTGGATATTAGGCAACCACTAATAATAATGAATGAGCCTGTTGCTAAAAATATGTGCAAATTAGCGCTTCGGTATGTGTAACGAGCCCATTAGTGATAATGAATAGGCCCCTAAAGGTGGAAAAAGGTCTAAAATGATTCTTATATTTTATGACTCTACATAACAAAAACTAGCAATTTCAGTACGGGTGTGTAGACTTGTTTATATTCACTGTACACTGTAGGTAAAACACTAAAGCTAGGTACACACTGGAGTGATGTCGGGACGATATGCATTTTCGTAACAATATATCACCTACATAGCTCAGTGTGTACCGGCAAATGCGCGCTCCTGCCGTCGGTGGCCACGGTCGCCATGTTTGATGTGCTGCACACCAAACCTAGTGATATCGCTAGCGGCCAAGACATTGTTAATGAATGACATAACGGTGATCGTTACGTCGTTCATTAAAGTTGTCCAGTGTGGACGCATAATCACTGTTGACGGGCATTCGTTCCGATGTCGGAAGGAATGCCCGTTGCTCCAGTGTACACCTAGCTTAAGGCTGCGTACACACCTATAGATATATCTGCCTATAGATATATCTGTCACACCTATAGATACATCTGTCTGGTGGGAAGGAAAATCTGGTAATGTAAGGGAGCAAATAACAATAGAAATTTGCTCCAAAACACTGGAAATGGACCAGATTTTTCTTCCCACAAGACAGATTGGACGGAGCGCCTGATTCAGACCTGGTCGCAAGCGCTCGCAACCGGGTCGATGGTGGCCCAGAGCGCATGCGCACGACGGAGCCGGCTCCGTCTTGCGCATGCACGAGACCCGGATAGCGACGGGCAATCCGTCGCTCTGGGTCTCGCACCAAAGGGGGCGTGCTGTCGATGTTGAGTGACAGCACGCCCCCTTTGGTGGGCGGGTCGGGGGGGTGGCTGCCACTGACATCCCATGGGAACGCCTACCGTTTGGGGGCGGCCTCACTGACATCACAAGTGATGTCAGTGGGAGAGCTTTCTGGTCTCGTCGCAAGCCCGATGGTCACGATGGTCTTGACCATCGCAACCATCAACTTGGCCACTCGCTATAGCTGTGGGTGGTCACCCACAGCTATGCGAGCGGCCATGGGGCCGCACAAAAAAAACAAATACGCTCTGATTCAGAGTGAGCGCCCGGCTCTGAATCAGGGCCAGATATATCTATAGTTGTGTATGCAGCCTAACACTACAGATGCAACACTGACACTACAAGACTACTGTATGGGGGCAAATCAATATTGACACTACAGCTACAATTCTCACACTACAGGTGCCATACTTACGCTATAAGCGCAGTACTTACCAGATACCACAATTCTTACGTTATACGTGAGACGCTGGTGCGGACACCTGTGGTTTCCATATGGTATTTATCTGCTACAGTTTAAACTTTAAACTACTTTTAAAAACCTTTTAAAACGAGAGGCCCCCATGGAATCGGTATCGGGTTCGATTCCCGGCAGCGCCTGGCCGACAGATGCAGAGTTCCCGGCAGCGGAAGCCCGACAGCGCTGGAAATCCCGATCGTCCTAAGGTAAGTATCTACTAACCTAACCTAACTCCCTAACCCTCCCTAGGGGTGCCTAACCCTAACCTCCCCCCAAGTGCCTAACCCTAACCCCCCCCTTCCCCGCTGCCTAAACCTAAGTCCCCCGGGGGGGGTGCCTAACCCTAAGTCCCCCCCGGGTGCCCTAAACCTAACCCTCCCCCCCCCGCGCGGCTGTCCGCTCGCGGCGCCCGGCATCCCTTTGACCGGGATGCCGGGCGCCGGTCTCCCGGCGTCGGGGAAATGTCAGGCGTCTACATCTAGATGCCCGGCATTTCATCCCTCGCCGGGATATGACAGTCGGAAAGCCGGATGCAGGTATTAAGGCAGCCGGCTTCCCGATTGTATTCCGCCCCCAAGCATCACATCAGAGATTGATTGCAGCAATCGTGCAATTTGCAATCGATTGTGTATAAAAATCTTTCCCTTTTTCAGTCGATTGTGGCAATTCCGCAATCTGCAATCGATTGAAAAAGGGAAAGATTTTTATACATAATCGATTGCAAATTGCACGATTGCTGCAATCAATCTCTGATGTATGGGGGCCTTAACACTAAACTTGCAATATTTACACTGAACATACTGGGCCTGATTCAGAGCTGATCGCTATTTGCGCTCGCAAAAAGGGGGTGGCTATTCAAATGAATCGTTCGCTCCTTGCGGTCTGTTGACGCCTCCATGTCTGAACAAGCGACCAAAACATGCGCTCGTTTTTTTGAAAAATACGCCCCCTGGCCGTTCGCATCATACGTCATGTCCGCTATTTATTAGATTAATCGAGTACATCGAACAGCGTATGAACTGCTCGCTATTCTTGTGGTTGGTTTTTCCTACCACTATATTGCGAGCAGTTCCGACTATAAAACAACAAAGTGACGTGGTCAATGACGCTGCTGTTTTAATTATGCACACCCATAAAACGCCCGTTTTGACCTTTAAGCACGCCTGCGTTCTGAGCTCCACTCCCCATTTTCAAGAACCTTCCCCTGTTACCACCCACATACGCCTCATCCTGTCACTCAAAATAGCAGGCATTCTCTATATTGCGAACAAACGATTTCTGGCCGCACTGACTGGTTCGCGCATGCGTATTACAATCTGTACGCATTCGCAGTTGTGCAAACATCGCCCGGAGTGAACGAGCAGCCGCTAACGAGCAGCTCTGAATCAGGCCCACAGCCCATAACTAACTTACAGGTGCAACAATTACATAACAGGTACTGCATTGCATTTACAGCATATGCGGCCCCTGCATGATGACTTGTTTTTTCCCCCCTGTAAAGCTTATTATAAGACTTGCAAAAATAATAATACTAAAGTATGTTTTGCATTCTTGTACTAAAGAAAATCCCATGACAGAGGTGGGGAAGTAGCTACTGTAGCTGTATGTATTTGTGTCTGTCCAGATACGGCATCCTACAGGTAGGTCTCATACACAGTATATGGATGATCTGCTTTCCATACATTGTCTCCTCTCACCTTGAGGCAGATCAGGAAATATGAGAACGGGGGAAGGATCTGTGCAAACTTCAGATGAACCAGCATGGTTAAAACATCTTCTGGTATGTGGAGGGGGGGAGTTATTAGGAGCAGCTGTGGAAAATGTTATCAGCCATACCCAGGAAAAGATATTACTGCAAGGCTCCAGTCTAATACATAGGACGTCTACTTATATATTGAACAATAACGGAAAAACAAGAGAGACTCAGGACATACCTAGCAAAGCTCGACGTTATATATTTCTGTACAGTTTATGCTACAATACAGCTCTCTGCCATTATTAGCCTACTTACAAAGGCGAATTGCAGTGAAGGTTCCATTTGTCAACCTGCCTTTTCTCTGCTTTTTTTAATTTTTTTTTATTTATTTTTTTAATCAAAGTTAATTGATCAGATAAAATGTAACCAACTTGTTGCCTAGTTTCACCCAGTGTAACCCATGTAGTGCGACCAAGAACCGATGTCCCAAAATGGCTGCCTCAACTCTGTATTATATTCATGGTTTCTGTATTTTCGGGAAATCTAATCTCTGTATTATGGTCATGATTTCTGTGACTTTCTCTAACACTTTTTTCACAACAAAATTTCACATTCTCTGAGCGGCGTCTGGAGCAGTCGCATCTCCCCGGAGCTCCCGCTATAAGTGATCCAGTAGTGGCTCCCAAGTGGATCTCTCCCCCAGTCGGCGCTCCCCGTGGGATCCCCTGACTTACGCCGATGGAGCGGTGCCTTCTCAACCCCGCTCTGCTGTGATCTGCGGCTTCTGACACTGCGGCCTGCTAAGGAGGCAGAAGCCGCGGGCTCAGGTAGAGCTCCATCCCCAGCATGCGCCAGAGAGCGCGTTCAGGTGCACGGACACCCGTGACTGCTCTTCCCCGGACACATCCTCTGCTGGCATCCATCTACGTGTCCCCATCGACCCTTACCTTCCTGCAGGAGACGATCTTCAGCCGCTGACAGGGCCTGCGTTGTATACCTCCAGTGAAGGGTGTCATCTTGTCCTCTGACTCCCGGCTGCTGTAACAACACTCAGCGACCTCTATTAATCCCTCTCTCCACTCATCCCCTACAGAAGTTAACTTCAGTCTCAGGTACTGGTGAAAGGGGTATTTCAAGAGGAGACTACACCTTGCAGGTAACAGCATATTAGTGACTGTAACACTACCTACTCTCCCCCTGCTGGCTACCTCCACTGCAACCCCTCTGAACGTTCCTATCTGCCCTACATTACCTGATCTGCTGCTCCTGAATGTGGAGCTGTGATGCCTCTCTGCTGGGTACTATTTAGTGCCCACTGATTAGGTTTGCTGCTGACATGATGTCGGCTTAGCCACCGCAATGGGGAGACGTGACCGACAGCCTTACTTTTGATACACACCACCTATATAACGAGATTTCTCCTAAAATATATAATTTCTCAACCTTCTGGTTAAGCTTTCCAGCTCTTCCATGGGGAAAGATAAAAAGCGTGATTCCAAAAGAGACTGCACATCCTGACAGCACTCCGATCCTTCCTGGTATGCGACAGTTCTTCCAACCTTCAAATCCTACTCCATCTGGTTCCAGTCCCACGCCACACTCTTCTCAGCACTCGCCGTCCTCTGATGTGCCCTCTCAAATGGAGGACAGTGCGTCCCTGGACTCAGCCACGCAGGCTGGTGATATAGGCCAAATCTTACAGTTGTTGAAATCTATGCCTACTAATCAAGACTTTGAGCAGTTAGAACACAGTCTACGGGACACTATATGCACAGAACTTAATACTATCAAATCTGATATATACCATCCGGGCACTCGGTTATCTTCCCTTGAAGAATTCACAGACGCCTTAGTGATTGCTCATATTGCTCTTCGTGAAGCTGTGATTCGACAGGCGACTGAATTCAAACAACTACAAAGCCATTTGGAAGACCTGGATAATAGAGGGATAATAGAGGGAGGAGAAATATAACCTGTGGCTTCAAGGTATCTCTGAAGATGTCCCTTCGCAGGGTCTCATAGACTTCCTCACTAGAATCTTTAATGAGGTCCTCGAACAAGACTCAAACTCCTCCATCATGTTTGACAGAGCACATCGTGTTCCTCTACAGACCGTCCTAGGGACATGATCTGTCGCCTGCATTATTATGCTCAGAAAGAGGACATCCTTCGCAAGGTACGACGTCTGGATGGAATTGATATCGATGGCCAGTGGATACAAATCTTCCAAGATCTCTTGGACCACTCTCCAAAACCGCAGCCTCTTACGGCGGAGTTAAGGAAATTAGGTATCAAATATAGATGAGGATTTCCCTTTAGTTTATAGGTTACCCACAATGGCAAAACATCTATCCTGAAGGAACCAAATGACTAGCCTATCTTTTGCTCTGACCTGTGAATTCCATTGATAGCCTTATCTGACTGGCGGGATCATCTTCTAGACTCTATACCTCCAACTCTCTGTACGGGTGAGAATAATTGGCAGCTTGTTGCTAGAGGTAGCCAGTGAGATTCTCTGAATCCAGCACCGCCATGATGGAGTCTCATTACATTCTTTGTCCTTTACCCATATTGCTCTCCATATATGTATCTCAACCTCCTGTTTTTTTTTTTTTTTTTCTCTTTTTCATATTTTGTTACAAAGAAATTTGTTAGTCAGCCACCCTGTAATGCCATAATCTCTTGTATCTGCTTTTTTTTGTTTTTCTCTCAGGGCCAGAAGTTATAGATTTTTCTTATTAATTTCCCAGCACAGGTTTTCTTGTCTCTATATGTGACTCTTTTCTTTCTCTCTTTTTTAGGAGGAGTTTTTTTCATATAATGTCCTGTTGATTTAGATGGTTGTCGTTCTCACTGATCCCCAGTGACCCCCTGATCCGCCTATGTTTTTGCTTGGTCTTGGATGTGGTTACTGTATCCATACTCCCAGGGAGTGGATTTTCTTTTTTCGCACCCTTTTATATTTGTTTGTTATATTATGTATGTATGTTGTCTATTCTGTTCCCCTCTCCCCTTCCTTCTCTCTTGTTGCTCTCCCTTTCCCTTATCCCTTTCTAGTGCTGTTCCACACGTATGATGGCAGCTGACAAACGAGCAACGACTATTCAGGCAGTATCCATTAATGCTAAAGGTTTAAATATACCTGAGAAACGCTCTAGAGCTCTCCGAGATCTATATGATGCAAGGTCAGATGTAGCCTTTATACAGGAAACACATTTTAAACGTGGTGCTGCTCCCCTACTCAAGGACCACAACTTCCCCTTGACCTTCTTTAGCAATAATAGTAAAGGTAAAACATTAAGGGTTGCCATCTTGTTTTCTAGGCAGCTCCCGTCCCAAGATTTGGAAAGATTCAGTCTAGATGAGGGTAAGGCTCTTTTAATCAAATGCAAATTATATGGTCAATCATATGCGTTTGTTAATCTCTATGTCGCTAACCAGAACCAACCAGCCTTCATTGACAGGATGTTGGATAAGGTGGACTCTTTGGTGGAAGGCATTCTTGTGGTGGGAGGAGATATGAATTGGACTGTGCAGCTGGAACTCGACGTCTAGTGCTTCTGCCAGATGTTCCTCTAAATTTCACCGTAAGGCAAGGCGCACCGTGCATGAACACCAGGTGGTTGACACGTGGAGGCTCCAGAATCCAGATGTTAGAGACTACACTTTTTACTCTACTCCCCATAACATTTACTCAAGGCTAGACTACTTTTTCTTGTCCCATAGGTTCCTCCATTTACTTAGACATATTTCCATAGGCCCAATGACATGGTATGATCACGCTCCCATCTCTCTGGTGTTATCAACATCCTATCATTCCCTTCCAACGTCAATATTCATATATCCTTGGTTGTCCAAAGTTTCCATTATAACTCATCCCACCATTGGCCCTACATTGACAAGGTGGAATAAGTTACGGAGACAGCCTTGGCTCTTCTCCTTGTTCTCGACTCTGACCCCACTGTTTGAAAACCCTGACTTTCCTCCAGGTACAGTAACAACTAGTTTTAGAGTGTGGTTTCAGCTGGGAGTGATGTGTGTGGGCCAGCTGGTGGGAAGTACAGGTGTGTTACCCTTTTGTGAATTACAGACAGCATGGTCCTTGCCAAGCTCTGAGGTTTGGCGTTACCGACAGTTAAAACATTTTGCAGAGTGCAGAGACCTACGAGTGGCTGGTGGCAGACATTTGACCACCTTTGAAGAAATGTGTCTGGTGCTTGCCAGCCCGACACACTTTCTCTCCAAAGGCTATAAACTCCTGATAGAGAACTCTTTTTCAACCCTGCCTAAATTTGCAGGGGATTGGGAACGTGAATTGCAACTCCAATTAAATCGGAAGGACTGGCAGAAGGTTTTTGTTCCGTCAGTTACTCCATAATAGAAACCCAATTTAAGGGCCTGTCCCATTGGTATCGCTGGCCTCTAACCCTGGCGAATATGTTCCCATACATGTCTAATAGCTGTTGGAGATGTAGTCAGGAGAAAGGTTCTCCACTACATATATGGTGGGACTGCTCAATAATAAAAACCTTTTGGAGGAAAGTTTTCTCCATATGTGATATACTTTTAGGCGGAGGTACACCTACTGATCCCTCCTTTTGGTTATTAAACCTAGTTCCTGGTTCTATAGTGGCCTATAAAAAGTCTCTACTTAAGCATTTTAATAGTGCCGCCAAGGCGGTGATTACTGTTCACTGGAGATATGTTTTCCAACCTACCATCCACGAATGGTTTGATAGATTAGATCTCTAAATGGCCATGGACGATCTCCTATTGGGGGTGGAAAGAAATGAAGAATTTTGTGTTGTTTGGGGCCCATGGCTAGACTTTAAGTCTTCTTCGACCTTTGCTACGATGTGCAAATAATTATGGGACAGCCCCACACATACTGTCCTAAATATATAGTTGGATAGTCTTTTTGGTTTTTTATTTTCAAATAAGCTGTATGCTGCTAGTATTTTTACTATATATGGTAATTGTTGCTATATTCCCCCCCACCCTGCTTTTTCCTCTCCCTTCTCTCCCTCCCCTGTTATGTCTAATGCCCTATGTTTGGATTCTCATAGTTTGCTGAGTTATATTTTATATGATACTGCTATATCCTTATATTTTTGTATGTATATGAGGTTATCTTATTGTACGGTTTCTGATGATCTGTATTGTGCTCTCTTTATGACTGTATTTACCCTGTTCACTGGACTGTTTACTCTGTGATTATATGTTCTAAATATAATAAATATATATATTGGGGAAAAAAAAATTCACATTCTCACAGCACAATACATGTTACCTATCACCTTTTTATGGGGAAAGTATTAAAACTGATTTTTGATTATTTTTTGTTTTTCTATTTTCATCTAAATGTTAATGTAAAATTATAATTTTTTTCTAGTCTGTTCCTTTTTCACCAGCTTAGCTTCATATGAACACCAAAAACCAATTTAAGCTGCTGAATGGAGGTCACAAAATTCTACTTATCCAGGACTCCATAAAGTATCCTATTTGTGTTGTGAATAAACAAGACAGCAACAGATTTTCATAAATAGGCCGAATGTGATGAGTCTTGAACAGGGACGGATTTAGGAGTCAGGACTTTCCTACCCAATTTTATTATTTTCATTGCTTGGTTATACAGTAAGTCCTCATTTGATGATTGGCAATTTAATATAACAATAAAGAAAGCCAAACTATGACATTTTGTATTATTTTTAATTATATATACATCTATATATATATATATATATACAATATATATACATATATATATATATATATATATATATATATATGAAGAAGTTTGTTTGTTGGTGAATATTTTCCACAGCTCTCAAGGTAAAGCTGCCAAATAGTTATTTATTATTATTATTATTATTAGCATTTATTTATATGGCGCCACAAGTGTTCCGCAGCGCCTTACAAAGTACAAAAACAAATTGTATACAAGTGACTTACAGAACAATACAATACAGGACATGGATAACATACATTGCTACATTAGTGACCATATCACCCAGATAAGCAACAGAGCATAAGCAACCAAGTGTTAGGTGCCCTAGTGGTGAGTAAGAAGTAAATTACACTATAGTAAGGAGAAGCACAAGAGGGTAGATGGCCCTGCTCGTGAGAGCTTACATTCTAGTATCGAATAACATCTATCCCTAACTCTAATCCTAACCCTCCCTCCGTAGAATAACCCTAACCCTCCCTAATCCTAATGTCGGCATTCTACAGAATGTCTGCTTTTCAAAAGTGTTGACATTCTGGTTTCGACGTTATGGCTGTTGACATTTGGAATTTCGACATGGTGACTGCATCCCATCTGGGGCACTTACTACTGTACTTTATTCAATGAGTGCATCCTGCTAATAACCCTGTCCCAATCAACTGCAATCGCTACCCTGGATCTCCCCTCACATACCATATTCTCTCTGGTACCAAATTGCCTCAATTTTAGTACAGATGTCTTCTGCTCCTCTTAACATCTGAACATTAATACTACTGCGTTCTCTTCTACTGCGTCATAAAGTGCCAATCTGAGTGGCAGGAAGGGAAAGAAGATGACAGCAACAGGTACTTACAGAAGGGAGGTGTTCCAAGGCAGAAGAAGGGAGCAGAACATCACAGCGAGTACCAGGTAGAGAGTAGAAGCTGGACCAGCATCAGAAGGTGACAGGTGACAGGAGAACTAGATGAAAGCATGGATCCTGTGACTTGTACTGTGGTACAGTGGCTGTTAGTTAGAGGAGATCTGAAGGGAAGGAAAGATAGTGGAGAATTGCTATCCATGAGGTTTAGCCCCAAACTGATAAAACTCATGCAGAATTTATGCTAAACTTTATCATTACCAACACACTTTATACACACAGAAATTTGCAATAATGGGGAGATGTGATCTTTTCTCAGACACAACACAGAACCCCCTATCTGATTCGAATTCTGATTTTATGTAGTTGTAGCTCTTAAGATGGGTAGACACGAGGTTGATTGGTAAGTGTATACACACTTACCAATCGTCTGTCCAATGTGCTGGGCTTGACAGCTCAACTTGGTGGTGTTTAAACTAGGGATGTGCAGGCTCGGATAGGTTCGAGTTTGCACGTTGAGTTCGGATTTTTCCCTCCAAAAAACGTAACTCAGAAAGAGGCTAAACGTCATCTTACATGGACGAACATCATCATTCCTGGACAATACTTTCTTTTCCTCTGTTTCCCAAGTCCACTGTTGGGTGTCATCCCAAATTCCTCCCCCTCATTCTCCCCACACGCTCTTGGCCTGATTCAGAGGTGGACGCAGTGTTAGTGTTTGCACAGTTGAGCGATTATTTTCTTTGTGCAAGTGCAAAAGTTTTGGATACCCCTAAGGCGCTTGAGTTACCCTGAGCGAACCCAGAGACAACTGTTATGTATGGATAAGCTCCTGGGCAGTGCCTGGAACGGAAGGTGGCCTGAAGTGAAAGCAAAATAAGCTTGTCTCGTGGGCGTGTTATGGGAGTGCCACGGGCGTGTCAGTTTATATGGCTGCATTCTCAAACGCAGATCCACAACCATAGAGGCCATGTTTAGAGAATTTTCAGAAAGAGACACTGTGCCAGCTATAAGGCACTGTCAGTATCGATGGTACAAGCAATGGTGTACCGATGGTGGAGTGCTTACAACCGCAGGGAAAGAGTTGCACTGTCCACGAGCATAGAAAGTGGGCGTCTTAGAGCTTATACAGTCCATCGTACGCTAGTACACAAGAGGACGGCTGACATTATAATTTGCATATTACCGCTGCTGCAACTCCGCAAACATTCGCAGCCACGTATGCATTAGCGCCCACCTCTGAATGAGGGCCACTGTCTTTCTTCCAATCCTGCCTTTTAAATCTCATAAATTCCAGGAAAAGATCTTTTCTCACCCTGGAAGCCACTTAAACTTTCATCCATGCCCTCATCATCTCTCACTCTAGACTACTGTAATCTACTACTCTCTGACCTCCTGTTCTCCTGCCGTGCCCTCCTTCAGTCTATCCTTAAAGACGCTGTCCACCTTATTTTCTTTTAATGTTGACAGTTGCTCCATTGGTTCCTTGTGTTCAAGCTCCCCACCCTTTAAACATGTGCAACAACCCTACAGAGTGGTGTATAAGGGCAATTAACAGGGTTCCCAGACCTTGTTAACTTAGAGAGAGGTAAGGGGTCAAGTGTAGTAATCTCCAATTTGTGCAGCTTTAAGTTTATTTAGACTTAAGAGAGTAGCAATCAGAAAATAAACATTACTATACTATAATAATAGATACAACTTTACAGCACAGTTGTAGATGAAATACACACTAGAAATAATCTGGTCACTTTTATTGTTCAGGAACTCCCCAACCAGTAGGAAAACTGTGTTTATCTGGAACCCTGTGCACTCTCAGAGGTTAGTACATTTCACAAATAGTACTGTAGCATTTTACAATTAATGAGTACTGAATACAAACATTAATCCACTTTATAACAGTAATGAAATGGTAGAACCATTTCCTATTACCTCTTTAAACTAGTACTACCTTGTACTAACACTAAAAATACTATTCAGTGGAAAGTCTTGTGCTTTTTTATTCGATGGTGCACAACTCGTTGCCCGGGTTAATTGAGCTTGTATAAGGTGATGTTCACACTGCCTTAAATTATCCTGTGCTGATGTACTAGGAATGATGTTACAGATAAAATCCCTCAATTCCAACTGCAATAGCTTTTCTGTGTAATCCTCCTGACTGTATCAAAGTAGTTACAATCCCTCTGGCTACAATGGTTGCAGTAGCTAGTTAAAGCACAGTAGTCTCTTGGAGTAATTTAATTTTTCCTTTGCCACTGGGCAACTGGCTGTCACACTGACATCTATCTGTTGACAGGGAGCCTGCTGAGGGAAACTCTTTAAGGGAATTTGCGTTGCCTCTTACCACTTGTCCCGGTGTTGGAGTGTCACTGCCACTCTACTATCTGGCCTAGGTACTGCCCCTGTTCAGAGACCTCTCGGATTATGAATAGCCTGGCTGTGTGCTAGCCGCGCCTCCTCAGCTGCACCTCAGCTACGCGGTCCGCTCTCTCTCTGGTCAGCTAATTCAGTCTCTGCTCTGCCTGTACCGCTACTGCTGCCGCCGGCCACCGCTCTGTGCTTGTCACCGTCTGAACACGCAGCAAAGCCGTCCACTCCTTCCAACGGCACCTCAGGACTTCCACTGCCAACTGCTGCTCCCTTCCAACTGCCACCTGCCTGACACTCTTCATGTGACCTGCTCCTGACCAGCTGTAGAGACTTATGGGAATTGTCTGCACAGTGTTAGGCATTATAACTTGCATAACAGGGTACTTTACATGCCCTTATAACTCATCTCTTTTGAGTAACCTACCATCTCTCCTCCTAAATTTCCAGCCTATGCAGTTAACTCTCCTCCCCTCGCCCTCTATGTGTCCATCCATAGTTCCTCTAGAATATAAAGTTTTTACAACAAGTACAGCCATGGCCAAAAGTTTTGAGAATGACAGAAGTATTGGTTTTCACAAAGTTTGCTGCTTCAGTGTTTTTAGAACTTTTTGTCAGATGTTACTATGGTATACTGAAGTAAAATTACAAGCATTTCATAAGTGTCAAAGGCTTTTATTGACAATTACATTAAGTTTATGCAAAGAGTCAATATTTGCAGTGTTGACCCTTCTTTTTCAAGACTTCTGCAATTCGCCCTGGCATGCTGTCCATCAACTTCTGGGCCACATAATGACTGATAGCCGCCCATTCTTGCCTAATCAATGCTTGGAGTTTGTCAGAATTTGTGGGTTTTTGTTTGTCCACCCACCTCTTGAGGATTGACCACAAGTTCTCAATGGAATTAAGGTCTGGGGAGTTTCCTGGCCATGGACTCAAAATTTCAATGTGTTGTTCCCCGAGCGACTTAGTTATCACTTTTGCCTTATGGCAAGGTGCTCCATCATGCTGGGAAAGGCATTGTTCATCACCAAACTGTTCTTGGATGGTTGGGAGAAGTTGCTCTTGGAGGATGTTTTGGTACCATTCTTTATTCATGGCTGTGTACTTAGGCAAAATTGTGAGTGAGCCCACTCCCTTGGCTGAGAAGCAACCCCACACATGATGGTCTCAGGGTGCTTTACTGTTGGCATGATACAGGACTGATGGTAGTGCTCACCTTTCCTTCTCTGGACAAGCGTTTTTCCAGATGCCCCAAAAAATCTGAAAGGGGATTCATTAGAGAAAATAACTTTACCCCAGTCCCCAGCAGTCCAATCCCTGTATCTTTTGCAGAATATCAGTCTGTCTCTGATGTTTTTCCAGGAGAGAAGTGGCTTCTTTGCTGCCCTTCTTGACACCAGCCCATCCTCCAAAGGTCTTCGTCTTGTGTAATTGTAGTTGTCAATAAAAGCCATGGGGCTCCATTTACTAAAGAAACATAACCCCTTTAGCGCTCGCTAAAGGAGTTATGCCACCTTTTTGCATTTAATAAACAGCGGTACCCATTGCCAGCAATGGAGACCCAGTGGTACCTTTCCGGCTACAGCAAAGCCTTCCAGGCATTGCCGGGTCCCCGTGTCATGCACATGCTGGCAGCATTAGGCTTCCAGCAGCCCAGCGGAGGACCTTGCTGAGGACGAGGACTTCACTTGACTTTGCAGGACCTCGCTGGAGGGGTAAGTATTAAAAAATACTAGTGGCATTTTCGTTTGTATCACAGTGATACTAAATGAAAATTGCTGCTGGTATTTTCGTGCGTTTATAAATGGGGCTCTTTGACACTTATGAAATGCTTGTAATGTTACTTCAGTATCCCATAGTAACATCTGACAAAAATGTCTAAAAACACTGAAGCAGCAAACTTTGTGAACACCAATACTTGTGTCATTCTCAAAACTTTTGGTTATGGCTGTAGAGCCCACTCCCCATTGTGGTCTCTACGTACTTATGTAATCTTTGCATTATAATTATGTAGATACAGTATGTAATGTTGTGAACATATTTATTTCTGTTCTGTTGGTTTACTCTTGAAATTTCTAATTTATTTGTAAGTTCTACCTGTATTTGGCATTGCAGAACCCTTGTGAACTCATATAATAAAAGATAGGGAGTGCTTACAAGACTTTACCATTCTGAAACAAAGATATTCATTATGGCTGGAGAAAGTGGTAATGGGCAAAGGCAGAGTCTCTTCTGTAACAGGACTGGAGGACATTAGAATATTTCTACAGGAATTGGCACTTTAATCAGTATTATTGGAACCCCACGTCTAGTGACATAGGGGCCTATTCATCATCGAAGGTCGTATGGCGCTTGTTCGAAGGAAGATGGCGCTTGTTCTCAGCAGCAAACTCCAAAAACTTTCAGGTTTTGGATTTTGCTGTTTTCGGAGTTTATCGGACCCTTGATATTTAATGGCCCCGGTAACGTAAATATGCATTTCCACATGGTTACCGAGCCATTTATCGTTTGATGAATAGGCCCCTTGGTCCTTGTTTATAATGTTCTCCATGGACCTGGAGTCTTTGTCATCCTGTGGCTTTTGCATTGTGCCCACCCATATGTAATGCCCTGGGACTTACAGACACCATATCCTGAACTGTGCCGGCACCTATGGGATGGTTGTAGCCTATGGCCCCTTTCTCTAATAATGTAGAATCAGTGAGAATTTCCACCTAGACTGATATCTGTTATAGGAGTCACTTCTTTACTACAGACCCCCTGGGCACTAGGACCTGGGGACTCCAGATGTGCAACTTCCAACATGCCTAATGCACTGGTGCACCTTGCGTGAGTTACAGCGCGTCTTTCTCCATAACGAACGTGCCCCTGGGTGACTCCTTATAATGGAGGCAATACACAGCAATATACAGACCCCAAAATAGACTGTGCCACCACCGTTGTGCATATTAACTATCCTACTGCCACCACTGCAGCAAATGAGTGAGTGTGTACTACCAGGCGCACCACAATGCCCAGCATATCCTTACATGCTCCAGGCTGCAGCTGGATATCTCTGCAACCTGTACCTGGTGCATATTATTGGTAACCCTGTGTTATCCTGCTATCTGCTTCTACTGATTAATAAGCCAAATCCCTGTTTAAATTTATCTGGCATTTGGACTGACCTCAAATTGCACACCGCCACCACCTACTACCACCGTAGGATCTGCCAATTTTATCTGTAAGATCAACTATGGATTTTATGTAACACTCCATTAAACAAGGCGTACAACCACTATCAATAACCATATAAGCAACTTTTTGGTATTCACTAACAAAGACATTGGGGTAAACATACAAAAGGGCACAAGAGACCTACTCTAGACCTAGGAGCTGATTTCATGGTTTTCCTACAGATATCTTAGTGATTGGTGCAGAGGTGAAAGTGTCAACCCATTTTCACCTCTGTAATCGCCCAGAGGTTTCCTGGATTCAGTGATGGCTGTGTAGTAGTGTCTTCTACCTTCTATCTATATCCAGGGGGGAAATCAATCCTCAGCCAGTACTGACCGAACTACCTCATTGTTTTCCAACCTCACTTCTTATAGTCTCCTTGTTTTCCATGCTTCTTGCCCGGGGCACCAGGGTGCGGTCTCATCCCATTGGTTCTTCTGTAAGGTGGTACTTAATATAACTCTTCTCTGGAATCCCATGCTGTGGTCAGTCCTACAGAGGCCTGAGATAAGTGTTGTAAAAAATGGGGCATATAGTAAGGAAACTGGTTAATAAAGGAATGTATTGCAGGTCAACACATTTAATTTCTACACATGGAACATCCAAGAATGCAATGATCTATATACAATTGTCATTGTTATTGAAAGGAAGCTACAGCTGAGCTTAACCTTTATTGAATGTGACTCTGTCACGGAACACCAGACATAGTGGAACGTTCGAACAGTCACAACGTTCTTTAGCAGGTAGAGGAGACTCCACCAAACCTGGACACATCTCCCCTATGATACTACTTTGGTTGGGGCATTTCCTGATTCCCGGCTCCCCATCCTACAGGCTGGACAATTATACATGCACAGAAGAAACTTAAATTACTTCTTGTCTGACGTTCCTTGTCAAAAAGTGGACCTTGAAGGCTATTAAGCTACAAGTTTATTTTTGAGTGTCTACTGGTTTTGTAACACTGAACTATTGGCTACTCCTAGCAAATGGCATTTTTGCTCGACACTATATCAGTTTTTATATATTTATAATTATATCTGTAGCCATTTATTTACGGGAAGCTTTCGGGAAGAGGGAAAAGAAAGAATCGTATAGATACTGTACATGTAGCGCAAGAGACAACTCAGTTTATAACATTCCCCTCCCCCAGGAATAACAAACTCTATCGCACAACATTTTGGGGTGCAAAACATCTGATGAATTGTTTTTATACCTCCCAGAATGTGTCTCAGTTTCTATATTCTGCAATAAAGGGACCACGGTCAGAAAATGCCCACCATCCCCTGCCCTGTAGAAGTTTTATTTTCCTGGAGAACGGTGCCCACCCAGCGCAGTGCAAGGGTATATCTAACTGGTATTACAGAGCTGTAAGTGGAACATGCAGTAGAATAATATGAAGAAGGACGGCAGAGACAGGGATGGAGTTACAGTGTTTTGCATCCTTGGTCAGGTTTGAGAATAGAAGCTGCAGTCGGTGATTTGTGGTCTTGCCCTCCCCACCTCTACTTCTCAGCTTGTATTCTCTCCTGCCAGCAGCAACATCTCCTCCCATCCAGTGCAGCTGGAATAGAGTTTAAATGACTCATGTCTCCAGCTCCCCCTTTCCTTCTTTACATTCCTTTAAATCTACAGCCAGGAGGGCAAAACCAGAGACATATTAACTGCATCCTATCTGAGCTACCCCTAGCAGGGAGACAGGGGTCTGAGGCCAGTTTCTGAGGAGGTGGGTTGTGCTGTGTGTTTTATGGCCCATTTACATGGTGATTGCAGGCAGTGCTGAGCAGATGTAAGTAAACTATTAGTGCTGGGTAATTAGCAGTGCAGGCAGCCACTAAAGCAAACTAGCTTTGACACCAATATAAGCAACACTTTACAAAACTGCATAATAAACGGCAAAATAAAATGGGATATGTGCTATATTATATTAATATTGGCAAACTCCTTTTTCCCGAAGAGCCTACTGTACAAATTTAGATGACTTTAGTTAGTCAGTTTGTACAAACTCACCAGCAGTTTTTACGGCAGATATTGCTATATATACCTCTCTGGCTTCCTTTTATGCTTTCCAGCCATGTACTGTATGTGAGTTTATTAGCATTGTTGAATTGCGATACAAAGTTTGCCAAGACAGATGTACTGTACCTTGATTAGCTATTTTCACGACACACCAGTGTTAAAGTATTGCAGTAAAATAAAACAACATTTTGCTTAATTATCAGCACTTTGAAAATGTAAATAACGGCCTGTTTATTTCATTTACAACAAAAATGCAGTTTGAAGATAATAATAATAATAATAATAATAATAATAATAATAATAATAATTTTATTTATATACCGCTTTTCTCCTAAAGGACTCAAAGTGCTTTACATAAGCTTAAACAAGGGACATTAGTGAAATGCTTGGGTGAATAGGTGAGTCTTGAGTCTATTTTTGAAGGATTCTAGAGTGGGGGCCTCTCGAACTGTGCGGGGAAGTGAGTTCCATAAGGCTGGAGCCCCAAAACTGAAAGCTCGACCCCCTGACGAATTCCGGGAGATTCTAGGTACTGTTAATAGTCCTTTGTCAATGGATCACAGTAATCGAATGGAACAGTAAGGAATCAGAAGCTGCTTCAGGTAGCTTGGGCCATAGTCATGTAGGGCTTTGTAAGTTAGTAAACCAATCTTGAAAACAATTCGCCATCTGACAGGCAGCCAGTGAAGGAAGTAGAGAATCGGTGTTATGTGACTGGAACGGGGCTGGTTGGTATAGGAGAGGTGTTAGATACACTCTATTAAAGAATGTATCTTGCAAACAATTATACCATACTTGTCAACTTTTTGGACTTTGTCAACTTTTTGGACTTTGTCAACTTTTTGGACCTCCTCTCTGGGCGCGAATCCTCAAGCAGTGCAGACGAAGGCCTTGTAATGCAAACAATGTATAGCATTGCGACCCGCAACTCACCAACTCCGCGCCTTGTGCAAGCGACCAACTGATAATGATGAGGACAGGCATCTGCTTCTGACTGGCTGAATCCATCTAAGTCCCACCTATTTATGCTAATATTGACGTAATATTCCCAAGATTACAGTAAAATGAGCAACTGGTCCTTAGTGATAAAATACTTTCAAATTAGCTCATAAAGAGGAAGGTGACTAATATGTTTATTATGTTTATTAATGTCTACTTAAAAAAAACCCTTACATTCAAGCAGTGGCTGGCTGCATTTCATCATTTCATTTAGGCTACTACCAGGCCAGCTCAGCAGGTCTAGCAAATTGGCTTTTTTTTTTCCAGAACTCATGTTGGGGGATTTGTATCAAACCTTGGAGAGCGATAAAGTGGAGAGAGATTAGCTAATAACTGTCAATTTTCAAACACATCCTGTAAAGTGACAGAAGCTGATTGGTTGGTATTTTATCTCTCTCTATTTGACCTCTCTACAAAGTTTGTTATATCTCCTGAATATCATGTTTTTCCCATTGAAATATTTCCCATTCAATATATATATTTCCTTTATAAAGTCTCCCTGCAAACTCCGGTACTGGATCTTAACTTTCATTAACAGTAAACATTCCCTAATATCTTAATTTAAAGTTAATAATAATATGCTACATTCTTCAAAAAGATTTTTCCTAAGTGTAACAGGCAGATGTACACCAAAAGGCTCCAAATACACCTCATCTGTAATACTGAGTGTACTGAAAAAATAACAACTTCAATATTCAAAATCTCCAGTTTTCAGCCGTCGGGTGGTGTTATTATTACATTGTTTTGTTATTTATTTATTTTTTTATAGTTTTTTTTATTCATTTATGTTCAATTCACTGCAAAATGCTTTGCTTTAAGCTCTAGATACAAACTGATGCAGAGAACAACATTTTGCTGAATAAACAACAATAAATATCTGTCCGATTATATAATTAAACAGCTGAAAAGCACAGAAAGAAGCTAAAATAGAGGCAATTATAACAACATTTGCACCAAAAACCTGTGGAAGGGATAAGCTGCTGAAATGAATGAACATAAGTGGACTACATTTATAAGAACTAAACTAAAAGTTATTAATATAAATATCTCATCGATAGCACTTTGTGCTTGTTCTGCGTTGGGTCGGACTTGGCGTGGAACTAGAACTAGGGCGTTTATGTACTAAGCCTTGGAGAGAGATAAAGTACCAAGCAATCAGCTCCTAACTGTATTTTTTCAAACACAGCCAGTAATATGACAGTCAGGATCTGATTCCTTGTTAACATGAGCATAACTACCATAGGTGCATGCATTAAGTTACTCATCCAAGGGGTATACTATACACTAAGACACCCATCCAAGGGGTATACTATAGTACTATACACTAAGACACCCATCCAAGGGGTATACTATACACTAAGACACCCATCCAAGGGGTATACCATACACTAAGACACCCATCCAAGGGGTATGCCATACACTAAGATACCCATCCAGGGGGTATGCCATACACTAAGACACCCATCCAGGGGGTATGCCATACACTAAGACAGTCATCCAAGGGGTATACTATACACTAAGACACCCATCCAGGGGGTATGCCATACACTAAGACACCCATCCAGGGGGTATACTATACACTAAGACACCCATCCAGAGGGTATACTATACACTAAGACACCCGTCCAGGGGGTATGCCATACACTAAGACACCCATCCAGAGGGTATGCCATACACTATAACACCCATTCATTATATCATTATTGCTATCACATCCTATTGTCAGACTATTTTAATTCATTGTTTTATATGAGATGCAAAATCTCAAAATTCAAAATGGAATTATTTGCCCCATATTGTATCTGAGTGTAAAATTAGCATTTTACCACAATAACCAATCAGCTAGCAAGTTAGCAAGGTCCTCATTGGTCGCTATTGTTTAGTGCACATTTTGCCTCATTATTTGGAAATGTGCCCTAAACAGTTCCCATTGCATATATAGTATAGAAGGGAACAGTCAAAAGAAAGTAAGTAAATAACAGTATCTTGGAGTTTGTTCCCTTGAAAATGAGTCTTCATTAAAATTGAATTATCTGCCTTTTCATAAATGTAAAATATTACAAAGACCTTTAACTGCAATGGTGGAATAGTAGCCACGTCCTATGTACATGGGTGATGTGTGGTGTAGGGGACGTGTTCCTGCAGGTCTGGCTGTCTGGACAGGAATGTGTGTGACAGAAGAAAAAATAGTTATAGCTAGAGGGAAAGTCTTGATCCCCCATCTTCATCCCCCCCTTCTCCCTGTCATATAAAAGAATGATGATTAGTATGAAAGACGGTTCTGTTAAAGACAATCTTGAGAAACAGCAAGTTCATAGTGTGACTTTAACGTTTATACACTAGAGCTTGTGGTTCTCCAGGGACTGGCAAGGCATGCAGGGACTTGTAGTTCCATAGCTGCTGGAGAGTCACTTGTTGCCTTCAAGACTAGACTTTGAACTTGGCTCGCCGGTCACACTGGAGCTGTCTTTGCACTTCAGTGAAAAGTTATACATTAAACTAGGTTAACAGCGCTCTGTCTGCTTTTGGTTAAGTAGGGCATGCTGTTACTTGTAGTTCCACAATGGCTGGTATACCGCATGTTGATACTTAGCTACTTGCACCTCTTAGTTAGGTGGTGTCGCCTCTAAGGAACACTCATCGCTATAAAATGTAAAAACCATTTACTTTGAAAACAATTCTGTGAAATGAGCACTGACTCTTTATATACAGTATTGTTTAGTGTGTGATGTAGTCCTATAACAGACTGGTTTACTCTCCTGGAAAATGTGATACAGCTGCCTAAACCGAGCTGGGGGCTGGGGCTCTGGGACTGCAACCTGTATCTGTAAGATGCACTCAAGACACACATGTTTCCCATCAGTTGTGAAGGGGAGGCGGAGGCGGTGGTTTGTGAAGCTGCAAGACATAAAAAAAGAATGAAAACTTAAAATGGAAAACATATTAACTACCTCCTGTCTGTCCCCACCCAACGTAACTCTCTCTTTGGGACAAAAAGGGTTAAACAATCTAACACATCATCAAACTGGAAAACTTCACCCCAGCTGCCAAACTCAAGCTCACTCTCTCCCACCCCCATTATTGTGGTTGGAACAGCAAAGTCTTCAATATAGCAAAAGAAAACTGAGTAATAAGAGGGAAGAAAGCAGAAACGTTTCCATTTTTATTAAGTATTAAATCTATATGTGGCTGCACTCATTGTATCTTCCACAATAAACCTAAATTACTGACATGTATCTGTTCCTTGTCACTAGATTGTATGGACAATTGCTGACTATAAAATAGACATTGCTACGTATTTATCTATCAAACTTTCTGCTGAGTGCGTGGCGCAAATTGGGGGTCCTTCAGCTGCTGTGGGACTACAAAACCCAGCGTGACCAGCCAGAACAAATGCATAGCCAAAATCTAAAAGATGGGGTGCAACATACAATGGTCACTGGGCATGCAGGTAAAGGCTAGATGGGCACCTGCCATGATCATGATGCAGTCGGTGTTGATCAGTTCCATCTCCACCAGGACCTTTCACCTGGATGCCACCAAAAGACACATCAGCATCTCCTCATTGGTGGTGGAGACCCAGCCTGCAATTCTAGAGAGAGGGGGATAAAAAAAAACACAACTGTCCACGTCTTCAAGAATGGAAGTAATTTAACAACAGTGCACCACCTCTCCTTTGTTGCCAAAAAGTTTTGGGGAAGGCTGGAGAGGAAGGAGCACATGAGACTGGGCAGGCCTCCTATTGGTGTGGTGGGGCTTGATGACACTCTGCAGAGGGAACCTCCTGCAGTATAAATGGGGAGGACCAGGCTTTATCACCTTAGCAAGGCGGCAGGTTTCTGCTAAGTTTGGAGTCACTCAATCACAAACTGCATGTCAGCAGCCCATAGGAACTAACCAGCATCACCGGCTCTTCTCACAAGGAGTCTGCATGTCTAGACAATAGCCATGCTCAGCTTTGTGGATATACGGATACTGTTGCTGCTTGCAGTAACTTCATACCTAGTAACATGTCAAAGTAAGTGCCTTCAGCTATTACTATTCTTCTGGGACTTGTGAGTGGCTTTGGGTTGGACATTAGCAAGCTGGGTGCTTTCTGCAGACTCTCTCATCAGCCCTGTTAGTACTATAATAGTTGCTGAATGAGAAACAGTGAGCAGATGTTTTCTGTATCCAGATAACATGGCAATGAGCCAAAAGTTTATTTTTCTTTTAAAAGTAACTCTTTGTTATGCCCTGTACCATAGCTGTGCATTTAGAGCAGCAATAAGAGTACATATTGTCTGCATGGCATTATTTTATTCTTGCAAAGCGTAGTGATGTAGAAAACAAAAGTTGTTTTTTTTTTTTGGTACTTGTCACATCTGGAAGTGAAGGGCGTTGTACTGTATTGTCTGCCACAAAGGCTGCACAACGAGCGCCATCTTGTGGCCACAGCCAGGTATCGCAGAGGACCTCATCACAATGGATTTTGAACTGCTAGTTTAGGAGCTTTTAGCATGCCAAAGGCATTTGTAATTTAAGGGATTATTACAAATTATATCTGAAAATAATATTAGCATTATTACTGAACTCATGCGTGCTTTATCAGCTAGTTAGAGGCACAAAACATTAATGTCATGTTGCATTCACAGACACTAGATGTTACTCACGTAGGAACCTATTCTGATCAATTCCTTCAGTGGGGTGACTAAGAAAAAACAGAATATCTGAGATTTATATATATTTAAAATTAACTGGATACCGATATACATATATAGTTTCTGTGCTTTACAATTGGGGACATGCAATGAAACAATACTGGGTCTATCTATCTATCTATCTATCTATCTATCTATCTATCTATCTATCCATTATTATTATTATTACATTTTATTTATAGGGTGCCACAAGTGGTCCGCAGTGCCGAACATACAGTAAAGGGTACACAGAACATTACATTACAATACAGTAACCAAATTATAAACGGAGCACAAGTAACAATTAGCACACAATTCTCCATACACAATACAGCTGGGAAGGTGAAGGCTGTCCTAGAAGTGTTAGAGTAGAGGGCTGTGAGACAGTGAGGAGGAGAATCCTGCTCCTAGGAGCTTACAATCTATCTATCTATCTATCTATCTATCTATCTATCTATCTATCTATCTATCTATCTATCTATTTAAATTCCTGCCCTAATGTGTTCACCAAGTAGCATGTTGTAGACTGCTAGTTCACAAGAGCTGTCCAGCTCTTGGGGTTCTACAAGCTCAATGTCAGTCGCCTAAATAGTTGGGTAACCACACATGGCCAATCCTGCACTAGGTAGTGTATGGGTTAATGAATGTTGTGCCCTGACAGTTTTCCCACAGCTGCCTCTAGGCATCTCCAAGCACAGACTAGTTCCCTAAGGAATGTAGCTTAGGTCTGGGTCTGGAAAATGCATTCCTGCTCCCCCTGGTGCCCATTTACAACATCACAAACACATGCACACTGTCAGACTATGGGACGATTTTCACAATATTAAGCAGACAATTCTTTGAACTCTGTGTTACTTTAAAGTTACAAGTTTACATGTGAGAAAAACTTTAATTTCCTTCTCATCGCCTCATCGCAGAAAAGTACTCTCACTACTACAATAAGACAACCAAAACCATTGGAGGTCACTGCACGGCTGCCACTGCTGCAGTCACCTGAATGTAAAGCACTCAATTAAGCTAATTTTTCCTTACAGCATAATTTACAATATTATTGCTAATTGGTAATTATTTTAGGATAATTTCATTACTAATGTATTCATAATTATCATTATCTATATCTTATTATTATTACCTGACCTAATTTTAAATTTGGCATTCTATTAACAATTTTAATTATTGCTATTACTAGCTATGCTAATGTATTTGTTATAGCTATTAGGTGTCTGCTATTTGCTGTTTGTTTTATATGCAGCTAAATACGTTTTTCAACAGCAATGACTAAATAGCAGTGGGCCACAATTTGGATTAAAGACGAGAGCGTAGATTAATTATCCTTTAGTACATGCATTATCATTTCAAAGCATCATTTATTTTATTTTAATTGATTTCTTTTTTATGTTTATTTTCTCCTAATCTCCATCGCTGCATTTCTGCCCTAAAGATGAGGTCAGTATCTTAAACCTTTTCTCCAATCCCATTTGCTACACTTGTATGTTTGTTTAGGCTAAACCAATGGGGAGGCTATTTTAAGCTTGAATAGAGGGTAGACTATGGATGAACTACATATTGGTTTGCAGGAGGCATGAGCACACCCTGACTTCCTGTGGGGGCTGGCTTACCGGTGGGCTTCATTCATATAGGGGCAACTTGGCCCAGTTCTATAAATCTGATGGAGGGTCTGGAACTGGGTAAAGTCAGATCTCACGTGGATCTATCCCCCTGGACTGTGCGCAGTTTCCGTCAGGCAGACTCAGGTGTGGATACAAACTGACAACTGGATGGAAATAATTTACCCCTGAAGCTTCGTTCAAATTTCTTTTCTATCTTTTTGATTGGCTCCAGAGTCTTCATTTTGGATATATTGAAACAATATGTTGGATATACGATGTACGCTTCCTGTTCTTAGTTGCTATGGGGATTAGTCATATGGAATAGTCATTAAGTGTAATAGAGAGCAGCTGTTGGCACAGCTACACTATTACGCTTATGTGTTACTGGAGTTTATTGAAGTTTATCTTTTAGTTTATGCTTTCTAGGCTGCAAGGGAAAGCATCTTGTATTTCTATTTATCATTGTGCTATTAAGACTAATAGTAGCAGCAATATACTGAGTGCTAGTTATTGGTATTTGAGAACACGCTGGGTGTTGCAATGTCTTTGCAAGGATGTATAGCTCCAAGTGTATGTTCTGATGCTGGAGGAATGTTAGTACCTAGTACCTTGGGCGACAGGTGTGTGTGTGCCAAGGCAGCATCTGGCTGTGTTATGGGGCCTCAGGCCTCATCAGCACTGGGAGAAGTCCTGAGTGCTTAGACTACTATTAATAATATCATAGGGATGACATTGAATTCTATATTATACTGTCAGCTGATTTTGAATAGACAGTAGATGTGTTATTCCAGCATATATATATACATAGTACCTTTACTAGTGATCTAGACTGCTCATAGACTTGTCATCTCACCAGCCCTTTAAATTATGAATACATACCACATAACTCATTGAACGACCTGTGAGTTTTTCCAGGCTGCCGTCTTTCCAGTGGCGGTTACAGTAAAGTGTGTCTAGGAAGGTTATATCATGATTGTTTATTTGACATTGATTTTGTAGTGAATCAGTCATATTCTAATCTTATAATAATGTCTGTGAATTGACGACGTGCTCCATGCACAGGATTGTTGTCATCGTTGAGGTTGTGCATATTAATCTGCTAATTCAGCATTGTGTGATTTGGGTGGGAGTATTGCTGGTATATATGATTCTGCTGCCTGGTGTGTGTACGCCTACTAAGCATTTCCTCATTAACAGGGCCCCAGAGGACACAAAGGCCCACGGGGAGATCAGGTAAGGAGTCCTACTGCTCTCATGTTACATTAGCAATCACAACTCTCAGCCAGCGGAAGTCATTGGCCCATTATAAGTACAGGATTTAGTGTCAAATATCAGATATTTAGTATTTTTCTTCTGAAATAAATAAAAAAATAATAATAATAAACTATTGTTATTATTGACATAAAATAGTCCAACCTTTTTTTTAGAATGTAATTTTGTATCCAAAAAGATCTTTTCTGTCATCTTAAGGATTGTGAGATCAAATAGGCACATTCTCCAAGTATTATGCTCATGGCAGAGGATTGTCTTACATCTGTATACATTCCTGTTTTTCCATTGTTGAAAAATACAGTTTCACTGTATGTGTAACATTCTGCCCAATGATTATACCTGATACAGAAATACAGCCATTCCATTATTGCAACTCCGTGTTTACACTATGGGGGAGATTTACCAAATCTTGGAAAGAGATAAAGGGGAGAAAGCTAAGCAACCAACCAATCAGCTTCTGTCATGTAAAATGACAGTTAGAAGATGATTGGTTGGTACTTTAGCTCTCTCCACTGTATCTCTCTCCAAGATTTGATACATTTCCCCCTAAATGAGAGATCTGAAAACGAAGGAGTGAAAATATAAATGTGTTTGAAAAGAAAATGTATTGTGCAGGGTTACAATGAACAGCAGATTCTCAGTGTGGCCTGGAATGGTGTTTCTCTTATCAGATATTTAATCTCCAGATAATTGTGCTTAAAGGGAGACTAGCTCAGTATATTTAATGATTTACTGTATGGTGTATAATATGTGAGCGAGATTGCCAACAATTGAACATACAGTATTTACCACATTACATAGAGCAGTGATTCCCAACCACGGTCCTCAAGGCACACTAACAGTCCTGGTTTTAGTAATATCCATGCTAAAGCACAGATAGTTACATCAAAATAACTGAGGTAATAATTAAGTCACCTGTGCCCAAGTAAGGTAATAATTAAGTCAGTTGTGCCCAAGTATGGCTATCCTTAAAACCTGGATTGTTAGTGTGCCTTGAGGACTGTGGTTGGGAACCCCTGACATAGAGCAAACACACAGTATGCCCAGAAGACTGTAGATTATGATCTATCATTTAGAGTGTGATTAGTATTATCTGGCTATATTTATGACCGACGTTACTGAATTACTGATTTGGTTGTACATGGCTGTGTCATTTAGGGACCTCCTGGCAGAGACGGCGAAGATGGACTCCCCGGCTTACCCGGACCTCCTGGACCCCCTGGACTTGGCGGAGTAAGACATATATTAATTTTTACAAGTAAATGTAATTGTGCATTAATGTATTACTTGGCATAGTCTAACTTTCTATTTATTTTACCTAATTATGATGACTTATATCCCCATGTATGTTATATTTGATTTTAGTAAACCTGGAACTTCGACTAATCATCATTGGAATTAGTTAGCTAGCTAGTTAGTCAGGTTTCTTGCCGGTTAGTTTGTTATCCATGTTTCTTTACATGTAGTTATCGAGGTTTCTTGACTGTTAGTTAGTTGTCAAGTTACCCATGTTCCTTGCCAAGTAATTAGTTAGCTAGTTAGCAAAGTTTATTTCTAGTTGTCAGTTAGTTAGATATCTAGTTACCCAGGTTTATTGCCAGTTAGTTAGTTATGTAGTTACCCAGGTGTCATGCCAGTTAGTTAGTTGTCTAGTTAACCAGATTTATTGGCAGTTAGCTAGTAAGTTATCTAGTTACCCAGGTTCCTTGACAGTTAGTTGGCAGTTAATTAATTAGTTAGTTAGTTAGTTAGTTAGTTAGCTAACTAACTAGCAGCCTGTTATGAAATAAAAGTTAACTGAAGTCTGAGGTATTCCCATAAGAGAGTAACTTGAAGCAACAAATGAAAATGTATTTTTTCTAGATTGAATACTCTAATGTGGTTCGTACATCTAGCCTCTATTGGGGCAATTCTCTGTTCTACCGATGACTGGGTGGGGGGATTGTGAAATCCAAGATGTTAGACAATCTTGATTCCCCGATTCCGACCCAAAAATGGTCGAAATCAATGAGTCGTTGTTAACGTTAATTTGCCAATCCCCCGACAAATCCACGATGATCGGAGTCCGCTGATCGGCAGATAGGATCGGCATTGGCAGAACGGGGAATCGGCATTTAGATGTATAAGTTTACTTTGTTGATATATTGAATAATGCCTGGAAATAACAGCATTTCTCCTCCATTCACATACTGTATTAGTGTTGGTGGTATTTGTATTACGGGTGACAAAGCTGCTATTTTACTTGCTTTCAAATCCTACCTTTACTCCATGGTGCTATAAAATAAGAGTAATTAATATGAATGAAAAAAATGGACTTTAAACAGATATTTGACAATTGACCCCGACAAATATATATCTTTTCAGAATTTTGCTGCTCAGTACGATCCATCCAAAGCAGGTGGTGAAATGGGAGCACCGGTGAGTATATCTCTGGACGGTAAAATTAAGGTCTAAGAAAGGGATGAGCCCTTATCATCACAATATTAGTTTTAACATTTCATTTAAAGTGCAAATGTCACCTATTACATGGAAGAGAGAGACGTGCAAGCTTATCCCATAATCAGAAGAAAGTAGCCTATGTGCCAGAAGCTAGTGACTTTCTGTGGCATGAGGCATTGATGTCTCCATGATATGAGTACATTCTAGTGAATTGATAGTTTGCGGTCTCCTTGGTTCTGCCGGTAAAATTGCCTCTTCCACTGTATAAAGGTGATGGGAGCACTTACACCTCAGACATTCAATACAATCTGATAACAGTATAATTGGGAAGACTTGCAAACGGGATAATCGTTCAGATGCATAAGGTATGGCCACCTATGGAAAGAAGGCTCAAGCACTCCACTAACAGAGCTAACAGGACCCAGCTGACCCTGACACTATCAGGAAAGAAGGGCTATGGGTTACTCACGCATTAAGTTCACTCAATAGTTTCAGTAATAATAATAATAATAATAAATATAATAACAATAATTTGTTTTAGGGTATAATGGGACCAAGAGGCCCTGGAGGACCAAACGGACCCCCTGTAAGTATATTATTCTGGATCAGACTCACTAAAATTTCCAAAGCTTCATTTTTATATCAGATTGTGTAATTCCTTTTTCAGAACCTGGCTGAGATGAGAGTTGATGTAGCCGGTGTATGGGGAGATGTAACTGTGTAATAAAGGGCAATGTAGCTGGTGTATGGGGTGATGTAGCTATGTGATAAAGGGCAATGTAGCTGGGGACCTGGGGTATGGGGTGATGTAGCTATGTGATAAAGGGCAATGTAGCTCTGGGATAGTGGTGATATAGCTCTGGGATTTGGGGTAATGTATCACTTAGATAAGAGGTGATGTAGCTCTTGGATAAGAGTTGATGTAGTTTTAAGTTAAAGGGTGATGTAGCTCTGGGATATGGGGTGATGTAGCGCTGGGATATGGGGTGATGTAGCTCTGGGATATGGGGTGATGTAGCTCTGGGATATGGGGTGATGGAACTCTGGGATATGGGGTGATGTAACTCTGGGATATGGGGTGATGTAGCTCTGGGATATGGGGTGATGTAGCTCTGCGATATGGGGTGATGTAGCTCTGGGATATAAGGTGATGTAGCTCTGGCATATGGGGTGATGTAACTCTGGGATATGGGGTGATGTAACTCTAGGATATGGGGTGATGTAACTCTGGGATATGGGGTGATGTAGCTCTGGGATATGGGGTGATATAGCTCTGAGATATAAGGTGATGTAGCTCTGGGATATGCGGTGATGTAGCTCTGGGATATGGGGTGATGTAACTCTGGGATATGGGGTGATGTAGCTCTGGGATATGGGGTGATGTAACTCTGGGATATGGGGTGATGTAACTCTGGGATATGGGGTGATGTAGCTCTGGGATATGGGGTGATGTAGCTCTGGGATATGGGGTGATGTAGCTCTGGGATATAAGGTGATGTAGCTCTGGGATATGGGGTGATATAGCTCTGGGATATGGGGTGATGTAGCTCTGGGATATGGGGTGATGTAGCTCTGGGATATAAGGTGATGTAGCTCTGGCATATGGGGTGATGTAACTCTGGGATATGGGGTGATGTAACTCTGGGATATGGGGTGATGTAACTCTGGGATATGGGGTGATGTAGCTCTGGGATATGGGGTGATGTAGCTCTGAGATATAAGGTGATGTAGATCTGGGATATGGGGTGATGGAGCTGTGGGATATGGGGTGATGTAGCTCTGGGATATGGAGTGATGTAGCTCTGGGATATGGGGTGATGTAACTCTGGGATATGGGGTGATGTAACTCTGGGATATGGGGTGACGTAGCTCTGGGATATGGGGTGACGTAGCTCTGGGATATGGGGTGACGTAGCTCTGGGATATGGGGTGACGTAGCTCTGGGATATAAGGTGATGTAGCTCTGGGATATGGGGTGATGTAGCTCTGGGATATGGGGTGATGTAGCTCTGGGATATGGGGTGATGTAGCTCTGGGATATGGGGTGATGTAGCTCTGGGATATAAGGTGATGTAGCTCTGGCATATGGGGTGATGTAACTCTGGGATATGGGGTGATGTAACTCTGGGATATGGGGTGATGTAACTCTGGGATATGGGGTGATGTAGCTCTGGGATATGGGGTGATATAGCTCTGAGATATAAGGTGATGTAGCTCTGGGATATGGGGTGATGTAGCTTTGGGATATGGGGTGATGTAGCTCTGGGATATGGGGTGATGTAGCTCTGGGATATGGGGTGATATAGCTCTGAGATATAAGGTGATGTAGCTCTGGGATATGGGGTGATGTAGCTCTGGGATATGGGGTGATGTAGCTCTGGGATATGGGGTGATGTAGCTCTGGGATATAAGGTGATGTAGCTCTGGGATATGGGGTGATGTAGCTCTGGGATATGGGGTGATGTAGCTCTGGGATATAAGGTGATGTAGCTCTGGCATATGGGGTGATGTAACTCTGGGATATGGGGTGATGTAACTCTGGGATATGGGGTGATGTAGCTCTGGGATATGGGGTGATATAGCTCTGAGATATAAGGTGATGTAGCTCTGGGATATGGGGTGATGTAGCTCTGGGATATGGGGTGATGTAGCACTGGGATATGGGGTGATGTAGCTCTGGGATATAAGGTGATGTAGCTCTGGGATATGGGGTGATGCAGCTCTTGGATATGGGGTGATGTAGCTCTGGGATATGGGGTGATGCAGCTCTGGGATATGGGGTGATGTAGCTCTGGGATATGGGGTGATGTAGCTCTGGGAAATAAGGTGATGTAGCTCTGGGATATGGGGTGATATAGCTCTGGGATATAAGGTGATGTAGCTCTGGGATATGGGGTGATGCAGCTCTGGGATATGGGGTGATGTAGCTCTGGGATATAAGGTGATGTAGCTCTGGGATATGGGGTGATGTTGCTCTGGGATATGGGGTGATGTAGCTCTGCGATATAAGGTGATGTAGTTCTGGGATATGGGGTGATCGTGATGTAGCTCTGGGATAAGAGATGATGTAGTTTTAAGTTAAAGGTTGATGTAACTCTGGGATATGGGGTGATGTAGCTCTGGGATTTAAGGTGATGTAACTCTGGGATATGGGGTGATGTAGCTCTGGGATATGGGGTGATGTAGTTCTTGGATATAAGGTGATGTAGCTCTGGGATATGGGGTGATGTAGTTCTGGGCAGAGCCGTAACTAGACTTTTTGGTGCCCTGTGCCAGAAAGAGCATTGGTGCCCCCCTCATTTTTCAAAGGGGCCAGGAGATGCTTGGGATGAAATAAGAGGAAGCTACAAGCAAGAATGATAATAAATAGACATTTGACAGGCCCAAACAGCGCCCCCTGACCTGTGGTGCCCTGTGCGATGGCACCGGCCGCACTACCCTAGCTACGGCCCTGGCTCTGGGATATGGAGTGATGTAGCTCTGGGATATGGGGTGATGTAGCTCTGGGATATGGGGTAATGTAGCTCTGGGATATAAGGTGATGTAGCTCTGGGATAAAAGGTTATATAGCCCTGGAATATGGGGTAATGTAGCTCTGGGATAAAAGGTGATTTAGCTCTGGCGTATGGGGTGATGTAGCTCAGGGATGTGGGGTGATGTATCTCTGGGATAAAGTGTGATAAAGCTCTGGGATATGTGGTGATATACTGTAGGTGTGGAATAATGTACTGTAGCTCTTGGAAAAAGGTGATGTAGCTCTTGAATTTGGAGTGGTGTAGCTCTGGGGTTTGGGGTAATGTAGCTCTTGGATAAGAGGTGATATAGCTGTGAGATAAAGTGTAATGTAGCTCTGCGTTATGTTGCGATGTGGATCTGGGATATCAGGTAAGGTAGCTCTGGGGTTTGGAGCAATGTATATCCTGGATATCAGATGATGTAGCTCTGGGTTAAAAGGTGATCTAATTATGACATACAGGGTGATGTAGCTCTGGCAAATGTGGTGATGTAGCTCTGGGGTTTGGGGTAATGTAGTTCTTGTATGATAGGTAATGTAGTTCCTGGATAAAAGGTGATGTCATTCTGGGATATGTGTTGTTGTAGCTAGGGGATAACAGGTTCTGTAGTTTTAAAATAAAGTGTGATGTAGCTGGGGTATGGGGTGACACAGTCGTGGGATATGTGGTGATGTAGCTATGGAATAAAGTGTGATGGAGCACTGAAATAAGGGGTCGGGTTGCTGTAGGATAAAGGGTACTGTAGCACTGGAATAAGGGGTGATGGATCACTGGGATAATAAACGATGTATGATGTAGCTCTGGAATAAGTGTGATGGAGCACTGCAGTACGGGATGAAGTAGCTGTGGTGATAAATGGTACTGTAGCATTGAAATATGGAGTAGTATTATCTAAAAAATGGGGGTAAAGTAGAGGTGTTTTGATATTTTTAATATATGTGCTTGACATTGTAATCTTTTCACTTCCCCTGTAGGGTTCTCAAGGTTTTCAAGGACTTCCCGGAGAGCCTGGTGAACCTGGTCAGACTGTAAGAGTCCATTAATAATGCAATAATATCACCAACACCAAGCTAATGAAGAACATTGTCATGACATGTCACTTTATATCATTTTAGGGACCATTAGGCTCCAGAGGCCCCGTTGGACCCTCAGGAAAACAAGGTGAAGATGTAAGTATCATGGACATTAACATGTCAAAGCAAATTTACCGGGAGGGTGGGGGGGTTCGATTCACATGAGTTACATTTTAATAACTTAAATAATGTGCGAGTGCAATATCTTTAGTAATGTAAGCATTTAAACCATTTGTTAATGATTTATAACACAAGAAGTTACCACTTTACAGTACAATAACAGAGACCATTCAAGCGCAAATCGCCATCAAAACACTTTATGGATGGTCGGAATGCCGACACCTCTAAGACACCAACAATGCCGACTTACTCCACAGAGGTGTGCAGGAAAACGAGCAATGTCGGGCTACTACAATTCTAGGGGATATGTGCAGTTAAAAATCTCAACCGCACATCGCCGAGAATTGATTCACCCCCTAAGTATATAGGATAACTGTTTCTCACTACCATCCTATATGCAACTACGAATGGATTCCAGTTTCTTGCATCATTATCCTTCACTTCCTATGACGATAATAACATTGCATATTACTATATATCATTATGTAACCCAAAAAGACCACTAAATTGAAACACATATGTACAGGTGCGCCCAGTGACATAGTGGCTGATCATGCCACAGACGTGCGCACGCTTCACGCCATGCGATTCCCCATGCCTGCATACGCTACGGCAGGCACTGCGATCGCACCATGCATTCCTATGGAGGCGCGGTAGCGGTGGGCATATATGTATATATGATAAGCTGCTAAGGAATTTCATTTATATCTTACGTCAAATTCAATATCTTATCTGCACTATTTTAATAGAAATAGCATAGAGCTATTTGGAGACCATTACGGAGGATAAGCAATCAATAGATTGTACGTATTTAACTAATAAGAGTATTTAAATATATATTTCATTTGGCTGAGACAGGATGAATCACCCTACAAAATGTCAAAAAAATCTTATAAATAGTGAGAGTGATGTTTATGTGATTGACACCAAGTTCTTGTCTTTTTTGCTGTTTAGGGTCATCCTGGCAAGCCCGGAAGACCTGGTGAGAGAGGCATAGTTGGCGTTCAGGTATGATGGCATGTGTGTTTGTGATTTATAAGACGTGTATTCAAACATTTTACTCACTCCATTCCACCTACTTTAAGGTAGTATGATATGGCAAGGAGCGGAAATAGGAACTGACAGTAATTTCTAAATACTTTGATCCCCCTTAAAATTACATATTTTGCATACACTGATTGATATGGGTCAACTTTCATATGTGCAACATATTGTAATCCTAGGGAACTTTACACTAATAGACGACCTAAATGCTGATTGTCACTTTACCCATTCAGCATTGTGCAATACCATATAAACTTTATATTACATATGCAATATAATATGTTTAGTGGAAACTCTCGTGCATAGTTCTGTAACTGTAGTAGATAACTAATATATAGGGCATGGAAATAGGAAGAAATTATTTGTGTTGTTCAAGACTCAGGGAAGACTATTATGGAAGCCTTAAAGCCGTTTCCAAAATGTTGGTAGTGGGGTAAATGGGTACAGTGTATAAATCACAAAATGCATGTAATAAAAACAAGTAGTTCTAAAGATAAAGTAATTTTACAGAGACTGGGGCAAAGACGGACCAATAATCCTAGGTATATGTAATTAGGGGTAGGCAACACATCACCTGTACTGCGAGTGGTGCCTGATCATATGGCTGACTGCAGGTTCTGTTGCTAATAATTTACCCTCTCATCTTTTTTGCAGGGTGCTCGCGGTTTCCCCGGAACTCCTGGTCTCCCCGGATTCAAAGGCATTAGAGTGAGTGCCAATCTACATATTTGTACAGTCCGTGCTTGCCGCAATACTATCAGTTACTTGTAGCATGTATGGTGAAGATAACCTGAACCAGGGGGAAGACTGATGGTTTTATCCAAATATTCCAACATTGGAGTAATTTATGAATCTTCAAAACCGCAGTTGCGCAGTGCATATTTGGTATGAGCAGTTGTGCGTTTTTACTGTACAACGTATATATAACCCGCACGCTCCCATTTCACAGTTTCATTGTTTATTTGGCTGACTTCAAAATGTGCAAAAGACTTTAGAGATGTGTCCAGCTGGACCTGCTCCTCCTCCAACATTAATTGAAGTCTACGCACCCAGGCTTGGACTGGCCCAAGTCTATTGACTACCTATAAGGATACAGGGGAAATCCCCGGTGGGTCACACTGTCTGAGGGTCCTACCCCCTCCTCTAGTGGTGGACCAAGGTCATGGATGACCGTTGGTGCTTTATTTGTTTCTATGGAGCTAAACTAAGATTATCCCTCCTGCAAATCAAAGTGGGTGGAGCTGACACACCCCTGTCCCCTCTTTTATAAAGGGGCCATGTTCTTTGCATGTCCTCTCTAATGATTGGCTAAATCCATCTGTTTTGGCTGGCCACACCCCCTCTGGTGGCTCGCCACACCCCTTAAGCTTGGGCCCCTACCACTGCATTTCCTGGTGGGCTCTTCATGCACCAGCCCGACACTGTATGCACCTACCACTGACAACCATGACGGCACAGAAATAGCCAAATGACTAGATTTTCCTTCATGGGCTGTGCAAATTCAAAAGACATCCTGTCATTTGGCGCCTGCTGCAGCGGCCGCGTCGGCCCATTTCTGACCGGCTTAATGTGTTAGCAATCTGTTTTAAACAAAATGTCTCTTTGCAGTTTCTTATGTAAATTAATTGCCTTTGTCTGTTATTATAGGGACACAATGGTGATAACGGTCAAAAGGGAGCTACCGGTGCTATTGGTGTCAAGGTAACTGTTGCCTAAATAAGCTTTTTATTGTCTACCCACGGTCTGATCACAGGCCATACAGATTGCTTCCTAATTAATGTGATAGAGGTAGAAAACACGAGTACAGAAAGTAAAGGACATGTCCACTGTCAAACATGCCGTTAAACCTGTTTACGTCAATGATACGTGTTTCCGAAGACGACATGGCATCTCTGAGCTTTAGTTTAGAAGACTAAAGCACCCCAAGACTGAAGAACACTAAATCACTGGCAAGGCAATGCCAGTTACCCTGTGGCGTAATCCTGATGACATTGGTTGCCCTGGGTGACAACTCTAATGTAGCCACTTGGTCGCCCAGTTTGCTCCTTCCACTTCAAAACCTATTCCTGCTGCCTTCAGTTGTTTGCAGGTAATATTCAAACCCTGACTGGTCTTGGATATCATAAGGGGGGGAACGCCAAGATATAGAGTTGGGCAATATACACAGTGTAATGTATATAGAGCTGTGATGTCAGCGCCGGTCCTGCTTATGGTCACATTTCTTGAGTATACAGTATATCATCTTTTTACAGAGATTTAGTTCATGATGGGAATACCCTTTAAAAGCTTATGATGAAAGTCATATCTGAAGATATTGACCAGTAAGTCAGGGCTTATGTGCCATGCTCATGACAACTGTCTACATTAGCCCGTCTATGTATAGTATCATTATACATTATCACTCTTACAAGACACCAGCATAAGGTATATCTCATGTATTGGCAATAGGCATGCCAACTTGCTTCTAATTTCCAGGGGTAGTCATGGCTTTTGGAGTTGTCCCTAAATATGTCCTTATTTTTCAGTGTAAACCAACTGCAGAGTCAAATACCCCATATAAAAATATAAACATTTATTTTTCATTCTCTTGGTTTAATACCTTAACATTTATTGACATTTATTGAGCCGGAGTATATGCAAAAAAAAATAAAAATGAATACTCAAATACAGGAAATATGACATTAGGGGCGTTATAGTTTCTTCATGGTCCTCTGTGCCAGTATCGTATATACTGATACAATGCAATGATGCCCAGGTACTTTATAACCTGGTGTTCTTTCCCAGCATTTCACACAGTTACCTACATTGCATGACCAGAAGGATAGGAAGTGATGTCACTTCCTGTGTCTTTTAACGCATGAACATAAACCACATGACATGACTGGATATTCGCCATTAGTCTCTTACTAAAGTTACATGAGCCTGTAATTATAGCATGTATACTAGTATGTACCCATTTATGCATTTATTTTTCTATTTATTTAAATCAGTTATTTACAATTGTTGTTTCTAACAGGGTGAAAATGGTGCTAACGGTGAAAACGGTTCTCCAGGCCAGGCTGTAAGTATACATTTGTTCATTGATAACTAGTGCTTGGCTGAAATTTTTCTGGTCTCTTTCATTCATAATACTCAAGACTACTTTGTGGTTACAGCCTCCAACTAACATACTAATGATTGTTAGCGATTTTCTTAACACAATTGTTTCCAAATAACAAAAAAAAACAAAGGAGATCAGTGTTACGGTCCTTTCACAGGTTAATGAAAACAATAACTGCCCCCTTTATATACAGTATAAAGTACTAAAAAAAAGCCTAGATGATAAAACAATGCATATAGCAATCTGACACATTAGTCTAAATTATATATACAGTAATTTCCAGATAATATAGCTGACTGCTAAACCTGTTATGAAGTCAAATTAAGCCCACTCTCGAGATCCCGCTTATCTTTCTTGTGAAGCAAGCGGGATGGGGGCCATGCTGATGCAATTAGCGTACAAGGATGTTCCGTGCCACTGAGCAATGGTGGGGGTGGGCCTGGTAATGCAAATGGAGTTATCCAGCCCCTGCACTTGCCCCTTGGGTTTCCCCTCCAGTATCTGATGGAGAGGAGGCCTAGTAAGAAAGGCAAGTAGGTATTTAGTGTGTACTTAAAGGACCCCTGCGCAGCCTGGCCCGATGGCTACAGTCACTCCTGTGGGGTGAACCATCTTGGCTGAGTTTTCCCTACTCTGTTGGTTTTTATTCTCATTAAAGACCCATCGACCAACTAATCTTTGTGCAAATTCTATAATAATGCTACACTAATCATATAGGCTTATCTCTCATACTTTCTAACTAATTAAGGTATAAAATGCTTATTGTCTCTTATCTGCATTATTTTCAAAGGGCACTCGTGGTCTTTCCGGTGAGAGAGGTCGCATTGGAGCCTCTGGCCCAGCTGTAAGTGGATCACAATGTCTACTAACTGCCAAGATAATTTTCTTAATACACTATAATATACCGTAGGCTGAAATGCTTTTACCAGTAAAGGAAAGTAAAATAATTAAAATTAAATATGAAAAAGTCATTGGTGCTATTACTTTAGGACTGGAATTTCTTAAATAATTTTTGATAGTTACTAACTACATTTGGTGTTAATAATCCTCTTTAGGTAGTTCATAAAATTATTTTTTTTTAGTTGCTATTCAAATTGCTAATTAAATAGAGAAAAACTAATAGAAATGATATGATTATGGAGGGATAATGTAGCTCTGCCATTATTTACTATGCCACACTGATATCTATCAAAACATCAATGCATAGTTCTTTGAAGTGATATATTACCATATTGGTATAATGAAACAGAGGTGTCGCACTTAGCTGAATAAGTTGATTAATTCCATATATACAGTAGAAGCACAATCTTACACTAAAATGCTATGAACCTTATGATCTAAGATATATCATCTGCTGTAAAAGATTTCTAAAGGGTTTTTTTTATAATTTTTATAGACATTTAGATTTAGGTGCACTATGCATTATTATTGAACTGTATGAGTGACATGTACATTTTATTTTAATAGGGTGCTCGTGGTAGCGATGGCAGCTCTGGTCCAGTGGGTCCAGCTGTAAGTATACGTTTATTATATTTTATAACAATTATATATAGAATTTTACATCAATTATTTATTAAAATTTTATATTATATTGTTTAAAATTTTAGTATGCCATGTAGATGGAGAAAAAGAATGGACTTTAAAATTGCAAAATCTTATTGTATAATATTAGTTCTGGATGAATTCTCAATTAAAAGTGTTTAAGAAAAAAATAATAATTTTACTGATGTTTAATTAGTTTGTTTGTGGTATCTCAGGGTCCAATCGGTGGTGGTGGTGCTCCTGGTCTTCCCGGTGCTCCTGGTGCTAAAGTAAGTTCAGTCTTTATTTAAATTATACAACATGGCTACCGGTAGTGTTACATTGTGGTTACAGTGATAAATGCTTATTTTTCCCCTTAATGGACAATTTATTCTCCAAATATGTTACAATTTTAAAATGCAATTGCTTAATAATACAGAATGATTACAAACATGTATTTAATTTAATTTCCTAGAAATGGTTATTGAATCAATTTAGTTCTATTTTGTTTGTAATTTTTTTGGAAGTTTAAATATTCCATTTTAGCATTTATATTGAAACTGACAACACTAAAGCATAGATATTGTTTTTTGTTTTAATCATTAATTTAGTTTATTTATTGGTTTATTTAATAATACAGTGCTGGGTACAGAATTGGGCTGTAACTACTGACAACTAACACAATGTTTGCATTTATTTTATTTTCTGCTTCAGAAAAATGTTAGGTAGTACCTGACTGCCGTGTGCTATGAGCGCCTAGCACAATGTTATTAAATAATCCTCTAAACTTGGACACTTTAGAATTGCAAATACTGTACTTTAGTATTATCTTAGTTCTTTTTGATTTCTGTTTTCATATTATAAATATGATGTATTGAGAAGCAGGCATGTATTAATTTATACAACTACATAATGATTTACTTCTAATAACGGGGTTGCTTCTTACATTGTGGCTGGAACCAAGAGTCTCATGGATACAGCCTATCAATTCCCCTGTGACATCACCGCAGTTTGGTGACGTCATTAGTTTTTAGTTAATTGATAGGCAGCGTTCTCCTGTCCATGTGTTCAACCCACAAGGTTACTGACTTTGCCTTGTCTGGTTTTCCACTCAGTAACAATTATTATTGTTTAATCAATAAGGGTGAAATAGGACCCTCAGGAAATAATGGTCCATCTGGTGCTGCTGGTGGAAGAGGCGAGCCTGGACCCCCTGGATCTCTGGGACCAGTCGGACCTGCTGTAAGTAACACATGCATTTTACAAAAGAAGTTTGGACATGTAGACAACAGTTCGGCCTCATAATTAACATTATATATGTTTTTCATGTTATTTTTAGGGAAATCCTGGTGCAAATGGCGTGAATGGAGCTAAAGGTGCAGCTGTAAGTATACATTTACCCAGATTCTATTAACAAAGTTATATTTCTGTCCACAATGTGTATTAATGTATAATTAATGTATAATTCCTTTGCCCAGTTTTCCACCTATAAAAAATTGCATGAGCCATTAACTCGTGCGCATACTGCTCCACAACATATTTCACTGTGAGGAGCACTGTTCCTGATAATTGCTGTGTGTATACTCCATAATGGAAAATCCCTGAAAGGGTGGAGCTTATGGATTTCTTTGTTCCATTGTCTCATGTGTTTTCTGCCCTTCAGTAAGGAGCCCCAGTAAAGAGGCAATAAAAACTTCTGAGACATCAAATGTATGGTGCTACAGGAACGATATGAAGCTGTGGGGGGGAGTGGGAGAGAGACTGCAGGAGCAACTAACCTGTCTTCTGTCAGTGGGCCAAGGCACAGAGAAAGATTACTTTACATTGTTGTATATATTTAAACTTACATGCCATGAACACTGTGCTCTTATGTCATTTTAGGGTCTTCCTGGTGTAGCTGGTGCTCCCGGCCTGCCTGGCGCTCGTGGTATTCCTGGACCTCCTGGTCCTGCTGGTCCATCCGGCGGTAGAGGACTTGCTGTAAGTCAGACTACCGTAGCAAACTGCTCAACGTATAATGTGTGAAATGTGCTACTCTCAAAGTATCCAAACTAATGATAAAACTTCCACCACAGGGAGACCCTGGTGTTGCTGGTGGAAAAGGAGACTCTGGAGCCAAGGGCGAGCCTGTAAGTATCCCTGGTTATCTAAGGTAGTTTTCATTCCATAGCTCGTTCTGTTGCTTATCAGAGTTTATCTTTTGCACAGGGTATTTCTGGCCCTGCAGGTTCTGCTGGTCCTCATGGAGAAGAAGGGAAGAGAGGACCCAATGGAGAAGCTGGACCATCTGGACCCCCTGGAAGTGCTGGAATTAGAGTATGTGTGCTACAACATTCCTTGACACTGCATAACTTTATTACTATTATCCGCTGGTTGGAGAATTAACTTGAGTTTAACGAGAGTTCCACCTGTGGAATTAAGATTACAGTAGACCACGGAAGTGGTGTCTTCATAACTCAAAAAACGCTTGTCGATTGTGTTTTTGTATTAGCAAAGTTGTCTGAAGTTATTATTTACCAGAAGCATATGATCGATAAAATGTTTCTCTCCCATTTCCTAATTGGTGTTTTGGCTATTGTAGGGTGTTCCTGGAACTCGTGGTCTGCCCGGACCTGACGGTAGAGCTGGTGGAACTGTAAGTTGGCTCGGCAGAATGTTTTCTTATCCGCTACAACTTTTTAACTGCTCAAACACGTTTTAAACCATATTTTTTATCTTCACTAGGGTGCACCTGGTAACCGTGGTTCTTCAGGTCCTGCCGGAGTAAGAGGCCCTAATGGAGATGCTGGTCGTCCAGGAGAGGCTGGACTTCTTGGTGCAAGAGTAAGTAAATCTCTCTATAAATTAAAAAAATGATCAGTATACAAAACATAACATAAATGCAACTATCTATCTAATACTCGTATAACATGGTTGTAGCATTGTTGCATTTTCCATACTTCTTAGTATCAAGAGATAATTCAATCAAAATGGCTGAACTTAGCAAATTAGTAACGTATTCATATTTCGTAGTTATCCCTGATTAACTGTTGAAATAACCGTTCCTTGTCTGTAAACTACAAGCAATGATTTGCTAAACAAATATTATTTTTTTAGGGTCTTCCCGGTTTCTCTGGAAGCACTGGCCCTGCTGGAAAAGAAGGTCCTGCTGTAAGTTTTTTGAATTGGACTTTTACATGTACTGTAATACTGTAATGTATCATTTGTTTGTTTGCTTGTTTGTTTTTAAAACCAGGCACTGGTCGGGTAATGGCAATTGGCCAATAGTCTTGTGGTTAGATTTTTTATTGGTGGGTTTACTTGCCAGATAAATCGCAAATACACAACTTTACTTTGCATAGAGTATCAACAGCAATATCAAAGTTGCATAGTGGGAAGCCCTTATAATATGACACAGAGGATGCCATAATAGAAACGTACATTTTGGCGTTTTTACACAAATGGCGTTTGCAGTCAGAATGGGTCCGGCCTACAGGTGGCAGAGGTCGAGATACAGCTCTTGAGTCAATATAATTTTCTTCCATCAGCAAATAAATATGAACTGAAGGAATTTATGTATTACCAGTTATTTATATAGCGCACACATATTCCACGGCGCTCTACAGAGAATATTTGGCCATTCACATCAATCCCTGCCCCAGTGGAGCTTACAATCGATATTCCCTACTACATGCTCACACACAGATACACACTAAGGTTAATATTTTTTGTTGGGAGCCAATTAACCTACCTGTATATTTTTGGAGTGTGGGAGGAAACCAGAGCACCTGGAGGAAACCCACGCAAGCACAGGGAGAATATACAAACTCCACACCGTTAGGGCTGTAGTGGTTATCGAACCCACGACCTCAGTGCTGTGAGGCAATAATGCTAACCATTACACCATTTGTACTTTGCTGCCCAATGAATGAGCGAAAACAACTGGGTTTATCCAGAGAGGGAATATTTATTCTGCTCCGTGGCTAGTGGTTAGGAACAGAGCTTGTGTCACCATGGTCATAGTTATGTTATCTACAGTCAGACCAAACCTTAATTGCTAGTTGAAATCAAGATTGCATTTCTTAATAATCTCTGCAATATATATAGCCAATTATATCCTTACATGTTACCTTTTTGTACTGTAAATTAACCAGTTTGTTTTATCTTCCAGGGTCCCCAAGGTATTGAGGGTCGCGCCGGCGCTGCTGGTCCAGCTGGCTCTAGAGGTGAAACTGGCAGCATCGGATTCCCTGGACCCAAGGGTCCAAATGTAAGTACTGTCTGTAAACCTGCTACCCAGATTGGGCAGAAACAAAAACCAACATTTGCAGTTTACAGGCAATGGTCCAACCCGGCGATCCGAGGCGCAGGTTGGCCACAGGTAAATATTTCTATTGATGTTATTTATCTGTTCAACTTCTAGGGTGAAACTGGCAAGAACGGAGAGAAGGGAAACCAAGGTTCTCCAGGAAACAGAGTAAGTACGATGTAGGTTCATGTACATGGGGTAGAGAAAATTAGTTCAGACTGGTGAAGATACCTGGTTCTAGAGGCCTGTACACCTACAGATGGGGTAGACTTCATTGCAGCGCAGCATAGATGTCACCTACAATATATTAATTTTAATAAGAAAGATACAATAACTGACTATAATCGTTGCCAATTGATGAGCTAGGTGAGTGAAAATCTTCAATAACCCCCCTACCCAATTAAGGATATTATTATCTAGGTGAAAGTACCCCAGTGTAAATTGCATTACAGGTTAAAGGACATAAGGTGGTTTATTGTCCTTATACATGATTTTTTTGTTGTAATAATGGGATGAAAATATAATGGGCTCATTGGCTTTTATATGCCTTTAAATCATTGCGTCATTTTTAATATTTGTTTTCAGGGAGCTCCTGGTCCAGATGGAAACAACGGTGCACAAGGACCCCCAGGTCTCGCTGTAAGTAATTCTAATTGTAAAACTTATTATTGGAATGTAAGGATTCACCACTCCCTGTTGGGGCAGCCATCTTGTGTGCAGAACTACGGGATGTTCTTTAGAATGCGGAACGAAAATTCACCCAGTGACGGCATTGTCGCTGATTCCCAGTGAATTGATACCCTGCGTTCTCATGGGTAACAATTCAGCCCACAAAATTACCTGCCTCTACTGTGTATAGGGGATTGGTACACTTTCAGCATAAAGGTGAAAAAATTGTATAGTAATAATAAAACATCTTTCTATGTGAAGGGCCTAAAATCTAATATATCTCCCCTGTGCCTGATTTATAGGGTAATCAAGGAGAGAAAGGCGAACAAGGACCATCCGGCGCCCCCGGTTTCCAGGTAAGATGTCACACTACTGTATTCTGCACCTATACACAATACAGAGATAAGGAGGAGCATTATAGACATAACACTAATCATTGTTTCTATACCGTATACATACATGGCGAGATAATCACAGTGTGGTTTCTGCTGTGTGTACACACTTTACATAGATACAATTTTGATGATCAAAAACTCAATTTTGTGACTTAGTTCTAAATTGCTTGACGTAAATATAAATCAGGGTTGGAGGTTCTTTGGTGCTAACCTGTTGAATAGTTCTGATGCATCTCGATATTCAAATATTACAACCATGAACACGATGAACCGTGAACACATATAGCATGGTGCACTTAAAAGTATCTTAAACTATGGATTTGATCCGTAATATCAATGCAGTTGTCTAACAGTGTTTTTTTCTGTTTTATTAGGGTCTGCCAGGTCCCGGTGGCCCTCCAGGAGAAGTTGGCAAACCCGGTGATAGAGTAAGTAGCCAGTTAACTGGTAGTAATATTTAGCTCTTAGATATCACAGAAGACCGGCTGGTATTGGATCAGTGTTTGGCAACTGCGGCCATGAGCAACCCTCAAGGGTTGCGCAGGGAGTCTTGTGCAGCTTTCCCACCAAAGTGTGTTCCCATATTCGGCCCTGTTACTATAGTTTCTGATGTCTGAGTTCAGTGTGGTCACTAGTCTATGTAGCAGGTTAGCTCATCATTAGATGGTGACGTCTACCAGCTTGACCGGGCTGGTAAGAGTTAACCTACAGTTTTGGGCTATATGAACAATCCATACGTTAATCTGATCATCAGAATGTGACTTCTACCACAAAAGGTTATGTGTGCCCTATTGTAGAATCAAGATGGGGCTCTTATGACTCTAAAGTAAAATAAAAACAGTATACCTATGTGACCTGACTTCCTCAGGCCATAAATTGCACCCCATACTTCATCCTAATTCCCAAGTAAGGAGCCTATGCCAACTTGTCCTGGTAATTTGGTTTCACCAACAGTTTTAATTATGGAAGAATTAGTAGTGTGAGTTAAAGATTTAGAGTGGTAGAAAGGGAATTGCCAGGACATAGCCTTAATTACAGGCCACCTATGAGACCCCATATGTTGTCCATCACTCATGTACATTAACCAAACCTTTTATGCTTGTCCAAACTGGTATTATGTAGGACATTCTCTGTCAAAATCCAGTAGCCCCTTTATTCTGTGCACTTCATAAAAGCTTATGCATTATATATTCTTGTTTTCTGTAGGGTAGCAATGGTGACTTTGGCGCTTCTGGTCCTGCTGGAGTAAGAGTAAGTATTATGCTGAATAAATAGTAAATGATTGTCCTCAGACCCACCACAAGTTCTAGATGCCCCCATTGGCACAGCCATTATTATTTTATGTTTTATTTATTTTAATTGTAAGATCTCTGTGGACAACTTGCCGAGTCTTTGGTTGGAACGTTCTACGTGTCTCATTGTGCCCTCTGTGGTGCTAATACTATTACATTATCTCTTTTTTAGGGTGAACGTGGTGCTCCCGGTGAGAGTGGAGGAGCAGGTCCCCAAGGAGCTCTTGGACCTCGCGGCCCAACCGGTGCTCCTGGTCCCGATGGAAACAAGGTACTTTTACCATTCACATGACCTTATATAAAAACCACAATATGCCGAGCACTGAAGTGGTACTTTTTGAGGGCACAGTCATGCAGCAGAATTCATACACTAGTAGTAACAATTAATACTCACTTGATATTACTTATAGTACAGTAAAAAAAATTATAATACTCATTAATAATGGCATATTAATCACAAACCATTATATTATTCAGACAAATAATAATGCCCTTAAATATAATAATTCTCATAAGTGAAGAAAGGATCATATTTAATGACAACAATATTGCTCTATACTTACTAGATAATAAACAAGGCTACAAATAGCATAGTACTCAGTGATAGTCTCCAGATAATGCTCAATAACAACCATTCAAAGATAATGGAGGAGATGTATCAAACTTTGGAGAGAGATAAATTGGAGAAGTTACACAAAGCCACCAATCAGCTTCTAACTGATATTTATCTGGCATAGCATTTAAAATTACAGGTAGACGCTGATTGGTTGCTTTGGGTAACTTTTCTATTTTGTCTCTCTCCAAGGCTTGATACATCTCCCCTCTTGTAGGATAAGGAAACTCTGATAGAGCTGGATAGAGTTCCATAAATAGGGAGCCTCTTGTGGCCAAGCAGGGGATAAGCTGATGAGAGTGGAAGGCAGCACGTAGCCACTAGAGGAGACTTGAAATCAGTGATTAAAATAATTTTCTGAAGATAATGGGAAGACAATAGAGGGACTGACTTATAATTATTTGGTACTACTAAGTGATTATCATGTGGTAGTACTCAGTGATCATTGCGTTATAATACTAAATGTCTGTCATAAGATAATACTCATTGATAACTAAGATATACTCATGAGTAATAACGCTCTTCAATAATTATGTGGTTGTACTCTTAATAATCATGTTGTAATACTCATGGGTAATCATGCCCAAATGCTTGTGTGGTATCATGTACAGTATTAATAAACATAGATAATTCTGAGGTAATACACATAAACCATCAGGGGATAATAATTATTGATAATCATGTGGTAATACTCATTGATGCTGTGGTAATAATACTCATTGGTTTGAGTATTAATGCTACACTTTGTTATTGTGGTTATACTTCAGAATCATTATGTAATACTACTCATTAGTAATTATTATGTGGTAATACTCATAGATTATCATTATATAGTATGCTGACAATCTGAAGATAATACTCATTGATAATAATGTGGTAATGCCCACTGATAATTACGGGATAATACTCATTGATAATCATGTGGTAATGCCCACTGATAATTACGCAGTAATACTAATTTCTCACCATGGGATAATTGATAATCATGTGGTAATGCCCACTGATAATTACGAGGTAATACTCATTTCTCTCCATGGGACAATACTCATTGATAATAATGTGGTAATGCTCGCTGATAATTATGAGGTAATACTCATTTCTCACCATGGGATACTCATTCACAATCATGTGGTATTACCCATTTGTCATAATGAAATAATACTCATAATTATTTGGTAATGCTCATTGATAATGTGATGGTGTCACATCTACTTATCATCAAAAGTTAATGCTAATAATTATAAATTAGCATTACAATACGGCAATACAACTTATGGCAATACTCATATATTACCAGCAAATAATGCACCCTGATCATCTTATTACTTATTATTACTTATTAATAATCCAGTAACAGTATTCAGCCACACAGTCAGGTGATGGTGTATACAGAGCATTGTGTGATATAAGTAGTAGTAACAGTGGGTAATCACGTGATAGCCGCCCTGATACTCCTTTCTTGTACAGTATTAGTGCTCCTAGGTAACCAACATGCAATGCTTATGTACTATCATATCTATAGTACATAAGGGATACAGGTAATATTACTCATCACTAGCTGAGCGTTAGTACAATAAGAATAGTACTAAATAAGAACAGTACTAATGTAAAGGGCAATCATGTTGTCTATGGTACTTTATATTTTCGGACAGAGAGATAACAGATGAGACTTCTCTATTTCTAGGGAGAGCCTGGTGGTGCTGGCATTAATGGAGCAGTCGGACCCCCAGGCCCTGGTGGTATTCCCGGAGAGAGAGGCACAGCTGGACTTCCAGGACCCAAAGCTGAAAAGGTAATTCCGCAAATATGATGGACATCTTTTATCTGTATATATACATTATAATGACTCCACTCGGCCACTGTCCCTAAGATGAACCATCTTTGCATTACAGGGAAACGAGAATGCACCTCCAGACCAGTGTCCTTATTAGATCTGCCTTTTTAATCTCTCCTTAGAGATAACAGTGAATTCTGCCCTATACAATGACACATAGCCATGAGATGCATGTCTCTATGTTTCTCCTATACATCGTAACTAAATAAAAATATTACTTGTTGACATTGGCTTATTCGCTAGTTTTGCTGCTTCTGCTGCTTTAATGCATAAAACCCATTGCCTGGAGTTATGATCAAGATATGTGGTCATTCTGATTTATTTTACTTATTTTACTTTTCAGGGTGAGAATGGCAATACCGGTGACTATGGCAGCCCAGGAAGAGATGGCGCCCGTGTGAGTACATTGTATTTCTTGCCCTGGTCTGTTAATGGATTTCATTGTGACTGGGAAATTTTTCTTGACACTTCCATTACGTTTTACCAGCTTCAATATATTCTATTTCCTCAATTTCATAATCTATCACTAAGCTGATCTTCCTTCTTAGTAATAAACACTATTCAGAGTCCTATAGTCCAGGATGTGCGTTACCACACTGCTGAATAGAAACTACGCCCTTCTCATCCCTTTATACCAATTGCCATAAATATTTTTATAAAAGTTTTGTAAAGTTCGAAATAATCAGAGCAAGTAGGTGAGCACCACTAATATTGACTTTTGAATCGTGAAAATTATATTATTTTTTTTTATTTCCTTCGTTTTGCTGCCCCAAATCCTTACTGCCTAAGACAACTGCCTCAGGTGACCTCATTATAGGCACACCCCTGGCTCCTCCATTTTGTAAGGGCATATATTTGAAAAAAGAGTCATTCCCATCAAAGAATCACTTACCCGCCTCTGATCATTGGTCAGATACACTCTGCACCATAGCCAGACATTTGTACAAAAGAGTTGTCTAAGATAGCTTCCAAAATCGGCACAAAGAAAACCTCTATTGTACCGTGCAATCCACCATTAATTCATTTAGGTTAGTTGTAAAACATATAGACATGTCCACCTACCTCTCTAATATCTGATTTCTTTTTTTTTTAGACTAATGAGGGCATTTGCCCACTTGCCCCTACAGATTTGCTTTTTAGAAGCAGTTGTAAAACCACGCCTATCCTCTTCCATGTACAGAGCGAAGGCATTTCCTTTAAAAAATGTCATTATTAGCATCTAGTAGCTTTGTTCCATTCTGTTTCCATGATAAACCATTTAAACTGGGGGGAAATAGATCTAAATGTGCACTCTCCCCAGTAATGACATTACAGATGAGGGACATTCTATCAAGTGTCCAGTCACTATAGAAGAATAATTAAATGCCACTTAGACAATTATCTTTGGGATGAGACCATGCACTTTAAAAACCACAGTGTCACACCTGCTACCTTGCTAAAGGTAATGTGTGATGCTATTAAATGTAAATTGCGTGAGAGACAAGCGTTTCAACCCCACATTTGTTTAAAATGAATGAGTTCCGTTGTACCTTAATTTGTAGTTATACAACGGAATTATACCAGTATATTTCTGGTGTTATCATGGAAATATACAAAAAAATTATTTTAGATTGATCCCTGTCTTACCAATACTTTCTCAGAGTGACTGCAAGAGGGAATGCTTGGTGGTGACATCAATGTATAAGACATCACCACCTGTTTGTTTTTTTAAAAACTGCCCTGATAATAGGCTTTTGGATTAAAGATCACAGATCTGTAGTTCGATGCCAATTTTTTAAATTTTATTGAAGTGGAATGCGCGAGGAGAGATCTTTCTTTAAGAAAATGCTTTGATGGCCACGAATTTAGAAGCAAGCTTTTTTTTTTTTTGGGGGGGGGGATATTAAACTTCTTTCTACCATCTACAACATTTATGTACATTTTGTTATATGCTAGTTTAGACATGTTTAGAAGTAGTTCCCATTCACTTAACAAAGGGCAGAGAACCCCCCCCCTCCAAACCTTCTGTTTTTATTATTTGCTATGGTTCATATTGATTACAGGTGCACAAGTTGGATGTCTCCACCCTTACACTGTGTCTGTTTTTCTCATTTGTTCTGTGCAGGGTCCCGCTGGTGCTGCTGGTGCACCTGGTCCAGCTGGTGGTCCCGGAGACAGGGTAAAGCTCTTTGCTCCATTGCATAAAACTTTAGTCGTTGTCTGAGAATTGTGAAGAAATTTTTGCCTCAATATTTGTTTTCACTCTCTAGGGTGAATCTGGTCCCGCTGGTCCTAATGGACTCCCTGGTTCCCGTGGTGCTCCTGTAAGTGGAACCAATTATGAAATTAGATAAATTTGCATAGCTACAAAGCTTGAAGCAATGATTTTTATCTAAATTATTTCTCTCTTTATAGGGTGAACGTGGTGAAGCTGGTCCAGCTGGTCCCAATGGTTTTGCTGGGCCTCCTGTAAGTAATTGGTCTTCTTGTTATTAAAACATCAATCCGCGCTGATTACTGTAACAAAACGTAGTAAAAAACATTGTTATGGGTTATCTCAAAAGGGTGCAGCTGGTCATGCCGGAGCTAAGGGAGATAGAGGACCCAAGGGACCCAAAGGAGAACTTGGTGGACCTGGAGCCCTTGGTCCAGCTGGTGCCCCCGGACCAGCAGTAAGTTATGCTGTTTACAAATACCTTCATATATCATTGCCCAGATGACATGGCTGTAGTGTTCCAGCGTTGGAAATAAATCCCCTGGAGTTTGTAACTTAGATCCGTTTCCATGATTAACTGGTCTTTATTACTTTTTGTAGGGTCCCAATGGTCCTGCCGGAAGTGTTGGAGCTCGTGGTGATGGCGGTCCCTCTGTAAGTCAACACAACTGTTAGCCGAAGACGTACAATAGATCTATCTACCGAATGTTACCTTTATATCTCATACTTTATTTTTTTTCCCCCACAGGGTGCAAATGGATTCCCTGGTTCTGCTGGAAGAGTAGGAGCCCCTGGCCCATCTGTAAGTGTGCTTTGTTTTCTAGCAAGTGACCAGCACACTACACTGATGAGACCTAGACAGGGCAAAGCTGTCAATCTGTAGGGATTCTATCTCAGTGTCTCATCCATGTCATGTTCTAGCAACCCAGTGGGTGCATCGTCAAAGCCATGGGGTTTCTTGTAAGTGGCGTTCTCAGAAGAGAAGTCTTCAGCAATGGAAATGTGGGCATGTAGTCACATGAACCGTAGTCACACAATCAGTGAGGGCAACCGCATTCTTTTATACCAGGTAGAATAGCATCTTGGAACCTTATTGACAATCAGAGTAAGATATTAGAGAACTAGTGTTATTTATTCTTTAGAATGAATCCACTACAATTACATGTCGCAAAGTTATGAATATCCAAACAGAGAGTTTAGACAATTCCGAGCATCGTTGAGGATAGCTGAGATTTCCAGTGGGTGGCGCCACGTCCTTTTTTTTTCTGTATGGAGAATTTACTAATTTAAGACACCTGTAATACTCCTACACACACAGTCACGCTATGCATTCTATATTCATATCACAGACATATGTTTACTTAAATATATAGCCGTACAACTTAATAAGAGCCTAAACAATTAATAAAAAAAAAAGAGTAAATATATTCATAAGTTGAATTCCAAATTATCCGTCTACCTTTGTCACATCTTAATACAATTCAAGGTTACATTTCTCTCTTGTAGGGTGGTGTCGGTCCTGCTGGTTTAACTGGAGCAGCAGGCAAAGATGGTCCAAGAGGTCCACGTGGTGACGGTGGTCCAGTTGGGCGCCCTGGTGAGCAAGGTCATGGTGGTCCACAAGGACTTGCTGGAGATAAAGGCCCATCTGGAGAAGCTGGCCATGTTGTAAGTGACAATATACTGTAATAACTTGAGCAGAAGTTGTGGGGGTCACATATGAACAAGAGATTTACATAGACAGATCCATTGTAAAATTAAACCATACATGATCCAACAGTGTGTAGACAAACCAATATTATTATTAGTAATAGCAGTCTAAGATTTTCCTGACAGTCTTGATTTTTTTTTAAACTATACTTTACTTTGAAGCTAACAGGCAAACTGTAAAAGCCAGAAGGATGCAACATTTTACCATAAATTCACTGTATTTAGAACCCTCCTGCAATGTAAATCTAAAGTTGTTGTTTTTTTTGTAGATATCTTTTATTATTATTATTATTATTATTATTATTATTATTTAATAAAACTTTTTTTTTTTACATAAAGGATAATAAAATAAATAAGGATAGGACCTTTGTCATGAATACTGGCTTGAAAAAGTTATGGTCATAGGTCTATCACATCTGGATTATTATATAGGGATAATGTATAAAAATAATTATAAGGATATTATAAGTTACGGCCAATTGTTTTATATACGTCATGAATCACCAAAGTGACTTCTTCTAAGATCAGTAATAATTCATAGTACAGGTGCGTCATCATTAACAATAAGCACATTTTCCAAATTACAGTAGAGCTCACCGATTATATAAGCAATGACATTAAAACTCAAAGTTCATGCATATATTATTAACATGAGTTTATGCATATTACATTAGGCCTACTTATGTATTATAATGTATTATAATGTATAAGTCTCTTTTTTGTTGTAAAAAGAGGGTTACATGCTCTGGTATATATGCTGGTATATGCTCCGGTTATCTGGTTACATGTTAGTTTATGCTCCAGTACTGGTTATATGCTGGTATATGCTCCAGTTATCTGGATATATGCTGGTATATGCTCTGGTTATCTGGTTATATGCTGGCATATGCTTTGCTTATATGCTGGTATATGCTCAGGTTATATGGTTATATGCTAGTATATGCTCTGGTTTTCTGGTTATATGCTGGTATATGCTTTGGTTATATGCTGGTATATGCTCTGGTTATCTGGTTATATGCTGGTATATGCTTTGGTTATATGGTGGTATATGCTCTGGTTATCTAGTTATATGCTGGTATATGCTCCAGGTTTCTGGTTATATGCTGGTAAATGCTCCGGTTATTTGGTTAAATGCTGGTATATGCTCTGTTTTTCTGGTTATATGCTGGTATATGCTCTGGTTTTCTGGTTATATGCTGGTATATGCTCTGGTTATATGCTGGTAAATGCTCTGTTTATTTGGTTATATGCTGGTATATGCTCTGGTTTTCTGGTTATATGATGGTATATGCTCTGATTATTTGGTTATATGCTGGTATATGCTCTGGTTATATGCTGGTATATATTCCTGTTATCTGGTTTATGTTAGTATATGCTTTTGTGATCTAATATGGAAATATTAATAATAATCTTCCATTTCTCTCATGGCTTTAGGGAGGCCCAGGTACCGCTGGTCCCTCTGGTGTTCTCGGTGCTCGTGGTATTGTTGGTCTTCCTGGTACAAGAGGAGAACGTGGTCTTCCTGGTGGATCTGGAAATAACGTAAGCACATTATTAAGCACTATTTAAAACAAAAATAGCAGTATACTGTAATACAATAGAATGCATAGAAATACACTGTGACTTATACAGAGGAAACATTTCTAAATACACAGTATATGTAGTCTGCAATATACAGTGCTTCCAGAATGCTATGTTGAATGTAATTGGCTAATAGATTGTTCAAATGACCCACTGAGGGGGAGATGTGGAGAGAGTTAAAGTGGAGAGAAATGAAGTACTAACCAATCAGCTTCTAACTGTCATTTTACCGGCTGTTTATGAAAAATGATAGTTTAAAGCTGATTGGTTGGTACTTTTTCTCTCTCCATTTTATCTCTCTTCAAGCTTTGATAAATCTTCTCCACAATCTGGTACTTTCTGGAATTGTGAGCTGAGAGGCTAAAGCAAGATAAAGCCAGGAAACGGGGAACTCAAGTAAATTAAGGAAACAGCCACATACAGTATAAGTGCTCTAATGGGCAAAATGGACATAAATGAAAATAACATGTGATAAAAAAGGCGAGCAAAGAATTTCCGCCCATATGCAGAGCTCGAGATGCGTTGAGGCCTGCTTAAGTAGCAAGTGCGTCTGGTTTGTGCCAGTGAACTCACAGAGACTTACTTGAGTGCCACTTGAGGGCATGTTTTAAATTATTTATATCATATGCAACAAATGCCTTTGCTTTTAGGCATCAAATAAACTAGACAAATCTCCTTATTACAGGAGAAACAACTCCATGTCTGGCATATATATTCCCAGGGTTATATGAGTCTTTTTTCCAGTGTGCATGTGTTCCCCTTGGTCTAAGATAAAATGCCCCCATCCGCCTCATTCCACCTATCCAGGCAGGCGCTGGCAGGTGAAATTGGTAGAATATTGCAAATCTGCAAGGGGCGCATATGCGTGTACACAGTGTGAATGCACACAACATATACTAAGCCAGCTGAGCTGGCGAAGTACTCACTCTGTTTCAGCTTCATTACCTCTGTGTTGCAGGCTATTCATTGCCCAGACACATCGGAGGCAGCCATTTTGTGGCATGAACCGATATATATATCAGAAATGAGCTAATAAGTTGATAAATAATGAGTATTGCACAAGCCGAGCGTGAGGCAGTTTGTGATATTGTTAGTTCTAGTGAACGAATTGGCTCGTCACGCGACTAATGGTTGAGCTCACAAAATGGCTTCCATTGTGTGTGTACAACAACTACACTTTAAAACCTGATTTTTAGATGCTCACTTACCTGGCATGTATAATTTCTATCTGCTATTTCTGGTTTAAATAGATAAGGGGTTTATGTGTGGATATTTAAAACCTAAGAACCATATATAAACGAATGTGGAAATCTATAGAGTCTTAATAAATGTACTTTTTACTTACTGTACTGTATAGGGAGAAAATGGTCCTTCTGGTCTGGCTGGTTCTTCAGGTCCCCGTGGTCCCCCAGGTTCCGCTGGCTCTCCTGGTCCCCTTGGCCATGTTGGTGAAGCTGGTCGTGATGTAAGTGCAAGAAGAACAGTCTATGCCGTTTCTTTTAGGCAGCACATTGCATAATACTGATGTAAAGATGTACCATTTTGGGCATTGATCGTAAAAATGTACCATTGCTTTTTTTCTAGGGCCACCCCGGAAGCGATGGTCCCCCTGGCCGTGACGGCCTTGCAGGTCCTAAGGTAAGGGTGACAACTCGCACATTACACTGGACCTCATTTACCAAGCTCACTGGATGCGTACTGCGGGTCACTATGGTCCAAGGTGAAGGCTTACCTTCCAGTATTTGGAGACACCTCCCCTTCCACACAGAAAGAAATGCTCTTAAAATTGTAACCATACACCAGCCATTGCCATACGTCTCATTTTAAAAATCAGTTTCTTCATAAAGTGAAGTCTAAATTTTGAACTTTTCCGCCAAATGGTGCAAACCGGTGCACCTACCCTGTACTTTGATGGCTACTCCCGCCCTCTCTGTCCAGCTTTTGCACCCCAGCAAGCAGCACCAGCTTGCTGCACAAACTGGTCAACGCTGTCTGTCATAATTCTAGGTGCATCGACACAAGTCGATACACATGTCATCGCCAAAGAGGATTTTGTGCTGCGTCACTGCTACACTGTGCTTCATAAATGAGGACCTTTGTCTTTGCTGTCAGCCAGTCACCTTCTAGGACATTTAAGCAACAGCATGTAACAATCTTTCACTTGTAGGGAGAACGTGGTTACCCTGGCAACACTGGCTCCGCTGGTGGAGCTGGAGCTCCTGGCGCTCCTGGCGCTACTGGTCCCGCTGGTAAATCTGGAAACCGTGGTGAGCCTGTAAGTTGACATTATGTATTTTTATATTTATATTTATGAGAACAAGTCAATAATAATAATAATTAATAATAACGGTTTTTATATGGATTATATGACTGCACACAAATTTTTATCAGACCTAACTGAACTGGTTAATTTTTGGTAACGTGACATGATTTGGATTTGCTTCTCCAATGGCAAGTGCTCCTAACCACTGAGCCACTAGTGGTATAGAATATAATAGCTTTACTTGACATAACGGATATCATGTCCACTTAAAGGGAACTATTTGTCTTTTAACAATATTATTTCATAGATGATTTCCTACAGTACATGTGTAAATCATATTACAATTGTTCCTCTGTATTTTAGGGTCCTCATGGTAATACTGGTTCTGTTGGTCCCGCTGGTGCTAGAGGTCCATCTGTAAGTATCTAGTTTAATTCTAACTGACAGTCATCGCTTACAGCATAGATGTTGTGGGCATAAGGGAATGACCTATTGAGATCGGCCGATCAGCCCAGGAGTTTATCTAACAACTCTTCACCTTTCTTAGGGTCCCCAAGGAACTCGTGGTGACAAAGGTGAAGCTGGTGTGAGTGGAGGAAGAGGTCGCGATGGAGGAAAAGGACATAATGGTCTGCAAGGTCTGCCCGGTCCCGCTGTAAGTACAGAAGTCCTCAGGATACACTATCAGCGAGCTAACAAAGCGTTATAAATGAATGCACTCTAATATTTTTTTTTCCTTTACGAAAATTGTAACATAAAAAATTGCCACATTTATAAGTCTATTTCACTGGTAACATTTATTATTGTGAATTCACTACTCATACATAAACACAAACGAGTTTCTTTAGTTCTGTCTTTTGTTCAAACCAAGACTGGTTGTGAGCATTATATTAATGTACTGCATTATTATTATTAATATCATTTATTTATATGGCGCCACAAGTGTTCCGCAGCGCCTTACAAAGTACATAAACAAATTGTTGACAAGCGACTTACAGAACAATACAATACAGGAGCAGGACATGGATAATATACATTGATACATTAGCGACCATAACACCCAGATAAGCAACAGAGCATAAGCAACCAAGTGTTAGGTGCCCTAGTGGTGAGTAAGAAGTAGATGGAAGTAAAGTAGGGAGAAGCACAAGAGGGTAGAGGGCCCTGCTCGTAAGAGCTTACTTTCTAAAAGGGAGCGGAAGACAAACAGGTTTGACACAGATGGGGTAGACTGGGAGGAAGGAGCATGTAGCAGGGAGTTAGAATGATAGCTGGAAAGCATTGATGAAGCAGTGGGTCTTGAGAGCCCGTTTGAAGGATTGCAAAGAGGTGGAGAGTCTGATGGGGAGAGGGAGAGAGTTCCAGAGGTGGGGAGCAGAGTGGGCAAATTCTTGGAGGCAGGAGTGAGAGGAAGTAATCAGTTGGCATGAAAGGCGGCGTGCACTAGTTGAACGAAGAGAGCGGAGAGGAGAGTGAAGGGAGATGAGATCAGAGATGTATATGGGAGAAGATTGGGTGAGGGCTTTGTAAACGAGCGTGAGAACCTTAAATTGGGCTCTAAAAGGGAAGGGGAGCCAGTGGAGGGTTTGTAGGGGAGGGGAGGCAGATATAGAGTGTTTGGAGAGGAAGATGAGCCGTGCAGCAACATTAGGGACAGACTGGAGAGGAGAGAGATGGGATTTGGGGAGGCCAGATAGGAGGAGGTTACAGTAGTCCAATCTGGAGATGACCAGTGAGTATATGAGGGTTTTAGTAGCATCCTGGGTGAGAAGCGTCTGATCTTGGAAATGTTTTTGAGATGGAAACGACAGGACTGTGAAAGGTTCTGGATATGTGGTTTGAAAGAGAGGGACGAGTCCAGGATAACTCCAAGACAGCGCACCTGTACATACATTTATATGTACTTAGCCACTCTGCGCCTACTTTCCCCAACCCAACCCCTTTCAGCATGTAAGCAAAAACCTACCATAACTTGACATATAATAGCAATATCTGTACCTTGTGTGTGCTAAAAAAAAACCCCCAACAAATTAAATAAATTAAATAATTTCCTAAGACTCTAATCTTCATCCTAATGAATATCTGATAACAATGTAATTTATTGTCACCCACTATTATACCAAAGCATGTTACAGTTAGTTGTCCACGTCAGAACAAGGAGGCTGTAGGTTGTTGTTTATATTCATGATTAAGCAGATTTATTTTTAATTGTGCGTATTTTCTATCTTTAACATCCAGGGTACTTCAGGAGAAACTGGTCCCGCTGGTTCAACTGGTCCATCCGGTCCACGTGTATGTACATTTTATTTATTATTTAAGTAGGCAAATGCAACTGAAATTACGGTATTAGGCATTTTATTCTGGTGGTATTGATAATTTAGTAACAATTGTTATATTTCAGGGTCCATCAGGTCCTTCTGGACCTCCAGGCAAAGAGGGTCGCTCTGGACATGCTGGCGCTATTGGTCCCGTTGGTGTTCGTGGTCCCCCTGGCTTCACTGGTCCCGCTGTAAGTAACACACTGAGAAAATATGTACAGTATCTTTTATGAAAGTCATTCTGTGAAGTTCTGGCTATCGGTGCTTGTGAAGACCTTGCAAGTTTGACACAAACTTCATAGGGTGGACAATGGTTTTATCTCAGGAGATCTTCAGGTCTTAGAACTTATGTTATAGTACCTATATTTATTGCCCCTTACATAGATTAGACCTTTGATTTTGACCTTTTGACTTATTTTACATCTTGGAAGTTTGGGCACATGGTCACTGTTCTCCATTTATACTGTATAGGGTCCCCCTGGTCTTCCTGGACCCCCTGGCAATGCTGGTACATCTGGAGGTGGATATGACGGTGGTAGCGAGGGAGGTGAATACTACAGAGCTGACCAGCCTGCCCGTAGACCCAAGGATTACGAAGTTGATTCTACTCTGAAATCTTTGAACAACCAAATCGAGACCATCCTGACCCCAGAAGGCTCAAAGAAGTACCCTGCCCGTACCTGCCGCGACTTAAGACTCAGCCATCCTGAATGGAGCAGTGGTGAGTATATTTCTGCTCATCAGAAACAAATCTATCATTTAAATTCCATTGGAGAAAATGATTCCTAATAGCTCGATGTGCAGCCCTAGGGATCAGCGTTCCAAAAGCTTTAAAACGGTGATACCTGACACCCCAATCTCCCTAGTTTCAGGACCCCAGAAGGGAAGCTTCCCAATATAATGTGTTGCATATATGACAATCATGGGAACCCTAAGCCTAATCTACAGTGTTTTATAATACTGCATATAATAATAATAATAATATTTACATAAAAATACAGTAATTTCATAAAAGTTTATTCTTTACATTGTCCTTCCCTCTATTGTTATTGGGACTTCACATGAACACAATTGTTTCCTTTGTAGGATTTTACTGGATTGATCCCAACCAAGGCTGCACTTCTGATGCCATCAGAGTGTTCTGCGACTTCTCCACTGGCGAGACCTGCATCCACGCCAACCCTGACAGCATCCCACAGAAGAACTGGTACATGTCTAGCAATGATAAGAAGCACGTCTGGTTCGGAGAAGCCATTAATGGTGGCACACAGGTAACTATTCCCGCTATGAGCTTTGTAACCTTCTAACCAGTCCTCAAACACGGTACCTGAAATGTGTAATTCATGCTTTGCTCATCTGCGCAGTGGTCTCATGCTCTAGGTAACCCAGAGAAAACCGGAAAATGTAACTATTCTATAACATTCTCAGTAATTTTTCCATTCCGACCAACAAGAAGCTCATATAGAGGAGCGCTTGTCACTGCAGCCTGCCTGTACCAGTTTCACAGGCTGCTTACTTCACTATCCTGTGCTGATGTTAATGTTTAGATGTGATTGGCTATATTTTACCCAAGCCCCTCCCACTTCCAACTTGCGTCTGCGCATGATTGACATGCTGCGGCATTTGGGGGGTGGAGTGGGGGCATGGCTGGTGACCATTCCCGGAAACAGGGGTGTATCGTCCCCATTTTCCGATAGGGATGAGGCCAGGGTCTGCGTCGGCGGACGTAGATTCCTGGTCTCTGAAGTGACCAGCACCCGGTCAGGCCGCGGGGAAGCTTCAGCTCCCACAGCCTGACCAAAGGAGCAACCACTGCGACCAATGGTTACGATGGTTACGATGGTGCTCGTCCCTCCCGGAAAAAATGTCTGACACCTCCTTTTGCATTCACATTAAGATGGACGGAATTGCAAAGCTGCTCGTGTGCGGCTCTGCAATTCCGTCCATCTCTGAATCAGGCCCACAGTGTACTAGAGACGCCGGGCTGCGACTTTAGCCGCACAGGAATTAGTTTTCAACACGTACAAAGTTGCAGATGAAGCACAACGCAACTTGGCGTGAGAAAGAGTCACCCAGGACATGGCGCGTTGAGAGGGGCTATTTGCAGCGATAGAACCACAGTATATGAGGACAGAGCTGTAATCATTTCAGAGATAGTAACACCTATTTTTTTAATTAAATATAAATATATATATATATATATATATATATATATATTAACTAATACGCTGTATTTGTCCAGAATATAAAGTTAATCCATATTCTATTCCTTCCTTAGTTTGAATACAATGACGAAGGAATCACCTCCAAGGACATGGCCACCCAGCTTGCCTTCATGCGGCTCCTGGCTAACCATGCCTCTCAGAACATCACTTACCACTGCAAGAACAGCATCGCCTACATGGACGGAGAGACTGGAAATCTGAAGAAGGCCATCCTTCTACAGGGATCTAATGATGTGGAACTGAGGGCAGAGGGCAACAGCAGATTCACCTTCAGCGTCCTTGAGGACAGCTGCACGGTAAGTAACGTCCCGATACCTTTGTTAAAGTTATCATAAGGGCTACTGTGTCAAAATATGACAGCTGCAGCACAGTCTAGAATTTAAATAGGGGAGCCACACCAACTGCCACTTAAGGTGCGTACACACTGGGCGATAAAGTGGACGACTGAACGATAACGATATCGTTATCGTTCAGTCGTCCACTTTATCATCCATTTTTAACCCCAAAAAGATGAACGATAACGACGACGGGCTGACATGCAGGCCAACCTGACGACCTCGTCAGGTTGCTGCATGTTGGGGAATGGGGGAGAGAGCCCGGCGCTGAACGATATCGTTAATGGTTCAGCGGCTGTGCTCAATGTCATGAACGACATTGAGCACAGCCTGCCGGGGACAACACTACACGATATCGCTCAGGGAGCATATCGTGTAGTGTGTACGCACCAATAAAGTATTGCTGGATGGGACTCACTGGCAGTTGGTTCTCTAGCTAAAAACACAGTGTGTGAAATACATTAAGAATACTGCAGAAGAGGAAACGAATGGGCAGTTGGCCATAATTCAAAAATAGGGATATTTCCAGGGACATACAGCTATAAAACTGTACTCTGAAAATTGGAGACAGCTGATAACTAGGACTTTTACACTAATAAGCCATAATTAATCAATGTAACCCTTTATTTCAGAAACACACTGGAGAATGGGGAAAGACCGTCATTGAATATAGAACAAACAAGCCAACGCGCTTACCCATCCTGGACATTGCACCTTTGGACATTGGTGGTGCAGACCAAGAGTTCGGATTGGACATTGGCCCAGTCTGTTTCAAATAGATGAACAATTGAAACAAAAACAAAAAAACTAACTTAAGAAACATCCACTCTTTGCCCTTTCTTTATTTTTAATACCAAAAAGCTGACTCCATCCATTTTTTTTTATTCCACTCGTCTACGTCCTTAAATCCTGGGCAAAACAGACAAATCAATACGGAGCGTTGTGCAATGCAATGAGAGGACACGGAAGTTTTTTCACGATGTTAACAACCAGTTATGGGGGAAAAAAATATGTCAGCTATTGTAATGAAAAAAAAAATCCAAAAATCTAAATAAAAACCGTGAAAGCTTGCACCGTTTGTGGCCTTTGAATACCTTCCACGGAGGAAGTTTAAAACCACAACTTCCACAGGTTTTAACTACCTCATACGCTTATTCCAAAGTGTCTTCACCTCACCAGTGAGTAATCAAATAAAAATGGCGTTCAGAAAAGGAGAAAAGGAGGGAGTTTCTCAGAGGTGCTAATTAAGGTACTTGAACAAAATAAATGGTGCTAAAGCTAATAAAGTATAAAACTCAATTTTCCATATAAAGTTGTATTGTGTTTCTTTTGGTGAGGAAACGTCTCCAAATCAAACAGCTATTCATGGAAACCAGGAACGCATGTGGAATCTCGGGCCTTTACTTTGTAGATGGTCTTCACTGTGTTTTTGCAATATTTCAAAATGATCATCTCAATTGGGCTTATAGATACATCATTCTCTCGACAATCTGTACGTGTTTTGTATATGTGAGATATTTTAATAAATTGTGAAAAAAAAATTAAATAAAGCATGTCCAGTGTGCTCCACCAAGTCATTTTGGTGAGTAATGTTCCTCGCTTGCAACGGGCTGGAAGCTTTCGCTCAGAGGCATAAGTGCTTGCTTTGTTTTTAGAATAAATGAATGGCGGTGAAACACGTGTGCGCTGATGGGGACATATCCGAAAGACAAAAAATAATGATCTAACCCATAGTAACCAATCAGATTCTATACATTTTCTAGTGCAGCATAGAAAATCAAAGTGGTTGCTATGGATTTTATCACATTATTTAGGTGCGCAGGTTTTTAGAAATGTCCTTGTGAATGTTACTGTTATACCGTCTTGCGACTTTGCTAACTCTACTCTGCAGCTAAATGTGCTCTTAGATTTTTCTACTCTAAACAATTATTTTGTTGAAAATTATTTTGTTTAGATATAGACCAAAAGAACAAAGGTCACGATTCCCTACCGATCGCAACTGTGATTATGGACGCAATCGGCCAGTTCTTGCGTTCTGCGCATGCGTATGCATCACAGTGCGCAAAGACTCCACTGCGATTGGGACTGCGATCGCAGTGACTATGCAGACCCATCGCAGAGTGATTGGCAGGAAGCACCATTTGGGGGTAGTGACGGGGGGTGGTCGGCGAAACGCGGGTGTGCCAGTGCGTTTGAACACCGTTACAGGGGCATGCATAAATTAGCCACTGCGATGCCATACGCACCTTGGGCTTTCACTGCATGCGATGAGGTTAGCAATTCCTGAGTAAGGTCAGACCTTGTGCAAGTGTGGGTGAGGCTGCGATTGTACTCGATGTTACCGATGATATTACAGATGTGTGTAAGGTAAAAGGGTCGTCCTTATGTTAGGCTGTGATGGCACTGCGATTGCAATCATTAGCATATCTTAACAATGAGACTGCATGCGTATTCGCTATTGCGATCGTAATAGCCAGGGGCGCATCTATAATGGGTGCAGGGTGTGCGGGTCACATGGGCCCCCGGGTCCAGGGGGGCCCACACCACACACCCTGCACCCATATGTAATTATACTTACCTCTCCATAAATTCCCGAAGTGCTGCTCCACAGTGCCGGACCGGCGCTGTAGAGCAGCAAACTCTCACTGGGAAAGTAGGTGCAGGTGCCATTTTCCTGGAGACCAGTGCATGCGCATGAAGCCAGAATCTACAGAATCTGGCATGAAGCCAGAATCTACAGCGCTCAGTGTTGCTGAGCTGCCGTCAGAGAGGAGAGGGCCCAAACGGAGGCTGCACATGGGCCCCCTCCTCTCTTAAAACGCCCATGGAAATAGCGATCCTTATTGAATCAGGCCCAAGGTTAATACGTTAAAACAGATATGGGATTTTGGTCACATGTGGATTTATAAAGACTTTTCTCATCACCAGATTTAATAAGATAGATAATGAGTAGTTTTAATTTTTTTTATTTTTATAACTCTCAACCAATGGAGCCACGGTTGTTTCTTACAGCATCAGATCCTATTAAACAATGAAGGTGAGAAGGGATGAGTTGGAGCAGTTGTTCTCAACCACAGTTCTCAAGTTCCCTCAACAGATCATGTTTTCTGGATTTCTTTAGTCATGCACAGATGAGTTAATCTATTTGGTCGGGTCAGTAAATAGCCCACCTGTTTCCACAGACAGAAATCCTCAAAAAGGGACCTGTTGGGGGTACTTGAGACTTGGGGGTAAATTTACTAAAGGTCGATTTGCAGGTCGATTTGAGGAGTGATTTACCTCTTCTCAAATCGACTCAAATTGAATGCAGTGAGAGCAGCAGGGTAACTAAGGTTTATCCTGCGGCTCCCACCATTGAGTACAATGGAGGAGCCGTTTATTGGCTGAGAGGCCTGACCGCTCTGTCAATGAACGCACAGACTCGGAGCTTCAAAGGAGGAAGCCGCGTCTGTGCGCTTCATTCGGGAAGGAATAATCATTCTGGTTAGAATGATTATTCCTTAATACGATGGTCGGGTTTTTCATTTTCTTATTTTAACCCATGGATGCCTACTGGACAAGGGGACCACTGGAGGTAATATAGGTGAGTATGTGTGAGTGTGTATTAAACTTATACTGTGTAAGGTGTGTGTGTGTTTCTTGCAACATTTCTTTACAGGTGAACTACAGGTCCCAGTGGGCCCTTAATGCCCCGCATGCTGGTACTTGTGGTTCTCCAAGTACCAGAATGCAGGGGAGGCTTGCTGGGACCTGCAGTTCTACTGAAAGACAATGGTTTATTACTTCTATTTTTACACATCACTCACACAATCAACCCGCCACCCACTGCACAGGGATGGCGGGGATAGCCCCGAGCTATCACCCTAGGCTAGGGGTGCCCTGGAGAGGAAGACCCCTTTTTTTGAAGGAGTATCCAACTCCCCAGAGATCCCTGGCCTGGGCTGACTAACAGTCAGGGCTGATGCTGCGGCTGGGGGGCCCGGTGATAGGGCTCCCCTGGCTGTGGCATCATTCGACAATTAGAAAGGGTCCAGGGCTGGTTCTGTGAATTACAGGGAGACCCTACTCAAAGTTTTCCATGTAAATCCAGAACCAGCCCTGCTTTCCATAGCCCAGTGCTGGTTGTACTGAGTACAGGAGACCCTACGTCATTTTTTTCCTGTACTTAGTCAACCAGACCTGGGTTTCAGCAGTCCGGGGCTGGTTCTGATATGGGGGGGACGTCACATCAATTGTTTTCTTAATTTTACTTGTTTAAATACTTTATTCAGTCAGATATATGCAGGCATCTCACTGATGTCTGCATGTATCTGTGTCAATCCGACCTACTCATGCTCAAATCGAAAGCATGAAGCAGGTCTATTGTAGTGGGGATTTGAAGTTCGATTTGAAGTCCGATTTTGAGGTCGATTTCAAATCGAATGATAATAAATAAGGGTTTTGTGTGTTGGGTTATAAAGTACCAATGGTTTTCCGATGGTCGATTTGAGGCCGATTTGACTCAAAATTTGATTTGAAGTCCGATTTTACATTCGTTTGGCCTTTAGTAAATACCCAAAAGCAAACTCAAATCCAAATCGAATGAAAATCACACCTCAAATCACTCAAAATGCCAAATCAACCTTTAGTAAATGTACCCCTTGGAGTTGAGAACCGCTGAGTTAGTGTTCTTGGCAGCTGATTGGACAAGGCTTGCCCAATCAGGTGTCTTTGACACCCCAGCGCAGTCCACTTACTGTACATGTAGTTACTAGCTAACTGAAGAGTAGAGCAATGTTTTCTCTTATTGTCTAGGGGCAGTGTTGCCATCAGTGGGGTATCTGTAATGGGCGCAGTGTGTACAGTGCAGAAGCACACCATGGCCAAGGGGAGTTTACACCCACACCCTTCACCAAAAATACGGTCCGACTGTTTTGTCTCCTAGGTAAGGGGTCCCACACAAACAACTTGTACACGGGCCCCTTCATTTGTAAAAACATCCCCGGTGGTCACCACATCAATATTGATTAGAAGCACTTGTGTACACCGGCATGCACAATAACATGCATTCCACTGTAGGACATGAGGACATTTGAACCCACCTTACTGGTTCCTGTATAATAGAAGCTTACTACCCATATTTGCTAACAGAATTATTTGTTGATTAATATTGTCTTTATAAGTTAATTAAGGGTTATATATATATGCTCTGCAGGTTTTTTGGTATGAATAATCACTTGCACGTTACAGACATATGTTTGGGGTTGGATCCTATGAAAATTGGCCTACATTTCTGATCAGAAAACATAATGATTTGTCAGCCATGACAGTGGAATTTGGAAAGAGAAGACGGTGGTCAGACGAGGCCGCTTGCATCTTGTTACTAGGTGAACCAAGGTTTTTAATGGTCAGACATTTTATTTGTGGTTATTTCAACTATAGATAAAGGACGTCTGAAAAAAAATGGTAGACCCCCTGCCCCTGCAAGATGGTAAAAGTATGTTTATACTTGTTGAGTTTTGGGACCTGACGGCAAGAGTAGGGGGTGTGGTGAGGAAATTTGCTTAATTTAGCCCCACCCACTTTCCAAGGAAAGTATGTAAGATCCAGAAGGCTTCCATGCTCTGCTGGTAGTCTCCTGGACATTCTGATAGAGTAGGCTTGTACAGTATAACTCTATTGTAGTAGCAGATTACAGCCTACGGAAATCCTTTACAGTATTAAAATACTATTTGTACAAATGTTTGTAGATGAATAAATAAGGTCCCTGAATTGATTTCCAGATCTTACCGTTATTACTGAGTCATGGTACAATAATAATCACAATGGTGGGATCTAGTTATTAAATGAAGAAAATCCCTATCTACAGCGAAAACCTGTGCTTTTGCCAGACATGCATCAGGGATTGTTTCTGTTTTGCCCTAACTATGGGGATGATTCAGCAAGGATCGCTATTGCGATTACGCAAGCAATCGACTGGTTGTTGCGTTCTGCGCATATGTATGCAACGCAGATCGTGTGCGCTAAGACTCCACTGCGATCGGTACTGTGATCGCAGTGACTACGCAGAGTGATTGACAGGAAGCACCGTTTGGTGAAACACAGGCGTGCCAGTGCATTTGTACAACTTACAGGGGCATGCATAAATTATCCACTGCGATGCCATATGTAGCTCGGGCTTTCACTGCGTGCGATGAGGTTAGCAATTCCTGAGTAATGTCAGACCTTGTGCAATTGTGCGTGAGGCTCTGATTGTACTCAATGTTACCGATTGTTTCGCAGTCTTGCTAAGTATTACGGGTGTGTGTAAGGTAAGGTGGGCGTCCTAATGTTAGACTGCGTATGGCATTGCGATTGCAATCATTAACATATCTTCGTAGTGAGACTGCGAATCAGGCCCAATAGCTTTTCTAGCAACTAATTTCTCTGGCTATAATTTCCAAATTTCCCCATGAAGTCTATTTAACAAGGAATGACTGTTGCAATCCTCCTTCTGCTATAGCCATTTCAGGGTGGTGATTACAAAGAAATAAGTAATTAATAAATACTTCACTATTTGAATAAAGCATTTTTTATGCATTAGGCAAAAGGCTTGATTTTTTTTTTTATTATAAATTTATTTAATTTTTTAAAATTGATTTTATTGGTTTTTTTTGCATTTTATTATTGGGCTATCAGTCACTACACAAACCGGTTAAGCCATGTCACACATGAACATATCCCCCAAGATTGGCCCGGCAAAGTGGTAAGTTTATCCATGGCTCTAACTAGTGGTGTGTGGACGTGCCCTACGGCACCTGCTAGTAGAGGCATCACTGCCCCACAACCCCTGCCAGTAGAGCTGCTGCAGAGCTTGCCGGGGCATCCATGGGACGATCTGTGTAGGCACCATGCAGCCTGTACACACGGCAACTATTCACCCGTCGGCACCGATGTTGTCACCCCCCCCTCCCCCACACACAGCGGGACACTCCCCGAAAAGTGAGACAGTTGGACGAGGCTGAAGTTACCTTCTTATTCTGCCAGCTTCATATTCACTTCCTATTCCAGCTTCAGCTTCTTATTCACTTTCCAGCTTCTTATTCAGAACATGTTATATTAAACCAATTAAATCAAATTGAATCACTAAGTTTACAATGTATAGGAATGGGTGTCTATTACATAAATTTTATTTGTATTTTGCTTGGCCCACAAAGCATTTGGGCATGAAATAGGGTGGTAAAGTGGGCACAGACACCAGATTTTTTATGTTTGAATAAGTAGCTGTAGTTGTACAAGGGTTAAATAGCCTGGGCTACAAATTTGACACTAGGGGCTCTATTTATTAACATTATTTTTACTAAAATAATGTGAAAAAGGGTGTTTTCACACCCATTTCACATTATTTTAGTATCACCTACAGTTACTAAAGTAACTGCAATTGGAGTAGAATTCTTAAAATTCTACTCCAACCCCTAAGTATCACTTATTTTTAGTAAGCAGATCACATTTCCCATAATTGTAATGGGAAATGTGATCTGACCAAAGTTACTAAAAAGAAATTGTGAAAAAATACCGGGGAAAGCCCTGTGAAAATAACGCCACCTGGAGGTGGCGTTATCCAGGGTCTCCCCTGGTTACCAGACTCCTGCTCCGCTATAACGGGCAGAGCAGAGCCTGGAGCCGGCCCCAGAGATCAGCTGTGTGGTCTAAACAGACCACATGCTGATTCACTGGGGCAGTTTGGAGAGCCGCTAGAGCAGAAAGCCCACACACTGTAGTGCAGTTGGCCGTGTATAATCACATGCATAGTCCGGGTAATGCGGTAGATCTTTGAGCTGTGCGGGTATAGCGTGGATGACTTCTTCTCTTTAAGCCGCAGTAGGATGACTGAATCATGGCAAAGTGTAAAAGGTCCACAATCCAATGCTGTAAATATCAGGAACAAAGCAGCTCTAGGTATTAAGTCACTTGATGCGTTTCTCCCCTCTCGCAGGGGTTTTTTAATGTAATGGTCACTATGAAAGCCAGTGAACATTTATATCAGGAGCCACCAATCAGAGTGATAATATTCCTGAAGGTACTAATTAAACAGTAATTGCATTCATTCATAATAACCTGTACACTTAAAAAAATAAAAATATGAGACGTTTTTTGGTTTTATATGAGTCTTCCGACTGACCTTACTAGGTAATTCAGGGGAAACTCAAAATACTTTTGGATGAGGCCCTGAGTGTTGGGGTGATATCCAAGAAAGAATTTGTTTTTTTGCTTCCCTCACATCCTGTCACATCCACTTATAATCACCTGCCCAAAATTCATAAAACTTTGCAAAATCCACCAGGATGTCCTATAATTTCTGGTGTCGGTTCCCTCACTGCTAATTTGTCTTTTTATGTTGATCTTGTTTTGCAACCTCACGCCTCTTCTCTCAAATCGCATCTGAAGGATACAACCGATTTTTTTAATTCTATTTCTACAGTTAAATGGTTATCTCATTATAAATTTCTGACATGTGATGTTAGTGCATTGTATACCAACATCTCCCATACAGGAGGGATCAGGGGACAAGGTGAATTTATTTTGTCATCTATTTATTTTATTTTGACTCACAATAATTTTATTTTTGACCACACCCACTGTTTACAGTGCACCGGCACGGCGATGGGGACCAGGTACGCACCGAGTTTCGTGAACCTCTATATGGGCTGCTTGGAGGAGCAGCTGATTTGGGGGGGGTCAGTTCGATGCAAACCTGGTCCTCTACAAACACTTTATAGATGATTTGTTTTTTGTTTGGGATGGGGATGATGGTTCCATATTGGAATTTTTGGAATATTTGAATCAAAATAATTATAATCTCACTTTCACAATCACCTTTCTCCTTTCCACTATCACATTTCTGGATATTAGACTAACCATAGTATATAACACCATCCAAACTAGTACTTACCATAAAGAAGTAGATACCAATAATTATATTGACTAACCCAGTAACCATAATAAAAGATGGTCAGATAATATTCCTTCCGGACAATTTAGACCCAACATAAACCTTATAAGATCTAAGAATAATGTTATGTAACAAGAATACAATAAAATAAGGTTACAATTAAATTAAATTGTGAAATGTAATGAATTGAAACCACTAAAATCACCAGTGATGTTTATTTAATGGGTAAGATGTTATATGATAAGTGGCCGATGGTGTTAGTGGACAATGCAGCAAGGTGACGGCCTCGGCCCAAGCGGATCTTTTCATCACCTTCTATGGGCACATTCCAGATGGACGACAGAACGTGCGCTACAATGAGCTGTAGTCTTCATCTAAAAGGAAATCAAATAAGTTTCAGATCATCAATTCATAGGAAGAATTAAACGTTTATGTTTTACCAATAGTGAGAATACTCTAAAGATAACAGCAATGACAGGGAAAATGTAACCAGAATACAATTCCCCAAAGAATTCTAATGAAAAGTATGTAATGATAAAGTGTAATCAATCATAGTTTCAGTTATTGTCATTTTTTATCCCCATGTTTAATGTAAGTAATCCAATGGGATCGTGTTATATACAGTAGTACATGGAATTCGCAGGAAAATATTTTCAATTTGTCATCAAATGGGATCTTCCTAATTTTTAAGACAAATACATTTTAAATCTTTTTATCTACAGGAAAATCTTTTTAATTGGTAGTCAAATGGATTTTTTTCTCCTTGTAATGTATTGGTAATCTTCCTAAAGTGTAATCAGCAAGAAAATAACCAAAAATACAATGTAAGACACAAACAGTTCCGCTCAGACTTTCTGTGCAGAATGACTATGAGCTGGCTGCTCAGCCAATTACAAGTGGTTTCCTGCACTAGCTGCTGTGATTGGTAGACTGTGAGGGGAGTTGTGAGGATTCTTTGCTTTAACCAAACATCAGTACAGATTAAATGAATCTCTGCTGACATGGGAAACAAATAATTAGCAATGCTATGAGGCTCCATTCCTGTCATTGTACCATTCATTTACATTTCCTATGATTTTCAATAGTGTTTCTGTGTGTAGCACACAACTACATTGGTATAAATGGGCCACTGGAATGCCCACTGACAGGAATGGGAAAAATACAGTAGAGTGTTGGTATAACCAATGGCATATACAGCATGGATGCAGGGTCTCTACCCAGCCTCTTAATTTATTGTCCCACTCCACCCCCACTGATAAACTGGAATAAAGTGTAGTTGATAAACTAATAACCCATCATTGAAGGCTATTTAATGCAGAAGCTATTAAATTGGACATCTACCATACACTAGCCATCAGATTATGGAACTGTTTTATACAACACATACACAATAGAGTAGCTACTTTATATGCTAGCCACCAGATCGGGGTCTTCTTAGTATACTGGCCACCAGATTGTGGTCTGCTTAGTGTATTGGCCACCAGATTGGGGTATGCTTAGTGTACTGGCCACCAGATTGGAATCTGTTTAGCATTCTGGCCACCAGATTGGGGTCTGCTTAGTGTACTGGCCACCAGATTGGGGTCTGCTTAGTGTACTGGCCACCAGATTGGGGTCTGCTTAGTGTACTGGCCACCAGATTGGGGTCTGCTTAGTATACTGGCCACCAGATTGGGATCTGCTTAGTATACTGGCCACCAGATTGGGGTCTGCTTAGTATACTGGCCACCAGATTGGGGTCTGCTTAGTATACTGGCCACCAGACTGGGGTCTGCTTAGTATACTGCCCACCAGATTGGGGTCTGCTTAGTATACTGCCCACCAGATTGGGGTCTGCTTAGTATACTGGCCACCAGATTGGGGTCTGCTTAGTGTACTGGCCACCAGATTGGGGTCTGCTTAGTGTACTGGCCACCAGATTGGGGTCTGCTTAGTGTACTGGCTACCAGATTGGGGTCTGCTTAGTATACTGGTCACCAGATTGGGGTCTGCTTAGTATACTGGCCACCAGATTGGGGTCTGCTTAGTATACTGGCCACCAGATAGGATTCCCTATACATGCAGATCATCTCCACCTTGGGATATCTTGTTTGGACACAGGATTTTTTTCCAAATCGAGAATAAAAATGTTGCTCTGCTGAGATGACAGGAGATCAGGACTGAGAACTAGTGAGCTCATCACTACATCTGCAGGTTCTCCTGAGTATTTGAGACACTATCTTAATAGACCTTGCTCTATAAAACTGTCTCTTAAACCCCATGGAGTGGCTGTGGATATGGGCCCTCATTCAGACCCACTCGCAAGCGCTATGCGCTCGCAAGCGAGTCGATGGTGGGGCACTGTGCACACGCGCTGCGCGCATGCGCAAGCCCTGTAGCAAGTGAGAAATTCACTTGCGCCGGGGCTCGCTACAAGCGGGGAGGGGGGGTGGCTGGACAAACGGAGGCGTTCCTGAAGGAACGCCTGCCGTTTGTGGGCGGCCCTACTGACATCACTCGTGATGTCAGTAATGAGAAATCCTGCTCTATTAGGGCAGGAAGCTCATTGGGGCTTGCGGCAGATGAGACCCTACCACAAGGGTCTCGTCGCAAGCCCGATGGTCGCGACCATCATGACCATCACCTGGCCGCTTGCAAAAGCTGTGGGTAGAGTCCGGCTAAAAAAAAACAAACGGCCGCCCTCATTAAGAGCGAGCGCTCGCCTTTTGCGAGCGGCTCTGAATGAGGTCCATGGTGTATTCATTCAAATATTATATAACTACACCTGTGTATACTGAGGAATTGTTATTGATATACTAAGTTCTGCTTTATATATATATATATATATATATATATATATATATATGTTTCCATTACACATGCTTATGTAGTTACAGTTATGGAGAAATTAAGATCTGCAATATTGACCAGAATGGACTCTTTTTAGTACAGTAGCCAAAATGAAGGAGGGCCCTGCTAGTGACAGCTTACATTACATTACATTACATTCAAAAGGGAAAAGATTGCAGTAGTGGCACAAGGGGATGACATGAAGAGGGTAAGGATTTGGGTAGGAGGTTGGAATGGTAACTACGCTCATATCCCCAAGGGCAGTATTAATTAAATAGAAATAAAAGATTATATCTTACTACAAGGATAGTTTAATTCTAAAACATTATAATGAATGACTACATATATTATATATTGGAATATAGCGGTTTCCCAGTTTTATCTGGAGGTTTTCATGCTTATGGTCACATTTCTTAGTGTTATATATGTAGCTTATCTTATGGACCTGTCACTGCTGGACACAAATCTAAAACTGACAATTATTATTATTTAATTTACAGCTATAATGTCCTATAGGCCGGATCCATTACAGATTGCTATTGCTAAAGCGCACGCAGATGGGCTATTGTTGTGTACTGCGCATATGTATACATCGCAGTGCACGATCGCATAGACACCACTGTGATCGCACTGCGATCACAAAGACCACGCAGAGTGAGTGACAGGCAGTGAGCATTTGGGGGTGGTGACGGGGGGTGGTCAAAAGAAACGGAGGCGTGTCTGTCTGTGTGAATGCCGTTGCATGGGCGTGCATAAATTAGCCAGTGTGATTGCATACGCAGCTTGTGTACTCACTGGGTGTAACAAGGTTAGCAATATCTAAGTAAGGTCAGGGATGCTGTAATTCTGTGTGAGGGACCGATGGTACTCGATGTTACCGATGTTTATGGAGGTGTGCAGGGTATTACGGATGTGGGATAGTGGTAGTGGGAGGCAGTGGGCGTCTATGCTGGCAGTGTGACAGTATTATGATAGAGATCATTAGCATATTATCTCAGCAGACCTGCGTGCGATTACGGAGCTGCAATTGCAATAGCGATCCTTAATGACTCAGGCCTTATGTCTCTGCCCGGTCATTTCCAGTACAAGAAACGTATTTTTCCTTTCTCCAAATTGTGTATAAATGATGATGGAAATGTCAGTGTAATAAGAATTACATTGGTATGACAAATAGATGTATAAATGGGATGTAGTATAAATCCCGGCAGGTGGGATGCCAGGGCTCAGAATGCCAGCGCCGGAATCCCCACACCAGTCAGAATCCTGGCACAGGCATCCCGGCAGTAAGTATTGGGGTAGGGGGAGGGTTAGTGGTTCGACACTAGGGGGAAGGTTAGGGTTAGGGTACAAGGAGGGAGGGGTAGGGTGAGGATACTTACTGACAGGTGTCAATGTTCTAACCCTGCCCAGATGCCGGTATCAGGATTCTGACCCCCGGGATCCCGAGTGCTGGCATCCCATACCCAACCCGTATAAATGCTAGGTCATAATGAAAGTGACAGTAGCCACACTGAGAGCACTTACGGTATTGCCAGATGTTTCCTTGGTATAGAGATCACGGGGGGCAATTTCTGCCGCAAACCCCTTAAAAGAGAAAACAGACACCATAGAACCTAAATGACTCCATGAGAACATTATACAACTTAATGAGGCTGATTCACTTCATTGGGACATTGTCCTCCTCATTTTATAGTCATCAGTTATTCTATATTATTATACAGAAATATAAATATATTACAATGACATAAGTAAAATGTACTATGCTCTATGATAGTTACTGAGATACAAAGATTAGTATATATATGGGATCCATAACTAGACATTGTGGTGCCCTGTGCGAGAAGGAGCTTCGGTGCCCCCCCCTTCTCCACCATGTCATATTTCAATATACTGATAGTATGTAACACTGGAGGGGCCATGGCAAATGATACTGGGGCAGTCTAGTCCTGGGGCTCTTGGCTGTTAATACGGTTTGTCCCCATTTTGTGTGTTTAAATGCTGGAAGATATGTATATAGATCGCAGAACACAATTAAACAAAATATAGTATTCTCTGTAGTACACCATTCCCTAATAGTAGAGGCTGGCAGTAGTGTCCTTACATAGATTACTGACACGAATCTGCTGTGTAGCTGAAAAATATCCCCATGGTCTAAAGTACTATAGTCAAAATGGTTTAAATATCAGTATGAGCGCACTTTGATATTTAGAACCTATTGACCTGCTGTGACTGTGCACTGGAGTCCTGTGTGTCAAAGTGACACGTACACTGGGCCCTTCTATGTAGGATACTGGTACCGAACCTGCCACGCTGCCTGCCACTACTGCCATCCCCTGCGTGTCCATTCCAACTTCCAACAAACAGCTCCTCTCCCATCCCTGCTGACGGGTCTGGAGGTGGAGTAACCTGAGAGTGACAGACAGGGCTGCGGCTGCTGCTGCTGTAACGTAGCCGGGCACATAGCTACTAATACATAGTAACGGGCACCCAGTGGCAAATAGGGATTGCATCGGGCAACTGATTCCACCCTCAGGGCATGCTGCACTCTGGCCCTGATTCAGAGCCGGACGCTCTGAAAGAACGCTCGCTCTGAATCAGGGCATTTTTTTTTATTTTGTGCGGCCTCCTGGCCGCTTCCATAGCTGTGGGTGACCACCCACAGCTATTGCGAGTGGCCAGGATGATGATCGCAATGGTCAAGACCATCGCGACCATAGGGCTTGCGAAGAGACCCTTGTGGTAAGGTCTCGTGGCCGCAAGTCCCAGAGAGCTTCTGGCTCTAATAGAGCCGGAAGCTCTCCCACTGACATCACTGGTGATGTCAGTGGGGCGCCCACAAACGGCAGGTGTTCGCTTGGGAACGCCTCCATTTGTGAAGCCATCCCCCGGCCACGCCTCCAAAATGGAGCGAGCTGTCAATCAAAATCAACAGCCTCCCCCTTTTGGCGTGAGACCCGGAGCGATGGAGCGCCTGTCGCTAGCCGGGTCTCACGTATGCGCACGTCGGAGCCGGCTCTGGCGTGCGCATGCGCAGTGGCCAAACATCGACCCACTCTCGAGCGCATAGCGCTTGCGAGCGGGTCTGAATCAGGCCCTCTGTGCGGAGGCAGCGACCACAATACCCTAGTTACGGGGTATTATGGTATAAGATTAACATTTAAATAGAACTAGCTAAAAATATTTCATAATAATCTTTTCTTATCTATAAATTACATTATTTTTCATTATGTAACATTTTTATCCATAATTCCCATTGTTACATATTGTTCATGCAATATCAGCACAAAGTACGTACGTACATCTCATAAGAACAATGTCCCTGGAACTGAGCCTGTTGTCGTTCCAGTCTGATCCTATGGAAAAGAATACAGAAATAATACAGTTACTATTGTGTCTGGTATATGATTTGCATCAGTTAGTCAATGGATTATAGTATGTAAGTTTGTAAGTATAAACCACTATTTGTTCCTATTGTTCCCAGGCCAGTCACTTCCTTTGCCTAATCTGTATTCCAGTCCTATGCAATATACACCACTCCGTTACAGCATACCCCAAGGCAGCCTTTTTTATTTTTTTTAAATATTGCACAACTCTAATATGTACACACGTCCCAACTGTCCCAGCATGGTAACTTGCGGGGTAACTACAATTTGTATTGTGATAAGCTGTGATGTAGATTGTCAGTCCACAACTACAGATATATCCACATACATCTATCCTCCATGCGCCACACATAACGCGGGAGTTCCGTGTAACTTGGTAGCGCCAAGCATCTTCTGTGCAACTGTGTACCTTAAAATGTGTCTTATTCACACAGTGATGCAAATAGAAAGCACAAGCATCTTCTGCTGATTAAAATGATATGTAGTATGCCCATGTTCTCTGTACGTCTGCAGGTGTATTTGCATGTGAAATGCTACATTACAGTGTTACAGCTGCTGACACTGTAATGTAGCGTTTCGCATGCAAATACACCCACACTCACTCACAGAACATAGGCATGCTGCATATCATTTTAATCAGCAGAAGATGCTTATGCTATCTATTTGCATCACTGTGTAACCAAGACACATTTGAATATAAAAAGTTGCACAAAAGATGCTCGGCGCTGCTGAGTCACGCCATGGCATGGCGTGACAATAAGGGCTGTTTAACGCGCAAGGAGACAAGTTGTAAGAGGACCCATCTGTATGATAAACAGACCCCTTAACTTTTTAATTACATGCTACAAGAATACCTGGAGGACGAGTTTCAGCTGAACATTGATTGCTCTGGCGCCTTCAGGGATCTTGTGAGCCAGGCTCAGATGGTGCGCCTTCACCTGCAGGAGGAAGGGTGGGCAGCAGAGAGTTAGTTACTGGGCACCGGCACACTCAGATAAAACAGGAAGACAGGAGATTATGGATTGGTAACCTACGTGTCCTCACACAGACATGTAATACCACAGGTGTAGCTTTTATCACTGATTGAGCCAGTAGCATATATTATTAACATATTTTATTCTGTAGCTAAATTTCTAATATAATTTCAGAATTTAATTCTATAATACTAAAATGGATGACTATATATATTATATATAATTGGAATATATTTGTTTTACTAGTTTTATTTAGAGGATTTTCATGCCTTTGTTCCCATTTCTTAGTTTTATATATTTAGCTTATCTTATTGGCTGTGATTCAACTCAGAATTAAGTTAAGTTAATTAAGTTAATTAAGTTAAGTCAGAGAATGCTGGTTCTCATGACTTAACATGGGTGTTTAGTTGAGAGAACCGGCATTCTCCGACTAAAGTGCCGCCCGCGAGGCTGTTGTCGGATTACTTTAGTCGGGTCACACATCAGGCTGAATTGATTATCTCTGCAAGCTCCCTCCCGGGGCTATTCATCATCTCTTTGAATTAAATCGCGGCCATGGACTTGTCCACTACCAATTATTTTTATTTCATTTACAATTATAATGGACTATGTTTTTGCAAGATCATTTGTATTACAAGAAACCTATTTTTCCTTTCTCATATTGTGTATAAATTGTGACACTTTTGGAGTAATATAAGATGTAAATGTCAGTGCAATAAGCATTACATTGTATGACAAAGAGATATGAATACTAGGATATAAGACAAAGGTAAGCAACCACAATGACACTAAAAGCACTTACCTCAGGTACTGCCAGGTGTTTTCTTGGCATGGGGACTACGGCCTCAGGTACTGCCAGCTGTTTTCTTGGCTTATGGACCATGACCTCAGGTACTGCCAGGTGTTTTCTTGGCATGGGGACCAAGGGCTCAGGTACTGCCAGGTGTTTTTTTGGCATGGGGACCACAGGGGGCAGTTTGTGCAGCGAAGCCCTAAAAAGAGAAAACAGATACATTTGCACCTAAGGACTCCAAGGAGAATGTACCAATAGTTAAGGTTAGTACAATATTATTTATTTATTTATTAACAGTTTCTTATATAGCGCAGCATATTCCATTGCGCTTTACAATTAGAAACATAAATAGAACAAAATTAGGTAATAACACACAGATATATAGGTAGGAAGGCCCTGCTCATAAGCTTACAATCTATAGGGAAATAGGCATTGATATACAAGGATAGATGCTATATATTGCAATCTTGGTCCAGCCAGAATGGAGAGTTTCTTGGTGGGCTGCATTATCCAGTCACACAGGAAAGTCGGCCAAATATCAGCAGGATGTGAAAGAAAGACAATGTGTGAGGTTATGTGTGGACTGTGAAAGGGGATGTAATTAGATATTGGAGCTATGAAGGTTATGTGGGCAGTTCTGGAATCTGATAAGCTTGCCTGAAGAGGTGAATTTTCAGGGAATGCTTGAAGGATTGGAGACTAGAGGAAAGTCTTATTGTGCGTGGCAAGGCATTCCATAGAGTGGGTGCAGCCCGAAGAAGTCCTGTAACCATAAATGGGAGCAAGTAATGCGTGGGGATGAGAGACGCAGATCTTGTGCTGAGCGGAGAGGTCGGGTTGGGAGATATTTTGAAATGAGTGAAGAGATGTATGTTGGTGTGATTTGGTTAATAGCCTTATGTGTAAGTAAAAGTATTTTATATTGAATATAGTAGAAAACCGGCAGCCAATGGAGGGACTGACAGAGCGGGGCAGCAGACGATAAACGTTTGGCAAGGAAGATAAGCCTCGCAGCTGCATTCATAATGGATTGTAATGGCGATAGCCTGTTTTTCGGAAGACCAGTAAGGAGACTATTGCAATAGTCAATGCGGGAAATAATGAGTGCATGGATTAGAGTTTTAGCAGTGTCTTGTGTGAGATATGGTTGAATTTTGGATATGTTTTTTAGATGTATGCAACATGATTTTGAGACAGCTTGAATGTGGGAAACAAAGGACAGTTCAGAGTCAAGTATGACACCTAGGCAGGTGGATTGTCGAGTTATCATCAGAGATCGAGAGATCAGGTGGATAACTGTTATTGGCTGGTGGAAAAATAATAATGTTCTCATAGCTGCATATTATAGTGCATTATGATTAACATTTAAATAGTAATAGCTAAAAAAAACTTCATAATAAACTATTCTTATCTATAAATTACACTAATTTTACATTTCTATCCATAAATCCCATTGTTAGTTATTGTTCATGTGATATCTGCACAAAGTACTTACTCAGAGCGTCTCATAGGACCAGTGTTATTGGAACTGGGGGCTTTGTCCTTATGGTCCTTATGGGCTGGCTCTGTGGAAAAGAATACAGAAATAGTACAGTCACTACTATGCCTGGTATATATTTTGCGTCAGTTAGTCAATGGATGGATTATAGTTTGGAAGTGCAACCCTCTATTTGTTCCTATTGTTCCTTGGTCAGTTGCTTCCTTTGCCTAATCTGTAATTGTAAAGACCAGCACATGTACATACCTCCCAACCACCCAGCATGGTAACTTGTGGTGTAACTACAATCTGTATTGCTGCGATAAGTGGTTATGCAGATTGTTAGTCCTCAACTATGATAAACCAACCTCTTAATCTTTTCATTACAAGATACAAAAATACCTGGAGGACGAGGGTCTTTCAGCTGCACTTTGCCTTTTCCTGTAGCCTCAGGGATTTTGTGGGAGGCACACACACAGTTCCTCTCCACCTGCAGGAGGAAGGGTGGACAGTAGAGAGTTAGTTACTGGGCACTGGCACACTCAGAGAAAACAGGGTGACAGGAGATTATGGATGGGTAACCTATGTGTCCCCATAAATCCCTGTACCACCACAGTCAAACCCAGTAACATACAGTAGATAAGTATTGCACAACTGTAAAGACCAGCATACGTACACATGTCCCATCTGTCCCAGCATGATAACTTGCGGGGTAACTACAATTTGTATTGCTGCGATAAACCGTGATGCAGATTGTTAGTCCACAATTATGATAAATAGACCCCTTAACTTTTAAATACATGGTACAAGAATACCTGATGGACGAGTTTCAGCTGAACATTGATTGCTCTGGCACCCTCAGGGATCTTGTGGGCTAGACTCAGATGGTGCGCCTTCACCTGCAGGAAGAAGGTTGGACAGCAGAGAGTTAGTTACTGGGCACCGGCACACTCAGAGTACACAGGGAGACAGGAGATTATGGATGGGTACCTATGTGTCCTCACACAGACATGTAATACCACAGGTGTAGCTTTTATCACTGATTGAGTCTGTAGTATATATTATTAACATATTTTAATTTGTAGCTGAATTTCTAATATAAGTTCAATATTTAATTCTATAATACTACAAAGGATGAGTAGATATATTATATATAATTGGAATATATTTGTTTTACTAGTTTTATTTAGAGGTTTTTCATGCCTTTGTTCCCATTTCTTAGTTTTATATATGTAGCTTATCTTATTGGCTGCGATTCAACTCAGTGTGGTGCTAAGGCAGAGAATGCTGGTTCTCATGACTTAACATGGGTGTTTAGTTGCAAGAACAGGCATTCTCCGACTAAAGTGTCGGCTGCGAGGCTGTTGTCGGATTACTTTAGTCGGGTCAAACATCAGGCCGAATTGAATAGCTCGGGGTGCTCCCTCCCGGGGCTTTTTATCATCGCTTTGAATTGAATAGTCACCATGGACTTGTCCAAAAACAATTATTTTTATTTCATTTACAATTATAATGAACTATGTTTTTTCAAGATCATTTGTATTACAAGAAACCTATTTTTCCTTTCTCATATAGTGTATAAACTGTGACACTTGTGCGCTAATATAAGATGTTAATGTCAGTGTAATAAGTATTACATTGTATGACAAAGAGATATGAATACTAGGACATAAGAAAAATGCAAGTAACCACAATGACACTGATAGCACTTACCTCAGGTATTACCAGGTGTTTTCTTGGCATGGGGACAAAGGTCTCAGCTACTGCCAGGTGTTTCCTTGGCATGGGGACTACGGCCTCAGGTACTGCCAGGTGTTTTCTTGGCATGGGGACCAAGGGCTCATGTACTGCTAGGTGTTTTTTTGGCATGGGGACCACAGGGGGCAGTTTGTGCAGCGAAGCCCTAAAAAGAGAAAACAGATACATTTGCACCTAAAGGACTCCAAAGAGAATGTAACAATAGCTAAGTTTAGTACAATATAATAATGTACTCATAGCTACATATTGTGGTGTATTATGATTAACATTTAAATAGTAATAGCTAAAAAATACTTGATAATAAACTATTCTTATATATAAATTACACTAATTTTACATTTCTATCCATAAATCCCATTGTTACTTATTGTTCATGTGATATCTGCACAAAGTACTTACGCAGAGCATCTCATAGGACCAGTGTTACTAGAACTGGGGGCTTTGTCCTTATGGTCCTTATGGGCTGGCTCTGTGGAAAAGAATATAGAAATAGTACAGTTACTACTATGTCTGGTATATGTTTTGCATCAGTTAGTCAATGAAATATAGTTTGGAAGTGTAAACCCCTATTTGTTCCTATTGTTGGGTCAGTTGCTTCCTTTGCCTAATCTGTAACTGTAAAGACCAGCACATGTACATATCTCCCAGCCACCCAGCATGGTAACTTGTGGTGTTACTACAATTTGTATTGCTGTGATAAGTGGGGATGCAGAGTGTTAGTCCTCAACTATGATAAACCGACCTCTTAATCTTTTCATTATAAGTTACAAAAATACCTGGAAGATGAGGGTCTATCAACTGCACTTTGCCTTCTCCTGTAGCCTCAGTGATTTTGTGGGGGGCACAAACATGGTTCCTCTCCACTTGCAGGAGGAAGGGTGGACAGCAGAGAGTTAGTTACTGGGCACTGGCACACTCAGAGAAAACAGGGTGACAGGAGATTATGGATGGGTAACCTATGTGTCCCCATAAATCCCTTGTTCCACCACAGTTATACCCAGTAACATACAGTAGATAAGTATTGCATGACTGTAAAGACCAGCATATGTACACACGTCCCAACTGTCCCAGCATGGTAACTTGCGGGGTAACTACAATTTGTATTGCTGTGATAAGCTGTGATGCAGATTGTTAGTCCACAATTATGATAAATAGACCCCTTAACTTTTAATTACAAGGTACAAGAATACCTGATGGACGAGTCTCAGTTGAACATTGATTGCTCTGGCGCCTTCAGGGATCTTGTGGGCCAGACTCAGATGGTGCGCCTTCACCTGCAGGAGGAAGGGTGGGCAGCAGAGAGTTAGTTACTGGGCACCGGCACACTCAGAGAAAACAGGGAGACAGGAGATTATGGATGGGTAACCTATGTGTCCTCATACAGACATGTAATACCACAGGTGTAGCTTTTATCACTGATTGAACCTGTAGTATATATTATTAACATATTTTAATTGGCAGCTGAATTTCTAATATAATTTCAGTATTTATTTCTATAATACTACAAAGGATGACTAGATATATTATATATAATTGGAATATATATGTTTTACTAGTTTTAGTTAGAGGTATTTCATACCTTTGTTCACATTTCTTAATTTTATATATTTAGCTAAATCTTATTGGCTGCGATTCAATTCAGCGTGCTGCTAAGTCAGAGAATGCCAGTTCTCATAACTTAACATGTGTGTTTAGTTGCGAGAACCGTCATTCTCCGACTAAAGTGCCAGCCGTGAGGCTGTTGTCGGATTTCTCCTCGCAACCCCAGGAGGGTGCGAGAAGAATTACTTTAGTCGGGCCAAACATCAGGCTGAAATGAATAGCTCTGGGAGCTCCTTCCCTGGGCTATTCATCATCGCTTTGAATTAAATTGCGGCCATGGACTTTTCCACTACCAATTATTTTTATTTAATTTACAATTATAATGGACTATGTTTTTGCAAGATCATTTGTATTACTATAAACCTATTTTTCCTTTCTCATATTGTGTATAAATTGTGACACTTGTGTAGTAATATAAGATTTAAATGTCAGTGTAATAAGCATTACATTGTATGACAAAGAGATATATAAATAGTAGGACATAAGAAAAGGTAAGTAACCACAATGACACTGATAGCACTTACATCAGGCATTGCAAGGTGTTTTTTTGGCATGGGGACCATGGGCTCAGGTATTGCCAGGTGTTTTCTTGGCATAGGAATCACGGCCTCAGGTATTGCCAGGTGTTTGCTTGGCATAGGGACCAGAACCTTAGATACTGTCAGGTGTTTCCTTGGCATGTTGACCACCGCCTCAGGTACTGCCAGGTGTTCTCTTGGCATGGGGACCACCGGCTCAGGTATTGCCAGGTCTTCTCTTGGCATAGAAACCACTGGCTCAGGTTCTGCCAGGTCTTTTCTTGGCATAGGGACCACGGATGACAATTTAGGCAGCAAAGCCCTAAAAGAGAAAACAGACACATTTGCACCTAAAGGACTCCATGAGAATGTACTAATACCTAAGATTAGTATAATATTATAATTTACCCATAGCTAGATATTATGCTGAATTATGATCAACGTTTATATAGTAATAGATAAAAAAATACTTCATCACAATCTATTCATATCTATAAATTACACTAATTTTCATCATTTAACATTTCTATCCATAAATCATATTGTTACATATTGTTCATGCAATATCTGCAAAAAGTACTTACTCAGAGCGTCTCTTAGAACCAGTGTTACTGGAACTGGGGGCTTTGTCCTTATGGGCTGGCTCTGTGGAAAAGAATATAGAAACAGTACAGTCACTACTATGTCTGGTATATGTTTTGCTTCAGTTGTTACCTGGTGCAGGAAAGGATGCTGTGCGTGCTGTCAAAAGGGGGCATGGTCTTTCCAACAGTGGGCATGGCCTGAGGGGAGGGGGCATGGCCTCACGGGAGGGGGCATAGTCGCATGGCCCGAACCCTGTTGCTCAGTGCTGCTTTTTATGGGGGCGGTGGGGGTGCAGGAGGTGCGGACTTCCCTGTCCTGCGTGCAGTGCCTGCTCCCTCACAGTGTCAGGAGCCGAGTGCTGCACTTAATACTACAGTGCAGGACCCAGCTCCTGTCACTGAGGGGGAGTCGGCACCTTGGTGCCATCCTTCGGCAGGTGGCAGCCCTTGTGACGTCACTGCCTATTTGTTCCTATTGTTACTGGGTCAGTTGCTTCCTTTGCCTAATCTGCAACTGTAAAGACCAGCATCTGTACATACCTCCCAACCACCCAGCATGGTAACCTGTGGTGTAACTACAATCTGTATTGCTGTGATAAGTGGGGATGCAGATTGTTGGTCCACAACTATGATAAACAGACCCCTCAATCTTTTCATTACAAGAAACAAGAATACCTGGAGGACGAGGGTCTTTCAGCTGCACTTTGTCTGCTCCTGTAGCCTCAGGGATTTTGTGGGGGGCACAAACATGGTTCCTCTCCACCTGCAGGAGGAAGGGTACACAGCAGAGAGTTAGTTACTGGGCACCAGCACACTCAGAGAAAACAGGGAGACAGGAGATTATGGAAGGATAACCTACGTGTCCTCACACGGACATGTAATACCACAGACGTAGCTTTTATCACTGATTGAGTCTGTAGTATATATTTTTATTTTTAACATATTTTAATTTGCAGAAGAAGTTCTAATATAAAGTAAAATATCACATTCCAACCAATATTCTAATAAAACTGATTTTGAATTTCATAATGTTTGTTTTCTTTAATAATAAATCCCTTGCCCCACCACAGTTATACCCAGTAGCATAGATAAATATGTAGTTACCCCTTGGGGGCTTCTCACCAGTGTTTTGATGTGCTTGGCCTTGCTCCCGTAGGTGAGTGTGCTGCGAGAGTCTTCATAGGCAGCATCCGCAGGGCTGATGTGTGTGATCATCACCATTCTGCTCCTGCCACTCAGTGCGCCCTGTGATAGATAAAGCTCTGGTTATAGGAGAGATCACTGAGGAATCCTTACATATTGTAATGAGTAGTTTAACGATCTATTACTATTGTTTTATACTATGTTTGCGAGAAACAAATGATTGCACTAATTACTAATATCATGGATGATTGCAGCCATTGTCTGAGATAAAACAGCAGAACAATGTGTTAGGAGTAATATTCCTGGTGACTGGGGTTCCGGGGTGGATGCTGTGGCCACACCCCCTTTACACAGGGCCTCAGCATTTACAAATGAGCTGTGGCCACACCCCCATACACTAGAGCACACACCCCATTAGTACCAGGGCATAATAAAGTCTCATATTCCTAACAGCTTGTATCCCCAAAAAGATATCTAAGAAGTGACTAATGCTACTTATACATCAGCCATGGGTGTTTCCAGGTGCATATTAAAAGAGGGGGCCAATGTTCACTCCCCATAAGGGACCCCTCCTCTCTCCCTGGCTGCTGTCAGCGAACTAACAACAGCAGTAGACTCCGGGCACTAGAGTGTGCCCAGAATCTACTGAGCATGAGCTTCTCACTAGGAAAATGGCGTGGCAGCCATTTTCCCTGTGACTTCCTACTGCGCATGCACAAAACGCCAGGAAAATGGCCGCGGCAGCCATTTTCCAGGTGTTTTGTGTAGCGCTACTCCATGGGACTTAGAAGTGGTAAGTATAAAAAAAGTATAGGTGCAAGGTGTGCGGTGCGGGCCCCCTAAGAACTACACACCCTGCACCCATTATAAATATGCCCCTGGGTGTATCTATAAGGAGTGCAGGGTATATGGTGTACATGTCCAGTGGTCTCACACCACACACCCTGCACCCATAACTTATACTTAATGCTCTGCCAGTGCTGCTGTAATCACCAATGTAGTCACCGGGAAAATAACATGGGTGCCATATTTCCAGAGTTCTACACATGCCCAGTAGAGAAAACGCAGAGCCAGAGTATAATTAGTGCATGTGCCTGTAAGAGAAGGGGGAGACCAGCATAGAGATGGCACACGGGGCCCTTCTCTCTTATTATTGTCCCTGACATCAGGTACAGGTGTATGGTAATATGTGTGTAGGAAATCTCATAGTAATTACTTACCTTTAGCAGCCAGGTCAATTTGCTGTCCCGATAATTGATATGGCTGCCGGGTCTTTTGCGTAGCGCCATAATGCAGTTCCTTAGGGCCAGAAGGGAGCGGTTTATATAGCCACTTTCTCTCAGGGTTTGGCCAGTGTTCTTAGTCTGACATGAAACAGAAAAGGTAATGAAGACACATCTGACTTCAGTCACAGTATGGATGTGGTACAAACACTATTGTATGATAAAACTAATTACACAATTTACTTCAATTGTGTCCCAAGACAGTGAATCCCATTCACCTTTGTTTTAGTTAGTGATATTGGCTAAAATACTTTTTTTTACAGCATGTAATTTAACCCAAGCTACTAAATTATCAATAGTAGTATCATTAATTTGAAACTGGTTTATGTTATTAATCAAAAAATTACATTAATCAAAAATGTACATAATTTGTTATGAGTAAGGTCTCGGGGGGGGGGGGGTCACTGAAATAAATGAATGTAACCAGGGGGGCGGTGGCTGGTAACATATTGGGAATCACGGCTCTAAAGGGAGAAAGGCCACACTTAGGGAGTACTATGAACACGAGAAAAAAGAGCTATAACCATGAAAGGCTCTGTTATATCTCCTTCACTACAAAAAGATACAAACACAAATTACAACTTTCATAAGAGCTTTAGGGGTCTATTTACTAAGCAGTGTTAGGAGACAGAGTGGAAAGTGAAAAGAAAGTGATAAGGTGCCAGCCAATCAGCTCCCAACTGTCATCTAACAGGCTGTGTTTGAAAATTACAGTTGGGAGCTGATTGGCTGGCACCTTATCACTTTCTTATCACTTTTCACTCTGTCTCCTAACACTGCTTAGTAAATAGACCCCTTAATCAAAGAAAAGAACTTACATTACATGCCACCCCAGAATACAGGCCAAGGACTACCCTAGGACTACTTAGCTGATAATTATACACATAATGGATGTAATTTACATTGCACAGTGTGAGAGCAGCTTTGCTCTCATCATGTGCCTCAATTTGTGAGAGCAGGGTGACAACTAACTATGGGCCATTAGTGCCACCCCACGGCCCTTGCTCCTGGCTAGTAGGGTGCCTGGAACCCTGCTGCCAGGATTGTTGCTGCAACACCCACGGAGCATCATGTGGACACTCCGCCTGCACGGTATATGCAGCCCATCGGGCATCCTACGGGCACCTAGCCAGCACTGCGCTTATTGGAGCTTATTGGAGCTGCCAACCACAGCCCCTCTGCATGACATAATGATGTCATACAGTACATGCAACATCATGACACAGTGCGCTCAGGGGGGCAGGCTCTGTGTGTGTGAGTGCACCTAGATTTTCATCAGGGTTTAACTTTACCAAGCAAGGTGACGGCATTTGTAGAGGAGCAGAAGAATATAAAGGAGAAGGGGAGGAGTGAAGGTGTCCCTAGCATAATATATATGGTGTTGGGGCACCACTGCTCCTCATCGTACAGAGCAGGACTGGAACAAAATCTTGCACAGTGCACATCTGGAGATTGTTCTCTAGGTTGCAGAGGCGTTCCCTTAGAGCGGATATTAGGCACACACCCAGCCATGCTCTGAGTGGACTATCTGTGCTTACTGGTGCAACACCACAACATTTAGCTTAGTGCAGCTTTAGTAACCTTCTATATTCCTGAAAACACATTGTATGTTCCTCTTTGTGATTGCCTGGGTTCTTTGTTTGTGTGTGTTAGAGAAATTAGAGTGTAAGCTGCAATGGGCCAGGGACTGATGTGACTGACAAATATTCTCTCTGTAGAGTAGACAGTGATGACTAGTGGTGAAGCATGAACACTGCAGAAGGATAGCAAACTCTTACGATAGTTACCTCTTTGGCTTTGCAGGGGGACATACAAAGAAATGATAATGAGATGTAAAATACAAGTGGTACCTGGCATGCTCGCTCTGATCCCGCCAGGTCTACCATGTACAGCCGGCCCGTGCACACTCCATCATTGCTCGTCTGCTGTACGGTGACTTGTACAATAGCATGGGAGCGGGATGAGTTCTTATTGGCAGCTGTGGCTGCCTTAGAGCGGCGCTTATTCCCTTTAGTCAGTAATGCGATGGCCTGAAAAAGAAAGTAATATAGATGCACCAACACTCTTGTGGTTACACAAAACAACTCATACAGTTACACTTGCCCATGTGTTATAGCTACAGCAGGGTCACTACACCAGCGACCACATAGTCATGGGCTCTGTTTATTCATACACACATTAATAGGTTCTTTACAGACAGCATTGTCATTTCCCCCTTGTTCAGTGCTGCAAAACCCTTGTGGTGCCTTATAAATAAAAGATAATAATAATAATAATAATACTATAGACAAGGATAACTAGTGGTGATGTATGGACGCTGCATAAGGGTAGCACAGACTAATGATAGTCACCTCCTCAGGACTGCTGGGGAAGAACTCTGCAATCCCTTCTATCTTGGTGTTGCCATAGGGATCCTCTCTAAGCTTCAAACATCCAGAGGACGGTCTTAGCAGATCCCGAACGGTTTCATTGTAGACCTGCAAATGTAATGAAGGTATAAACACTCTCTGCAATACAAGGAATAATCACTCTCTGCAATACAAGCACAAGTGTGTAATCCACAATTACTCTCTGGAAAGAGCATGTGTTACTTGTAGTTCTCCAGATGCTGTATATCATGAAGAAAGGGTTTTTGGGGAATGTACATACAGGGCAGCGGCCCATCTTAGCTTTCAGGTCTGCACCAGACCTCATGCATTTTCAAAATATCCGAGTAGTGGGTTTTAATTTCCCCCTCAAACTTTGTTACGGACCTGGTAATTGCTAGTTATGCCCAATTACATGTTATTATATATAGGGGGATCATTTACAGTTGGCCGCATATGTGCGCAGATTGTACGTAAGGAGGACACATAAAACACGTATTTCATTAATCTTCCTCTCCAAAGGTACTACATCTGCCTCCCCTCTCCTACAAGCGCTTCCCTTTCAGAAACAGATTCAAGCTCCTCACACTCACTTACAAAGCCATCACCCAATCCTCCCCCAGTTACATCTCTGACCTCATCTCCCTTCACACTCCCGTCTGCCCTCTTTGCTCCACTAATGAATGCTGCTTCTCCTGCCAACTGATTGCTTCTTCCCATGACTGCCTCCAAGATGTTACACAGGCTGCTCCCTACCTCTCATAATTCTCTACCTCTCCCTGTTGGACTCTTCACCTCTCTATAAAACTTCAAACGGGCTCTCAGGATGCTCATCTTCATCAAAGCCTTCCATCTTCCATCCTAACACTCTGTCCCATGCTCACTGCCTGCCCCATCTATGTCACCCCTGTCTGTCTGCCCCACCATTTAGAATATAAGCTTCCACGAGCAGGGCCTTCTTCCCCCATGTGCTTTTCCTTCCAGTTCCCTTACTATTATATACAGCACCTAACCCTTGACTTCTGCCACTGTGCTACTTATTTCAGTGTTATGACCGCTGTTGCAGCAATATTTATATATAATGTATTTATCCAGCATTGTCTTGTACTGTAAGTCATTGTTTTCTTGTCTGCTCTATTGTTTATGTACTTTGTTAGGTTCTACGTAACCCTTGTGGCTCCATATAAATAAAGGATAATAATAATAATAATAATAATAATAATAATAATAATAATAATAATACAAACATCTGTTGTTACCTCATTCAAACCTCAAATGAGATGATTGTGTCCTGCAGTAGTCCTAGTGGTATCAATTAAGTAATGTGAATATATTGCCGTGACGCCATATAACATAGGCCCGTATTCAATTTGAAGCGTTAGGTCCGCCGATGACGGCATTATCGCCTGTTTTGGTTTTCCCCTGTATTCAATTTGAAAGACTTTCCGCCTAGTCAATGCAATGTAATAGGCGGTAAAGTATCACCTATGAACGGCAGGCGGAAAAAAGTGTAGAATTGGGGTTTTGGGGTGCAATGTTTCGGGAACCCCAAAGGTAATCTGTGTCCATAAAATAAAAATAAAAAACTTAAGGACACCCCAAACATTTACTTTGAAAAAGGGGGGGGAAACAAAAATGTTGGGGTACAAACTTAAAAACTAGCGACCTTGACTCTGGAGGGGTCCCCAAGTATGCCCCAAGTGATTTTTAGATTGCAGGTCTTTGCGGCAGGTGGATTTTTCATGATTTTTTCAAGTTCACTTTTTCAACTTTAAATATGCTGACCCCCATTTTCAAGTACCCCAAATTTGCTGGGATAAGTTATTTTCTGGAAAAAATACTCCTAAATACTATTCTGCATCAGGTATAGAAAAACGCTATTTAGCAGCTATTGAGCCCATTTAAAAACACCAAATACCTTCAGCAAGCCAAATCGGTGGGTACCATAGTGAACCCCCATGTCAGAACATCATTGGGGGGGACAGGCTGATTTCCCCAAAAATAACTACTTTCCGCTAGTTACAGTATCGCCGGGTGCCGTTTATGCGTACTTTGAAATTGAATACAGTTTAAAGTGTGCATGCGCGCGATACTTTAACACCTACAAAACAGGCGAAGTCGGCGTTAAGTCCGGGCCGCGTTAACTTAACGTGACTCCGCTCAAATTGAATACGGCTCAAAGCCAGAGTTCCATCCACCTCTATATAACACACATAGAATATAAACCAAGCACATATTTACCTCAGCATAGGACACTGACACTGAGAACTTATTCTGCCCTCTCTGCACCTCAATGGTCTTATATAGATCTTTCAGAGCACGAAATATCACTCCAGGCTCATGACCATTGCCCATCATAGTAAAGGTCTTCCCGGTGCCTGTGATAAATATAAAGGTATTTAGTATACACTCACTGACGTTACAATAATAATGGCAGATATGTAATTATACAATGTGTCATGTCAGTAATGAACAGTAACAGACATCATGTGACTAAAGCTGGGCATCCATTATACAATTATCTGTCAGATATCTGTCAAATCTGGCTGGTTTGAATGAAAACCTGGTAATGTAAGGGAGCAAATGACAATCGTCCATTTGCTCACAAATACTGGAAAATAGCCAAAAATGGTTGTTGAGACAAAGTGGTTAAAACACACAAATGTAACCAATTTGAAAAAAAAATGTTGTCCTATTTTCAGTGTTTAAAACCATATGATCGACTGTCATTTGCTCCCATACATTACCAGGTTATCATTCCAACCAGCCAGATTGGACAGATATCTAACAGATAATTGTATAGTGGATGCCCAGCTTTTACCAATATTCATCAGGATGCTGCTCATCAGGTCACTCTCTCAGGGATGTCACTGCTTGTTAGTGAATGGATAGACTGTGCTCTATTGTATGTTTGTGCTGCCCATAAAATGCTGCCTCCACATTTGGTGATGTGTGCACCTATTCCCAGGTCAGTGAGAGTTAGAAGCAGTGGTAACCACAGCCTATCACAAGCTGACAATGTAACCATTACAATGTAAACATCATTTAAGATACTATATAAAAATCTAAAATATGCACATTTGGGAGGTTTTTATTAAACACAAAACAACATTGTAACATAGTTATGTGATTCAATACTTTTACCTGTACAGCTATTGTGTAATATATTGTTAGACTATAGACCAAATCTATAACAATATTTTGGTAAATGAGATATACCTTCTAACTACCACACTTGTCACCATTCTCATGTGATTACCATGCCCCAAATAGAATAGTTATCCTTAATAACTAGGACTTGTGCCCTTATTGGATGTTTTCAATTAAATGTTACTCTATTATCCTGTATCTGTCATCACTAGACTGAGGATTCAGGCCCTCATTCAGAGGCGGTCGCAAGAAGCGATCGCTCTCTCTGAATGAGGACGGCCGCTTGATTTTTTAATTGCGGCCTCCTGGTTGCTAACTAAGCTGTGGGTTACCACCCACAGCTTTTGCGACCGACCAGGGTGATGGTCACGATCAGGGCCGGATTAAGGTCTGTGGGGGCCCCTGGGCAACAAACTTGATGTGGGGCCCTATCTGTGATCCAAATATTATATATATATAATAACACACAACACATACAGGGCCATCTCTTCCATTGGGCTGGTTGGGCAGTTGCCCAAGGGCCCGAAGCTTGTAGGGGCCTGCCAACCCACCCCCCTGCAGCCGTGGCCAGTTGGTAAATTTGTGATATTTTTATAAGCCGGCCATCGGTGCACTGTATTCTGATCTAACCTCCCCCACCCCATTCCCCCCGGTGACAAGTACTCACCTCAGTCCCACTTTCACTTCATACGCCGGGTTTAGACCAGTCAGACAGAGGGCCTAATTCAGACCCACTCGCGAGCGTTCGCAAGCGGGTTGATGTTCGCCCAGTGCGCATGCACACGACGGACCCAGCTCCGTCGTGCGCATGCGCGAGACCCGGATAACGACGGTCAAGCTGTCACTTATGGGTCTCACTACAAAGGGGGCGTGCTGTCGATGGTGAGTGACAGCACGCCGCCTTTGGTGGGCATGCCGGGGGCGTGGCTGGCCAGAAGGAGGCGTTCCCATGGGAATGCCTACCGTCTGGGGCTGGCCCCACTGACATCACAAGTGATGTCAGTGGGAGTGCTTTCGGCTCTGATAGAGCCGAAAGCACTCCAGGGCTTGCGGCAATGAGACCCTACCACAAGGGTCTCGTCGCATGCCCGATGGTCTCGATGGTCTTGACCATCGCGACCATCTTCCTGGCCGCTCGCTATAGTTGTGGGTGGTCACCCACAGCTATACGAGCGGCCAGGAGGCCGCTCTACAAATGAAGGATGGCCCTGATTCAGAGCCATCCGGCTCTGAATCAGGGCCAGAGTCTCTCTGCAGGTGTGGGAGGTCTGATGGGCATGAGGAGGGTTTAATTTTATTGACCATTAAAAATGTTTTCACGTGAATGGGTGGGTAGGGATCACAGTGCATTGCTTTGCCCAGGGCCCACACTGCTGTTAAGACAACCCTGAACACATACACTGTGTGTATAATATATATATATATATATATACACACAGAACATACACAGTGTGTGTATAATATATATATATATATATATATATATATATATATACATACACATACACACACCACATACACAGTGTGTGTAATAGTGTAATATATATATATAATATATATATATATATTTCATTTAATATTGTGCCCGCCCAACCCCACAACCAGTAGCACATTATTTGACTCACCTTCCAGGCTCCAGGCCAAAGCAATCACATAGCAGCAGACCCGGGGCAGCGGCTGCAGCTCCTGTATTTTCACCTCCGCGGTCTTCCGATGTGGCCGTCGAGGAAGTGGGCTGGCGTGGGGCTGCTCTGAGCTAAAGTGCTCAGCGAGCGCTGCCCGCCTGCAGTCACCGGTGACTGCTGAGGAGGACCACAGCGGAGATAGCTAAATGCTGTACTCTGCCGGTCTTAGTAGGGGAAGAGCAGTTGTGGCAGGGGACAGGGTGTGGGGGCCCCTGGATGACCGCCCCTGTCGCCCTGCCTTTAATCTGCCCCTGGTCTATCGCAACCATCAGGGCTTGCGACAAGACCCTAAGGTTGGGTCTCGGCAACCGCAAGCCCCAGGGAGCTCCCTGCTCTGATCGAGCAGGAAGCTCCCCACTGACATCACTGCTGATGTCAGTGCGGCGGGTCACAAAATGGCATGCGTTCCGTCAGGAACGCCTCCATTTGTGTAGCCACCCCCCCCGCCCCGCCTACAAAACAGGGCTAGCTGTCGATCAACATTGACAGCCGCCCCTTTTGTAGTGAGCTCCGGAGTGAGAGAGTTTCTCTCTGGCTCCAGGGCTTGTGCATGCGCAGGGCATTAACATCGACCCAATTGTGAGCGCTCAGTGGCTGCAACCGGGTCTGAATGAGACCCTCAGTGCTCAGACCCGGATTGTGCCATGTACCTAACGCCTCACTTTCTGTAACCACCTGGATAATTGCACATCACATAAGGAAACTACTAGCTCACAATTACTAACAGTACCAGGGGCGGAACTAGCGGCACTGCAGCCGGTGCATTGCACCGGGGCCCGCTGTGGTGAAGGGCCCATAGCCACTCCTGCACCGCCGCTAGTCCCCCAGGCCACACAAGTGTAGGGCAGACCGCAGTTTACAAACACACAGCTGCCAGCGGTGGCTTTGTGTTTGTAATAGCAGCCAATGAGAGTCAGACAGACTCTCATTGGCTGCTGCGTCGTCCAAGGAGGGAGCCGGCTGGAGTTCAGTCATGAGGTCCGTCTTCCGGCTCCCTCCGCAGTAGGTGATGGGAGAGACATCACGTCATGATGTCTCTCTCATCCCATGTTGCAGAGCGAGAGCGGGCCGGGAGGAACGTCTGGACAGTGGCAGTCGTCGGCAAAAGCGGGAATCAGGTAAGTTGTGTGTTTTTTTGTTTGTTTATGTAAGGGGCACTTGCACAGCATAAGGGGAGGGGGTGCTACTATTGGGCATTGGCACAGCATATGAGCTCCTGGGGGCACTTTATATGGTGGGGGGACGCTACTATAGTCACTGTATAGGGGGGCGCTACTGGGGGCATTGTATGGGGGGCTGGCCACTACTGGGAGCACTGCATAGGAGGGGCTACTACTGGGGGCACTGCATAGGGGGATTACCGCTGGGGGAACTGCATAGGGGGATTACTACTGGGGGAACTGCATAGGGGGATTACTACTGGGGGAACTGCATAGGGGGGATTACAAATGGGTGAACTGCATAGGGGGGCTACTACTGAGGGCACTGCATAGGGGGGTTACAACTGGGGGGACTCCTACTGGGGGCACTGCATAGGGGGGACCACTACTGGCGCACTGCATTGGGGGGACTACTACTGGGGGCAATGCATAGGGGGGACTACTACTGGGGGCACTGCATAGGGGGGACCACTACTGGGGGCACTGCATAGGGGGGACCACTACTGGGGGCACTGCATAGGGGGGTTACTACTGGGGGTACTGCATAGGGGGATTACTACTGGGGGAACTGCATAGGGGGATTATTACTGGGGGAACTGCATAGGGGGGATTACAAATGGGTGAACTGCATAGGGGGGTTACAACTGGGGGGACTACTACTTGGGGCAATGCATAGGGGGGACTACTACTGGGGGCACTGCATAGGGGGGATTACAACTGGGGGAACTGCATAGGGGGCTACTACTGGGGGCACTGCATAGGGGGCTACTACTGGGGGTACTGCATAGGGGGCTACTACTGGGGGCACTGCATAGGGGGGGCTACTACTGGGAGCACTGCATAGGAGGGGCTACTACTGGGGGCACTGCATAGGGGGATTACTACTGGGGGCACTGCATAGGGGAATTACTACTGGGGGAACTGCATAGGGGGATTACTACTGGGGAAACTGCATAGGGGGATTACTACTGGGGGAACTGCATAGGGGGATTACTACTGGGGAAACTGCATAGGGGGGATTACAAATGGGTGAACTGCATAGGGGGGCTACTACTGAGGGCACTGCATAGGGGGGTTACAACTGGGGGGACTCCTACTGGGGGCACTGCATAAGGGGACCACTACTGGGGGCACTGCATTGGGGGACTACTACTGGGGGCAATGCATAGGGAGGACTACTACTGGGGGCACTGCATAGGGGGGACCACTACTGGGGGCACTGCATAAGGGGGACCACTTCTGGGGGCACTGCATAGGGGAGCCCAAAGCATATTCTTGCACCTGGGCCCACCACTCTCTAGGTCCGCCACTGAACAGTACAGATGGTCACATGTTTTACCACCACTCATTACACCAGGTCACTACTTTTACACATACAATATAAACATTAGAGTTATGTATTAATAACATTAATATTACCTGTTGGGCCGTATGCAAATATAGCAGCACTGTACCCCGAGATGATATCATCCACTAGGTTCTTCATGGTGGACTGATAGACATGCTCCTGAAATTAGACACATTTATTGATGCTACATAAGCAATCATGAAAATAATGTAAAAATATGCTCTATACTGAATAAGGAGAAATGGCAGCTGTACAAGCATTACTGGCTGATGCTACAGTCACATATGATGATAAATTGTTCTCATGCGCTATTTTATTCCTTTTACAGGATGCAGCATGAGCAGCGCTGCCATATGTATAATGGGTGTAGGGTGTGTGGTGCACATGGGCACCTGAATCCAGGGGGGCCCACACCGCACTCCATACACCCATTGTATGTACTTACCATGCGGCCACCTCAAAAGAAATCTACCTTGTGGTGCCATTTACCAGAGATATACAGTATGCCTGTACAATAGGCTCTGGCACAGTACCAGAGACTACACCTCACATATAATGGTTTGGGGGGGACCCATTCAGAGACAGCACACAGGAACCCTCCTCTCATAGGATGGCTGTGTTATATATACTATTAACTTTTATTATTCATTGTAAATAATTTAGGATTACAATCACCTGGGTAGCTGCCTGATCAAACACCTCATTAAAGGTGAACGCCCTCTCCCTGGTCCTGCAGCAACGCAGGACGTCATCAGGATCCTCGCCAGGGTCCTGCAGTAGTACTGTCTGTAAGGAAAGAGAAGACATGTTCACTATATGTCACCAGGCCCTACAAGCACCTCTGCGGCTGGAGCAGAAGATCTTAAGTCTAGTTTATATTAATGGATAAAAACAAAGTCACACATGGGAACGTGATCTGGGAGTATAGAGTCATATATGTCAGCATTTCAGCATAGTTTCCAGCAGGGGCTGGCTGGCAACTTTCAGGCTGGGGGGCAAATACAAGCTATTGAAAAATAACTGTGACAGAAAACATAGATACAGTATAAATGTTATATACATTTACTTTATTTATTAACCATATATTATATCTATCTAGTGTGTGTATGTCTATATATATATATATATTTATTAATAATCTACATCCCACACACTACGCTCCCCTTCCCCTATCCACATCCAACACACTGCGCTCCCCTTCCCCTATCCACATCCCACTCTGCGATCCTTTCCCCTATCCACATCCCACACACTGCGCTCGCTTTCCCCATCCACATCCAACACACTGCGCTCCCCTTCCCCTATCCACATCCCACTCTGCGATCCTTTCCCCTATCCACATCCCACACACTGCGCTCGCCTTCCCCTATCCACATCCAACACACTGCGCTCCCCTTCTCCTATCCACATCCCACTCTGCGATCCCTTTCCCCTATCCACATCCCACACACTGCTCTCCCCTTTCCCTATCCACATCCCACTCTGCGATCCCTTTCCCCTATCCACATCCCACACACTGCTCTCCCCTTCCCCTATCCACATCCTACTCTGCGTTCCCTTTCCCCTATCCACATCCCACACACTGCTCTCCCCTTCCCCTATCCACATCCCACTCTGCGATCCCTTTCCCCTATCCACATCCCACACTCTGCTCTCCCCTTCCCCTATCCACATCCCACACACTGCGATCCCCTTCCCCTATCCACATCCCACACACTGCTCTCCCCTTCCCCTATCCACATCCCACACACTGCGATCCCCTTCCCCTGTCCACATCCCACACACTGCGATCCCCTTCCCCTATCCACATCCCACACACTGCGCTCTTCTCCCATCCGCAACCCACACACTGCACCCCCCTTCCCTATCCACATCCCACACACTTCGCTCCCCTTCTCCCATCCACATCCCATACTGCGCTAGCCCCTTCTCCCATCCACAACTCACACTCTGCTCCCCTTCTCATATCCACATCTGGACCAACACAGGGCTCCCTCTCCTTCCCCTATTCACATCCCACAGAGGGTTCCCTCATCTTCCCCCTTGTGTTCCCATTCCCCTCCACCTAATACTGCAGCATAAAATAACCCCACCTTCCCCGGTGGCCGCGATTACCCTCACTGTACTGCACCTACATAAAAGTTACTCCTGGACATAAAATTTCTCCCCACAGCTGCTGCCGGATGGTACATAGAGAGAAGCTGAGCCCCAGTTTGGGGACGTGGCTGCTTGATGATGACCCACTGGCTGAAATATCCAAAATCATCAGGCAGCCCTGCCCTCACCCCAGTGCTGCTCAACCTCTGAAGGTACGAGATGCTGTCTTATTAAAGACAATCACACATTCTGATACTGGCCAATTCCGGGGGTTGCCTGTGTGACGCTGTTTCGGCGGATGGTCAACAAAGGACAAGAACAGCATCAGTGGCGGTTCTAGGGCACTGGCGGGGTGACTGTGGCTGCGCCCTCAGGTCGCAGTGCCCAGGGCGTTAGCTGTGCTTGCCTGCCCCTAGAACCGCCACTGATACAGGGTAAGAGACAGAAGACAAGGGGAAAACACACATTTGGGTGGGGGGAAAGGGCTGAATCCAGGAAACAGCTGGTACAAGTCTCTCCTAGCAGAAATTCAAGGTGAATGTAAAGTCTAGACAGGTACTTAAAGTACTTCATCAATATATCAGCTGTCTACCACTGACCAGCCTGCATTACACAGCATAGTGTCACCTTATTATATTCCATGCTTCCACAGCTACTTTACTATTTATTGCACTTTAAATAGGGCCCAGCACCAGCCTATAGGGCACTGGGGCCAGCATTAACCTACAGGGCACTGGGGCCAGCAAAAGCCATGGCATGGGGGCCAGCAGTCTCTAATCCTTCAGCTTTGTGCCATGTGCTCTGCAGTAATTTATTACCTGGCTCCAGTGTTATTTATGGGGTTGTTCCTATTCTAGCTCCCTCTTGCATACTGTATTTTTAGTGCCCTCTGGGGCCCATAATCCTGGCAGCACATCTCATGTCTCAGCACAGGGCTGGTGGTATTAGTCTCTGATGGTGGTTGCAGCCAGGCCACCTGCACTCAGACAGTGAGTGCACACTCTGGCCTCTGCAACAAAACTATTAGGCAGGAACTGTAAAAGTTAAGCACTTCTCATCCCTTAGGCTCCTGCTGCCCACACTGTACCTGATGCAGCAGTCTCTGTCCTCATCACAAGTCCAGAAAAGGCACCTCTCTCCGCCCCAGGGCTGAAGGTGTTTCTGCTGCCACGGCAGCTGCTTGTGCTCCCGGTCACATGCAGTACTGCCGGCGGCCACTAGGTGGTGCTGTGCAGTTATAGGCAGCAAAAAAAAAAAAATGCATTGACGGCCCTAGCACAGCTGAATTGTACCGGCCCAGGGGGCAGATGGCACCCTGCCCTCCGGCCCAGTCCGCCACTGGTTTCCAGGAACATTCTGCTGATATCTATATAAACTCTTCTAGTCACTGGTTCTTAGGCCCTTAAGACACAGAATGGTCTAACTCATAAGCTTGGCGGTCCTTCCAACTGTGAGACATATTTAACTTATTGGTTTGTGTCTCAACTTCAAGTTGTTTGCTACCTATTGTGGAACTACAATTCCCAGCATAACCTCCTTATTGGAGGGAATTGTTACTGTCCATAAAATATGTGCATGATATCCCTACTTAACCGAGAGCCCTAGATTGGGCAGATAGGGCAAGATGGAAGATGATGTCCGGCCTCTCTGCAGTATAAACATAGACACATCTTCTCCTCACACTATCTTCAGAGGATAATGGGATTTTGGTACTTACCGGTAAATCCTTTTCTCTAATTCCACAGGGGACACTGGAGGTACTTACGCTGGGGTATAGAGGCGTGGACAGCTGAAGCTGGCACTTTAATTAATTTAGAAGTGTGAAGCTCCTCCCCCTCTATTCCCCACCAGCCCTCAGTTTAGAAAATGAAGACCGAGAGGAGATGGAGAACAACAAGAGTGAAAGGGAGTAGAACATCACACAACAACAAAAAAACATAAAATGCATGTAACTAACAGGCAGGCGAAGAGTGCTGAGGTGGGTGTCCAGTGTCCCCTGTGGAATCAGAGAAAAGGATTTACCGGTAAGTACCAAAATCCCATTTTCTCTTTCATCCACTAGGGGACACTGGAGGTACTTACGCTGGGGACGTCCCAAAGTTTTCCCTACGTGCGGGAGTGCTCTGAGGAACCTGCAGAACAAGGCGCCCAAAACTTGATGCTGAAGCGGCAAACGTATCAAATCTGTAAAACTTCACAAACGTGTGAACAGAAGACCAAGTGGTCGCACAGCACATTACAAGGTGGAGGCACCTCTACCGGCCGCCTGCGACGCACCCACAGAACATGTGGAAGGAGCCGAAAAAGACCAAGGAGGCCGACTATCATTGTTGACATAAGCCTGACGGATAGTCAGTATAAACCAACGAGCCAATGTCTGTTTTGGAAGCTGGCCAAGCCCTCCGAACAGCATCATAGAGGACAGAAAGAGCCTCCGACCTGCGGAGGGATGCCGTTCAAGAAACACATGTGAAAAGCTCGAACAACCACCAGGGTAGAAGGAACACCTGAATCCTCTACGAAAGAAGGCACCCCAATAGGTTGGTTTATGTGGAAAACTTACACCACCTTAGGAAGGAAAGCGGCTACTGTCCTGAGTTCTGCCCCACCCTCATGAAACACAAGGTAAGGAAGCTTATAGGACAGAACCCCCAATTCCGAGGCTGTGAGCCGAAGCCCAAAGTGAGGAGGAGTACCGTCTTCCAAGACAAAAACTTAATATCAACCTCCTCCAAGGGTTCAAACATGGAAGACTGAAAAGACCAGAGTACCAAGATCAAATCCCATGATCAAATCCCATGGTGCTATTGGAGGCACAAAAGGAGGCTGCACACGCAAGACCCCCTTAAGGAACGTCTACACACAGGAATGAGAGCCAATTTTCCTTGAAAGAAAATGGAAAGAGTTCCAAGGTGAAGGCCAGAATCTAATCCCATCTGGAGAAGAAACAAAAACAGGCATAATCGATAAGTCCTATACGGAAGGCCCCAACCGAAACACCATGAAATATAAGATCGCCAGATGCTATGATAATGCGCAGCTGAAACCGTCTTTCTGGCGAGAAGCATGGTGGGAATAATAGAGTCTGGGATGCCTCTGCATCTTAAAATAATCGGTCTCAAGAGCCACCCCATCAACACAGCTGTGCTAAGTTGGGGTGTGCGAAAAGACCCTGCAACAGAAGAGGAAGGGGCCACAGCTCGTCTGCCAAGAGGGACCGAAGGTCCGAAAACCAACTACGCCAAGGCCATTTCGTAGCCACGAGAATGACTGAGGCAGACTCGTGTTTTATTTTTAGTATACAAGGAAGAAGTGTAATCGGAGGAAACTGGTAATGAAGTCGTAAGTCCACGGCACTGTCAGAGTGTTGACCGCCCCTGCTGCGGAACCCGAGTCCTTGACACGCATACCGGGAGCTGATGATTTAATCGAGATGCTATAAGATCTGCCCAAGGATGACCCCAGCACAGTACTAGAGCCTGAAACACGTCTAGGTGAAGCTTCCATCCCCCGGGTAATCTGCTTCCCAGTTGTCTACTCTCGGGAAGAAAACTGCCGACAGGATTGCCGACTGACTCTCAGCCAACCTGAGAATCTGAGTTACTTCTCGCATGGCCATGCAACTACGAGTCCCGCCCAGGCGGTTGATGTATGCAACGGCTGTCGCATTGTCTGACTGAACTCTTACCAGAAGAGAGGTCAGAACTGTGTTGCTTCTATGAGAGGATTGGAAAATGCTCTGAGTTCCAACACCTTTATGGGCCACCGTTGTTCCAGAGGAGGCCCTGAAATTGATAGTCGAGGACCACTGCTAAGAGATTGTTGGATTGTGTTCACCAGAGGAGAGCTACCCTGGTAGCCAGGTTCAAACGGATCAGTCGATTCGAATTATAGTGCCTCAAAGGCAGCTATCATCTTCCCCAAAAGACGCCAAGAAGCATGGACACCTTCTTTGGTCTGAGAATGAACTGAACTAGCAACCGGATATCCCAGGCTTTGTCTTCCGGAAGGAAAATCCTCTGTGATGCCGTATCCAGAATTATCCCCAGAAACAGAAGTCTCTGGGATGGAATGAGATTTGTCCAAACGTGCTGTGATTAGAGTATGATACAGTAAGTCAGTGAGGTGTGCTCCAAGAGAAGGAATTCTGATGGAGCTTTGATTAATAGGTCGTCCAAATAAGGAATTATGTTCAGTCCTGATGACCGAAGATGAGCAATCATAACTGACATAATCTTGGTGAAAATGCGTGGATCCGAGGATAATCCGAATGGCAAGGCCTGAAACTGATAGTGATTTGCAATATGGCAAAGCACAGGAAGGCCCGATGCGGTTCCCAAATTGGAACATGAAGATAGGCATCTTTGATTTCCAGGGATATCAGGAACTCCGTTGGTACTAAGCTTGCTATGACAGACTGAAGAGACTCCATTTTAAAACGATACATCTTCAGGTACCGGTTTAAGGACATGAAGTTTAAGATGGGTCTGACCGAACCATCCGGTTTGGGCACTACAAAAAGGTTTCAGTTAAACCCCATCCTGATTCACTGGAACCGGAACTAAGCCGATACTATTAGATACTGGCTAGTCTCTTGTAGAACCTTCTGTAGGTATTTACAGACTCGTAGTGACAAACTGAGCTGGAGGGGAGAATTCAAAGTTTATTTGGTACCTCAGGGAAAGCAGTTTGCAAATCCATGGGTCTGAAGAGGTTTGGTTTCAAACTTGTTGAAAATTCTATAAGCGAGCTCCCACTGCAGGAGACCCCAGGTGGGACGGAAGACCGTCATGCCACCTGTTGCTCAGCTGGCATCGGTTCCCATCTACACGCAACTGTATGTAGTAGACCTCTACCACCCCTTGTCTGAGTGGGAGCACCTCGGGATCTACCACGTAAGGTCTGTGGCGCACGAAAGGACTGAAACGAGCATCCTCTATAAGTTCACCTAGGTACCAGAGCCGTTGAAGGGAGAAAGGAAGACCTTCCCCCAGTGGCCCAAGATATCCATCTAATGCCGGCCCAAAAAACATGTCACCAGTGAATAGTAAATCCTTGCATTCTGCGTCGGCCTGCCAAGAAAGCAACCAGGTAACGTCGGCCTGCCAAGACTCTGCGGCCAGAAATAGCATAAGCGGATATTGAACTGACTGATATACTTGGATGCTTCTCCTAGATAAACTGCAGACTCACAGATGTGTTCTGCTAGTAGATCCAAACCCGAAATGAACTGATCAGTCCAGCAAACCACAGCCTGGTTAACCCAGGCGGTAATAAGCGTAGGTCTAAACTGAGCCCCTGCTGCAGTATAAATACACCTTAGCTTTGACTCCAACTTACGATCAGAAGGGTCCTTCAGCAATGTAGCCCCCCGTACTGGAAGTGTAGCCTTTTTTGAGAGATGGGAAATAGACGCATCAACAGGGTAGGGGGTTTCCCACTTTTCCATCATAGATGACGGAAAAGAATAGCTGGACGGGGACAGACGAGGAATTTTGGAACCTCTTATCCTGATGTTTCCAGGCCACTGAAAACTGCTGTTGAAGTTGTTTTGAGAACGGGAAAACTGACAACCTTTTTGGTGGTTCAGTGAATAACTCATACTCCTGGGAAGCAGGAACAATATCCTCAGGTACATTAAGGACCCGCCTGCCGCCAGAATTAGAGGCTCCACCACCGTGGAGGCAGATTCTAAGTTTTGACCGACATCATTCAAAACTTCCTGTAATTCACCTTCCTCGGTATCCTCATGTGCGAGGAGTACCTCTTCCGAATCCTCTGATTGGAGGACGGTTATAAGAGGACGCTTATGAGTAGGAAGTGAAGGGAATAGTAGCAGTGGTACCCATTTTAAGTCTACAGCACCTGGTATCCCCAGGCGGTCTCCCATCCAAGTACTAACCAGGCTTGACCCTGCTTAGCTTGCAAGATCAGACGAGATCGGGCGTGTTCAGGGTGGTGTGACCGTAGGCTAACCTGTACCAGGCTGCCTAGAGACTTGGTTAACCCTGCCACCCAGGGGGGATGAGACTTACGAGCCTCCTTAATTCTGTCATAACACCTACAATGTCAGCAGCCCATAGAGGGGTGGGTGAGTTAGTAATGTCCATAACTAAACAAGCATCACCTAAAGTGGAGCCCATAAAATGTGGCTTGGTCTGTTTGTTGCTACACTTGGAACAAACAAACATCTTTTGAGAAGCCTTAGACATTTATACATCACCCACACAGATAATGCAGAAATAAGGAGACAGTATACTTGTACAGATGCAGACAGTATACAGAGACAGAAGGCTGATTAAGAGAGAAGACACCCTCCCATAGCAATAAATTCCCTGCTCTTTACTAAATGCACCCCAGTAGCACTCACAGCCCTCTTTGCGAAAGATCCTGTAGTCTAGGGATGCCTGGAGCAAGAGAATCCAGCCTTCTGTTACATATGCTGCACACCTCCTGAACCAGGGAGAGGTGCAGTTATTCATTGAAGAAAACGGCAGGCACGCTGTTGTACACAGCTTTCTGCCGCGTGTAGAGGAGAGAGAGCGCGCGCGCTGGTTAGGGTCCGCCCCCTTCTACATGCCCTAAGGGCTTCCATTATGGCTGCTATTAGCGGCAATATCTTCCCCCTCCTCGCTACACTGCGGGCATAAGCGGGGAATGCTAGGGCCGGGAGCTGCGCTGCAGCACTTCCTAATGACAACAGACACAGCTTACTAAGCTGTGTCAGCGCCGGGCAGCATGTAGGGGGCCGGGGAATGCGCAGCTGTTACTCACTGCGTGTCCCTGAAGTCTCTCTCTCCATGCAGCAAAGCCTTTTCTTCTTTAGCTTCATGCTATGTGAAGGCTTGCTGGGGCGATAAGGAGCTGTCAGGTGCTTTTAGAATAAGCCCTGTGCACTCCTTCCTGATTTTTATTTTTATATTAAAAAACCAGGGCGCCCAGTACCCGGACCCCACCTTTGATATAGGTGGCGAAGGGTACCTGTAGTGTAAAAGATGCAAAAAATAAATAAATAAATAAAATTAAATGTATTGCTGGAGCACAGCTTGTAGTGACCAGCTCCTAGGGCACATTTTCTAAACTGAGGGCTGGTGGGGAATAGAGGGGGAGGAGCTTCACACTTCTAAATTAATTAAAGTGCCAGCTCCAGCTATCCACGCCTCTATACCCCAGCATAAGTACCTCCAGTGTCCCCTAGTGGATGAAAGAGAAATAGCAATAGCTGGTGCTGCATGTGCAGCCTAGGGGTGTGTGACTACATAGTCGTAGGCCAATAGAAAGCCACAAACAGAGAGATTACCACTTTTTACTGGTCTGTGGGGTCACACCCCTGTCTGACAAACATAATCAGCTGGTTAGTAAGAGGGAGAAGCAGCTTAGGAGCCCTGCAATGGTGTTTTGCAGCAGGCCCAGCATTTGCTTAGTCCAGCAATGATCCATGATTTCCCCATTTCTTGTGCACTATCTGTGCAGCAGGTCATTACTCTGATTTGCTTATGGGTATATGGGGACTGTGGCTAGCGTTCCACCTCTGATACACAAACCAAAACATTTTCTTTTTATCATATTTATAAACACAGATATATATATACAATGTGAGAAATCAAATAAATAAATGTGCTGTAAAGTAAAATTTGAACAACAAATAAATCTAAGAATAATGTATTGGTAAGAAAACAGTTTTATAATTCATTGTGTTTAATGTTAAACTTCAGTTGTTTAAACTAAAATAATGTTATTAGCATTTTGTTACCTGCGGCCCGAGCTGGTGTATAATGCATCGGGCGCTGCTCTTAGCCTCTGTCCTATTAAACGGACGGATGCGCAGAGCGACCTGTGAAATAATGAAACAGACATAAGAACAATACAGGATTTTTAATGCCAAGATAATCTCCCTATAGGGGCAAAAACCACTAATATAAAGCAAAGCAAACAGTAATATAGATGCAACATTTCATAATATTTTTGCTTTTATTTTAAATCATTTGAAATCAGAACCTTAACATAAATATTAGAAAGTCTGGAAAGCTACTAAGCAAAACAGTTATTAATAGTAAATAGTATAAATACAAAGAAAAAGGGAGTTTTTAAAACTAATGTATCTATCCCTACCCTGAACTTATATGAAATCATATAGCAGTGACCTATTACCAGTAACCATCAGTAATACGGTGAGGCCATGGCTCTATAAGAGATACTTACAGTCATTTGATGGTGCTTAGGATGGTTATTTCCCGCCTTCTTCATCGTAATATCATTTTATCCACTCAGAAATGAGAAGAGAAATATCTGTACTGTCACTAGTCCAGCAATATCAGATATAACACAGGAAGCATCCAGCTGCCTTGTTATACCCATCACACCTCCAATAGTGACATCATCAGCTGCTACTGTGACATCACTAGGTGCCCTGGCAGGGAGGAATGGGGGGGGGGCACTGCCATGTATCTCATGCAGGGCATTGGGGGTTAATAGTAAATACAATGTGATAACTACATATGTGGTACCCCACTAGTTTAGTTTGTTGGGTAGTCTTCGGCTGCCCACACTATGTAATAAGCAGCTACTGTATGGGAGCATTAATTTACTGTTTTGTGGTAATGGACAATTTATTATTTCCCCACTTCCATGGCCAGCACCATAAGACTCTTTATAGGATGCAGTTTGTAGTGCCAGAAATTTCTAGATGCCTGGCATGCTATGCATGGGCCTGGTGGGCAGGAGCTGGCAGATGCAGCAGAGACAGTTGAACTGCCTCAGACTCCCTAACTGTATGCTGAGGAGAGTGGTGAGACGCAGCACACTTTCCTGAGACTGAGAGGTGTTCCCAGTGACCGGAGATCAGCGTGGTGAGACTGAGGCTGTTAGTGACCGGAGATTGGCATAGTGGCTCTCAGACAGCGGTGTTGTTTGAGAGCCGCTCTGCCAATCTCCAGTCACTCTAATGGTGCGTACACACTGGGCGATTCAAGTGGATGACTGAACGATAACGATATCATTATCGTTCAGTCGTCCACTTTATCATCCATTTTTAACACAAAAACGATGAACGATAACGACAACACGCATTCCCGCGGGTCGTTCGTCATCATCGTTCATCGGGTTAACATGCAGGCCAACCTGACGATGTCGTTAGGTTGCTGCATGTTGGGGAGCCCGGCGCTGAATGATATTGTTAATGATACCGTTCAGCGGGTGTGCTCAATGTCATGAACGACATTGAGCACACTCTGCCGGGGACACACTAGACGATATCGCTCAGGGAGCATATCGTCTAGTGTGTACGCACCATAACAGCCTCACAGACGAGGCTGGTCTCAGTGACATCTTCCGGCCAAGCAAGCAACTTCTCTGTTCCCAGTGGAGGCGTTCAGAGAGGCACTCTCTTCTTCAGTACAACCGCTGGTGAGCAATACATTGCAGGGGCACGTCTTCCTACATAGGCCCGTATTCAATTTGAGCTGATCCGCGATACTTTTTCGCCTCCCGGACTTTTCGCCTACTTCGCCTGTTTTGCAGGCGGAAAAGTATCATGCACGTGCCCGCGTATCGCCGTATTCAATTTGAAAGTAGGCGAAAACGGGACCCGGCGAAACTTAAACAAGCGGAAAGTACTGTCAGATTTGGGGAAATCAGCCTGACACCCCCCAAAAGATGCTCTGGCATGGGGGTTAGCTATGGTACCCCCCGATTTGGCTAGCTTAAGGTATTTGGTGTTTTTAAACAGGCTCAATAGCTGCTAAATAGCGTTTTTGTATAAGTGGTGCAGAATAGTATTCTGGAGGTTTTTTGCTGTAAATAACTTATCCCAGCAAATTTGGGGTGCTTGAAAATGGGGGTCAGCATATTTTAATGTTGCTAAAGTTAAGTTGAAAAAATTTAGAAAAATCCACCTTCCGCAGTCCACCTGCAATGAAAAAAAACTCCTGGGGCATACTTGGGGAACCCCCAGAGTCAAGTTCGCTAGTTTTTAACTTTGTCCCCCAACATTTTTTTTTTCGCCCACAAATCCAAAGTTAATTTTTGGGGTGTCCTTAAGTGTTTTTTTTTTAATTTTTGACACAATTTACTTTGGGGGACTGTCTGAAGGCTGCACGGGGGTTCCCGCAACGTTGCACCCCAAAACCCCAATTCTGCACTTTTTTCCGCCTGCTATTCATAGGCGAATCTTTTTCTCCTATTACATTGCATTGACTTTCCGCCTAGGTCGGAAAGTCTTTCAAATTGAATACAGTGATACTTTTCCACCTGGCGAAATGACGTCATCGGCGAAACTTTTCCACCAAAAACACGCGAAAACGGCTTTTCGCTCCAAATTGAATACGGCCCATAATTGGTTGCCAGAGGAAGGAACACCAGATCATTAGGCAGGTCCTGCCAGCTCAGGGGGCAAAGCAAAAACCCAGATGGAGGTTAGTAAGCTCTAAGTAACTGACTACATCTTCCTGTATCACTAAACAGTGAGAGCACAAGCAATTACCACAAAACCCAGCAGATTGTGCTACAGACATCCTATTGCACGTTTAAAGGAATAGTATACCAGCATACAGGAGTGAGCTATTAGGCAGTCAGCCATCTTACCACCAGCATAGACTGTGATGTTAATAACAGCTAATAAAGAGGAGTAGGCACACCAGTATGGGCTCAGGGTCTCATTCAGACCCGCGAGCGAACGCTGGATGCTCGCAAGCGGGTCGATGGTTCCCAAATGCGCATGCGCACGATGGAGGGAGCTCCGTCGTGCGTATGCGCGAGACCCGGCGAGCGACGGGGTAGCCGTCGCTCGGGGTCTCGCACCAAAGGGGGCGTGCTGTCGATGGTGAGTGACAGTACGCTCCCTTTGGTGGGCGTGCCGGGGGCATGGCTGCCAGACGGAGGCATTCCCATTGGAACGCCTACCATCTGGGTACGGCCTCACTGACATCACTAGTGATGTCAGTGGGAGTGATTTTGGCTCTGATAGAGCCAAAATCACTCCAGGGCTTGCGGCAGCGAGACCCTACTGCAGGGTCTCGTCGCAAGCCCGATGGTCACGATGGTCTTGACCATCGTGACCATCATGATGGACGCTCGCATAAGCTGTGGGTGGTAACCCACAGCTATGCGAGCGTCCAAGAGGCCGCTCCAATGTTAGGTAGGAGGGCCCTGATTCAGAGCGAGCGCTCTGGTCAGAGCGTCCGGCTCTGAATCAGGCCCTCAGTCAGCCTGCTAAAACATTGACAGCAGCTCTCCTCAGTCTCAGCCAGTACGCTTTAGCACTATAAAGTACAGCATAGCCTCAGCATCTATGGGGGCATAAAAGAATCAGGTAGATTTGCGTGAGGCAGAGCTTTCAAGAGAAAGAAACATTAACTACTCAAATAGAAAAAGTTAGCAAGTTCCTAAACTTTGATGCACAATTTTATGACCCTGAATTAACCCCAAAGAGATCTCAGCTTTATAATGTGCACCACCATGGCTAATTCAGCTGAACTGAGTAATATTTCTTTATTGGGCCCCATGGTATAGTCAATAACATGTGATTTAATTTATATATTTACAAACTTTGTCATGATAAAACATTATTAAAGTGTTACCTGTAGAGTTATTAACACATGTGATGTGCCATGTAATTGTATGCTATTGTAATTGAAAGTGTTTCATGAGACTTTTAAAACAACTTTAAAAATCCAGCAAATTAGAAGCGTTGTGACAATAAAGTTGAGTTCTCCTCATATGTAAAGTCCAATTGTGATTGGTTCTGAGTTGAAGTAGGCCTCTTACTATTCATCTGGAAACTAGAAGAATTTGTGTCAGAAGGTAAGGCCACTGAGTTCTGGGTATCACACATGTCAGTAAATAAAAACATATAACTGGGATGAGCAGAAATGTAATTATTCCGCACAGCAGTGATGTGTATTCAGGGGTGCCGAGAGCTGTGCCGGGCCCGGGGAGAGAAGGGTGTGTGGCCTAATCATGGGAGGCATGGCCACGCCCCCTCAGAAAAAAATAATACATTTTTGCAGCGCCACATCAGCCCAGCGCATAGCCAGTGGGGTGCGCGATCAGTGTGATTGCTCCCCCCACAGGCATAGGAGACTGCTATGGCTACTACTCTCCCAGGGCAGCTCAGCCCATAGCAGCGTGTGCTGAGCTGCTTTGTTGTATGAGGGTGGGGGGGCGGCACCAGACCCGGGCTCCCGCCGGGCCCCTCCAGCAAGCCCGGGCCCGGTAATTTGTACCCGCTCCCCCCCCTCCTCTCGGCACCCCTGTGTGTATTATCTGTGCGCTGTGTGTGTCTGTGATATATTCAGGCCCATACTATGCATCTGTGGAAATATATACATAATGTGCCTCATGTAGTGTTGGACGTACATCTATTGTTTTGAGTCAGATACACATTTTCATACAGCATCTACATACTATAAAATGTGCATATAAGCCCGTATTCAAATTTTGGCACCTCTTGTACTTATGATTTCTTAGGCCCTGGTGCAGTGGCATGAGGAAGGGAAGGATAGGGGGCGTGTTCTCATAATTATACCTGATGCAGACCTGAAGGTAGATACACCTGCCTGGAGATATATCTCTTGTGGTGGCTGGAGTGCTGGTGCAACCATACACAATGATGGTGACAGCCAGCGGCACCAGCTGGTCACTTCTGATTGGCTGATTGTGTATTGAGCTCTCCTGCTGATAGAACTTTAATCTACAGCATCTCAGCTATGTTATATCAGATCATCAATTCACCTTACTTATGCTGGGTATATACTATATATTACAGTGACGTGCAGTGAGGTACAGTAAATGGCTGGGGATGCACTGGCCTGAGAGTTCATGTGGACATTATACAAAGGTACAGCAGTATATAGAGCTGGAAATTTGGTGTGTTTTGATTAGGGATGTGCAGAACAGTCAGACAGGAGAGGCAGTGCCTCACCTGCCATACACTTTTTACTCCAGAGTTTTGACTATAAAAAATTATTAAAATAATACAAAGAAGATATTTATAATATTTTTTTTTCTTTCTTATAATATTTATAGTCAAAACTCCTAAGTATGACAGGAAAGGCTCTGCCTCACCTATCTCACCTAATGCAGTACATTGACTATTTACTCACAAACACTGGAAAACAGGCAAAAATAGTTGTTCAGACAAATTGGTTAAATCAAACTAATTTAACCAATTTGAACAATATTTTTGTCCCTTTTCCAGTGTATAAGACCATATGGTTGATTGTCATTTGATCCTCTGATAGACATCCGCATAGCAATACCACCACTGGCTAAATTATTGGCTGTGATACATTTATGCATTTCATATCTGGTTTATAATGCAGTTTGGCTGGTGTAGCATGTGGTATAGGGGATTGCAAACCTCAGTACTTAGGATCCTGTTTGAGTTTTCATCCTCCAAATTGCAGGATAGTAAATATTGTGGTTTAAATCTTTAAACCTTATCTAATTTAGTAGTTGTCAAATCACACAATAAACTACCACTTAGTAAATGATCCCTTGGTCTACTAAAATGCCTTGACCAGTATGGAGGAGCCCTCATGTACAGTATGGGTCAAAAATTTAGATGTAACTGCTCTGTGTACATCCTGACATCGCCATGTGTTGAGGGGTATAGCCAAAACTTTGAAGGCCCCATAGCAACATTTTAAAGGTGCTCCCGCCCCAATGCTCATTCCACACCAGTTGATAATTATATGACCCATAGTAATGCCCACATTTATTTTATGTCCCATAGTAGTGCCTAGTTAATTTTATGCCTCATAGTGCCCTAGATAACTTATTATATATTCATTTGTATATCCCATCGTAGTGCCTAGTAATGTTATTACCAATAGTAGTGCCCTAGTTCAATTTATGCCCCATAGTAGTGCCCAAGTTCACATTACACCTACAGTGCCCCCAATTCATTTTATGGAACATTGTTGTAGTGCCACCATTTTACAATATGCCACATCGTAGTGCTGCCAGTGCAAATTCTGCCAAACAGTGCCCCCAGTTCATATTATGGCACACTGAAGTGCCCCCAGTTTATATTATGCAACATATCTCTCTACAGCCCCAGCTCACTCTACAAAGGCAGTAATCAAGGAGAAGCCTATTGTATAACAGTGTTGAGCTCACTGATTAGCTCAGCTGTGCCTGTGAGGGTAAAACAAGAGCATGAGAGCAGTGGCGGACTGGGCCAGGGGGCAGGGTGCCATCTGCCTCCCGGGCAGGTACAATGCTAGTATTCCACGGCCGCCTGGCTGTGGGAGTACTGTAAGGCAGTCGCAGATGGTTCTTCAGCTCTGACGGACGGCTGGCCAGCTACACTTCTAGATAGAGCTGACTAGTTGCAGAGGCTAATCAAAAATGGCTGCCCCCATAGTAAGCTACAAAGAAATGACCGATGTCGACCAATGGGGAGCCAGGTTTCCTTTCCCAGGAACCCTGGAGGCTGAAAAGTGTAAAAAAGGGGGCGGGGCTTACCGGAGAGTCTGTCAGTGAAGAGGAGCTAAATAAGAAGTTTGATGGCACCCAGGGAGGAGAGAGACAGAGAGGGCAGAGGTGAGGAGTGATCCTGTGTACAGGAGATCCTGTGCTTCCTGTCTTTTCTACCCTTTTAGAAACCAGGTAAGTGAAGGGTGGAGCTTATATACAGTGTATGTGTCTCTCAATCTCTCTCATCTATCTATCTATCTCATATCTATCTATCTCTCTATCTCCTATCTATCTATCTATCTATCTATCTATCTATCTATCTATCTATCTATCTATCTATCTTTCTATCTCATATCTATCTATCTATCTATCTCCCTATCTCATATCTATCTATCTATCTATCTATCTATCTATCTATCTATCTATCTATCTCATATCTATCTTTCTATCTCATATCTATCTATCTCTCTATCTCATATCTATCTATCTATCTATCTATCTCATATCTATCTATCTATCTATCTATCTATCTATCTGCATATCTATCTATCTCTCTATCTCATATCTATCTATCTCTCTATCTCATATCTATATATCTATCTATCTAATATCTATCTATATCTAATCTTGTATACAAATTATATCAGTGTGGCACAGACTTTGCAAGGGTTTTTTTCGTTCTTTATAATATTCATTGTGGTAATTCATTCACCGACTAAAGTGCCGGTCGCATGGCTGTTAGCGCTGTGCTAAGCTGGCAAACAGCCGTGTGGCCAGCAGTTTTGTCGGATTTCTCCTCGCATCCCCAGGGGGGTGCGAGAAGAAATCCTTTTGCCCGACCAAACATCGCATTGAATTGAATAGTTTCAGGGGCTCCCTCCCGGGGACTATTCAACATCGCTTTGAATTGAATTCCCCTGCGTGTGTGTGGACTTAATGTATCTGTATGTATATTAGTGTTCAAACTAGGTCTTTTAGCAGGGCACTACGCCCTGCCCAATTTGTTAACTATGAAATGCACCCTGCCCGTTTTGTGATTGATGAATTGTGCCCCACTTTCTCTGCGCCAGATAAATACCCTGTGGGACGGAGCTTTAGGGGAAGGTGTAACAAAGGGCCGGGCACAGCTGCTCGACCCAGTCCCCAGGAGACGCACACAATAGATGGTATTTATTTATAGCTTTTTGTCATAACAATTTTACCATCATATACTTAATTGGCTATTTAAACCACACACACATTACAGAAACCATTGTTGTCACACCCATTTTTACATTGCATTCGCTAGTAGAAAAACTGGGCCACTACTAGGTTACTATAGGGCCGCTGCATACTAGGCATTCTTTCCTCCTGGCAGCAGCAGCCCCTACTAACCTACTGGGAAGGGATTTGTTATATAAGATGGGATGTGTCATATATTGTACCCCTGATGGTGTATTTTTAGATATCTAAGAGAGAATTGCGCACGAGGTGAGGGATATGTTGGACACTCCCCAAAGGATAATGTATCAAATGAAAATCCAGCCCATGTAGATCAGATGCTATCCCAAATTCCAGATCCACTTTGGACCAAGGATGGACAGGACACTGGATTAATGGCAAACGTAAGCCCCGTAATGGTAAATTTAAAAGGCGGTAGGCAAGCTCCAAAAATTCCCCAGTACCCACTAAAACAGGAGGTAGAATTAGGGGTTTATCCAATAATTGAGCGATTATTACAACAGGGAATTTTAGTTCGTACAGCTAGTGTAGCCAACAGTCCCATCTTTCCGGTGAAGTAGAGTGGTGGGAGGGGTTATAGGCTGGTACAAGACCTTAGAAGTGTTAATAAGGTAGTAGAAAACCAATTTCTCGTATTGCCAAATCCAGCTGTCATTCTTATGCAAATCCCACCAAATGCAACCCATTTCACTGTCATTGACCTCTGTTCTGCTTTCTTCTCTGTGCCTCTTCATCCTGACTGTCAGTACCTATTCGCTTTCACATACAGGGGTGTACAATACACATGGACACGATTGCCCCAAGGTTTCATAGACAGCCCCAGTATCTTCTCCCAGGCCTTACACGACTGTTTAATGGGTCTGTTCTAATTCAATATGTGGACTATTTATTGCTATGTTCTGATTCGTTTATGTCATGTTTAAATGATACTAAACTTTTGTTGCTTCACCTCTCGCACACAGGACACAAAGTTGCTAAGGAAAAACTACAGCTGTGCCAATCCAGAGTAAAATATTTGGGACACTGCCTAATGCAGGGGTTACAACATCTCACAACTGACAGAATCCAGGCTATACAGAACATGACACTGCCGCAGAACCAACAGCAAATTCTGGGAATGTGTGGATACTGTAGAATGTGGATCCCAGGTTTTTCTATTTTGGCCTTGCCATTACAGGACTTTGGACCTCATTCAGAGTCGGTCGTAGTGGCCGCACGGTCGTACGCATCCGATGTTTTTCTTTCTGCGCCTGCGCACGGCTAGCTGTGCGTATGTGTGTACGAACTCTACCGATGAAAAATACTGCCGGTCGTAGGGCTTCCAACACGGAAGTGGATTGCTAAAGTTGATTGACAGGAAAGACCGTTTGTGGGAGTATAAGGGGGTGGTGGTCTGCAAACGGAGGCATTCTTCAGCGTTTCCAGGCGTTTTAGGGGAGCGCATAAATTATCTGCTTCGTACGACCAAGAATTGCGGATGCATGACAACGTCACTCTACGAACAGGATGATCGTCCAGGCTAAGGTAGGCAAGAAGCGTCCGTAAGCCACAATAGTACAATCGTTATTCCGATGTTACTTTCGATGTTTCTAATTGGAACCACACAAACCAAGCAGCTAAGATTCATGCATTGTAACTATTAACACTGCTAATTACCTTGTAACTGATTTCACTTGCGTGTGCATTAAGGAATTCGTAACACAAATGTTTATTTGTGCTTTCTAAACTTATTTTTTTTAAACAGTTTTTAAAACATCTAGCATTGTGTTTTCCGTAGCAGCCTTTTCAGATACCATACTTTTTAAACCTTGTATACAATGATTTAGTTAAATATAGAAATTTTTGGAAATTTTTTTTTTTTTTTTTTTTTAATTCGCCTTTCAGCACAATTTAAATAACAATTGTTAGGGCAACATTTGCATATAATTAAAATAATAAAAAAGAAATTAAAAAAACAGAAAAAAAAAATTTAAAATAAAAAAAGAGCTTGAGACATTGGTGACAAGAAATATGGGGACTGGACAACAGGTGAGGGAGGAGATATCCAGGGCTACTTTCGTCGTTTGGGCCGGCTCAGAGGAAGAGGTAAGCTACAGACAGCCGACTGGTGTGTAACACGCCGACTGGCCTGAGGTAGATGGGATTTCCTCTGGCCTAGGCATGGGGCTCTCCATACTTGCGGGGGTGGCTGTGGGGCTGCCAGAGGTGGTGGTCTTGGGAGGAAGGGAGTCTCGCTAGATCATGGCAGGTGGGTTGGCCTGCTCCTGGGTATTAGCCCAACGATCAAAGGCCCCAGCAATGGTCTCCACGGCCACCGCCACCCTCACCAGAGTGGTCTCCATCCTCAGAAGAACAGATGTGTTCTCCTGAGTTTGGGAGACCAACCTGGTGAGGAGAGGCACTGCTCGGTCTGATGGTTGCCCTGGAGTAGACTCCACAGGGTCCCCAGATGGAGTACTTGGATCCTCCCTTGCAGAGTCTCCATCTGTGCTGGACCCAGACCTGACCTCAGGAGCAGGCACTACCTCCTCTGAGTCTGGAAAAAAAAACAAAAAAACATTTGTATTTTAAAAAAATAAATAAAACGCATACACGTTTTAGCTTTATACTTTTTTGAGTCTTAAAAATATTTACATTCTTGCACATGTGGAGCGTTGAAGTTGGCCATGTCAGTGTCCAAAGTGGACACGCCGACTATCTCCTCTTCCATCACACATCCCTGAGCCAACGTCTCCAACCTCGTCAAGGCCAGCTCCTCAGGGATGGGACCACCACCAGCCCCCGCAGCATGGCCCACCCTACTCCGTAGCTTCCTCTTCAGTTGGTACTTGAAATCAGTCACAGCTGTCAATGTGATTTGGCATTTTTTAATGGTTAGTTTTTTAAAATAAGATCTCGCTTTTGACTTCAGTACACTCACAATATCATTTTCTTACCATTTTTTAATGACTTTCATGGTTCTGTGGGTTGTCCCCACAGCATTAACAGCCCTGGATATCTCCTCCCAAATCCTGTCTTTGGCTCCAGCCCCCATATTTCTTGGGGCATGGACAAGGTTATCCATTGTCATGGTCACCAATGTCTCAAGCTCGATCCGTGAAAATCGAGGGTTTCTTGGCCTTGGCCTGCTTGGGCCCGCCTCCTCCTCCTCTAGTGGTGGAATTGGATTCCCAGCACCTACAACATTTTTAAAATTAGATAAAATAAAAAAAGTATATTTTTGGAAATATGAACTGTTCTTGTGTTGTTTAAAAAATGTGATTCGCACTTACCTGCCTCAGTTGGCCTCTGCTCACCATGCACCTCGCTTGAAATTTTTCAAACATGTGAGAGAACATGAAGAATACTGCTTGTGCAGACTTTTTTTATAGATGTGAGCGCATCCCAGGATTGGTTACCCATGCATCCCTATTTGCCTAAGTACAATGCACACCTTGCCTGCATTCCGTAATCACTGCGTGGGTTGGGCTAGATGTGAGCGCATCCCTGGATTGGTTACCCGTGCATCCTTATTTGCCTAAGTACAATGCACACCTTGCCTGCATTCCGTAATCACTGCGTGGGTTGGGCTAAATGTGAGCGCATCCCTGGATTGGTTACCCGTGCATCCTTATTTGCCTAAGTACAATGCACACCTTGCCTGCATGATTCAATAATTGTATTTTTTTTTTCATTATTTAAGGCAATGTTCCCTTACTTGTGGGTTGTAGTTGGAGTGATTTGTGGTGCAGGAAGGGATTGCTAGTGGTTACATTGTTTGGAGTTGTTTGAGTGGTGCTTGTTTGTGATTTTTGAGTGGTGCTTGTGTGTGTTGTTTGAGTAGTGCTTGTGTGTGTTTTTTGAGTGGTGCTTGTGTGTGTTTTTTGAGTGGTGCTTGTGTGTGTTGTTTGAGTTGTGCTTGTGTGTGTTGCTTGTTTGTTATTTCCTTATTTTCTTATTTTTTGGGTGTTTTTTTTTTTGTATTTTGTTGGGTGTTGTTTTTTTTATTTTTTTGGGGTGGTGGTTTTTTCTAACTTATTTTTGTTTTTGGTTTATTGTTATTTTGGGTGGTGTTTTTTTTTTATTTTGGGGTGGTGGTTTTTTCTAACTTATTTTTTTTTAGTTTTTGTTTATTATTTTGGGTGGTGGTTTTTTTAAATTTATTTGGTGGTTTTTTATTTAGAAATTTGTTTGGCGCATACATTTCCCAAACCTGGTTACCTGTTGTGTTTGGGTGGCCGTACTTTTGGAGGATTAAAAAAATCAATGTTATTTGAAGACTCCAGCAACTCCAGTTATTTGAAGACTCCAGCAACTTCAGTTGCCTACTGCAAGTTTTTTTATTTTTATTTTTGTTAGATAAACCCCAAAAAAGTACATTATTCTTAAAAATGTTATCATGTTTTTTGTTATTTTTTTTTTTAGGTGTTTAACAGTCCAGTTTGTACTTGAATCAGGTAAGTGTCTATTTATACAAACCTAAAAGTTTGTTTATTTTAATTATGTAGTTTTTTTGCAGTTTTTTTTAACATTTAATAATGCAGTATGTTTTTTGCTTTTTGTTTTTTAAATAAAGTTTTCTAAATTTACTATTGGCCAATTTAAAAGTTAAGGTTTGTTTTAACAATAATAGTAGTAATAGTGGTTTTTACCAAAAAAAAAATTAATTTGTTTTTCTTCCCCAAAAAAAACAACCGTACACCAAATACACCTGTAGGGATTTCCGAAGATGGCACTGCCTGACACTGTAAGAATATGCACCATTATTACAAAGCTAAGTATTTTGGCCCAAATAATCCAAAAACAATCTCAAAAACACTTTTTTAAAAAAAAATTTCTTTACAGAGTGATGTGGGACAGCTAATAGTGGCCATGTTGCCTCCCACCAACCTTCCCCAGCCTCCTCCTGGCCGTAGGCATAGGAGGCGTGCAAGGGCCAAGATATATAGAAAACATGTCACCCTTTTTGGAATGCCTGATGATGTGGTTGTAACCACTTATCGCCTGCCTCCAAATATTATCCTAGACACTCTTTCAATAATAAAGAATGATCTAGAAAGTCAGATTCACATTCCAACAGCAATCTCACCACTTACACAGTTGTTTGCGGTGTTACATTTCTGCACCTCAGGGTCCTTCCAAACCACTGTGGGGCTGGTGGGTGGCCTCTCCCAGCCCTCATTTTCACGGTTCCTGAGGCATGTGCTAGATGCATTCTTCAATCATATAGCATATTTTATTAGTATGCCTTTGGATACGGAAACCCTTGATGTGGTAAAGCAGAAGTTTCTTGAAATTGCAGGCTTTCCACACGTCATAGGGGTAGTGGATGACACTCACATAGCACTTCAGCCCCCTGCATGCAGGGAACAAATATATAGGAACCGTAAACATTTCCATTCCCTAAATGTAATGGTGCTATGTGATGCCTCCCTCCAGATCCTCTCCATGAATGCCAATTTCCCAGGCTGCAGCCATGATGCGCACGTGATCCAGCATTCAGGGATTTGGCCAAAATTAAGCACACTGCAAGCTGGTGATGCGTGGCTTCTTGGTAAGTATAAATCCAGGATGTAGCTATAGTAATAGTGTAAACATGTTTTCATGGTCAATTTATGTATCTTTTGGTGTCCCATTTCCATCAGGTGACAGTGGATATCCTTGCACGCCCTGGCTGCTGACTCCTTATTTGACTCCCACACCAGGGCCACAAACTCAATATAATGCCGCGCTTACTGCCACCAGGCAGGTGGTGGAGCGCTGTATCGGCATTTTAAAGGGCCGGTTCCGGTGTCTCCATCACTCTGGTGGTGCACTCGTGTACTCGCCGGATATGGTTTCTCGCATTTGGTCCTGTGTGGGATTTTACACAACATTGCAATAAGGAGTCGAGTACCCATGCAGCCAGAGGATGCCTTGCTAGAGGATGGCCCCCCGGAGGAAGGTGTTGTGATGCTGTCGGGGGGGGCCAGGCGTGATTCTGTTGTTTCACATTTTTTTAGGTAAGAATATTTACATGTAATTTGTTTTTTACACTTAGTGCAAATGTATTTTAAGGTGTACCTAATTTTTTTTTTCTTTTCCTACCAACAAAATCACAACACTTTCCAAAACTGCAAAACTAATGGAACCCATTGGCAATACCCTGTACTGTTTTTGGACAACTAACAAATTTAGCCCAGATATACCCCAACATGTTTAGTTAATTTGCCTTTTCTTTTATTAATTTGTATGTTTTCCAAAAAAAAATCAGTTTGTTTTTTACTATTGTTGTTTATGTCTGACTAAGCCAGATATTTTCTTTGGCAAAACCCTGAGGACATTTGTTATGTATGATTCTGTGATGAAATGCTTTTTACGAGTAAAACCTGTTGGCAACATGTTTGTTAGTTAATAAATTTTTTGTATTAAAAAAAACGGTTTGTGTAATTTTTTTTAAAGCCATTTTGAGGTGGATAATGTAGGCCAACCCCCAAAAAAACTTTTAAACAACATTACTGCAAATGTTCTTAAGGTTTACCAAAACATTTTTGAATTTGTTACACTATGGAAAGGCACCCAGCTTTGTTCACAAAGTATTTGAAATGCTGAATTACACCCTTTAATTTGTTCCAAAAAAGAGGACAAATGTTTGAGCAACAAAAACTTTGCTGTAATATAATAATTTTTTAAATGTACAAAGATGAGAAACAAAAACTAAAATTGATCCAAACTCCCACAATACGCTGGAGGCAGCAGTAGGCCTCCAATAAATGGCCACTTGTTCTTCTCAGCTCCTCCCTAATTTGCACCAGGATGTGGGTTAGATCTGTGGACAGAAACATTTTTTTTAGTTTAAAAACTTCTTAAAAATGACCAACATTTGAACATTACACATTAGTCAATGTCCCAAAAAGTGGTTAAACACAATGATGTTAGGGTGTGTTTGAAAGTTTCATCCACACAACATTATTAATATGTTGATACTTTTATGGTGTAAAAATAATTGGAAACCCTAACTATGTGGCATAAGCCAAAAACCCCTATGATGATGTAAAAAATAATGGGACGTGTATTCTTAAGTCATGATGGCCATATCCTTAAAACACAATGCACGTATTCACTTCTAGAATATTCTTGATAATCCTAAAATACAATGTGTTTGTTTGCTATGGCAAACATCACTTTTCCTAATTAAGTTACATCTTAGTACATTTTAAACACAGTGTACACAACATTAACAAGGGTATTCTGTTTCCTAGCAACTTGCCAAGTTCTGTGACATGTTTTTTTTAAATATAAAATACTAATCCAAATGTAATAATTTTTTACAAAAAAAAAAACATTTTGAAAACCCCAAAAGGCATACATTTATGGGCTCCCAAAAAAAAAAAAGGCCCAGGCACAAACATAAGCTCGAAATTTGGAATAACAGCATTACTGCGCAATGATTTTGACACCCATACTGAAATTTAAAAAAAAAACAACGCCCAAAAATGTTTACAAAAACATGGATAACAACAAAACAAAAAAAAAGATTACAAAACACATACCATCAGAGTGTTGTAGCAAAACCCCCGATGTAGATGGTGCAGGAGATGGTGCTGGAGATGGGGAGTAATTTGGAGTTGGGGGAATGGTTGGAGGGGAAATGGAGTGGCAAACATCAAAGGGAGGGGATATTTGGGATGTGGACTCGGGCACGGGAGTGGATATTTGGGATGAGTGGGCAGGGGAGGGAGGAATACTCGGGGAGGATTGGAAGAGGGAAGGAGGGTTACTGGGGGAGTATGGTGGTGGGGAGGGGGGGCTGGGTTGAGCGGATGGGGAAGGTGAGGGTGAGGGCTGCAGGTGGGGACCTGCATTTCCTCAAATTCTGCGTGCCCTTCTCTGTCTCCGCTGTGTTTCTAAAATTTAAAGATATTAAAAAAAAAAAAAGTTTACTTTTCAATTTTGGCTACACAATACAAGTACACTTTACACATTCAGGACAATAGGGACAACATACAGGAGGGTTTTTTTACATTGACTAAAAGAATTGGAAAAGGAACATACCTTTTTAACAGTCCACTAATTATTACATATATACAAACGCATACTTACGTCTGCGTAGTCGCGCCCGCAAATTCCGCAAAAGTACAGGCGACCGGCGGCGCTGATCCGACCACCGCCTCTCTAATTGCGCTATATTGCACCTGTACCCCGCACTTCGAAGGGCTCGCCTCACCTCCGCATAGGCTGCCCGCTTTATGCGGTTGGAAATGGGTGGCTGTGCGGTCGTAATCCGTCTGTCCATGATCTGGACGAGAATCAATAATTCTCTCCTGGTAAAGACCGCGGCTCTCATGATGGCAATGGCTGATTTTTCAGAAAACATGAAATATACATGGGGTAAAAAAAAGATGATTGGCTAAAATATTTACTCAGTTTCCAAAAAAAGACACTATTGGCCAATCCTTTAATCATGTGCCCCGAAAAATAAGGTCACATTTGATTGGCTAAAACACGCAGTGTGCAATTGCAAACATAAGAGTGCATATGATCCTAACGCAAAATGCACATGCATTTTTAAAGTTAACACAATTAGCAACAGTACATTCACAGATAATAAACCTTTCTTTGTTTTTTAAATTGTGGGAAAAAAAAGAAAATGGAGAAAACACCCACGAAATGAACAATAAAGTTTATTGACACATGATAAAAAACTCGTTTTAAAGAACAGCAAGAGTTAAACACTCTTAATTAGATAATTGACAACAAGCTAATAACAAGCTGATCGATAGTCCATGTAAACATGACATGTGACCATCAAAACAACACATACGGCCACAAACATCAGAACATAATTAGCATACAGCGACTGACAGCGCCTGACTACGATTGACTCGTTCGTTCGATCAGATCAGTCGGTAGCTAGAGGAGGTGCAGTGCTAACGAATGGGCATCACTTTGTTTACGATCGACCTGCCGTACGATCGGATTTTGCAGTCGTTGCCCGTACGACCATGCGGCCGCAACGACCGGCTCTGAATGAGGTCCTTAGTCTCTTCCTCAAAGCCCGATCGTGTCATACACACAGAGGAATCAGAGCAGGCTTTCCTTAATCTTAAGGATAGTCTGACAAAAGCACCTGCATTGGGAATACCTGATTATGAAAAACCTTTGATTTGTATTGTACGGAAGCTGATGGTTGTGCTGCAGGTGGCCTCATACAAAAACATGGTGATGCTAGTAGGCCCGTAGCATACTACAGTGCCCAATTGGACACTGTGGCAAGATCACTCCCAATGTGTTTAAGAAGTGTAGCGTCAACGGCTCTATTGGTGAGTAAAAGTGAGGACGTAGTATTGGGCCATGATATGATTGTCTATACTCCCCACGCTGTATCTGCTCTGCTGAACTCTGCCCAAACCAGACATGTTTCTTCAGCTAGGTTTACCAAATGGGAACTAGCTCTAATTGCAACTGAAACATCACTGTTAAACAATGTAATACGCTGAATCCAGCAACGTATTTACCATATGTACAACATGATATACAAAGGGTGGAAGGAGACGAGTTGCTGGCGGGAAGTGAGTTCAGCGGACATAATGATACACACGATTGTATGGAATATCTGAATCAGACCTTTACTGCTAGACCTGACATACGTGACACACCTTTAGAGAATGTGGATGTGACATTTTACACGGACGGGAGTTGTCATAGACAAACAGACACAGGTGAATTATGTACAGGTTATGCTGTTGTAACTGACACAGACATCATAGTAGCTGAACCCCTTGGTCCTCCTCACTCAGCCCAGTTAGTAGCACTAAAAAGAGCATGTGAACTGGCATAAGGCAAATCTGCTAACATTTACACTGACTCTAGGTATGTGTTCGGAGTGGTACAAGATTTCGGAGCTCTATGGCGTCTGAGAAATTTTATGACAGCAGCAGGCTCACCAGTTGCACATTCCTGACATATAAAACAATTACTAAAAGCAATCCAACTGCCCAAAATGATGGCAGTAATAAAGTGTAAAGCCCATACATGTGAGGATGATCCGGTGTCACTGGGCAACAACAGAGCAGATGAAGCTGCGAAATGGGCAGCAGGGTTAAAAATGTTTTTACCAACGGAACAAATTATGTCTTTCCAAACAATTGATATGTTGAAATTAATTGAGATGCTAAATTTGTGTTCAATCCAGGAAAAGTCAGTTTGGAAGTCCAAGGGATGTGGGCAAGAGTCCACCGGGCTCTGGTGGGACAGACAAGGTAAGCCAGTAGCCCCCAAGGCATATTACCCCAGCCTGGCTGAGGCAGTGCACGGTCTGACTCATCTGGGAAAGCAAGGTATGTGCAAATTGGTGAGAGCATACTGGTGTGCACCGGGTTTTTCTTCACAAGCAGAAAAGAGAGCAATGTTCTGTCTGACCTGCTTGAGGAAGAACATAGGGAAAGCGATCCCTACCGAACCATCCCACATTCCAACGACTGACGGACCTTTCCAGGTAATACAAATTGATTTCATCCAATTACCACCCTGCAGGAATCTCAAGTATGTATGAGTGTGCACTGACATATTTTCAATTGGGTAGAGGCCTACCCAGCGGCCACTAATACTGCTGCATTTACTGCCAAGAAAATAGTACAGGAGTTTGTATGCAGATACGGTATCCCTAAAATTATTGAGAGTGACGGGTACTCATTTCACAGGTGATGTTTTTCAAAATATGTGTAAACTGATGGGTATTAATAGTCGACTTCACACCCCCTACCGACCGCAGGCCAGCGCCAAGGTAGAGAGGATGAACGGGACTATTAAAAATAAGTTAAGTAAAATCATGGCAGAGACTGGACTAGGATGGCCAGAAGCATTACCGTTGGTCCTACATAGTATAAGGACCACTCCTAGACCCCCTCTAAATCTGTCCCCCTTTGAAACACTGTTTGGTAGACAACCTCATTTGATTATAAGTCCACAGGAAGACTTGAAAGGTAACAACGAGGTAACTGTAAGGTATCTTATATCAATGAGTAAACAGTTAAAACAGCAACAGCAGAAACTGAAATTGTTGTCCCATGATATGCCTGAAACTGACTGTCATGATGTTGAACATGGAGAATATGTTATGATCACAAATTTCTTGCGTTCAGGTTGTTTGACTGATCGGTGGGAAGGCCCTTACCAGGTGTTACTGACAAGTACCACATACTTGAAGGTGGCTGAGAGAGATACCTGGGTCCATTCCACTCACTGCAAAAAGGTCAACCAACCGGTGGAGAAACAAGGTGGAGACAAGGCTGATAACGTGGACCTGTCGATCGTGAGCTTGTTCCGGGAGGATTGAAAGGTTGTAGTGAGATACCTGAACTAAAAGAAATTTGCAGGTCTTTGTTGTGGCAATGGACTGGCCTGCTGTGTTCATTTCATATTCTCTTCCAGAGTTTTCACCATTCTGGTTGGTTCGGGAATGTCCGGTTTCTGTGACGGGGGACCGATAGAGGAGATGGTAGCTGATGGCAGTGCTGATGGAGTGGAGTCAGAAGGAGGAGTGCTATGCCAATCAGGGGAGTGTCTGACTAATCTTAGTACTGTAATTGTTAAGAGAGCTGCTATTCTGGATACTCGGGCCGGTGTGGAGGTTTATCGTCTGAAGATTACTGTATTTGTGAGCTTTGTGGGTCCCTAGTTGATGAGAACTGTATCCAATGGTGCCAGCCTACATATAACCCGTACTGGGGTGGGTATCCTTTAGAGGATTTTCATAGCATGGTAGGCAAAGTATTAAACCAGACTGATTGTTGGGTGTGCTCACACATGCCACAGAGTCAGCATAATGTAGGGTTGGTGTCATTTCCGCTGAATATTACGGAAATTTTAGAATTGCAAAAGGGGAAAACATTGGATGGAAAATTCCTCTCATCCAAACCACCTCATTTCAAACTCCATCAATTCCAAGTAGATAAATCACTTTTGTGCTTAAACATAACCAACACCAATAAACCAGGGAGTTGGGAAGTGATGGGGAATAATCAGACAATGACCTTCTCACTGAGAGCTGATAATGAGTCTGTGAATTATGATCTGTTACGCTCAATTAGATCTAATGGGAGACATTTTGAGTATCGGTATACATTGAGTTCCACCAAAGAAATAATTGGTAAGGTACCAGATGGATATTGTGCTAAGATAATACAACCAGAAACTTGCATGTAATAGATGGAAGAGCCTGAGATTGTTTGCAAGGGAAATGTGTTTAATGATAATGATGCATACTATTCCTTATGTTCTCCCCGATAATGTATATTTTATATGTGGAAGAAAAGCGTATAAGTGGCTCTCCCCGAGTTCCGAAGGTTTGTGTTATCTGGGAAGAGTAGTCCCAGAGGTTATGACCCTCACACATGTTGAAATGCTTGGTATTCATAAAAACACACCATCACCATATCTTCACATGCAGTATGAACACAGAGGCAAAAGAAATATGATACCTGGTGATGTGCATAAAGCCACTCAGTTAATTAGTGAGACAACTGGCTTTCAAGTATTAGTAGCACTGGATCCCACCAGGATCGCTCGGGGTACATTAAATTTTAGATATATTCACAATCTTGCTAAATTGGTAGATAATATCACCAAGATGTATGATGACACCTTCAGGTATACAGGTAGGGAATTGCAAGCGTACAAGAAAGAACTGGTGCAACACAGGCTAGTGTTAAATTATTTAACCGCTGTCACTGGAGGATACTGCGTAACTTTGGCCACCCAATTTGGAGTGAAGTGTTGCACCTATGTCACCAATGATACCAGCGACCCCAAGGAGGTGATAGACCGAAAGATGGATGAAATTTTGCAGCTAAAATGGGAATTTCGGAAGAACCACAATGCTTCAGTGGCTGAAGTAGAGGAGAAGGTAGAGGAATGGGTTTCATGGTTGAACCCAGCGAAGTGGTTCTCAGGCCTAGGGGAGTGGGTCCAGGAAATGATCGCAAGCATAGGTAAACTCTTGATCCTCATACTGGTTGTCATCATAGTAATTGGCATGTGTGTCCGGTGTGTTCCTACTGTGGTGAAGTGTGGAAAATGTAAAGATAAGGTAAAACGAAATTATGATGGTGGTCAGTAATGACAATATGAATACTGAGGTAAATATAGAACTGCATTATAACCCTGAACTAGGTAATACCATCATATAATGTATTATATTTAGACATGCACAAAATGTATTATCAAAATGTTATTTCAAAAACACCTCAAATAATGTAAGTCCCTATTCCCCCTGAAGACTGCCTTTATAGGATTGATGCACCCCCACATCATTCCCATGATCTTCCAAGATCCACGGTTTGCGTATAATGGTAGTTTTATGTTCCGTCCCAGAGACACATTATTGATGGATTAAGAATTACCTTGTGCCATCCCATAATAACATTAAATAATATATATAAATGTAAGCCTAAATTAAATTTTAAAACTCAGAGTGTGATAGCATGTTGTTCGCTATCAAAGGGTGGACTGTCGAAGCTGGATAATTGGCTGAGACAAGATCAGCTTAAAATTAGATCGAAACGACGCCATCTTGCAAATGGCCGCAAGACACCATCTTGAAAATGAGATCTGCAAGACGCCATTTTGCAAATGGCCGCCCAGCGCCATTTTAGCTAAACTCACACTTAAGTACATATGGCGATGCTATTATTAGCATCAGGCCTTCGCATATTTTTACCATACCACATATACACATTAATACACACAGTTGCGCTGTTAACATGTCGCATATTAGCGAATGCATAATACCCCGCATGCGACCGCTGCTTATTAGCTTCATGCATACGCATCTGCCCCAAGTTAACCAGCGTCTTTTCCCAAACCCCTAATACTTACACAATGCACATTCACATAAAAGGTTCCATAGCTTTAATGTGTAAGATCCAAGTTTTGTTCATTTATTACAAATGCTGTGAAATAAAGGCTATTTGGTATCTTAGGTTTAATACGTGATAAGTAAACCATGTTTGGTGTTGTACTGGTCTGCACTTTCTCAACAGCTTCCCGGTATCATCGGTGTGAAGATCGCAACATGCATTCTCAACTTATTGACCGTAGAAAGTTAAAGCACCAAAATGTACTTTGTAAAACCAACAGCCTAGATTTGCATGAGGCGGGACAACGGAGATAACCAGCTGTCGGAGGCTGGTCTGTGTCCATTTAAATCATCCTGTTAAATGTCCTGTAACAGAAGCACCATGATGGGGAACCAATGGGATCGCAACAAACCTCTCTATTGTGTAGTCTATTTCTGTAGGGGTATAAATATGTGTGTTCTGACACCAGTCTTCAGTCTTCATGTTGATGCTGTTGATGGAGGTTTCTTGCTGATGTCGGAATCTGGTCCCAGAGCGCGTGCGTATGAATAACTGTATCTTGGGTCTGTATAATTCCTTTGCGCTAAATTGTACTTAGATCACAGCATGTAACTATCTGTACTTTGCTTGAATAATAATTTGTGCTTTGGAAACACATGTTCAAGGTCTGAAGTCTTTATTTTACTGTATGACTGCGTACGCACATAGCGTCAATTTTAGAAGGTATAGGCAGGTTTTTAGAAGGTATAGGCGGGAGCGTATAGAGGTATAAATTCAGTATCCTTAACAGCAATGCAGCATATAATAGGTATTGTGCAGGATTTTCAGGAACAGTAGTTGTTATAACTTAATAGTAATACTTTACTATTCATTATTCATTAATGAGAAAAAGATGCCACATACACAGACACACACACACATACACCACACACAGACCACACACACAGACACACACACACACACACACACACACACACACACCTACACAACACACACCAGAGGGAATATGAATGTGTTTTACATAGGGTTTTGCTTCATTCTATTCAGCTTTGTACGCACAGGCTGGCAGTGTGTAATCAGTCCTGTGGGCCTGATTCAGACTTGGTCGCAACCGGGTCGATGGTGGCCCACAGCACATGCGTACGACGGAGCCGCTCCGTCATGCGCATGCGCGAGACACGGCTAGCGACGGGCAATCCGTCGCTCCGGGTCTCGCACCAAAGGGGGCGAGCTGTTGATATTGAGTGACAGCTCGCCCCCTTTGGTGGGCGGGCCAGGGGCGTGACCGGCCAAACGGGGGCATTCCCATATGAATACCTGCCGTTTGGGGGCGGCCCCACTGTTAGAGCCGAAATCACTTTTAGAGCCGAAATCTCTCTGGGGCTTGCGGCCGCAAGACCCTACCACAAGGGTCTCGTCGCAAGCCCGATGGTCGCGATGGTCTTGACCATTGTGACCATCAATCTGGCCGCTCGCTATAGCTGTGGGTGGTCACCCACAGCTATGCGAGCGGCCAGGAGGCCGCACAAAAAAAAAAAAAACGCCCTGATTCAGAGCGAGCGCTCTTTCAGAGCATCCAGCTCTGAATCAGAGCCATTGTTCCTTTAACTAGTCAAGACTGACTCACTAATCTTGCATGTGCATCAGCCTGGACCTATTTACACATTTTTACTCAGAGTGGAAGAATGTGTTTTTTCGCCTCTGTAGGCACTGCCAGGGTAAGGGGGAATTGTACCCTCCATCTGCTATCATACCCCTCTCTGAGGAGTAGAATGGAACCATGGCACCCGGAGAAAGTGCATGTCATAGAGCCCCCCCCCCGTACTGAACTGTGCCAGTGGGGTATAGTCAGCCTGTAGGGAAATAGTGAATTGAAGAGAAAAACAGCAAACAGTGGGCCTCATTCAGACCCGCTCGCAAGCGGGTCGATGGTTGGGCACTGCGCACGTGCGCGAGCCCCGGAGTGAGTGAGAAATTCACTCGCTCCGGGGCTCGCTACAAATGGGGCGGCTGTCGATGTTGATCGACAGCTCACCCCGTTTTGTAGGCGGGGAGGCTGGTGAAACTGAGGTGTTCCTGAAGAAACGCCTGCCATTTGTGGGTGGCCCTACTGACATCACACGTGATGTCAGTAGTGAGCTTCCTGCTCTATTTGAGCAGGAAGCTCACTGGGGCTTGCGGCATACAAGACCCTACCACAAGGGTCTCGTCGCAAGCCCGATGGTCGCGATAATCGCGACCATCACCTGGCCGCTCGCAAAAGCTGTGGGTGGTCACCCACAGCTTAGCGAGTGGCCAGGAGGCCGAGTAAGGAAAAAAAAGGGACCTTCCTGATTCAGAGCGAGCGCTCGCTTTTTGCGAGTGCCTCTGAATCAGGCCCTGTGGCAGTATCACGCTGGGCATAGAGGACCAATTGGGGGAATAGAATGCTTTGGTGCTCGGGGCACCATGGCTACATGCTACATCCCTGAATGTGAGTACTACTAATCATGTTCTGTCTACCACCATTATCATTATTTCAGGGGTCCGAATATTTTTTAAAAAAACCTTTCAAATAACACTGTTGGGTCATGCCTGGGAACACCTCCATTACTTTAAATAGCAAAGCGGTAACTTTTTTTAAAACTCATACCTTATAATTGAAGTTTCGAATTTTACCTCAGATGTGTAACTATTAAGTCCATTGAAGCACAATGAATGAATGAATGAGGAGAGAATGTGGGAGGGGATCAAAGAGGAGAGGGGAGCGGAATGTGCCGATCAGAGAGGGGAGATGACATAGGCCAATATGAAAGGAGAGGGGGGTAAAGGGCCTATCAGAGAGGGCCAGTGACAGAGGCCAATAAGAAATGGAGAGAGGGGTGGTGACAGAAGCCAATAAGAAAGAAGTGGGCAGGGGCTAAGAGCCAATCATAGGGTAGAGAGGGGAGGGAATTAAAGAGGTGAGAAGTGAATGTAATCAATCTGACAGGTAAGGGGAGTGGACAGAAGATGATCACAGAGCAGGGTGGGCCAGAGGGGAGTCAATCTAGGCTGCTTGAGGAAGCATGAAATGTCGAAACGGATCTGTTTCATAACTTATTTAGGATATAGAGCAAATAAACTGAGATGAAACTAACAGGCAGCCATCACACTGTCCAGCGCCCCATGAATTCTGGAACCCTGGATGGCGCCCTCTGTCCGTTTTGGCACCCGGAACACATGCTCCACTGGAACCAACCTTGCTACACCCCTGTCTGCATGCTGCATAGGAACTTAGGTATGACAGTGTGTAGCCACAGCCCCTCCAGTGGCCAGTACCTGAGCCCATGCCATGTCCAGGGCCACCGAGAGCTCTTTCGGGCACCGGTGCTGGGAGGTGTGGCCAAATCCATGAGGCTTGGCCACTTCAACTCCCCCCAAAAACTTAACAAAATATTTTGGGTAGCTCCAAAGGAGAGGGGGGGAGGTATCAGTGTGATCACTGCCTAATGGGGTTTCTAACCGGAGACCCACCCCACCTTACACCCCCCCATGTGTACCACTGACATAGGGAACCATTAGCCGTGTAATGGCACATATGTCTCTGCACCCACCGATTCCAGACATTGTGCTTTTTTACAACTGTCCCTTGCAGACAGCAGTACCTGTATAGTAGCACAGCTGCAGCAACACATTGGGCAGTGACAAGAGACTGCTATGGCTTTAGCTTTGCTGCTATACAGACACAGCCGGCATTTTTGGGCAGAGCAGTGGGGACGGTCACTGAACTGGGCCCCCGCCAGGCCTCTCCAACCAGCCTGAGCCCGGGTAAGTAGTACCCACTCCCTCCCCCTCTCAGCACCTAGCCCATGTCTCTGCTTGCAAAGACCTTCTTTGCCGAATGATTAAAAATGGACACTATGGGACTGATTATGAGTTGGGAGCAAATCACAAAAAAAAATCAAGAAACTTTGGGCCTGATTCAGACCCACTCGCAAGCGGCTGTCCGCTCGCAAGTGGGTCGATGTTGTGCACTGCGCATGCGCACGACGGCGGGAGCTCCGTCGTGCGCATGCGCCAGACGCGACGAGCGAAGGACTTTCCCTCGCTCGTTGTGTCTGATCAAAGGGGGCGTGCTGTCGATGTTGATTGACAGCACGCCCCCTTTGGTGGGCGTGCCGGGGGCGTGCCTCCCAGACGGGGGCGTTCCCAAGAGAACACCTACCGTCAGAAGCCGGCCCACTGACATCACTAGTGATGTCAGTGGGAGTGATTTTGGCTCTGATAGAGCCAAAATCACTCCGGGCCTTGCGGTTGAAAACCTCAACCGCAGGCTCCAGCTCGCAGTGGCGATGGTCGCGATGGTCACGACCATCGCGGCCATCAAACTGCACGCTCGTATAGGCTGTGGGTGGTGACTCACAGCTATACGAGCGTCCGGGAGGACGCTCCATAATTATGGAGGGCGGCCCTCATTCAGAGCGTGCGCTCTGCTCAGAGCGTACGGCTCTGAATGAGGGCCTTTGTATCTGAAACAAACCATTCGGCAAGCATGAAGTGCAGATATATTTATTTTTTCCATATTTCAATCCCAAAACCTTGTTGGGCAAGGCAAATTGCAAGTGGGTCATATGTAAATGATCCCACTGTGTGAGTTCCAAGTGTCAAATTTGTTGCCCAAGGCTATTTAACCCTTGCACAACTACTTATTCAAATGGATAAATTGGTAGAAAAATGAGAATGTATCTGCGCTATCTCCTTAGTAGTGATGGGAAACAGGGAAGGGGAAAAGTATAAAAAGGGGGGTAGGAGGAGAACAGTGGTAGATGTAATATAACTCTTTGGCTGCCACAGACCTGAGTGATCCCTTCCTAGATCACAGGGGTATAGACATAATATGCAAATAGGGTCTTAAAGGGCGCACAGATGGTGTTTTATATACAGAATGAGTGTATTATCCATAAATAGAATGCACGAGAAGTAACAAATATTCTAAACTTGAACGTATTTAATGTGTAAGAATTAGATTAAAATAATACCATAAATGGATAAATAATCATTTGGACATACATGGATATAAAATGAAAATAGCAGCAGTTCAGTAAATGGATGCTCCGTGTGCATTCAAAGATAACTCAGATTGATGTATACCGGATACCAATTAAAGTAATAATCCACGGAGTATAACACAGTTATGAAAAAAACATTGTTAAAAACCCTAATTACTTGGTGTGCAAATATAAAATGCAATAGATAAAAGGAAAAAGTTTATACAATTCCATAGAATGAGGGAAGTTCCTTAAGGGTAAACTTTAGATGCCATGAAAAAATCGTGGAAGTAGATAGATGAAAAAATTGTCCTGGGGTGCGCGCACCTCCTACCTTACTCTGTGTTGATATTCCAGCTGGTGAGGATGGTGTATTCAGTAACGGATAGGGAGCTGATCGTTGTAACGTTGCTGCAGTGAAATGTGTTATCCTGTCTTGGTCAAAACCTGTGTTCAAATGGCTATTGAACATACAGGTGACTTAGAACAGCGGGGTGATGGTAGCGGCGGCTTTGCCGTCAAAGCGGTCCCGTCTGGCAGAGCTCTTGCCTCACGGTCGTCCTTTGTGTTCCCGCAGTTCCTGTGTGGTCTCAAATACAATAATGAAATGAGAGCTAGAGCTGAGTGGATGTGAGGTTGGTGTGACCAACGCGTTTCTCCCAGTCGGGCTTCGTCAGGGACAGTGATCCGTGCTCTGGATGTCTTGTTGTTCATTTAAATAGTTGCTTCAATTTGCATCCAGCTGCTAATTATTGGCTCCTAATTGAGAGAGGCTGAGCTTTGTATTTCTGTAGTTCCTAAGAATAAGTATTTGTTAGAGAAGCTTTATTCCAGCAAGTAAAGTTATGTTTTTCATTAGAGGGGGCTAATATGAAACTATTAAGGAGTATGTGTTTTAGGTAAATTGCTTATTAAAGTGAGGACGTTCAAGAGCAGAGTTGGACAAGGAAAATACATATGTTGGTCTGATGGCAGCTTGATAGATATGCATTCCTCTTAGTCTAAAAAGGTAATAGAGGAGGAAAGGGTTACAATGCGGATGACTGGAAGAACAAAGAATTGAGCGTTACTGGAGTTCTTATATATTCGTATGTGTTCCAAGAAAGAGAAAAAGAAGAAAAAAGTTTTAAGGGATACCTTTTAAATGTAATATATAAACTCCAAATTAGAAAAATGAAAATTAAGACACGGAATGATGATTGCTTGTAGACATTGGCCAAATTCCTAGGTTTAGATCTAAAGTGATGAATTCTAATAGGTGTTTGGCAGGTACCTTGATATAGGTCTGTAGTTTAGAGAGAGAGCTCTTATTTGATCGCGGAGTATAATTACTCATTATAGTGTCACATGACCTTTGTAGTGGTGCCTGTGACCAGTTTACCACCCTATTTAATGCCCAAAACCTTGTTGGGCAAGGCTAATTGCAAGTGGGTCATATGTATGTGACTCCCCTCTGTGGATTCCATTTGGAGGTTATGTGTGTAAAGTAAAAACATTCAAGTAAACATGGGACAAATATAGTGCCAATGTTAAGTTAGATAATGTATAAGGGCTCATTTACAAGACGACACTGCTCTCAGTGCACATGGGAAATTAAGAACATTTACCAGCATATGTTCAGCTGGTTGCATCTCAGCTCAAAAATCAGCACTCGCATGAGGCGTAAATCAGGCGTACATGCATGTACAGTATACTTACACCTCAAGACAGCATAGAGATAAATACAGTGTTAATAGAAGATACTAAAGTAGCATTACCCTAATTGTACACTGTCTGTGTAATAAATGTAATTAAATTCAACATACACAGAGGAAAATATTGTCTGGACAGTTCTTAATAAATGCAAAAGTTGCAGCATTTTAAATATAAAACGTAATTAAATACAAATACTGATAAAAAAAAAAAAATAGACCAAATAAAAAATAAATCTTGTTTTTCCGCATTAAAATTGTATTTCTTGAGGTAGTTCAAATAAAAATGTCAAGTAAGGTGAATATATGGCGGCGTCTTGATATACTATGACTAATTATTTAAGTGCTGTGTGCTGGAGAGGCGGTCTGTTATGGGGGATTGACGGTCACTTTGGTAAAGCAGCATCTTTACATTTCTAATGCCGAAACGGTTAACATGCCGTCAGTAGCATCATGGTAACCTTGTTCTGGGTTCAACATTGTCACTGCAGACAAAGTCCCCTGGAAAGGTAAATAAGCAATCAGTCAACTTGTTTCTGGTACTTATGATTATTATTGCAGACTGCTGCTCCTGGCCTACCAGTCCTCATTAGAAACACGCTTCCTCAAAGGTGTACAGTATTTCCTGATGCAGCCATCTCTAACCGTGATACGATTATGTGAATGCGCCTTACTGTGCTCAGCCTACACTGCCTTCCCCTGTTTGCCCCCATTCCCCATTTTACGTAAAAAAAAAAAAAACATATACTCCGATGCTGCATTTGAATTTTTGGGGCAGATGCTCAGTGTGGAAATGTGTACAAAAATCAGCCCACAAGCTCAAGAACATAACAGGCAAACAAAACCCAAAAGGCACCCAGAATAGGGAAGACAGGATAGGCATGTATTTGATTTTCTGCCATGAAATTCTATAACTCTATGATTCCTGAGAAGCCTGGTCTGAAGCAGCATAATGTCCATAGTATAGACAGTATAAGTAATTTACCTTGGATAACATGTATCCCTGAGTGCACTACAGAAATAAAAAAAACAACTATTATTAAAGCAGAACCTCACCTCTGCTCACTGAGTGCTTCAGGATTGGTGCTTTGCTCAGGTGCGCAGGCAGAACTCGCCCCAAACTCCTATACAATAGACAATCACTCATTTTACTGACTTTTACATCCATCAGTCGAGGGCTAAAATATTATTAAAAGTACCTTATTTGAAATATTCACCCAGTCCCTGATTGTCCTTGTTATTGTGTGGGCTATTACTCCTGTCTTTAAGGGCTCCATACACCTGAGCCACGATTCCCCATAATACAGATGCTGATTTAGGGGTCTATGTACTAAGCAGTGATAAGAGACAGAGTGAAAAGTGATAAGTGGCAGCCAATCAGCTTCAGCTCCCAACTGTCATCTCACAGGCTGTGTTTGAAAACTGACAGTTGTGAGCTGATTGGCTGGCACCTTATCACTTCCTTATCACTTTTCACTCTTGTCTCTTATCACTGCTTAGTACATAGACCCCCCTACTCTGCTAATCTGCAGACAGTGATGATAGTCAATCCCAAAAAAATCCCCAATTTGCAGATTACGACGATTTTTGGTTCAGGATCAGGGAATCGAGATATTTCAAGATGTTGAATATCCCTGATTCCCCGGCAATGACATCCGCAGAACGTGAAATTGCGTCATTTCCTCACAGATGCTACCCGATGCTGCTATTCCTTTCTCATGATGAAGAGTTATGTGATCAAAAGGGGAGTAGAAACTGGATACAAAAATAAAATTTATTGAATCATTTGGTGAGAACAAAGAATAACATGAGGATCATTTGTGCTAAGTCTCACAACTTTACATTTTAAACTCGATAGATCGGCCTCTTTCATCATATGTTATGAATAATTAAAAAACAAACAAAAAAACAGCTATGACATTAGCCATTAGATGGCAGTAAGGTCACATTGAACACATACAAGGGTAAAAGAATCTACAGATTGACTTACGCAGTCATAGGTCACCCTAATATAGTGGTTCCCAAACAGTTCAGGCTTTCGGGATACCCATGCTTGAGCACAGGTGTCTTATTAGTACCTCAGTCAATTTGATTTAACCATCTTTGCTCAAGCATGGATATCCGTAAATCCTAGACTGTTAGGGTGCCTTATGTACTAAGGCCCTCATTCAGAGGCGCTCGTTCTGAATGAGGGCGGCCGTTTGTATTTTTAAGTGCGGCCTCCTGGTCGCTAGCTAAGCTGTGGGTTACCACCCACAGCTTTAGCGACTGACCAGGTTGATGGTCGCGATGGTCAAGACCATCGGGGCTTGCGACGAGACCCTAAGGTTGGGTCTCGGCAACCGCAAGCCCCAGGGAGCTTCCTGCTCTGATCGAGCAGGAAGCTCCCCACTGACATCACTGCTGATGTCAGTGCGGCTGCCCACAAAACGGCAGGCGTTGCCTCGTTTGTGAAACCACCCTCCCACCCCACCTACAAAACGAGCTGTCGCTCAACATCGACAGCCGCCCCTTTTGTAGTGAGCTCCGGAGCGAGAGAATTTCTCTCTAGCTCCGGGGCTTGCGCACGCGCAGTGTGGCCGCTGCACGTGCGCAGGGCCTAACCATCGACCCGGTTGTGAGCGCTCAGCGCTTGCGACTGAGTCTGAATGAGGGCCCAAGTTTGGGAATCACTGACCTAATAGACAGTTTGTGTCACCCAATTACAGTAAGCACCTGCAGTTGATTGATATCTCAAATATTTTAGTTATAAGGGAAAATTGTTTTTTTAGGGACAGAGGGCCTGATTCAGAGCCACTTGTAAGCGGCCGCTCGTTCGCTATGAGCGATGTTTGCACAACTGCGCATGCGTATGGGTCTTAATGCGCATGCGCAAACCAGTCATTGCGGTCGGAAATCGAGCGCTCGTAAAACAGCGAGGGGCTGCTAATTTGATTGACAGAATGTACCGTTTGTGGGTGGTAACAGGGGAAGGTGCTTGAAAACGGGGGAGTGGAGATCCGAATGCAGGCGTGCCAAACGGTAAAAAGGGCATTTAATGGGTGTGCATAATTAGTAAAGGAGCGTCATCGACCACGTCACTTGGTTGTCTTATAGCCTGAACTGCTCGCAGTGATTGCGGTAAGAAAAACCTACCACAAGCACTGTGAGCAGTTCAGATGCCTTTCGATGTACCCGATTAATCAAATAAACACCGGAGATGATGTGTGATGCGAATGGCAAAGGGGCGTCTTTACAAAATAGCGAGCGCATTTTTCGTTCGCTCGCTCAGACATAGAGGCGTCAACAAACCGCAATGAGCGAGCGCTCAATTTAAATAGCCTGCCCCTTTTTTGGAACGACCGTCCGCAAATAGCGTCCGGCTCTGAATCAGGCCCAGAGTGACGGACGCCGAGTTGGCAGCAAAATAAGTGTAAATAGCCAAAAAGAATAAAAAAATATAGCACATATAAATAGATTTACACATATAGGCTGAGCGACGCACATCTCGGGATGATCACACCTCCTCATCGCCAACATGTGCGCTTTATTTATGACAAGTCTTCAACAGTGTGTGCTGTACTTGCACCCGTCCTCTAGACCAGTGGTTCCCAAACTTTCTGGAAGCACGTCACCCTAGAGTATCAGCATTTTTGTCACGGCACCCCTAGGCCAAAAATTTCTTATTGAGAAATTCTGAAAAATTATTACATTAAGTAACTTGTGCTCATCTGTCATCCTACCGCTGGGTACACACTAGACGATACTTTGAACGATTTGGCCAATTCCAAAGCATCAGAACGACAAATCGCTCAAATCGTCCAGTGTGTGCACACTATCACGATGCAGGTCGTCCGTCGCATCCTCTGAGTTTTTGTACATGCAGAAAGATCTGAGGATGTCGCTAGCGATGCCAGCATGGCCCCCGCAACACCCCCCCCCCGGCCGTCACTCCGTTGCTGCCAGCATTGGCAAGTGTATATTAACTTGACGATACCGGCACCCCCACCAGGTCTGTCACGAACGATGTCGTGCTGGGTACACATTGTCTAATGTGTACCCAGCTTAAGGTTCAGTTATGGATTGGTGGACAGGGTCGTGCTTCTGTTTGTACACATAGTTTTTGATTGTCAGCCACCAGCTCTGGATTTATAAATAATCTAATTTGGTCCCAGACCATGAACCCGAGGCACCCTGCAAGTGTCCCGAGGCACCCTGAGCTTCTTGCGTTCCTTGCGCTGGAGGGGATCTATCTACTTCCCTTGTGTCACTGCCTTCCGCGACTTCTGCCACCTCCTCAAAGAAAGAGCAATGGAGGCAGGTTGGTTGTTATTGAAGTAGGGAGTAGTGTGTGTGGGGGGATGTTGTAAGTGATGCAGGGAGTAGTGTGGGGAGGGGGGTTTGTTAGTGGATGATGCAGGGAGTAGTGTGGGGAGGGGGGTTTGTTAGTGGTGCTGGGAGTAGTGGAGGGGGAGTTTGAGAGTGGTGCTGGGAGAAGTGGAAGGGGGGGTTAGTGGTGCTGGGAATAGTGGAGGAGGGTTTGTTAGTGGTGCTGGCTGTAGTGGAGGGGGGGCTTGTTAGTGGTGCTGGGAGTAGTGGAGGAGGGCTTGTAAGTGATGTTGGGAGTAGTGGAAGGGGGGCTTGTAAGTGGTGCTGGGAGTAGTGTGGGGAGGGGGGTTTGTTAGTGGTTTTGGGAGTAGTGGAGGAGGGTTTGTTAGTGGTGTTGGGAGTAGTGGAAGGGGGGTTTGTAACTGGTGCTGGGAGTAGTGGAGGGGGGTTTGTAAGTGGTGCTGGGAGTAGTGGAGGGGGGTTTGTAAGTGGTGCTGGGAGTAGTGGAGGGGGGTTTGTAAGTGGTGCTGGGAGTAGTGGAGGGGGGTTTGTAACTGGTGCTGGGAGTAGTGGAGGGGGGTTTGCAAGTGGTGCTGGGAGTAGTGGAAGGGGGGTTTGTAAGTGGTGCTGGGAGTAGTGGAGGGGGGTTTGTAAGTGCTGCTGGGAGTAGTGGAGGGGGGTTTGTTAGTGGTGTTGGGAGTAGTGGAGGGGGGTTTGTAAGTGGTGCTGGGAGTAGTGGAGGAGGGTTTGTAAGTGGTGCTGGGAGTAGTGGAGGGGGGTTTGTAAGTGGTGCTGGGAGTAGTGGAGGAGTGTTTGTTAGTGGTGCTGGGAGTAGTGGAGGAGGGTTTGTTAGTGGTGTTGGGAGTAGTGGAGGAGGGTTTGTTAGTGGTGTTGGGAGTAGTGGAGGGGGGTTTGTAAGTGGTGCTGCGAGTAGTGGAGGGGGGTTTGTTAGTGGTGCTCGAAGTAATGGAGGGGGGGTTAGTTAGTGGTGCTCGGAGTAGTGGAGGGGGGGTCTGTTAGTGGTGCAGGGGAAAGTGGATGGGGGGTTTATTAGTGGCGCTGGAAGTAGTAGAAAAGTTTGTTAGTGATGTGGTGGCTCCTGATTGGCTCACAGACAGCATCAGATTTGAAGTGGGAGCGCGGTGCCGCTGTCTCTGCATGAATATCTGCCATGCAGGGTACCAAATACACATTGAGATGAGTCTCCTCTCATCATGTCATCTCTTATCATGCTGCTGAAGAGACACAAGGGGGAGGTAAGAGGCTGCAGGGGGGGGAGTCTTTACTGTGGGGCCTAATGTTATAACAGGCATTACTATGTGGCAATATGTGTAAGGGGCATTAATACTGGGTGGCATAATTTGTACTACAAATTTTATAGAGGACACTACTGTGTGGCATCACTTGTAAAGGGCATTACTGTGTGTGCCATCACCTGTAAATGGCAATGTGTGTGGCATAATGTGTACAAGGGGGCATTACTGTGTCATAATGTGCTATAAAGGGCGCTACTACTGTATGGCATAATGTGTTATAAGGGGCACTACTATTGTGTGGCATAATGTGTATAAGGGGTACTAGGGTGTGGTAAACTACACTGATGTGACATTTGTGAGTGACCACGCCCTCTTCTGAGTGGCCATGCCCCTTTATGGGTGTGCCCACTCCTCTGGTGTGCGCATAAGTAGAGCCTTAGTGTTCCATACCCCCACTTCAAAATTCCCACTTCGACCACTGGTGTGTAGCCAATTTAAGAATACTTTCCAAAATATACCTGCACCAGTGGATCTCTTGGCTTGAAACTAAAGTCAGCACATTTAGTATGTTTATTAAACGTGTTGCTAATTAATTAGAATACAATAGTATGGATATAACCAAGAACAACAAAAAACATTACTATATACTGTATTCAGTTGGAGAAACAGGGTTAGTAAAAGTAAAACATCTGTGTGTATAACACTAATCAAAATGTGGGACAGCAGCATATTATAATTAACATAGTTAAAAGGAATGAAGAAGGCTGGGTACATATCTTAATGAGTAACATACACCCATAATAAAAAAACCGGTGTCACGTGACAAATAAAGCTATTTATATAATGTTTTAATTCATACAAATGAGTTCTATCTAGAACATAGAAATTATATATTTAATATATTACCTCTCTCTTCTAATATTTCTTCACATCCCAACAATATGGGATCGGTACGATTTACCGCCAGCCGCAGAGGTGAAGATCCCGACTGCGCTACAGGTAAGTATAAACGAACCTAACCCCCCCTAACCCTAACCCTCTAAGTGCCTAAACCTAACCCACCCATCCCCGCTGCCTAAACCTAAGTCTCCCAGGGGTGGGTGCCTAACTCTAACCCCCCCCAGGGGTGCCTAACCCTAACCCCCCCTTCCCCTAGCTTAAACCTAACCCTCCCAGGGGGGGTGCCTAACCCTAAGTCCCCCCCCGGGAGCCCCTAACCTAACCCTCCCCCCCCACGGCTGTCCGCGCCCGGCTTACCTTAGATCGGGAAGCCGAGCGTCAGCCTCCTGGTGTAGGTAAAATGACAGGCATTGGGATCTCGACGCCTGTCATTTAACCCTTGCCGGGATTAGACAGTTGGGAAGCCAGCGGTCGGGATTCCGTCCATCGGCTTCCCAACAATATATATTTATATGAATATGCATAAATGTTTGTTAGACTATTGCTCCATTATAGTTATTATTGTCGGCATTGCTACACATGCACACTGAGATATTACTATGACATATGGGGGAGATATGTACATCCACTCTAATTCCGAGTGACACATTCTACATATCCTGGTCACATTCACTGCAGACTCCATTCTACTACCATGGTAGTGGTATATCTTGGCTTACAGATTCTTAATTAATTGACTAGGTATAAATACATGGATGCATTGGTATTATTTTACTCTCCGCTGATGAAGTCTAAAGGTGCCCACACATATACCGATGTGCTCACGATCAGCCGATGTGTACGATTTGTGTACGATTTCCCTTGAAACTCTCCCCGGCAGCTCTGCACACGATATGCACACGATTTGGTGTCCAATCTTCAAATGATCTCTCCTGCAGTCAGACTTTTTACAGTGCATTGTGTCCTAGATTGTCAGATCTGCCCTACTGCTCGGCAGATCTGAAGATGCGATGTGTGACCAGCGGGGACGCGCATCGCATCGTGATCGTGAGTGGGGACTCACGATTTCCTCACGATTTGGCCATATTTTACACGATCTGTCGTTCCAATGTGTCGGAATCGGCCAGATCGTGTAAAATGTCGCTATATGTGTGGGCACCTTAAAAGCTATTTGAGCCAAGACGAAACACAATTCTAGAATTATTCCATGGAAAACTCTTCATGAAATACTGAACACTTAGGTCTGTCTTTACCAACATGACTGCTATAATGCCATAATCTAAGCTGTTTATTACTGTCTTTAATGTATGGGCATATTTTTTAATTACTCATCAAATACATTTTCAGAAACACACTATGCTATGCAGTGTCAGACTGGGGCATGAAGGACCCACCAGGGAATGCAATGGTAGGGGCCCAAGCTTAAGGGGTATTGCCATCCACCTGAGGGGGTGTGGCCAGCCAAAACAAATGGACTGGCTAACCATTAGAGAGGACATGCAAACAACACGGCCCCTTTATAAAATAGGGGACAGGGGTGTGTCAGCTCCACCCACTTTGAAGACCTTTAGTGTAGTTTCCGTAGAAACAAATCAAGCACCAAGATCATTCATGACCCTTCTCCACCCATAGAGAAGGGGGTGGGGCCCACCAGTGATTTCCTCTATACCCCTGTCTGCCAGTGCGACCCTGACGCTATGGATATGTGTCTATTTTATTAAATCTCTCGTGCTATAAGGTAATCATCCCAGGAATAGAGAGGAATTAAAGACAGTAACAGATACACCCATGATTTAGTCACTTTTGGTATGCAGATACAGACTTTTTGCCCACTGTTTGATATTAATAACTGCAGTAGAAGCTGTCTTTTCTTCTTTTTAGAGTTTATCATACAGTACATACCTCTGATCCACAACAAGGGTAACTCTGAAAACGAATTCCCACACAGAGGAAATGCCTCGGAGCCTCAGTCACAGGCATTGAATGTCGATATTGGATACCGATGATCGATTGTTTTTGCTAATGCGCTTATGTCCTGATTGTGCTCATACATTGCCACGGTAGCGACTTTAGACGCACCTATACGCAGAAGTGTAATGGAAGTATATTGGGCATTCCTGGGTGGACACTGGGCGCTGAATGGAGGTGGCTATTCAGATGCATGGGGATGGACCGTCTTATGGGCGTGTCGCGGTTGCGTACACAGGCACTTAATCGCTCACTTTGGAGGCCATATTCAGATGGAAAATCTGCACCTGCCGTGAGGCTGGTTGAGGTTTCAATCGTGCAACCGATGGTGGAGTCTAAAGAATCACCAGGTGCCCTTACAGTATCTACAGATGCCCAAAGTTTTCGTCTCTGTCCTTGCACAGTTAGACGCATGGTGGTACACTAGGGGAAGGGCTGGTACTAGCATTGGCATACAGTCGCCCACGCGACTACGGGAAAATATGCTAAAGTGGTCGTAGCAGCTTGCAACTCAGGACCATCCCCTAAATGTAATATATTAACACAAAATATCCTTACAGCAGTGACGTATTGGTTGCAAAAACTCTTTTTTGTCTATTATATATGTTTGTTTTATTAACAATTCGATATATAAAACTGTCATTTCTTAGTGGCAGCTTTGAGCAGACAGCCTGATGCAATGTGAGAACCTCCTTACAGGTAATTGTTTATTCTAACGTTAAAAATGATGCATCTTTTATGTACAAGAGGTCGTCTCTCAGCAGACGCTTTGTACAACCATCCTGCAGTGTAAAGGTGCCCATCCACTAGCCGATTACACTGTACGATTGCACGTGGAATCGCTCAGTAATCGGCCACAAATCGTGCACCAAATGTTGGAAACGACCGGCGATGCGCGCTCCTGCTGGTCGTTTCCGACATCAATCATCGGCCGAACATGCAATCTAATCTGCCGATAACGACAGATTGGCCATGTTCGGGGATGATTGATGTGCCTACACTGAATGATCAATCGTTCAGTGTAGGCACTGTACCCCCTAGGGGAACGACGGTACGATTACAATCTCGTAATCGTACCATCTTTCCCTGATCTGCTAGTGGATGGGCACCTTTACAGAGTCATCTAGAAAGTGCATTCATGGATCCAAAGCAGGTCATTTGCAATGCTAAACTAAGCAATGAAAATGTCAACCATTCCAATATAATAATAAAATTAGTGAGAACCTTTAGGTACTTTGGGCCTGATTCAGAGCCGCTCGTAAGTGGCCGCTCGTTCGCTCTGAGCGATGTTTGCCCAACTGCGCATGCGTACAGATCGTTATACGCATGCGCGAACCAGTCAGTGCGGTCGAAATTCATGTGCTCGCAAAATAGCGAATGCCTGATAATTTGAGTGACAGGAGTAGGCGTATGTGGGTGGTAACAGGGGAAGGTGCTTGAAAACAGGGAGTGGAGATCCGATCGCAGGCGTGCTTAAAGGTCAAAACGGGCGTTTTATGGGTGTGCATAATTAAAACAGCAGCGTCATTGAGCACGTCACTGGGTTATTTTATAGCCAGAACTGCTCGCAAAATTGTGGTAGCAAAAACCAACCACAAGAATAGCGAGCAGCTCAGACCCTGGTCGATGTACTCGATTAATCTAATAAATAGCGGACATGACGTAGGATGCGAGCGGCCAGGGGTTGTAGTTTCCCAAAAAACGACCGCAAGTTTTGTTCACTCGTTCAGACATGGAGGCGTGAACAGACCGCAAACAGCGAACGGTTCATTTGAATAGCCACCCCCTTTTCCTGAACGACCGTCCGCAAATAGCGTCCGGGTCTGAATCAGGCCCTTTATTCTCTACTTGAATAAAATCCCCTTTCAGTTTAACCACTGCTACTTATCCGTCAAGTTTTACTTAGGTTATTTAGTGATATCTATACATACTAAAACATTATTTGAACTGCGCTTTCACGGTTAGTATTAAATAAATGATGTAACAATTCTTACAGCTTGGTAGCACCTGTCTGAATAAACTGTATCAAAAACATGACTTCTCTTAAAAATAAACAATTTAATTTGACACAATAAGATACACATAACCCACTGATATAACATATAACAATAAAAATAGACAGAAACTAATTCTGTGTAACCAAGTACATATCGCTGGTCAAGAAATATTATAAACTGTGTATTCTGTTACCGCTAGGATACATATCACGAGTGACCAATGTCCACAGTCATTTAGCTTTCTATTCATAGAAGTGTTTCTCCACTAAAACTTGTGCAGTAATCTGATTGCACAGCCCGTATATAAATTAGTACTCTTACCCGTCGGCAGAGTAGTGAATCTTAATGGATGCAAGCAATGGTATTAAATGGCTGTAACTAGCCTGGTTCAATAGCTTCGGAGCTCCACCACAATCCCATGAAGTAACAGTGCACTGCTGTGTGAGTTGGATCTGTAATTCGGGGAGACCAGGGTGCAGATGGTGTAGCGGCTCTGTACGTATGCGGGACCCATTCTGTGCGTGTGCAGAACCCACTCTGTGCGTGTGCAGGACCCATTTTGTGCGTGTGCAGGACCCATTCTGTGCGTGTGCAGGACCCACTCTGTGCGTGTGCAGGACCCACTCTGTGCGTGTGCAGGACCCACTCAGTGCGTGTGCAGGACCCATTCTGTGCGTGTGCAGGACCCTCTCTGTGCATGAGCAGGACCCATTTTGTGCGTGTGCAGGACCCACTCTGTGCGTGTGCAGGACCCATTTTGTGCGTGTGCAGGACCCACTCTGTGCGTGTGCAGGACCCATTTTGTGCGTGTGCAGGACCCATTTTGTGCGTGTGCAGGACCCATTCTGTGCGTGTGCAGGACCCACTCTGTGCGTGTGCAGGACCCATTTTGTGCGTGTGCAGGACCCATTTTGTGCGTGTACAGGACCTATTCTGTGTGTGTGCAGGACCCATTTTGTGCGTGTGCAGAACCCACTCTGTGCGTGTGCAGGACCCATTTTGTGCGTGTGCAGGACCCATTCTGTGCGTGTGCAGGACCCACTCTGTGCGTGTGCAGGACCCACTCAGTGCGTGTGCAGGACCCATTCTGTGCGTGTGCAGGACCCTCTCTGTGCATGAGCAGGACCCATTTTGTGCGTGTGCAGGACCCACTCTGTGCGTGTGCAGGACCCATTTTGTGCGTGTGCAGGACCCACTCTGTGCGTGTGCAGGACCCATTTTGTGCGTGTGCAGGACCCATTTTGTGCGTGTGCAGGACCCATTCTGTGCGTGTGCAGGACCTATTCTGTGCGTGTGCAGGACCCATTTTGTGCGTGTGCAGGACCAACTCTGTGCGTGTGCAGGACCCATTTTGTGCGTGTGCAGGACCCACTCTGTGCGTGTGCAGGACCTATTCTGTGCGTGTGCAGGACCCACTCTGTGCATGTGCAGGACCCACTGTGTGCATGTGCAGGACCCATTCTGTGCGTGTGCAGGACGCATTCTGCGCGTGTGCAGGACGCATTCTGCGCGTGTGCAGGACGCATTCTGCGCGTGTGGGTCCTGCTTCCTACAGATGTCTCCTGCAGTATTAAAATATTTGCTGGACGGTATTGCACAGCCGCTTCCGTGCAGATACCGTCCGAACATGAATCAGGCTCTATGTGCAGAAGTAACACAGGTTTGGAAAGTGAGAACTGTAATGAGAAACCTTTAATTCAGGAGAAATTAGAACGTCGCTGTTAAACACTAAACAAGCAATTTGGAATAAATACAATATGATTTCTACTTAATCAAACTTTTCTGAAATTATATTAGTTCAAACTGCCAGATCCCAAACTGCAATAACAGATGTCAGACCTGAGAGCCATACAAATGATGCATTGGTATTAAGCAGCAGTTTGCAAACTGCACAGCAAACCGCAGGAAAAATACATCTATTTTTCATGTGGCTCTGATTAGCGAGATTGCTCAAATTCAGTCAGCTAGTGGCTTCATAATCATAAGTCTTTGCTTCTGCAACTAGCACACATGCTAAGTAGTCTGCATTATGTTATGGCTATTTAACAACTGGGTAAGTAAAGGCCCCCACACACAGAGCGATACAGTGGGGTCCGTGTGTGGCTATGATATCGGCCAGTGCGCACTCCTCCAGATCTTACATGCTGCACAAGAGATCTGGTGAAGCGATGTACGATCCCATGCAGCGGGGGGAGGGGGGTGGGGGAGGGGGTGCTGGCATATCGGGCTGTCGGGCAGTGGATCACTCCGTGTGGGGACCGCTCAATATGTCGGCCATCGGATCGGCTGTCGCATTGCAAGGTGCACATCACACCGTGTATGGGGCCCTTTAATGAATAGTAGAGCGCAGGCATCATGTGCTGCAGTGCATTGCTTTCTGCTCCTTCTCTCATGCACAAAGTCTATGCCGCCATCTAATGTTAGTAGATATGTACTGCAATATTTTTACATGGATACATGGATAGTGTTCCAAATTCTCTCTAGTCCACTGGTTCCCAAACTGAGGTGACTCAGGACACTTGCAGGGATGCCTCAGATTGGTAGTCCAGTACCAAATAAAATTATATTTAGTCAGTGTGATAGGCAAAACCAGTGCTAATGGCTGCCAATCAGAAAATACGTGTACAAAAAGAAGTGCAGCCCTGTCACCCACCACATAACTGACCCTAAGGGTGACATTTAAGCACAATTTACTTCATTTATTTTTTGCTGAATTTCTCAATAAAAAACTTTTGTGCCATGGGTGCCATGGAAAAAATGCTGATACTCTAGGGCGCCATGATTCGAAAAAGTTTGGGAACTACTGCTCTAGTCTATACATAGAAACAGGACCGGATTAAGGTCTGTGGGGGCCCCTAGGCAACAAACATGTGGGGGCCCTATTAAATGTGATGAACTGGGGGTATGCGCAATGGGACCCCAGTAGTGTCAGTGCCCACAATGGTAGTGACCCGTATGCAGAGCCCACAGTAGTGGTGCCCTTTATGCAGTGCCCCCAGGAGTGGTGCCCCTTATGCAGTGCCCCCTATGCAATACTCCCATTAGTAGTGCCCCCAGTAGTAATGCCCCCTATAGTTATGTCCCCAGTAGTAATGCCCCCTGTGGTTGTGTCCCCAATAGTAATGCCCCCTGTATAACTACCCCCAGTAGTAATATCCCTGTAGTTGTGCCCCCAGTAGTCATGCCCCCTGTGTGTGCCCAATAGTAATGCCCTAGTAGTAATGCCCCCTGTATAAATACCCTCAGTAGTAATACCCCTGTAGTTGTGCCCCCAATAATGCCCCCAGTTGTCATGCCCCCTGTGGTAGTGGCCCCAGTAGTAATGCCCTGCCTTCAAGTAGCAGAGCCCCCAATAGTAATGCCCCCTGAGTAATGCCCCCAGAAGTGGTGCCCCCAAAAAGTAATGCCCCCCCGAGCAATGCCCCCAGTAGAAAAGCCAATTGCACAAAAAAACAACAACTAATACTTACCTTAAGCCCCGCTCCGCTCCTCCTGCTGCCGTCCACGTCCAGTCCGCTCGGCTGCTCCTCTGCACTATGGGAGAGACGTCATGACGTCTCTCCCATAGTGCACTGCGTGAGCCGGAAGCTGGAGCTCACGAATGAGCTCCAGTCTCTGGCTCCGGCTGCCACTATGGGGAGGGAGCCGGGCGCCCGCTGGTTACAATCTCAGTGGGCGCCTGGCAAATGGTGCCTCCCTGTGGCGCTGGGGTCAGGTTGGCCGGAGGAGGCAGAACTGGTTCCGTCTCCTCCGGTTCACATTAACCCCGATGGGTGTGGGGGCCCTTCAGGTGTGGGGGCCGAGGGACGATCGCCCATGTCGCCGCCCCCCCCCCCCCCTTCGTTAATCCGGCCCTGCAAAGAAATACTACAGGGTAATATATGTTTACATTATCAATACAGCAGTAATTAATTTTTCACTTAATGCTTATAATTGTTTTTATTAATTTTACTCATTTCATATATTTTTTTAATATAGTTATTGCTTATATAATGATTATTTTATTCAATTAATTCATTAATTTATTTAATTATTGTTAATCCACATACTGTATATCGCTCCCTTTTGTAGCCAGGACCTCTGCACAACCTGCTCCCTTTTTTATTTATTCTTTAACACATTAGACAAGGAAGTAACTAGCCAACAGCATAAAGCTTGCACACTTCATTTTTTATTTGTACTACAGGAAATGTAGTTGAAAAAATAGCACCGCCGCTGGAGCTCTACTGTCTTGAGCCCGGCATCTTCTGGTCTCTTCCAGGGCCGCCAGAGCTCTTCCCGCGATGTCTACATCCTCTGCCCACCGCCGCCACCAAACTGACTTTTCTGCCCAGTGGTGTCTGACATCAGATGCTGCGGGCGGAGCCAGTCATGACGTGGCAGGCTGAGATTGGCTCACCCCTGCTGGTTTCTATTGGCTGTTTGGTCCGCAAACCGTAATTGGCTTGCAGCCGACGCCAAATTCAAATTGTAGCCGGTCCTCGAGCCGCACTCTGGGAACAGTCCGGTGAAATGTGTCCTGCTGGGGACACATCTCTCCAGACTGCAGGACTTCCAGTGCCTGGGTCAACACTTGATCCCAGCGCTGGACATTGCAGAGGGCTCTGTCAGGGCGACCAGGGCAAGGTGCCCCACGCGCACCCCCTGGTTATGCCACTGGTGGTGAGCCGTCTTAACCCCCAAAAAACTGACAACTTCATTAGCAGTATCATATAAAAGGCTGTTAGTGGCCATAGAGAAATGGTGTCAAATGGCTGATTTTTGCTGATTAGTCATTAGGGGGATGTGTCCAAGGGCTTCTGCACTGTATCTCAAAATATTTGCCTTAAAATAAAGATTTTCCTTACTTTTTCACACCCTCAGGGGGGGTGTACACAAAAAATGTGAATTACCTAAGGAAAAGCACTGCGAGTTTGCTGTGAAAGCAGCACGCACAAGGCAACTTGCACCTAATTGGTTTGACCCCTTAGGGGCATATACAATTGGGCGCGAGGTTTAGCGAGGAAAAAACCTTGAGATACGTGCAATTATAAATCTGGAGCAAAGATGCTGTAATCATCATCATCCACTCCAAATCGTGCACATGTACATAGCTGCTAATTTGACATCTCCTAGCTAACGTATTTAAAGATCCATCTCAATTTGTGTCTGCACTCACTTACATGCAGTGTCAGACTGGGGCATGAAAGGAATGCAGTGGTAGGGACCCAAGCTAAGAGGTGTGGTCAGTCACCACAGGGGGTGTGACCAGCCACAACAGATGGACTTGGCCAAGCATTAAAGAGGACATGCAAAAGAGTGGAGGGGTGTGTGATAACTTTAACAAAAGGCTTTCCTATGTTTATTCAGAATACAATTGTCAGTCCCTCTTAACTAAATCAGCATGGGACACAAGGCCTACAATTTCTAACGATCGCTAAATATCTGACAATTGTTTCTAAATCCACATTCAGAACATTCTCTATGTGCGCATATCAGTGTCTGTGTTATACTTCAATTGTCACAGACACACTGTTTCTGTATGCAGAACAAACACTCACAGTATCTTTGTGTATTCTTAATTATTTGTCACAAACCTGTCCACAAGACTTGTCTGTCATCACTGAATATATGAAGTCTTTAAAAATATATTTATATATTTGTATTCGTGCACATTTATTATATAAAGACTTTAACAGTGTGTAGTAACACGGCAGATGTAGACAACGCTAAAATAGAGCCGTGCACAATGATATTATACTGACTACGCCAGATGGCGTCGTGCAGACAACGCAAACATGGCGTCTTCACATATTAATTTTACAATTTAGGTCTCAGCCAACCATCCGGCTTAGACAATGGTGAGCGAGGTCCATTGTTGTGTAGTCCATGTAAACATCGGTACCATCAACCCACATCAAGCAGTCACAAAGCATGTACGGCAGGTCTGACTAGCCGCAAACACTGCAGTTCTCCTCAAGCACGGAGAGGTCTCATGCTGCGAATACAATCACTAAGGATAATTTATGCACGCCTATTAAACAGAGTTTAAACGGTCAGACATGCTTGCATTTACCTAACCCTGTTACCTCCCCTAAACGCCGACCACATGATTTTGCAAACAGATCCTCTGTGCGTACTTGATCGAAATACAAGCATGCGCAATGACAAATAATTGCTAGATCTGCGTAAATGTCGGCAACCATTGGCAGGGATACTGGCTGCAAAGTGCTGTTCCAGGCATCCTGCTTCCAGAAGCAAGGGCCGTGGGTCATTGATTGTGTCGACCTCAGATCCCTGTGCTGTGTGCAGCGGCACTGCTCACACCCCTAATTACGGCCCTGTCATACATAATTACTGATATTGATGTTGGATTGTGATTAGCCCACAAGGTGCCAAATTAGGAGCAAAGGGGTTAAAGTTCTGTCAAAATAATTTTGTTGGTTTTGTCGCACAGAGGGCCTGATTCAGAGCCGGACGCTATTTGTGGACGCTCGTTCAGAAAAAGGGGCTGGCTATTTAAATTAAGCGCTCGCTATTTGCAGTCTGTTGACGCCTCTATGTCTGAACGAGCGAACGAAGCATGCGCTCACTATTTTGGAAAAAACGCCCCCTGGCCGCTCGCATCCTACGTCATCTCCGCTATTTGATTAATCAAGTACATCGAACGGCGTATGAACTGCTCGCAGTGCTTGTTGTTGGATTTTCCTACCGCAATCATGCGAGCAGTTCAGGCTAAGAGACAACCAAGTGATGTGGTCGATGACGCTGCTTTGTTAATTATGCACACCCTTAAAACGCCCGTTTTGACCGTTTGGCACGCCTGCGTTCGGATCTCCACTCCCCGTTTTCAAGCACCTTCCCCTGTTACCACCCACAAACGCCTCATCCTGTCACTCAAATTAGCAGGCATTCGCTATTTTGCGAACCCACGATTTTCGACGGCACTGACTGGTTCGCACTTGCGTACTAAAACCCATACGCATGCGCAGATGTGCGAACATCGCTTGGAGCGAACGAGCGGCTGCTTACGAGCAGCTCTGAATCAGGCCCAGAGCCAGCAGATCTCCCGGATAGCTGCAAGGAGCAAGTGAGTAAAAGGTGGCAGTACAGCTTTGAAGTATGTCGGTAATATAGAACAATGAGTGATGAAATCCTTGAATCTCTGCAATACCTCACACGGTGTGACCAAAAAAATGTGTAAACAGAGGAATTAAAATTTGTTGGATGTTTTAGTTTTAAATATTGATTATAAATGATAAACTGTTGGATTAGTGCTCACACAATATTATATAATTGCGGATAGCAGGACCTTGTTACAACATTGTCTTACCGTGACTTACTTAGAAACCAGTTCAGCTGCATTACTGAGAGTTTGCCAGTCCTGTGTCCCTGAGACACATATTGGGATTGTTTCAGAGTTGTACACAATTCCGATGTTTACGGAGCTGAGCAATTATCAGTAAACCGCACATGTGTCTAAGTCGCACTGCTTATGCATCAAGGACAATTACCGTAGTCGCACGACTATACACTCATAAAGTGATTGATAGTCAGGGAGCCTCTGGAGGAGGTATCGAGGAGTGGAGGCACAGGGGCTGTATAGAACCCGATGGTTTGGGCACATCTCCGATTGTTAGAGGACTGCACATGCGCAGGATGTGTACTGCGTATGTGCAGCCCTCCATCTGCAAGTCCAGCTGCAGCCTGATTGACAGGCTGCAGCATTTGGGAGGCGGATCGGGGTCGTTCCTGGGAAGCGTTCCTGGAAATGGAGGGACGAGGCCAGGGTCTGCATTGGTGGATGCAGATTTCCTGGCCTCGCAAGCTGGAGGAAAGGACACGGTCAGGCTGCGGTAAGTTTCAGCTACCGCAGCCTGGCCACAGGGGCAACCATCGCAACCAATGGTCGCAATGGTCATCCCAGGCTGCAACCTCGGTCACAGTCTGGACTTTGCTGTAATGTTTTTGCCAGTGCAGCAATGCTATAAAAAGGACATAGACAAATGAAGGCCCTGATTCAGATTCAAAGGCGCTCGCTATTTGCCTGGCGATGGTGGCGTTTATCGTATAGCTGAGGATTCATCCCCTGGGTGATGCTAAGGCAATAGCAGCTACAGACAACAGGTGTCAACACACTGTCAGCTGCACCTTCTTCTACACTTGGTCATGACGAGTTCTGGATGTAAGGTCAACAATCAATATGTCAACACCAGGTGGTCGACAGTCAATAGGTCGACAGGGAAAATAGTTCGAAATATGCAAAAGGTTGGCACACAAAAAGGTCGACATGGGTTTAGTACTACAGGTACAAAAGGTTGACGCCAGTAAGGGTTAGGCACTTACTGGAGGGTTAGGCACTAGGAGGGATGGTTAGGGTTAGGCACTTACCCTGATGGTTAGGGTTAAGCACTAGGAGTGACGGTTAGGGTTAAGCACTAGGAGGGATGGTTAGGGTTAGGCACTTACCAGAGGGTTAGGGTTAAGCACTAGGACGGTAAGGGTTAGGCACTAGAATGGATGTTTAGGGCTAGGCACTAGGAGGGACGGTTAGGCACTTACCAGAGGGTAAGGCAGTAGGAGGGATGGTTAGACACTTACCCCGATTGTTCGGGTTAAGCACTAGGAGGGATGGTTATGGTTAGGCACTTACTGGAGGGTTAGGGTTAACACTAGGAGGGACAGTTAGGGTTATACACTTACCTAAGGGTTAGGCACTAGAATGGATGTTTAGGGTGAGGCACTTGCCCTGATGGCTAGGCACTAGGAGGGACATTTAGGCACTTTTAGGAGCTCATTCAGACCTGCTCGCTAGATGCGTTCACTCGTACACAACGTATGCAAATCCGGCAAACACCCAGCAAGGCAGGCGCTCGCACAGCAAAGCATAAGCACACCCACTTTGTGTATGCAGATGCCCACCAGCCTGTCTTAAGACACCCACTTGCGCACGTCATCTCCAGGAAGTGCATGAAACCATTGGTACATCGAGCACCATCGGATGCGATCGCAGCGCTTGAGGATGACTATACCACTCCCCCGTTTCTAGTGGCCAGCCCGTCACAACCCACAAACGGCTTCTCCTGTCACTCACTCTGCTGTCTATGCGCAGCGAGCGAACACTTCCCGATCTCTCGCACTGGTTCGCGTACGCCTGCGCAGAAAGACAATCGGCCAGCTACGAGCGAACGCTTCTTAGCGAGCGGGTCTGAATCAGGTCCTTAGCCCGAAGGTTAGAGTTAGGCAGCAATGGGAGGATTAGGGTGAAGATTAGGGTTAGAAGAAAAAAAGTGTCAATCTTTTTGTGTGTGACGATCATTACCACGTAGACCTTTGTACCGGTCGACTTACATCCATGTCAACCTTTTGTGTGTCGACTTTTTGTCACCGCTGACCTATTGACTGTCGACCATTTGGTGTCAATCTATACATTGTCTACCTTTTTATTGTCTATCTAATGATCCACACCCGGTCAGGAGAAAGAAACCCGATTTGTAATGAAGCCATTATAAGCCCCTCACTCCTACTAATCTCTGCACGAGCTTCAGTCTTTTGTTTGCCTGTTTATCGACTTTGACTTCCTACCTCACAATTCTACATTCTCTGACCCATCAACTCTGGCTTTGTCTCTTAGGACTAAAGCTGGCCACACATCTAAAGATTATCTGTCCAACCAGCCAACTAGTTGATTGGATGGAATGAAAATCTGGTAACGTATGAACAGGGCCGGCGCACAGTTTCTTGGCACCCTACGCATTTCTTCAGCCTTATACCCCCCCACCCTCGATAGCTACACAAGCCCTTATGCAGTGCCCCCAGTAGTGCCCCTTATACAGTGCCCCCAGTAGTGGCCCCCCTATGCAGTGCCCCCAGTAGTGCCAGCAGTCGTGGTCCCCCTATGTAATGCCCCCAGTAGCGATCCCTCCTATGCGGTGCTCCCAGTAGAGGTCCTCCCATGCAGTGCCCCCAATATAGTACCCCTTATACAGTGCCCCCAGTAGTGGCCTCCCTATGCAGTGCCTCCAGTAGTAGTCCCCTACCTATGCAGTGCCCCTTATATACTGCCCCCAGTAGTAACCGTTCCTATGCAGTGCCCCCAATAGTGATCCCCCCGATGCAGTGCTCCCAGTGGTAGTCTCCCCCCCAGCAGTGCCCCCAGTAGTAATCCCCACAGTAGCAGCCCTCCTCCAGCAGTTCCCCTAGTAGTCCACCCCCCCAGCTGTAATCCCCCCCTATGCAGTGCCCCCAGTAGTGTTCCCACCAGTGCAGAGCCCCCAGTAGTAGTCCTCCCTGCAGTTCCCCTAATAGTCCCCCATATGCAGTGCCCCCAGTAGCTGTCCCCCCAGCAGTACCCCTAGTAGTAACCCCCTTTAGGCAGTGCCCCCAGTAGTGGTCCCACCAGTGTGCAGTCCCCTTGTAGTAGCCCCCCCCCCTCCCTCCGGCCAGACAGAAACACACACACACGGGGAAAAAAATCTCCACTTACCTTAATCCCCTCTCCGGCATCCTCCCGAGCCAGCCCGCTCTGCATGATGGGAGAGACGTCATGACTTCTCTCCCATCACCCACTGCAGGAGCCGGAAGGTGGAGCTCATGAGTGAGCTCCAGCCCGGCTCCGGCAGTGGGCGCAGCAGCCGATGAGAGTCTGTCTGACTCTCATCGGCTGCTAAAACAAACAGCTACCGGCGCCAGCTAAGTGTTTGTTACTAGCAGTCTAGTGCGGAATGCACTTATGTGCTGTCCACACTACACATCAATCCAGCAGCACCTTGCAGTGGGCGGCGCTCTTAGGCAGCTGCCTAAGTTTGTCTAGTGGTAGCACTGGCCCTGGGTATGAAAGTAAATGACAATCAGCAATTTGCTCCCAAACGCCGGAAAATGAACAAAAACTGTTGTTTATACAATTTGTTTAGATCAAACACTTAATAAACTTGTCTGACGACCTTTTTCATCTGTTTTCTGGCATTTATTAGCAAATTGTTGCTCATCAGTTACTCCCATACGTTACCAGATTTTCATTCCAACCAATCAACTAGTTGGCTGGTTGGACAGATAATCTTTAGATGTGTGGCCAGCTTCAGTGGCTTTTCTGGTTATGGTGAGTCTGATAGCTACGCCAGCCAAGTGCTTCTCTACTGGGTGCAACCAGCACTGCATAACCAATTGCCACTGTACTGTAGCTTTGGGTACATGGACCTCTGCAGAAAAGGCATTCCCACATTAGAATAAAGCTCCTGCATACTAAGCTTAAATGTCCATTGCAAACCCAACTGTATGTACAGACTCTGAGCAGTTGCTGGCAGTTCTGGATCACAGTTTTCCGGTCAGGGGCCAGTAAATGATGCTCCAAGTGGCGTAACTAAGGGGGGTCGCCTGCCGTAGGACCGGCGGCACGGGGGGGCCCCGGTACCGGCCTGTCTTAGTTAGCCAGTGTAGTGCCGACCGCAGTGAGTGCGGTCAGCACTATACATTATACACAGGATCGGTGATAGGCTTCCCTGCACCAAGCGCCGGTCCTGTACTGCACTACCAAGCCCTTTCCCTCCCCCTGAGCGCTTACCCAATAGTGACAGGAGAAGGGTGGGAGCTGGGCTCAGGCTGTGCATTTTTACACACAAAGCGCGGCGGCGATGTGTGTGTTAACCAGCAGCCAATGAGAGTCAGACAGACTCTCATTGGCTGCTGCACCCACTGCAAGAGCCGGGCTGGAGCTCACTCATGAGCTCCACCTTCCGGCTCCTGCAGTGGGTAATGGGAGAGACGTCATGATGTCTCTGCCATAATGCAGAGCGCACCAGCCCGGGAGGACTGACGTGCGGTGGGAGCAGCTACCAGAGCCGGAGCGTGGATTCAGGTAAGTGTAATTTTTTGTTAACATTTTCTTACTTGTATTTGTCTGCACTAATCGGGGGGGTGGGGGGGGAACTACCACTACTGGGGGCACTGCATCTGGAGGGGGGTCCTCTACTGGGGGAGGGACTACTACTGGGGGAACTACATTGGGAGGGGGGACCTCTACTGGGGGGGGACTACTACTGGGGCACTGCATTGGGAGGGGGAACTGCTACTGGGGGGACTATATAAGGGGCTTACTACTAGGGGCACTGGATAGGGGGGAGCACTACTTGGGGCCTGCATAAGGGGGACTACTACTTGGGGCACTGCATAGGGTGGACTATTACTGGGGCACTATATAAAGGGCACTGCATAAGGGGGACCACTACTGGGGGCACTGTATAAGGGGGACCACTACTGGGGGCACTGCATAGGGGGAAGGACTACTACTGGGGGCACTATTTAAAGGGCACTGCATAGTGGGTACCACTACTGGGGGCACTGCATAAGGGGGACCACTACTGGGGGCACTGTTTAAGGGAAACTAATGCGGGGCTGCATAAGGGGGACCACTACTGGGGGCACTGCATAGGGGGACTACTACTGGGGGCACTGCATAGAGGGGGTACTACTGGGGGCACTATATAAAGGGCACTGCATAGGGGGTACCACCACTGGGGGCACTGCATAAGGGGGACCACTACTGAGGGCACTGTTTAAGGCTAACTAATGGGGGGCTGCATAAGGGAGACCACTACTGGGGGCACTGCATAGGGGGACTATAACTGGGGGCACTGCATAGAGGGGGTACTACTGGGGGCACTATATAAAGGGCACTGCAAAGGGGGTACCACTACTGGGGGCACTGCATAAGGGGGGCCACTACTGGGGGCACTTTATAAGGGGAACTAATGGGGGGCTGCATAAGGGGAATCACTACTGGGAGTACTGTATAAGGGGCACTACTAGGGGCCTGCATAAGAGGGACCACTACTGGGGACAATGTATACTGGGGGTACTGTATAAGGGTTAAGGTGCATATGGAAAGGAATGTTCAGAGTGACAAGAAAAGGGTGTGTCCTGTTGACACGCTCCATTTTTAAGTGACCATGCTCCTTGTGACCACTCCCATTTTTCACCGCACGCACATAGGGTAGGGGGGCTCCATTTTTCCATTTGCCCTGGGCTCCAAATACCCTAGTTACGCCACTGAAGAATGTGATCAGTCATTAGACAGAGACCCCCTGATGGTCATTCATTTCTAATCTCTTCTGCCCTTCTCAGCTGAGCTCAGCGTAGTATCAGAGGCAGAACTGAGTGCCCCTTATACTTTTAGGGATTTTGGACCTCATTCAGAGGCGGTCGTTAGTTGCAAGCGGTCGCCCTGAATCAGGGCGGCCGCTTGCATCCTGAAGGACCGCCTCCTTGTCGATCGCTAAGCTGTGGGTTAACACCCACAGCTCTAGCGACCGACAAGGGTGATGGTCGCGATGGTCAAGACCATCGCGACCATCGGGGTTTATGACCAGACCCTAAGGTTGGGTCTGGGCACTCGTAAGCCCCAGGGAGCTTCCTGCTCTGTTCGAGCAGGAAGTCCCCACTGACATCAGCAATGATGTCAGTGGGGCCGCCCCCAAACGGCAAGCGTTCCGGCGGGAACGCCTCCATTTGAGCAGACACACCCCCTGCCCCCTCCCAAACGGGGCGAGCTGTCACTCACCATCGACAGCTCACCCCGTCTGCTGCAAGACTCCTAGCGACGGAGTGTCCGTCGCTAGCCGGGTCTCACGCATGCGCACAACGGAGCCGGCTCCGTCGTGCGCATGCCCAGTGGGGCAACATAGAGACGGTTGCGAGCGCTCAGCGCTTGCGACCGACTCTGAATGACCCCTTTTGTTAGCTAATCATATATTTCATTACTCCTTCATTTCCAAATATCCCTGCTCTACATCATTGCTTCACTTGGTATTCTGAGCCTGATTCGGACATAAATAGAATTGCGAAATTGCATGCGACAAAGGGAAAAATCGGTGACTGCGCATGGGCCGGAGCAGACAAACACTGACGGAGATCGCTGGTGCATACTGATTGTTGCGTCCTTTGACGGACCACACTTTCCGTGAAATGGGTGTTTCTGGGCAGCAACCAGGCAATCGCTCAGAAATGTCCCGCCTTTATTTAAATAGTATATTGGAATAAACAACCTTTTCTTCTATTATGCAAGTAAGAAAAAAAATGTGTGCAATTTGGCCTGGTCATATTATCAACAGGAACATCAGAGAGGCTAATGTGTTCTCACGGCCTAAGTGCTGGATTCCGATGCATTAAATTGCTGGGATTTCCAGAATGTAGGAATGCAAGGTTATGATATGGCATGCATACCTGGGTTAGGTCGCCGTTATAACATACAGAAAAGGAAGGAAACTCAGGCTTCCCTTGTGAGATGACATTTTTTCCGTCAAACCAACCCTATGCTTCATTTGCATTTGCAGGAAATATACTGTACTTCAGAAGTCTCTTTCCAATAAACAGCCAATCATTAATTAACGAATATACTGTTTTTTATAATTCACTCATTAACTTTATCTCAGATAGCAGTATGCCTAAATAATACTCTCTTTGTACTGTATACCCCCTTACGATTATGTTGCCATAGGCTCTATAACGCGGGTTCTAGCAAGTCGCTGCTTCCTCGCACTATAAATTGGGATAACTGTAGTTAAAATGGAACAATGCTAGACCATCGTCAATCTTAAAGATTGGGGAAGCCCACAACTGGTGAGACAAGTCGTCCATACATCTTAAAAACAGCTCAAATTTTTCGATCTGCCGGCCCATTTTCATGTAATGTAAATTATTTAAAAGTTATTTATTGTTATGTTATAGTAATGCTTTTTTTTTTTTAAGTGGTAGCAGTTTTAAAACAAGTACAGTATACAGTATGTTGAAAGTAATGCTACTGGTAGATACAAGAAGCAGATCATATACAGTGCATCCGGAAAGTATTCACCACGCTTTACTTTTTCCACATTTTGTTATGGTACAGCCTTATTCCAAAATGGAATAAATTAATTTTTGTCCTCAAAATTCTACATACAATACCCCATAATGGCGTGTAAAAAGTTTTTTTGCTATTTTTGCAAATTTAATTAAAAAAAACAACTAAGAAATCACATGTACATAAGTATTCACAACCTTTGCTCAATACTTTGTTGATGCACCTTTGGCAGCAATTACAGCCTCTAGTCTTTTTGAATATGATGCCACAAGCTTGGCACACCTATCTTTGGGCAGTTTCGCCCATTTCTGTTTGCAGCACCTCTCAAGCTCCATCAGGTTGGATGGGAAGCGTTGGTGCACAGCTATTTTCAGATCTCTCCAGAGAGGTTCAATCGGATTCAACTCTGGGTTCTGGCTGGGCTACTCAAGGACTTTCAGAGTTGTCCTGAAGCCACTCCTTTGATATCTTGGCTGTGTGCTTAGGGTCGTTGTCCTGCTGAAAGATGAACTGTCGCCCCAGTCTGAGGTCGAGCGCTCTGGAGCAGGTTTTTATCCAGGATGTCTCTGTACATTTCTGCATTCATCTTTCCCTCTATCCTGACTAGTCTCCCAGTTCCTGCCGCTGAAAAACATCCCTACAGCATGATGCTGCCACCACCATGCTTCACTGCAGGGATGCTATTGGCCTGGTGATCAGCGGTGCCTGGTTTCCTCCAAACATAATGCCTGGCATTGACGCCAAAGAGTTCAATCTTTGTCTCATCAGTTCAGAGAATTTAGTTTCTCATGGTCTGAGAGTCCTTCAGATGCATTTTGGCAAACTCCAGGCGGGCTGCCATGTGCTTTTTACTAAGGAATGGCTTCTGTCTGGCCACTCTACCATACAGGCATGATTGGTGGATTGTTGCAGAGATGGTTATCCTTCAGGAAGGTTGTCCATCCTCCACAGAGGAATGTTGTAGCTCTAACAGAGTGACCATCGGGTTCTTGGTCACCTCCCTGACTAGGGCCATACTCACACGATTGCTCAGTTTAGACGGCCGGCCAACTCTAGGAAGAGTCCTGGTGGTTCCGAACTTCTTCCATTTACGGATGATGGAGGCCACTGTGCTCAGTGGGACCTTAAAAGCAGCAGATATTTTTCTGTACCCTTCCCCAGATTTGTGCCTCGAGACAATCCTGTCTCAGAGGTCTACAGACAATTCCTTGGACTTCATGCTTGGTTTGTGCTCTGACATGCACTGTCAAGTGTGGGACCTCATATAGACAGGTGTATGCCTTTCAAAATCATGTCCAAACAACTGAATTTACCACATGTAGACTCCAATTAAGCCGTAGGAACATCTCAAGGATGATCAGTGGAAACAGGATGCAACTGAGCTCAATTTTGAGCTTCATGGCAAAGGCTGTGAATACTTATGTACATGTGATTTCTTAGGTTTTTTTTTATTAAATTTGCAAAAATCTCAAAAAAACATTTTACATGTTGTCATTATGGGGTATTGTGTGTAGAATTTTCAAGACAAAAATGAATTTATTCCATTTTGGAATAAGGCTGTAACATAACAAAATGTGGAAAAAGTGAAGCGCTGTGAATACTTTCCAGATGCACTGAATAACTCACACTATGTGTTGCACCCCAGTAAAGCTGAATGAGGTGCTTGAAAAATTTTATTCAAGACTGTATAATCACACTGCTATATGTATGAAATCTCATGTATTTCCACAGCAAAATATATATGTATGGCTAATGTCCATTAATGTATATATACAGTATTAAATAGATTGGAAAAAATATAAGTTCATTAATATGCTGTAAATATGTTTGCTATGTACTTATGGCACTTAATCGCCATGGCATTATACTATCCTGCTACCCCCCCCCACCCCTCCAGTAAAGAACTATTGAACTCCTCCAGCAGCCTAGACTAGTCAGGTCTGCGGGGAGGCCTGGAGACAGGGCCTCTCCCATTGGACTAATAGTGGGGAGCCCTGCTCGGATGAGAGTGGAGCCTAGCGCAAAGTCACTGGAGATTGGGAGCAGCGCGTGGGTCCGGTGGAAACAGAGCCAGCACGCGCTGACGGTTGAGGGGAGGTTATGAAAGGAGCCCTACTCCCGACAGTTGGGAAAATCTTGCGCGAGCTGTATTTGAAGGAGAGTATAATTTACCTCAGAATTCCAGGTCCAAATCTAGTTATTTTTGTGCCAGATAGACAAAGGCTTATACCTCATTTACTTATATTCCCGGGTCTGACCTGGGATTCGGAACAAGGTTCTAAACCAGGACCGATCCCCTTCAGACTGCAGTGCCAACCCGGGTTATTCCACACTGGGCACGGGTGCAGTGGAACTGGTCTGCTGTTGCTTGGAAATGATGTCATCTTCAAGCACCGGAAAATCCATAACTCTCCATCCTTTGTACGGGACTCAGGTCGGATGACACGTGTTACCCATTTACACTGCAGGGGTACACGGGTCGTTGCTGTGTTAAACCCTGCAAACCACCCGGGTTGGATTGTTGGGTCACTGGACGCTGGTATCCAAGACTGGCCCCTTTTACACCTAGCAACAACTCTGCAATAACCCGGGTTTTAGCTGTGGTATAAAAGGTGTATAAGAATGAGCTGGCAGGAGAACGGTAGTCAGGATAAAAGGATCTGCATATAAAGCTGGATACACACTAACAGATATATTGGCCAATCAATTGATCGGCCAATATATCTGGTGCCCATCTGCCAGTGTGCAGCAGCGATATGTCTGTGAACGTCATTCACAGACATATCGTGTCAGCTGTGCTACACAGCCAACTGATATACAGTATCTGCAGATATATCTGTCCATCGACAAGTGTGTACGGGCGATCAGCCGACCATCCGAACACATGCAGCGGCAGCCGTGTGGGGGGGAGGAGGACCCGCCCCCAAGTAACGGGAGCCGCAGCTGCCTGGAAGATGCTGGTGTATATGAATGACCATCATCTACAGATATATATCTGCAGATCACTCGATGAGAGAGAGAGAAGAGAGAAGAGAGAAGAGAGAAGAGAGAAGAGAGAAGAGAGAAGAGAGAAGAGAGAGAGAGAGAGAGAGAGAGAGAGAGAGAGAGAGAATCACTGCTGCAGTGGAATAAGAGGACTCATTAGGAACACCTCATGAGCTATTCTGCTACCAATTTTACCAGGCTCTACAATTGAGCTTGTTAAGGAGAAACAAAAGACAGGAGACATAAAACTTGTTACACATTTAATACCAGCTTTGATCCATTCCCCAGTACTGCTGGAATTTTAGAGACAGTAACTTCAACAATCAACCCAGGCACCGGTTTGCAAACATTGTGCAGAATTAGACAATCACTTGCATGCAGTGATAACTTCTAAGGTTTATCAGCAACTGGGATAGTAAACCTTTGTTGGGTTAACTGAAAGTATAGAGTCATTGTCCTTCTGTTATTGTCTTAATTATGCTATTGTATTACTGTTTGCTTATATGCATTTAACTCATTCCTCAACAGTCTGACGAAGAACTGTGTCTGATCCTGCGGGTCTGAAATCCAGTTTAATAAAATTACTTTAGGACCTGCAGTAAATGTAATTTACTATCATAAATGTGTGAACTGTATTGTACCTTGAATTGATGAATTGCACTTTTTGTGAAAAATTGCCTTTTTGTTTTAACTGTTAGCCTGGATTAAATTGACACTGTTGTTATAAGTGATTGGTGAACATTCTTGCCCTTATCTACCTCTCAACCTCTCCAAAGCATTTAAAAAAACCAAGGGCTAAATGTAAGAGGGCGAATTTGTAAAAAAATGCGAGTTTAGAGCTAAACTCACGTGTTTTACTCACTAACAAATGTAATAGGGTGCGACTATAGTAAAACTCACATTTTTCAGGATTTACTATAACTCGCAAAAAAGCATCTCGCATCCTGATGTTTTCCCATTCCTTAGAACTCGGGCAATGTAATACAGTGCGAGTGCATCACTCGCACATATTACTGCCTGAGAAATCTCAAAAACAATAGACCAGCTCCAGGATAGCGAGTTTATCCTGAGCAGGTCAGAGTAACACAGAAACATGAGATACGTGCATGTTTCTGTGTGTACATATAAAAAAAATGGTGTGCACCCCAGAATCATAACCAGCACCGGGCTCTGTAGAGCCTGTGCTGGTTCTAAAAATACAGCAAACAATGCGTGGGGCTCCCCTGTATTTTAAATACCAGCACAGGGCTTTTCTGAGCAGGTCTTGGTTGTGGAAATACAGGGGACAAAACGAGTAGGGGTCCCCTGTATTTTCCATAACCAACACTGGACTCTTTCAAGGGGGGAGTAATGCCACAGGCAGGGGAATCCTTTCACCAGGTCCCCCGGCCAAAGCATTACCCCTGACCGCTAGTCAGCCTTGGTCGGGGATCCCTGGGGACCCCCAATAAAGGGGTCCCCCTCTCCAGGGCACCCCAGACCGGGGCTGATAGCCCGGGGCTATCCCAGGCACCCCTGGATCTGTGGGTGCCAGGTTGATAGTGTATATGTGGTGTAAAAAATAGAAGTGAAAATATTGTCTTTTACAATAGAACTACAGGTCCGAGCAAGCCTCCCCCACATGCTGGCACTTGGAGGACCACAAGCACCAACATGCAGGGCATTACGGGCCCGCTGGTACCCGTAGTTCTACTGCAAAAGAAATAGAAGAAAAAACGACACACATACATGCACACTCACTACCGCACATACTCACCTAGTATCCCTGTAGCCATTCATGTCCACTTCTTCATTTAGAAATCGAAGGATACCTGAAAAAAAAAAATCCATACTCACCGTCCTAATCGTTGATCATGTCCTCTTTGTTCCATGTAGGCATCCAGGGGGTTACAAATAACAAAACGAAAAAATCCAGATCCATTACAGACAGGAGGAAGGGTATGATACCCTTCCTCCGTGCAAATGACTGGTACCCACGTCTGCCCAGTCTTTGCAGGAGCCGCCAGCCAGTCAGTGGGCGCCTCCGTAGGAGCTGCCCGCTGATTGGCTGTGTGCGGTCATATTGTCTCCCCCATATTCGATGGTGGGAAATCTCCATTGAAGTCTATGGTGGGTACCACTACATTTTTAGCCTTTGATGGTAACCACAAGGTTAATTGAGGTGAACCTTGCGGTTACATCATTCTATTTTTTACACCACATTTACACTATCAACCCGGCACCCACCGCTCCAGGGATGCCGGGGATAGCCCCGGTCTATCAGCCCAGACCTGGGGTGCCCTGGAGAGGGGGACCCCTTTATTGGGGAGGTCCTCACCCCCCAAGGGATCCCTGGCCTGGGCTGACTAGCAGTCAGGGGTAATGCTTTGAAAGGGTTCCCCTGGCTGTGGCATTACTCCCCCGCTAGAAAGAGTCCAGTGCTGGTCATGGAAAATACAGGGGAACTCTACTTCTTTTGTCCCCTGTATCTCCACAAACAGGAACGGCTCAGAAAAGCCCTGTGCTGGTACTTAAAATACAGGGGACTCCTACACATTTTGGGCCTGATTCAGACCCGCTCGCGAGCGCTGAGCGCTCGCAAGCGGGTCGATGGTGGCCCAGTGCTCATGACAGAGCCAGTTGATACTACGGGATGTATTGAATGGCACTCGTGGGGTCAGTCCCTCTCCTACTAGGTGTACTCCTGATACTCCTAGTAGTGCGCCATGCCTAACTGCAAGTGCAAACCGAAGAACCCAAGCATGACCTGCATACCCAACGAAGTCTAAGACTCTGGTGAGTGGACCACTGTTAGTTGTGGCCACAGTCCAATATCATTACAAATCTTGAGGCATATCTTCTTCTCCAGGCTACAAATTAGCAACCTAACCTGAGCAAGCTAACTTCAAAAAAGGACAATTCTTAGAACTGTGGTCCTCACTGCTATCTCGTTCCTTTTCAGATGTGAGCCCCAAATTGTTGTCCCATGTCCTGGCTGCGTTCTAAAGGTGCCCATCCACTAGTAGATCAATATGACAGCGGCTGTGCGAAATTATGCTAATGCCGCAGGAGGAGTCTAGTGCAAAAAAGTCGCCTACTGCCGGCATCTCAGATCCGTGGGCTGTGTCTGAAGACACAGCATCAGATCCACATCGCGACCATCGCCCATCTGAGTGAGCTTAATCAGGATAGCCAGGGAGCCTAGTCAGGATGGCCGCCTCATCTCCGCACCCGAGGCCAATAAATCTGTGCTGGAAGACGCAGTCATTAACATCGGCACTCCCAAAAGATGAAGGCAAAATGTCACAGTTTTGGGAAACGGTCCCCAGCTCCTCCCTGGAACGCCTGCAGCCTGTCAATCAGGCGGTGGTGTCCAGGGCACTGCGACTGACGTCACAGGACAAGATCTGCACATGCGCAATGTAGCTTCTGTGCATGTGCAGATCTCAAGCCATCGGAGATGTGAACATCAGAGTTCCGTACATCCCTGAATTAGGCCCACAGCAGTGGCGTCCCTCCCCGCGGTGACACCCGGTGCGGGGAGGGAAGCCATGCATGCGGCGGCGCTGAAAAGGGGACGTGGCCTCGCAGACAGGGGGCATGGCCTCACTGAAGGGGGTAGCCTCGCGGCCCGAACCCCAGCCCATGGTTATCACTGGGGTGGTGGGGGGTGCCGGAGGTGCAGAGTGCCGGCTCCCTCACTGTGACAGGAGCCGAGTGCTGCACTTAATGCTACAGTGCAGCACCCGGCTCCTGTAACTAAGGGGGAGTCTGCACCTTGGTGTCACCCCTCGGTGGGTGACACCCGGCGGCAACCTGTCCCCCCCCCCCTTGTGACACCACAGGCCCACAGTGCCCTCTGTCAAGACAGACGAGGCAATAGGTGCACTTGCCATCTCATCGGCATTGTTATTGTTTGGCTGTGATGGGCTTATGAGCACTAAGTACTGAATAACTCCAAAATATTGAGAAGCACAATCTCCAGATGCCTCCATGTCTCATATGAGTTGTATGGAGACTCTGGGTTATTTAACACTAACAGCAGTACTAACCTGGCACACAGGTTATCACTGTGCAATATAAGGGTGGCACTGGGCATATCTGTGTACAAAGTGCAGTCAGCAAATGGTGAATCTCTGCAGGGTATGGAGGACATTTGGGGACCGCTTGTGCAATACAGTATGTGACTGATAATGGGACTTTACCCTCTCTAAGTGGTGTAAAATTGGCTTAATCTCTTTGCAATAGAATACTTGCAAAGGTATTATCTGTACCATGTGACAGGCAATGAGGGTGGGTCTTCAATATATGACTTGCATTTGGAGGAAATTGCTATCTGTGCAAAATACTGCAATCGGCATATAATTATTAGAATACTTTTCTATCGCAAGTGATTTTGACAGACCGCAGGAACCCTACTGCAGGCAAAGCATAAACATGCATTAAGAGTTAAATATGCTACGTTCCAAAAGCAAATCCCATCAACTCTATGGGCAAATATACTCTAGAAGAACAAGTTACTATTGTGTGGCAAGACACACTTCCAGTCCTTCTCAGCTGTGGATTTATTATTTGTTCGTATTAAGAACCCGGATCCAAAATATTCAACAAATATTTGCTTAGACTTTGCTCATGAAAGCAATTCAATCCAAAAGAAAAGTCTTTAAGACATTTTCAAATACAGATCCTCACTCTCATTCTATATCACACACTGGATATTTTATCCTATTCTTTCAACTTCAGTACATACTGTATTTGGTTTTTCACTCAAGGGTTTACACTGCAGGCTAGGCACAAATCAGGACGTTGTGTGCTGAATATTTTACTTGCTTTCTATCACTTTTTTGGTCCTTTCCACCTGCTCCTTAACAGGGCTCAAAAAGTTGTGTCATCAAGGCATGTGCCCTTTTTCCCCAATAAATTGCCACCACTTGAGTAAGCTCTTATTTCTGGAACTTTAGGTCCACATGTCTGTAAGATTACTTATCTAATCCATTTAAACATGTCTTGATTGGAAAGAGCATTGTCTACCCAGGGTCCTGCTGGAATAAAACAAAAAAGTTTAGTAATCTCTACGATGGATAAACAGGAATCATTCCAGTGAATGCAGTTTCTTCTCTTTATCATCCAACAGCTGTGATTAAAAAGATGGTAAAACAATAATCTGGTGATATGAAAAGTAGATACCACCTTTGTTTCTTTTAACCAATTTATCCTCGTAGATACAGTATTTAGAAAGGGTTCCTTTCATCATAGTACACCCCTTCTGGCAGAAGTAATTGCCACCAGGAACATTATCTTCAACATCATCAATCTTAGCGAGACTTCTTGTATTGGCTCACATGAGGCATGCGTCAGAGCATTAAGCACTAGACTGGGGTCCCATTACTTAAAAAAACAAATTAAGCCAATTTAGCTTCCTAGAAAACACTGCGGATACCTGTACTTTGAGTGCGGATAAGGCAATGCCTTATGGAGTCCATTCTGTAAAAATTCAAGATTATTAGGAATAGTAACTTTAGTTGGATGCATTTTAGACTGACACCATGCAATAAATGTCTTCCAACTCTGTAATACACTATAGAAGAGTTCCTCTTGCTTGCATGCAAGAGCGCTGATTATGGATTCTGATACTCCTTTATCACTGAATTTCCATGCCATTACACTCTGTTGCGGAACAATGAATGAACAACTGGACCCTGGAGCAGGAGGTAGAGGTCATGATTCCTCCTGGAGCATCTCCTTAGCCACTGGAAACCGTGGATGGCCACTGTGGCCAGAATGGAAGAATTACTATCACTACTACTCTCTAGTTTCAAAACTCTCTTAGCAGACAAGAGATGAGATGAAAGGTAAGACATAGGCTAGTTGAAACCCCTGTGGAAATTAACAACGTCCACTCCTGTCCCCAAAAAGAGTTGAGATAACAAAATTTGCACTTTGCTATGATTGAAGAATCCTGAATCTATCAGCAACTGGAAGACTTTCCAATGTAGAAACCATTTTCCTGGAACAACTTGCATCTAGATTAGGCAATCGGCCACTAGACCTCTTATTGTCTGCGACATGGAAGGCTGAAAGTGACTTTACGTTTCAAGGTATTAATTTGGCTACGTCTAACATTATTGCTCTTCTTCTGGTTCCACCCTGATGATTTATGAAGGTCACCACTGTTGTCTGTAACTACTCGAAGAAGCTTCCCCAGTAACTGCTGTTGAAACTATAAAACTACATTCTATACTGCTCAAATTTCCTGTTTATTTATGTGCAGTTTATTTTTTGACCCCCAACACAAAAAAAATTGTATTTTGTGAGTGAACCAGTTGTCTTTGTCATATTCGCAAAACATCCATGTTTCTCCAAGAAGGTAAGCACATGTATTGTCTTAGCGTTTACAGCATGTCCTACCCCTTCTGTCATCGGTATGCGGATGAAGGTTGCCAGTATATCACCCCCTTACTCTACCACTAACTTCAACAGTACTTTTGTAAAGGTCCTTGGGGACGTTGCCATGATCTAGAACCTGAGAAACGTCCTGTGCAGAACTGCTACTGGAACATGAAAGTAAGAATCCTGAATCTCTAAGGATACCAGAAAATCTCCTTTACTGATGGCCTGGAGGATAGAATTCACTGATTCCATTCAAAACGTTCTGACATATTTGTTGAGTCTCCACAGGTCCATAATTGAGCAAAAAGCTCCAGAGGTTTTCTGTACAAGATTTAGTGTGGAATAAAAGTTATCCTTCTGATCCAAAGGAACTTGAGCTATCGCTCTTGCACATGCATGTGCACTGTACCGGTCTTCTGTTTAGGCATGTTGTTTGTAAAGGTTCCACAAATACCTCTTCTCCTAGAGACAGCAGACTGATGTTCCTGGAGAGCAAGCCTGTACTGTACTTGGCTTCCAGCTTTAGATGGTGAGTCTCTGGGACTGTTGAGGATGTAAGTCCCTGCTCTATAAAAAAAAAACCCTACTACTTATACATAATGACCTGATTCAGAGGGCACACAGGGCCAGATTCAGACCCGGTCGCAAGTGCCGAGTGCTCGCAACCGGGTCGATGGTGGCCCAGAGCGCATGCGCACGACGGAGCCGGCTCAGTCGTGGGCATGTGCGAGACCCGGATAGCGACGGGGCGTGCTGTCGATGTTGAGTGACAGCACGCCCCCTTTGGTGGGCGGGTCTGGGGGGGTGGCTGCCCAGACGGAGGCGTTCCCATTGGGGCGGTCCCACTGACATCACAAGTGATGTCAGTGGGAGAGCTTTCGGCTCTGTTTGAGTCGAAAGCTCTCTGGGGCTTGTGGCCACGAGACCCTGCCACAAGGGTCTCATCGCAAGCCCGATGGGCACGATGGTCTTGACCATCGCGACCATCATCATGGCAACTCGCTTTAGCTGTGGGTGGCAACCCACAGCTATGCGAGCGGCCAGGAGGCCATTCTACAAAAAAAAAAAACCCCGCCCTGATGCAGAGCGAGCACTCTGTCAGACCGACCGAGTCTGAATCAGGCCCACAATTCTGAATGTAGTTGGATTTCGTTATTACTAGCAAACTGCGCATGTGTCTCTATAAATGAAAGTATAGGTTGCTTTTCATTTACGGCTGAATAGGCTTTACAGGGTGGCAGCGATGCGGTCGTACAGATGAAACATCCCGTGGGCATGTAGACTGAGTTGCTGGCTATTTGGAGGTAAACATATAAAACGACACGTCCAATTTTGGTCGGATTTCCTGCAACAAGGATGGAGCTGGTGCAAATGTGGCAACAGCGATGGCAGTAGCTCTGACAAACGTAGGGCTGGGGGTGGTGCTGCCAACTCACAGGCTTATGCATGGATTTACGCTAGCTGAAAGCAGCCAGAATTGTGAGCACTTCACAAGCAACTCAGAATCTGGCCCAAGTGTCACATTATATGCCATCTGGGGGGTAGGTTTCTAGCTGTCTGTCTTTACCTAGCCTCGAAGGGAATTTACCCATTGCAAGAGCTGCCGTGGAATATTAAAGGAAAATAGATAGCAGTGGTTTATTCCAATGCACACCTGCAGCATATATAATACACATTCTTAAAATACCTGCACATATTGACAAGCGTATGGAACCATATAACCAAACTATTAATAAAAATCAATGCTGCCCTTTGGTAGACACAGAGGATGATTCAGCTTGGGATGGAATGGCAAAGCTGCACCCAAGCAGCTTTATAATTCCGTCCTTGTAAATAAGGTAATACAGCATCACGCCTGCATGCATTACTTATCCGAGCTGTGATGTACAATGCAGCATTGGACAATCTGCGGGAACACCGGCCGGCTAAGTGACCCATGGGGGTCACCAAGCCATCCACCGCAGATGAGATCCTGCCTTTCACCCCCCCCATGGCGGTTTTGAGAAACGGAGGCCGTCACCGCCCCCTCCCCGCCCTCAAACGGACAGTCTGCGTGCAGGATCGCAGACCCGTTGTGCACATGCGCAGAGCGGGTCAGGCGCCAGCGCAGATTCCCGACCATCAGGAATGTGCGTTCAGCAGTGCATTAGCTTGCACTGCTGAATCAGGCCCACAGTCCCTACACAGGAGAATATGGAATAAAGCACACCTTCAGTGAGACAATAGCAAATAATAAGGGTGGAACACTGCTTAGTTAAACCATGATCTAGGCTAGCCAGTTAAAGGTTATACTCAAATTCAGGTCATTACTAACAAGTATGCTCAGAGGTGGTCACAGTATACTGTAAAAAGCCTCTCCCACAACAAGTGTGTCTATATAAGGAAGTGATGTTGAGCATTGTGCTCATATTAATATCCTATCATCGCTCACACATTTCTAAGGGAAGCAGTTAATTAACCTCCTCACGTGTTGCTGGCGGGCGAAATACCAGCACCGGTGTTGGAATTCCAACTCGCGGCCTGAACACCGGCGCCGGAAACTCGACATCAGATGAGATGCTGACACCAGAATGTCGACAGCCGGCATCCTGAACGTAAGTATTGCGGGCCAGGTTAGCCGCGGTGGTGGGGTGGGGGGGGTTATCTTTAGGCACCACCAGGGGTGGTTAGGTATAGGCACTAAGGGGGGAGGGTTAGGTTTAGGCACTAACGAGGAGGGTTCTGAGTATCGGGATGCCGCTGACGGCCAGTATCCCAACTGCCGGTCTCCCATACCCAACTCATTTCTAAAGACAAGGATTTATATCTGAGAAATACATGAAGGCTTCAGCTTTAAGGTGTGTGTCTATGCAGGAAATATACTGTACATGGGTCATCTGAGCTTTTAACTAGCAATAACCATAGTTTATTTTACAGCTTTACAACACAGACAGGAGGTTTATTGTTAAATGAAGCACTTCCTGGTACAAGGTGTTCAGTGTAAAGTCAGCTAGGTGACATGGGCAAAAGTACTTTTTTTTAATGTCTTTAAGACTGAGGTGGATAAATATTTTAGGTTTCTGTGGCAGCCATAAGAAATATGGTTTGTGTAAAGTTAGAGGGAAATTTACTAAATATCAGCTGATCGAAGAGCAGATGTCCCACAGGGGATGTAGCCAGAATCCCGGCAGTAACCATCCTAACAGTCACAATCACGCCAGTAGAATCCCAACGGTCAAAATACCAATGAATCTTGGAGGTGAGTCTTAAGTTATGGTTAGGCTGCCAAAGGGGACGATTAGGGTTAGGCTGCAGGACAGGTGGGTTAGGGTAAGGCTGTGGGAGAGGACAGGTATGGTTAGGCTGCCAAAGGGGACGATTAGGGTTAGGCTGCAGGACAGGTGGGTTAGGGTAAGGCTGTGGGAAAGGACAGTTATGGTTAGGCTGCCGAAGGGGACAATTAGGGTTAGGCTGCCAAATGGGGTAATTAGGGTTAGGCTATTGTGATTGTCGGGATGGTCTCCGCCGGGATATCGAACCCATCCCACAGACAGTGAAGAAATTTAAGCTGAAAGGAGATCATATGATATATAGTGATAGTAAAATAGAATGTGTAAATATGTCATGTTTAAGCTTGTATGCAAAGGTGAATTTTATGCAAAGGTACCCTAAAGTCTGGACACAACAACTCTGTATGCAGTGAGAGCTCTCCACGTAAAACACAATCAGATTCTGTTGGACAAGCATCAGATTATTTATAATGTTTTTCCAGGTTCTGTGATCCAATCGACTGAGCACAGGGACTGTGACATGTTAACCTGTAAGTCAAGCAGTGCCAGATAAAGTTCCACATGGGCCTGGAGCTGAAATATATGAAGGGCCTATTGTGTGCCACTGGAGGGGGGGGGGGGGGGGTGTGATTGGCACCATAGAGATGTGAGTAGTGAAGTGTGACAAGTGCTGTGGGGGTGTGGTCTGCCCAGGGAACATATTATTAATAGTGTAACGTGTGCTTTATGAACAAAGGGAAGCGCACCCCATGTTAATGTGACCATAATCTGACAAAAAAAAAATTACACTTAGGGGCAGATGTACTAAACTCTGGAAAGTGATAAATTGGAAAGTGATCAACTACCAACCAATCTACTCCTGTCATTTTTCAAACACCTGTAACATGACAGTTAGGATCGGAGTGACTTTATCACTTTCCAGAGCTTAGTACATCTCCCCCTTACTGATGATGTAAATGTGAAACCCTGTTACTAAAGAGTATAGAGGTCACTTAAAATGTTTAATCTTTCTATATAAAAATGAGACCTTACCCTATTAATAGCTATACTGAGAAGAAATCAGATCTAGACACCATAATGAGAACTAAAAAAAAAGTTAGCAAGTGCCACAATTAATATATAAATACCTATGGCCCTTTCCAAAGGGGTCTCCCAGAGACGCCCTCAGCCTCCCACTTCTCAAGTGAAGCGGGAAGTCCAGACGGTCAATGACGCCATTTGTGCTAAATCGACATGCATGCGCGTCGGGAGACTGGACAGACCTAGCCTGGGAGGACCCGGCCGTGGGAACAAGGTAAGTATGGGGGGCTGAGAGGCAGTAGAAGGGGTGGGTATATATATATATTATATATTAGGCAGCAACTGATGTTGGAAGCAGAAGAAATGGGTAAGCGTAAGGCTCTGAGCGACTTTGACAAAGGCCAAATTGTGACGGCTAGCCGACTGATGCTGGTGGTGGTCGGCAAAAGGATGTGTGTTGTGGAAGACACAATAGCTAATAGTAGAATATACATGTACAGTGGCAAATGAGATGTATACAACAAATTTTATTCAAGTATTAATTTAAACACTGCTGGATAATAGCAGGAATAGTATACTATAGTAGGTATGGCTGGAGGTGGAAATATTAATTTCAGCTGATTCCTCAATAACTGGGTTTGATAGCCCTAATATCTAGCTTATGTCAGAGGGATTCCAGCCAGGGCGTCAGATTTGTGAATACAATGAATAGGCAACAGTAACGTAGGTTGAGGTGAGTGAAGGTAAGCAGACAGGAACAGGTAAGTGTGGGGAATGGGAAGGGGGGTGCTGACAGTAACGGCAGATCGGGATTTGATGCTGTAGAGATGAGGGTCCTATGGATTGTTGGTACCGTAAGAGTCACTGCTGTTCGGCAGTTCAGGTTCTGGGTGTGGGCTGTTGTGTGCAGCGCTGTCTCAGCAGTGAAGGCTTTATTAAAGCTGTGCTCGGGCAGTGTGAGGCGGTACCTGTTGGTGGGTGAAGTCTGCATCCAGTGCAGACCGAACGTGTGCTTCTCCCCTGCTCCACAGTAACAGCGGTGCACACCGGGTGGGCAGACGGACCTTTTACAGCACATAGAATCACGCAGAATGGAGGAGGCACCACACATGACACTACGCAGAGCAGGGGAGGGCGGGCTAGTGGAGCCTTCCACTCACTGTGCTGCGAGTTGGCTGTATGGCCAGTGATTGAACTGCGGACGGTCTGGAGATGGGGCGGGGACGGATGGGCCTCGGTCGGACGGCAGGCTGCTGTAACAGGAAATATTTTTTCCTATCTAATGCTTGCCATACACGCTACAATTATAGGGGCGATCCACCCAATATCCGCGGATCGCCCCTATAATTGTAGCATGTGTGCGGGCGACCGAGTGTTAAATATCGCTCAGTCGGGCATGCCGGATTGTCCAGAATGCCCGTCCAATGCGATATTTATGAGTTTAAATATCGGCCGCATCGGGCAGTGTATGCCCAGCCGCGGCCGACGGACATTTCCTAAGGAACAGGGAAATGTCTCCTGACCCGGGGGGCGAGACATCTCACAGTGTATGCCGCGGACATCTGCAGGCTGCCAGATAAATGTCTGACGGTCTGACAGGCATATATGGACGTGCATGCCCAGCTTTACGCAGATCCTGTGGGCCTATTTTGATGGGGAGGCCTGGAGCTGGAGCTCCACCCGCCCCATTGTTAATCTGGCCCTGATGTCAAGGCAATTTGCTTGGTGATTTATTTGACTGTCCTCACCAAATACAGCTCCATTTCAGTTTTAAAATGTCTATTTCAATTAAAAATATCTATTTGTCAGAGACAGTAGGGATCAATGATGCCTATAGCCTCAGCAATCTGTCACCTACACCAAAAATGCTTTAATAGCGTACTCATGTATATTTTCAAAGTGTAATTAGATTCTAAGCATAATTTTGGCATAACACACCGGCATTATTAGTTATATCTACAGCTGACATTTAGGGCCGTATTCAATTAGACGCGAAAAGGCGTTTTCGCCGAAAAAGTTTTGCCGATGATGTAATTTCGCCAGGCGGAAAAGTATCGCCGTACTCAATTCCAAATACTTTTCGCATACGCAAAAACGCAATGCAATGTAATAGGCGAAAAAGACTTGCCTTATGAATAGGTGGTGAAATAGAGCGCAGAATTGCGGTTTTTGGGTGCAAACGTCGTGAAACCACTCAGCACCCTTGGGACAGCCCCCCAAAGCATAACTGTGACAAAAAAATCCTAAAAAAAATGAAGAACACCCCAAAAAATTAGTTTGAAAAAGGAGCAATAAAAAAGTCGGGGTACAAACTTAAAAAATAGCAAAATAAGCTTTTGGGGAGTCTTCAAGTATGGGGTAGGTGTTAGTGCAGGTGCTTGCTGAAGGTGCGTATTTGAGACTTCACTTTTGCGATTTTTAACCATGCTTGCACCCATTTTCATGTACCCCAAATTTGCTGGGACTAGTTGTTTTCCCCTCAAAAAACGGCTAAATGCTATTCTTCACCACTTGAGCAAAGATGCTAATTAGCAACTAATGAGAACATTTAAGTACCCCAAATACCTTCAGCAGGGCTATTCGGGGGCATCTACATTTATCCCCAATGTTAGTGTATCTTTTGGGGGGTGTCAGGCTGATTTTCCCAAACCTGGCAGCACTTTTTTCGCCTGTTTGCGTTTCAGCATGTCCCGTTTTCGCGTCCTTTGGAATTGAATAGGGCAAAAATCAGGGACGCGCACAAAAGGTTTTCGCCTCCTAAACACGTGAAGGCGGCGAAAAGTAGATTCCGCTGATGGTGGCGAAATTATCGCGGCTAATTGAATATGGCTCTTAATGTGAATTGACTCGTCCTTTCTCCTTGTTATCTATAGGGATCCACTATTTCAACATTGCTGTAATCTATTGCATCCTAAATCTGGGTACACACTAGACGACATTTTAAACAAATTTGACGATAACGTCCAATCGTTATGACAAACTCTTTAAATTGTTCAGTGTGTATGCACTGTGGGCCTGATTCAGAGCCGAACGCTCTGACCAGAGCGCTCGCTCTGAATCAGGGCCCTCCTCCCTAAAAATGGAGCGGCCTCTTGGACGCTCGCATAGCTGTGGGTATTTTTCAACAATGCTCCAGGCATCATGTACTGTATCTGAATATGAAAAAAGTCTGACACATTATTGTAGTAATTGTTAACTACTATCTGTTCAATCTACTCTGTTTGCAGGCACAATCTTTATTTCAATTCCTAGCCAAATGGTACTGTGTGCTGCCATGTTTGTTCAATCCTTTCAAACAAAGTGGGATGTCATTGAGGCTAGACTGGTGGGATGTGATTACTATTTATCTCACATGCTTGGAATGATTACATAAAGGTTATTCTATAGTCTGCAGGCCGGTTGGACTGCTTAGTGTACACTCTCTAAAATGTATATTTTCAAACTGTAATTAGATTTTAAGCATAATTTCGGCATTAAACCGAAGGAAAACAGAAGAACGTTTGATCGGCCATCTCTGCGTCAGAAGGACAACATACCATTGGGAGCTAACTGACTTTTAACCATGGTCACCTGCTGTCTGCATAACCTGGACACTCCATTCGAACTCTCTGCTTGGACACTCCAAGGAGCTACCACTGGAATCGGTATGTTTAGCCGCCGGATCAAATACCAACAGCGGCAGCCCGATGGGTCGGAATCCCGACTGCAGCAGGTAAGTACTTTAACCGTCCCCTCCCTTAGTGGTGCCCAACCCTAACCTCCCCCCATTAGTGCCTAAACCTAACCCCTCCCTAGCCCTCCGGGGGGTGCCTAACCCTAACCCCCCCTTTCCCTACCCTAACCCTCCTGGGGGGGTGCCTAACCCTAAGTTCCCCCGAGGTCCCTAAAGGTAACCCTCCCCCCCCCGCAGCTGCACGCTAAGACACCGGCTTACATTCGTTAGGTAAGCCGGGTGTCAGGATTTAGTAGTGTGGCTAATAATAGGCGTCAGGATTTCGACGCCTATCTTTAGTCCCATGTCCGGAAGCGGGTGTCAGGATAGCGTCCGCCGGTATCCCGACCACATCCCGTTACTACTATTCGTGCAGCTAGTTCGCATGACTTCTTGCTTTTCTAAACTTTAGACTGCATCATTTCTGAACCAATGTAATTTTGTATTTATTGCTGACTGAATCACCGTTGCTTTTTAGCCTAGTCTCACATCCTCTCACTTGTAACGTTGTTTATTTTAGTATTTAATTTCTGCACCCATAAAATCTCCACATTTATTCCTCGTAATTATAAACTATTGTAATTGTCGCTTAGAATGCAGTCACTGGAATCCCGACACCTGTCAGTATCCCGGTGCTGGCATCCCAAAGTAGCGGGGTTTGGGGGAGGGTTAGCTTTAGGCACTAGAGAAGGGGAGGTTAGGTTCAGGCATGGGGAAGGAGGGTTAGGGCAGGGAGAAGGCTAGGGTACCTACCAACATGTGTTGGTATCCTAACCCTGTCGGGATGTCGGCGTCGAGTTTTTGACAGCCGGGATCCCAAGCGCCGGCATCCTGTACCCATCCCTCTCTACCCTCCTCTGTTTAACCTCCACCTTTCTACTTCCCTCCCCCACCTTACTCCATTTTCATTTCCCTCTGATGCCACTTCTCCCATGGTTCTCTCCACTGGGGGCCTCACATCCTCTCACACACCCCGCATGGGGGTCGCCATGGTGTCGGGATCTTTCTATCCTCGTTACACCTAACAACTCATACCCTCAAAACCGTCCCTATCATTCTCTGCAATCGAGGTTCATGCTATCTGCCTCTTCCAACCTGTCCACCTTCGAGTAGCAGTCATCTATCGCCCCCTGGTCCTTCCTCCAAATTCCTTGACAACTTTGCTTGCTGGTTCCCCCAATACCTCTCTTCAGACCTTCCCTCCCTCATCTTAGGTTACTTAAATATCCCTATAGACGTCCCCACAAAATCCTCTGCCTCTAAACTCCTTATCCTCACCTCATTTGTTCTCTCCCATTGGATCTCCTCACCCCACCAAGTGGACACTCACTTGATCTGGTCTTCACTCACTGTTGGAATATTTCTGATTACACCATTTCCCCATTCCCTCTCTCTGACCATCACCTTCTCTCTTTTAACTTATCCCTCATTCCTTCTCCATCCATATCCCAAGGCTACAGACACTCAGAGTAACATTGAGGCTGTCTACACCATATCCTTATCCTCCCAACTGTAATCACTTCTCTCCTCCTTTGTTTCTATTTCTCCTGCCCTGACCAAGCCGTTTCCCGATATAATGGTCCCTTATTTCTGCTCTCGACTGTTTCCAGATGGTCACTACTCATCCTCGCAGATCCATGCTTCAACCCTATCACAAATGCGCCAGATACCTACAAAAGTATTCACAAACCGCCAAGCAACAGTGGAGAAAATTGTGCCCCAAAGCACACTTCCTCTATTTCAAATTTATGTTCTCATCCTATAGTGCTACCCTCTCTAAACAGCTGTATTTCAAGAATCTTATCTCCTTCCAGTCCTCCAAACAGTTGTCTCTTCGCCACTATCAACTCCCTCCTCTGCCCCTCTACTCACTCATCCTCTCCACTCCACTGAAACTGCAATGACCTCCTTGCTGCCAAATGTAAGGGCCACTACTCTCTGCTCGTTCTCCTCGACCTCTCTGCTGCTTTTAACACTGTGGACCACCCTCTCCTCTGGCAAATCCTTCACTCTCTCGGTCTGCGTGATACTGCCCTCTCCTTACTGTCCTCCTACCTCTTTGACCAATCTATTTCAGTCTCTTATCATGACTTCTCCTTTCCCACGTCCACTAACGGTAGGTGTCCTCCAAGGTTCTGCTCTTGGACCTCGCCTTTTCTCCCTCTATACAACCTCTTTATTTAAGCTCATCAGTTTTTTTGGCCTCCGGTATCATATCTATGCTGATGACACAGATCTACCTCTCCTCCCCTGACCTCTCCCCCTTTCTCGTATCTCCAATTGTCTCTCTGCTATTTCTTCCTAGATGTCTCAGCGCTTTCACTTAACATGTCTAAGATTGGACTGATCATCTTCCCACCCTCCCATATAGCCTTACCTCCTAAGATGTAATAATCTATTGACAGCACAACCATCTCCTCTATCCGCCAAGTGCGCTGTCTTGGAGTTATCTATGACTCCTCCCTCACCTTCAAGCCACACATTCAATACCTCTCGCAGTTATGACGTTTCCATCTCAGGAATATCCCCGGGATCAGACCCTTTCACACCCTGGAGGCAACTAAGACCCTCATTCACTCACTGGTCATCTCCAGATTGGACTACTGTAACCTCCTCCTCTCTGGCCTCTTTTCCTCTCCAAACATACTACATCTTCCTCCCCTCTCCTACAAGCCCTACACTGGCTCCCCTTCCGATCCTAATTCAAGCTTCTCACACTCACTTACAAAGCACTCACCCTATCCTCTCCTACTTACACCTCTGACCTTATCTCCTTCACACTCCCACCCACTTCACTCCACAAATGATTGTCGCCTTTCCTCCCAACTGATTACTTCCTCCCACTCAACCACCAAGATTTTGCCTAAACTAATCCCTACCTCTGGAACTCTCTCCCTCTCAATATCAGAATATCCACCTCTCTACAAAACTTCAATCAGGCTCTCAAGATCCACTTTATCAAAGCCATCCAGCTCTCACTGTAACCCACTGCTCCTTGCTCCCTGCATACTGTCTTCCCCATCCATGTCACCCCTGTATGTCTGTCCCTACCCTTTCGAATGTAAGCTCTCACAAGCAGGACCCTCTACCTTCATGTGCTTTTCCTTCCCTTATACAATTATCTATTCCATACTCCCTACAATGGCACCTAAACCTTGTTTTCTGCCACCCTGCTGCTTATTTGAGTAATGTGTCCGCTGTTGCAGCAATGTTGATAAACCATGTTCTTGTCCTGCAATGTTTTGTACTATAAGTCACTGTTTTCTATGTACTTTGTTAAGCTGCTGAACTCTTGTGGCACCATATCATTAAAGGATACCCATAATAATAAAAAGTTTATTTTAGAAATGTTATGTTTTGAAAATCATAAGCCAATCATTATTTTTAATTGACTCCTCTTTGTATAGAAATACTCCTTAAAAATGTTAAGAGTAAAAAAAAAAAAAAATTAGAACCACTGCACAAAATAAAGTAAGGTGCAAGTACCTGGTCTTCGGTACTGGAGTGTGCAGAGTGTTGTCATTTTAACCCTGCGCCTGTCAAATTCACAATAGGATGTCAATGCGAGCACGCACCAATATAGATGGAACTAGGGAAGATTGAGGGTAACCAAGGGAGTAAGAAATCCTAATTTATACTTTATAAAACATTGAACATGAAGCAGTAATTAGCACTTCAAACAATCATTCGTCTTTGATTACATATTAACTGTAGATAAAATGTGAACAAAGATCCACCTATAAAAAGTCATTTTACAGCAAGCAACAGTCATAAACGATTTGTTGCCAAGCAGGTTGAGAAGATTTCTCCACCCCTCCAGCCAGTGACCATACCTGAAGCATACATCCTCTTGCAGGTTTGTTAACCTGCAATCTCTTAGGAGTTGGCTGCAAATGACCTATGTTGTCTGAAAAGGATCCCAGTGAAACGAGTGACTACATTGTGCATAGAAATCTGGATCGGCAGCATTGCTAAGAAGGGTTCCTCCCACTCCCCATCTCTATTTGCAAAGTAATTACAGTATTTACCAGACATGGTCTAATATTCGGAACAGTCACAACAAAAAAGGGAATAGAAAACACCTTGGACGACCCAGAATTGCACTTCTTGGGATATTGGAGAAAGTAAGGAGAGTGCTGGAGTACTTGATTGTATAGTGTCCATTTGTGTGGTTGTGTAAGCACTGTGCATGTGTGGTTTGGCATGTTTTATCTGTGAAAGTTAGTTTCCGTTGACTGTATTTCAGCTGTGTCCCATATTAATGCATTGCGTAAAGTGCCAGTGGTCACACTTGTTGTACCCTTCCCCAAAATGGAGGATAATTTTGAGACCACCATTGCAAATTGTGCTTTGCAACATTTCTGGCTTGTGGAGTACAACTTAAAACTTGTATGTATTGTGTAAGGAGTTAGGTGTGATTTCTTTTTTTATTTTTGTGACATTACTTTTGTAATGAGATTGTTAACAGTAGATTGTGACAACCCACTTTTGTTTTCGAATTAAGTGACAGGCCACTCTCTGTGGATGGAACAGGGAGACAGGCCACTCTCTCTGGGTGGAAAACAGGGAGACAGAGCCCTCTTTCTGGGTGAACTCCCTCTTTGTCTGGAATGTAGTTAGGGTAGCAGTGAACGTCAATTCTCTGTGTGTAATAGGTGGCAGAGCCCTCTGCGTGTGTGTAATGGGGGTGACAGACCCCACTGTGTGTGTAATGGGGGTGGCAGACCCCACTGTGTGTGTAATGGGGGTGGCAGACCACTCTCTAGGTTTGTATTGTATTGGGGTGACAGAAACCCTTCTGTGTGTAATGGGGGTAACAGACCAATCTGACAGACCCCTCTCTAGGTGAGTATATGCGGGTGACTGAACCCTGCCTGGGAGAGTATATGCGGGTGACAGAAAGTGACTGACCCCTTTGGGTCTGTGTAATGAGGTGACAGGATACCAGTTATCCTCTCTGTGTGTGTATGATAGGATGAAAGAATACCAGTGTCCCCTCTGTGTGTGTATAATCGGATGACAGGATGCCACTTACCCCTTCTGTGTATATAATGGAGTGACAGGTTACCAGTGACCCCCTCTGTGTATGTAATAAAATGACATGATACCAGTGACCCCCTCTGTGTGTATAATGGGGTGACAGGATACCAGTGACCCCTCTGTGTGTGTATAATGGGGTGACAGGATACCAGTGACCCCCTCTGTGTGTATAATGGTGTGAAAGGATACCAGTGACCCCCCCTGTGTGTGTATAATGGGGTGACAGGATACCAGTGACCCCTCTGTGTGTGTATAATGGGGTGACAGGACACCAGTGACCCCCTCTGTGTGTGTATAATAAGGTGACAGGACACTAGTGACCCCCTCTGTGTGTATAATAAGGTGACAGGATGCCAGTGACCCCCTCTGTGTGTATAATGGGGTGACAGGATACCAGTGACCCCTCTGTGTGTGTATAACGGGGTGACAGGATACCAGTGACCCCCTCTGTGTGTGTATAACAAGGTGACAGGATCCCAGTGACCCCCTCTGTGTGTATAATGGGGTGACGGGACACCAGTGACCCCCTCTGTGTGTGTATAATAAGGTGACAGGACACTAGTGACCCCCTCTGTGTGTATAATAAGGTGACAGGATGCCAGTGACCCCCTCTGTGTGTATAATGGGGTGACAGGATACCAGTGACCCCTCTGTGTGTGTATAACGGGGTGACAGGACACCAGTGACCCCCTCTGTGTGTGTATAACAAGGTGACAGGATCCCAGTGACCCCCTCTGTGTGTATAATGGGGTGACGGGACACCAGTGACCCCCTCTGTGTGTGTGTATAATAAGGTGATAGGATACCAGTGACCCATCTGTGTGTATAATTGGGTGACAGGATACCAGTGACCCCTCTGTGTGTATAATAAGGTGACAGGACACCAGTGACCCCCTCTGTGTGTGTATAACAAGGTGACAGTGACCCCCTCTGTGTGTATAATAAGGTGACAGGATACCAGTGACCCCCTCTGTGTGTATAATTGGGTGACAGGATACCAGTGACCCCCTCTCTCTGTGTGTGTATAACGGGGTGACAGGATACCAGTGACCCCCTCTGTGTGTATAATGAGGTGACAGGATACCAGTGACCCCTCTGTGTGTATAATGGGGTGACAGGATACCAGTGACCCCCTCTGTGTGTGTATAATGAGGTGACAGGATACCAGTGACCCCTCTGTGTGTATAATGGGGTGACAGGATACCAGTGACCCCTCTGTGTGTGTATAATGGGGTGACAGGACACCAGTGACCCCCTCTCTCTGTGTCTGACATTACAGGTCGGTGTGATCGCTGTGACAACCCCTGACATGTCGCAAATGGACCTGAGCTCCGAGAGGCCATCTCTGGGCGACCTGAAGAGCCGGGGTCCTGCACACGAATCCTCCTCCTTCACCGACCGGGAAGCGGCCAGGAAGAAACGGGGATACGTCGGAGACGCTAACTTTAATGAAGAGGAAGAACCGCTGTTGCTGGCATCATCCATGGACACCTCCTCCTTTCCCGACGCAGACCCCCCGCCGCATCCCTCCTCCTCTCCGCCTCCTCCCTCCTCCCCGCCGCAGTGCTGCCCCTCAGCGACCGGCCGCTCCATCGCACGCTGCTGTCATGGAGGAGCCAAGATGGCGGCCCTGGCCTACAACCTGGGCAAGCGGGAGATCAACCAGCACTTTAGCGTGAGGAACGCCAAGCTGCTGGCCCTGGGAGCCGTCCTGCTGCTGTCCGCCTGCCACGCCGTGTCCTGGGGATACTCCGGCGGTGAGTCTCGCTCTCACAGCTCCAGTGCACTGTCGCGACATCTCCTCTGCTGCCCCTGGTCATGTCGTGACAGGTGTCACCTCCTGCTTCCCTGTCCCTTTGTGATATCGTGTGATACGACGTGTCCCCAAACCCCCCCCAGCCCTCTGTCATACACTGTGCACTATGTGACAGCAGTCAGTGGTTGTCTGTGTGCAATAGGTTACTGTGCTAAATATCAGCATTAATTGCAAATATAACACTGTACTATATAATAATAATAATAATATTAATGGTCTGAGGGCCTGATTCAGCACGGAACGCAGTTGCTAACACGCACGCAATCGGACGATTGTTGCATACAATTTCTGAGTAAGGTTAGAGCTTGTGGAAGTGCGCGTGAGGCTGCGATGGTACTCCATTGTACCGATGGTTTCGCAGTCTTGCTAAATATTACAGATGTGTGTAGGGTAAAGTGGGCGTCCTTATGTAGTGCAGCGGTGGCATAGCGATCGCAATGAATTAGTATACTATCGCATTTGAATTGCACGCGTAATCGCTATTGCATTCGCAGTTGCGTTCCGTAGTGAATCAGGCCCTGAGAGCAAAGTACCCAGGACTAGTGCACACAGCACTTGTGTATAATAATAATAATGGAAAGTAGACTTCTTCCCCATAAGTCTGACCCTTGCACTAGGCAATGCAATTTTACTACTTTGTTTGTACATGACATCATACATGGTACAATAAACTGCATATCATGTACAGTTACATAGCAATCCTACTGCAGAGTATTCAGTCTGGTGCAAGTATAAACAGATTAATTTTACCCCCACCTTGACTGAAAATAGATTGAAGTTAGATTTCATATTGTGAAGCTTTGGAGAGCTGGTGCTGTCCCTATCTGGTTGGGAGATTGTTATTAAACAATTGTCTGAGGCTGCAGCTGCTGCTTGTGGTATAATGTAATAGACGGATCCTTCTGTTGGTTAAATGTCAGTAATTGTGAGTAGATGCTTATTAATCACTTGGATACTCAGAGGTGTATTGGAGCATTCAGTTCCTTGAAGCATTTAGAAGCAGGTGTAAAATAACATTGCTCAGAAAATGATGTACAGTATGTTCCAATTTGCTATAAACTTTCCAATCTATTCCTAAATTTTTCATAGTTAAAATGATTATAATGGAAGAAGAGTAAAGTAGTGAATTTAATACCACAATTGCCAATGGGTTTACAGTTGTCACCTCAAACACCTATACCTTTTGTGCCATACGTGGGGAAGACGACTGGTGCAACTTAGATGCTTTGCCATGGGTAGCGATTCCTGTGCTTGCATACTTTTTCCTTGCATCTTAAGCTAGGTACACACTAGACGATGTGCAGTCGATGAGATGGTCATCCCGATTTCCCTAGAACCCCAGAACAAACTATTTAGTGTGTACATACTGCAGTCTTTCAAACGATTGAACAATATATCTTGCGTCGTTTGGTCGTTAAGATATAACATAACATATCGCCTGGTCGTCCAGTAGGGTGTACAGTACACACTAGACTTGTCGAACAAAATTGTTAACGATATCGGCATATCTGAGGATGTAATGAAAGGTGCACGGGAGCGAGCAATAGTGCATACATGCCAGACGATGTGGACAATTTGTTGTTGGATTTGCCTCAAAATGACAAATCGTCCAATATATTGTCTATTGTGTACCCAGCATAAGTCGTATACGAAGTCACTTATAGTGTACTAGGTACTTAGGATTAGTGTTTTAGTCGCAAAGGAATTAGTATAAAGTCACAGATTAAGTATAGCGATGCATGGCGCGGGTCTCTCATATTGGACCTCTGTCTTTTGCCCAGATTGCATACTTTTTTCCTGAATTTTATGTTGGCATTCGGTAATAGGGCCTGATTAATATGTTGAAGCAATGCCGATATTTACGCAGATTGAGCGATTGTTAGCCATTGCGCATGCATGTTAGTTGCATTGCGCACGTGCAGCGATTGAATTGCGATTGCGCTGACAGGTTTCAGTCGCAATGTGAGTGGCAGGTAGTAAGCGTTTGGGGGAGGTAAGGGGGGTGGCTAGAGAAACGCAGGCGCGCTGGACCGTTTAAACACTTTTGAGGGAATGCATAAATTAGCCACTGCGTCCTTGCTCGCAGCAGGAGAGGACTCTTCGTGTCTGGATACCCGCTGTGTCTGCGGCACCTTAGACTTAATCAGAAGGCTGATGGCCGCCTGATCTGCTTTCGATGTTTCCGGTTATATGTGTGTGAGCGGCGGATGTGAGATGTTTTCAGTGGGTGTCTGTAAGCACTGGACAGCGAGTAAGTCATTAGCTTTAGAGGATAGTCTGCAAAAATATCAGTGAAGGAAAAGTGTGGTCCTTCCACCAACTTTCATGTATATTGAAAACAAGGCCACTTTCTCAGTACACAGAGGACCTCATTCAGAGCCGCTCGCTCTGAATAAGGGCGGCCGCTTCTCTGTAAAGCTCTGGCCGCTCGCTAAGCTGTGGGTGACCACCCACAGCTTTAGCGAGCGGCCAGGTTGATGGTCGTGATGGTCAAGACCGTTGCGACCATCGGGGCTTGCGACGAGACCCTTGTGGTAGAGTCTTGTCTGCCGCAAGCCCCAGTGAGCTTTCGGCTGTAATAGAGCCAGAAGCTCACCACTGACATCACGAGTGATGTCAGTGGGGCCGCCCCCAAACGGCAGGTGTTCCTTCGGGAACGCCTCCGTTTGGCCAGCCACCCCCTACCCCGCCTACAAAACGGTGCGAGCTGTCGATCGACAGCCGCCCCTTTTGTAGTGAGCCCTGGAGCGAGATAATTTCTCTCTCGCTCCGGGGATTGCGCACACGCGAGTGGGTCTGAATGAGGCCCAGATTGTTTTGTGCACATTACTGTCATTTTTTAAATGTCTTCTTTATAACCCGAGCCATGAACTGTACAGAGTTAGATATTACTGGCTACCAATTACATGTACTGTACATCATAATTGCAAATCTTGAAAATATTAGGTGCCTTTGGCATCTTAAACTTTATCTCTCTTATCGGTTGATACGTTTTCACGTCTTTTCTCTAAAGCTGGGTACACACTAGACGACATTTTAAACGAATTTGCCAATAACCACCATTTGTTACACCACATTCTTTAAGTCGTCCAGTGTGTACGCACTATGTCATTGACGATGCGCTCTCCCGCGCGTCATCAGTGACCTTGTTCGTCGGATCTAGCAGTAGGTCCGACGGGCATTATCGGCAGCGGGGGCCATGCTGCCGTAGTCGTCCTGTCACTGCCGACATCGGCAAGTGTGTATGCACTTGCCGATGCGGCATCCAGTTGGGTCCTGTCGCTAGCGAGGTCGGTACACACTAGACATCATTACCCAGCATATCATATTAAAATTGGTGGATATTGAATGAATCAACACAGGTCTCCTATGGTAAAAGTAGTCAACAATTTGAACACATTCTTTTTGGATTATTGGAACAATTATTACAGGTTTTATGTGCATAAGATACATAAGCACACCCCTAATCTGCATAGGTGTGTACTTTAGTCTTAATATAGGTACAAGTATCTGTTTTTAGAATTAGGGTACACACCCACTTACAATAGTACTGCTACTACCTCCCAGGCTTATGCATGTAGCAAACAGTGGGCCTGATTCAGACCTGCTCGCAAGCGCTATGCGCTCGCAAGCGGGGCGATGGCCCAGTGCGCAGGCGCACGACGGAGCCTGCTCCGTGGTGCGCATGCGCGAGACCCGGATAGCGACGGGCAATCCGTCGCTCCGGGTCTCGTACCAAAGGGGGCGTGCTGTCGATGTTGAGTGACAGCACGCCCCCTTTGGTGGGCGGGCCGGGGGGGTGGCTGCCCAGACGGAGGCGTACCCATGGGAACGCCTACCGTCTGGGGCCGGCCCCACTGACATCACAAGTGATGTCAGTGGGAGTGTTAGAGCCGAAAGCACCCTGGGGCTTGCGGCAACGAGACCCTACCACAAGGGTCTCGTTGCAAGCCCGATGGTCTTGACCATCGTGACCATCTTCCTGGCCGCTCGCTATAGCTGTGGGTGGTCACAAAACAAGAAGGACGGCCCTGGTTCAGAGCGAGCGCTCTGTCAGAGCGTCCGGCTCTGAATCAGGCCCAGTGACCACAGCTTGAACTGTTTATAGGGATCTCTGGTGCTCATTCAGACCCGCTTGCTAGATGCGTTCGCTCGCACGATGCATATGCAAATTGTGTACACAGGGCGATCGCACGGCAAGGCATTAGCACGCCCACTATGTCTTAGAGTGAGATTGCAATTTGTATGCAGACACCCACCGGCCTGTCTTAAGATGCCCACTTGCGTCCTCTCCAGGAAGTGTATGCAAACATCGGTACATCGGATGTGATCGCAGCGCTTGAGTTTGACCATACCCTGCCGCAAGTACTGCGATCACTTCAGTGTAAAAACCAGCCAGGTGACGTGTACAATGACGCTCCCTCTAAATTATGTACGCCTCTAAAATGCAGTTAGGATGCTCAGGCACGCTTACATTCGCACATCCACTCCCCGATTATTAATGGCCAGCCCCTGTCACCACCCACAACGGCTTCCCCTGTCACTCACTCTGCTGGGCAGTCTATGCGCAGTGAAAGCATTCTGATCTTTCGCAGTGGTTCGCGCACTGCAATGCATGCGCAGATTGCAAACCATCGGCTGGCTGCGTGCCAACCCATCTAGCGAGCGGATCTGAATCAGGTCCTTTGTCTCTGGGTCCATTTTTTGGTGGGAGCTGAACTGTTTGTGTAGCATTTAGTATGGTCAGCATGTGAAACAAACGCTTGTGGTTACAGACAGTACAGTTCCTATAGCAATAAGGTAATCTTTATGATTGTATCCGTGTGAGCTACGCCCACCCTATAATGGTTGGAACTGAATACCTTTGCGTGAATCTGGACAGCAGTGGCAATAACGTTGTAGCTGGGCATGTACCCCTAAGGGAATAGGAATTGAGACTTTTCCATTTAATGTTCACTATTTAATGTTCATTTAATGAGCTATTTTTTCACATGGGGGGAAAAAACCCACAAAGCTTGATAAAATAAGTAGTTTAATTTATAATTATGTCAGTACACTTTGTGACTTGTGCTTGGCACATGCAAACTCATTAAGGTCCCTCCATTCTCTGCACCTAGAACATTCAATAGTTGTATTGGGCAGTGTTCAATTGTTTTCGCGGTCCGGATCTCCAGTCTAAAGTGACGGGAGATCGCGGGGCACTATTCGACTGTTTTTCGCGCTGATCGCGTCCAAAGTGATCGGGTTTAGCCGTGTAAATCGGCTGGGCGCGATCGCGAAAAGTGCAGTTTGGGCGCACAAACAGGTCACTTTTCGCCCATTTCAGGTCACACCCCCCTGGGGCTGCGAGCTGAAATGGAGCGTTGGCCGCTGATCGCGCTCAACAGGATCACCAATTGAATAGCTCCGTCGGGCGCCGTTGGGGGCTGGAAACAATTGAATTCCGCCCTTTGTTGCTATGCGTTACAGAAGGCAGACCAAAGCTCATAGGCGTGCATTGTCAGATTCTACTATTTATTTTTTTTATTTTTTTTTTAATATACTTTCAAAGTAGATGCTGATGCCTACTTGGAAAGTATAAAATTATATTCTTGGGTCATATATTGAAATTGTGTAGGGAAATCTGTCTTTGTATCTGGTAGATTTGCAGCCTGGAGTATAAAACTCTTGCGCCTATATTGAATATAGATGGATGGTGAAAAATGTTTTGAACCTTTAAAAAAAAAAAAAAAAAAAAAAAATAGATCCTGGTATATGTCAGATGTGGCATTAACAGTAAACTTCTTTACTGCAGTTTATGTTCCTTCAGAGTCACACAAAATAATCAGATAAGAGGTCTGAAGCTTTCAGGCTTTCCATTCTGTCAGCACCACTATTCTCAGTGTTGTGTTTTTTTTCTTCTCATTTTACATTCCCAAGTTATACTTCCACCAGGCTTCTAAATTGGCCCCAGTGTGTGTGGCTGTATATGGCGGTCAGGCCCTTACATTCCCAAGTTATACTTCCACCAGGCTTCTCAATTGGCCCCAATGTGTGTGGCTGTATATGGCGGTCAGGCCCTTACATTCCCAAGTTATACTTCCACCAGGCTTCTCAATTGGCCCCAATGTGTGGCTGTATATGGCGGTCAGGCCCTTACATTCCCAAGTTATACTTCCACCAGGCTTCTCAATTGGCCCCAATGTGTGTGGCTGTATATGGCGGTCAGGCCCTTACATTCCCAAGTTATACTTCCACCAGGCTTCTAAATTGGCCCCAATGTGTGTGGCTGTATATGGCGGCCAGGCCTTTACATTCGACCACCTTACTCCTGCAGCATGATTAGGCTTTTGAAGTACAAGTAACCATAGATTCCATATTGGAGTGAGGTGGTAGAGCACATATCTATACACGTTAGGACAGAGGTTCCCAAACTCTTATGGTGCATACACACGATCAGATTTTTCCTTCAGATATGAACGATAACGATTTTAAAATCGTTCAGTCGTTCATATCTGAAGGAAAATCGTTCATATCTGACATGCCTGAACGATGGACGATCAACGATGCGCGTTCCCGTTTGTCAGATAACGATATCTGACATCTGATGGGTTTGCAGTCAGACTTGGACGATTCCATTCATTTTAATGCAGTCAAAAATCGTTCAATCGTTCAAATCGTTCAAAACTTTGGTAAAATCGTTCAAATCGTTCAATCGTTCATCTGACAAATCTGACAACTCTGATGGAGCGTACACACGGTCAGATTTGTCAGACTTGTCAGATTTGTCAGATGAACGATTGAACGATTAAACGATCTGAACGATTTGAACGATTTTACCAAAGTTTTGAACGATTTGAACGATTGAACGATTTTTGACTGCATTAAAATGAATGGAATCGTCCAAGTCTGACTGCAAACCCATCAGATGTCAGATATCGTTATCTGACAAACGGGAACGCGCATCGTTGATCGTCCATCGTTCAGGCATGTCAGATATGAACGATTTTCCTTCAGATATGAACGACTGAACGATTTTTAAATCGTTATCGTTCATATCTGAAGGAAAAATCTGATCGTGTGTATGCACCACTACAGTCCAGGTTTTAGTGATATCCATTCTTGAGTCCAGATGGTTAAATCTAATTGACTGAGGTACTAATTAAGTCACCTGTGCTCAAGCATGGATAACCTTAAAACGTGGACTGTAATGGCAGAGTTTGGGAACCTCTGCGGTAGGACCTCATTCGTGGAGGTCCCCATATCTGCACTGGTGACTCCAGCACGCGGCTAACTATCTAGCTAGGTCAGAGGTTCCCAAACTCTGCCATTACAGTCTATGGGGGTGATTCAGTTCACCGGGAGTTGCATAGCGCCAGGAGGGAGCTCCTAGGGGCTTTTCAATTCACCACGATGTTTACTCTGACAGGAAGCAGTCAAGTCAGAAAATGCCAGTTCTCGCACCTTAACCTGGGTGTTTAGTCGCAAGAACCGCCATTCTCGGACTAAAGTGCCGGCAGCGAGGCTGTTAGCGACCCACTAAGCCGGAAAACAGCCTCGTGCCCGGCACTTTAGTCGGATTTCTCCTCGCACCCTCAGGATTGTAATGGCGGAGTTTGGGAACTTCTTGCTTTGTTCCAATACTTCAGAATTGGTGGAAGCAATATTGTGACTTTTAAGGCCCCCATACATCAGCAATTGATTGTGACAATTCTACAGTTTGCAATCGATTGTGTCTAAGAATCTGCAATGTATGGGCTTCACAGATCGCAACCAAAATGTGATTGGAATTGTTAAATCAGATTGTCCAACATGTTGGATTTCACAGATCGATTGGGGCTGTAGATTGCTAGTGTATGGACATGATCAGCAGATTTGCAGACCGTTACCAGTAAAATGATGGGCTTTTCAAGATTGGCAGATCTGTGTTTGCTGCAATCGATCTGCAAATCACTGAAAAAGATCTCTAGTGTATGGGTGCAGATTGCTAGATTGTGAAATCCTAAAATCGGGCAATAAATCTTCAAATTGTTCAATTGTGGTTTTCAGACTGCTGATGTATGGGGGCCTTACGTCATTGCACAGGATAGGCAAGTGTCCAGAAAATCACTTTAAGGGGGAGATATGTCAATTAAGAGAGATAAAGTACTAATCAATCAGTATCTAAAGGTGCCCATACATCTGACAGGTTTTTCTGTGATCCTGCGACGCAATCGGAAATGCCGGGTGGAAACGCCGGCCGGCCAATATCGATGCTCAGAGATCCGTCGCAGAATCGCTGAAATATTACATGTTAAATGTCCCCGATTTGACGATCGCGATAATTTTTTTTATCGCGATCGTCAAATTGGGAAAATCCAACATGTTGGATTTCTGCGATGCCGGCTTGCAGCATCGCGGGATCGTGGCAATCCATCGCTGATGGATGGGCCCCATTACAGTCAATTTTTAAACACAGCCTGCAAAATGACAATTACTAGCTGATTGCTTGGTCTCCATCTCTCCAAGGTTAGGATACATATCCCCCACAGTCTTTGAAATGACAGAAGCTGACTGGTAGCTTTGGGGAACTAATACACTTTGGGCCTGATTCAGACCCGGACGCTAAGTTGCGCTCGCTCTGAGTGATGGTCGCCCGTCTGCAAATGCGTATAAGTCGCAGTGCGCGTGCACAAACTAGTAGGTGTGATCGGATTTTGCTCGCTCGCCCTGAAAAGACTGCCCAGTGGAAGGAGTGACAGATTGCGCCGTTTGTGGGTGGTAACAGGGGAAGGTGCTTGTGAACGGGGGAGTGGTGCTGTGAACGCAGGCGTGTCTGGGCGTCAGAACGGAGTTTAATGGGTGTGCATAATTAGCAAAGTAGCATCATTGAACACGTCACTTGGTTGTTTTTTACCCTGAACTGCTCGCAGTGCTTGCGGGAGGGCAAGGTCTACCTCAAGCGCTGCGAGCAGCACAGACGGCTCTCGATGTTACCGATTAATCCTTCAAATACCGGAGATGACGTGTGTTGTGAGTGGCAAGTGGGCGTCTTTATACACTAGCGAGCGCTTATTGCCGGGGCTCGCTAAGACATAGAGGGCGTCCTTACGAGACACAGTGCGAGTGCTTAATTTAAATATCCGGCCCCTTTTTGCCAGCGAGTGGCTGCAATTTACGAGCGGGTCTGAATCAGGCCCTTTATCTCTCTCCAAGGCTTGATACATCTTTCCCTTAACCACTTAAATGACAATTCCCCACCCCCCCCCCCCCCCCTAAAACCGGTCAGAAATTTTTTTTTTTTTGTTAATAAAGTTTATAAAGTATTTTTAAAAATATATTTAAATATTTTTTGGAAAAATATGCCTAGGACGGGATCTCGCACTCCTTCGTTCCGTAGGCCCCAATTGTAAACTTACCTCCCATCCCCCATTCTCAATAGACCCCCCAGTGGTCATGGCTCCTATTAACTGTAACCCACCACACTCCCTTAGTAGTAAATTAGACACACCTGTAAAACCCAACCACACCCTGTGTAAAAAGACCCTGTTAATCCCCCCCCTCCTCCTCTGTGACCAGTGTAATTTTCTTTTAAACCCCCACCACTGATAATAGATTTCCCCTGGGGCAATTACCCCTCCCCTTCCATACATGCAGAATATAGAGGACCGTGTGTCCGGGAGGACTGATTATTCATTGGGAGGGGTGTACTAGAGGGTCTGCATGGTGTCCCGACGACGTTTTTACCTTTCCCCTGGTCAGTGGGGTGCTTGAAATAAAAATTGATTTTCCTCTGACAGTTGTCGGGGAGTTTGGAATTGAACTGCAAAAAATTGAGGAGATGACTTTTACCAGAGAGCTACGTCCCCGCGAAGAGCATTGAATTCCACCCAGTGTTTTCAATATTCCTGTGTATGCTGCATTATAATATCAAAGCCTGAGTATTACAGCACTAAAGAGCATCGCTGAAATACCCAATGTGTTTATATTTTACCATATTTGCCCAGCATGTTATCTATCCCCCATTCAGAGTAATGCTGGGTACACAATAGACGATATGTCATCCGATCCGGCGGATCAGAGCGACATATCGGGCACATCGTCTAGTGTGCACCCAGCCTGACCTTGTATAGGAAAGTGGGACTTCTTTAACTTACGTCACTGGGGCAGTTTGGAAGCCAGAGCTGGTGTGATCGGCTTGCGCCATCCTAAGCAACAGAAATGCTCTGCGTTAGGGCAATTAACAGCAAGCGTAACTGGCATACCCTGCTTATCATTTGAGTTTTTTTTCCCTCTCAATCTTTCTTTTATTCCACACTGAAAGCAGTGGTGGTGACTGTGGCTTCTGTGATAGAGAAGTGAAAATATGTAATGAAACTTTACTGATCCTTTCAGCTGTCAGTTTCCATTTTGGTGTTTGCTTGTACTCAAAAGAAAAAAAAAAAGGTTTATGGATTGGGTCCTATGACAAAAGTATCTTCCAATAATTCTATCTCTTTTACGAACGATGCATCGAGGTATAGACTTTGCAGCAAACCTCAGCAGCCAATCAGCAGTTAGCTTTTATCTGTCTGGTGCAAGATGGACAATGGGAGCATTGAGTTTTTATAGTTGCTAAGTGCAATTTTTACTGTTAAGTGCAATGTTAGGAAACGATCTCTTGCCTGCAATGTTAGGAAACGATCTCTTGCCTGCAATGTTAGGAAACGATCTCTTGCCTGCAATATTAGGAAACGATCTCTTGCCTGCAATGTTAGGAAACGATCTCTTGCCTGCAATGTTAGGAAATGATTTCTTGCCTGCAATGTTGGGAAATGATCTCTTGCCTGCAATGTTGGTAAATGATCTCTTGCCTGCAATGTTGGTAAATGATCTCTTGCCTGCAATGTTGGGAAATGATCTCTTGCCTGCAATGTTGGGAAATGATCTCTTGCCTGCAATGTTGGGAAATGATCTCTTGCCTGCAATGTTGGGAAATGGTCTCTTGCCTGCAATTTTGGGAAATGGTCTCTTGCCTGCAATGTTGGGAAATGGTCTCTTGCCTGCAATGTTAGGAAATGATCTCTTGCCTGCAATGTTAGGAAATGGTCTCTTGCCTGCAATGTTAGGAAACGGTCTCTTGCCTGCAATGTTAGGAAATGGTCTCTTGCCTGCAATGTTAGGAAACGGTCTCTTGCCTGCAATGTTAGGAAACGGTCTCTTGCCTGCAATGTTAGGAAACGGTCTCTTGCCTGCAATGTTAGGAAACGGTCTCTTGCCTGCAATGTTAGGAAATGGTCTCTTGCCTGCAATGTTAGGAAACGGTCTCTTGCCTGCAATGTTAGGAAACGGTCTCTTGCCTGCAATGTTAGGAAACGGTCTCTTGCCTGCAATGTTAGGAAACGGTCTCTTGCCTGCAATGTTAGGAAACGATCTCTTGCCTGCAGTGTTAGGAAATGGTCTCTTGCCTGCAATGTTAGGAAATGGTCTCTTGCCTGCAATGTTAGGAAACGGTCTCTTGCCTGCAATGTTAGGAAATGGTCTCTTGCCTGCAATGTTAGGAAACGGTCTCTTGCCTGCAATGTTAGGAAACGATCTCTTGCCTGCAGTGTTAGGAAATGGTCTCTTGCCTGCAATGTTAGGAAATGGTCTCTTGCCTGCAATGTTAGGAAACGGTCTCTTGCCTGCAATGTTAGGAAACGGTCTCTTGCCTGCAATGTTAGGAAACGGTCTCTTGCCTGCAATGTTAGGAAACGGTCTCTTGCCTGCAATGTTAGGAAACGGTCTCTTGCCTGCAATGTTAGGAAACGGTCTCTTGCCTGCAATGTTAGGAAACGGTCTCTTGCCTGCAATGTTAGGAAACGGTCTCTTGCCTGCAATGTTAGGAAACGATCTCTTGCCTTCAATGTTAAGAAATGATCTCTTGCCTGCAATGGTGGGTACACACTAAACGTTGTGCTCACCATGCGATATCGGGAGCGATTTCCCTTGTACTCTCCCCGCCAGCTCCCCGGCACTTCAGGACATGATATGGTGCTTAAAATGTTCCAATCTGTCCAACGATCTATCGTGCATCCTTAACGATTTCCAGTGCATCATGTAAGAGATTGGCAGATCTTGCCTGCTGTAGGCAAGATCTGAAGATGCAACGGACGACCCGTGAGTAAGTACATCGCCATCGTTATGGTGAGTGGACACTCACGATTTGCACATATTTTACATGATTTGACGTCCTGATGCGTCGAAATCGGGCAAATCGTGTAAAATATCATCTAGTGTGTAGGCACCTTTTATAAGCCATTTGGGTTTTTTCTTTCTTTTTTTTTTTAACCCACAGTAACCCAGAATAGTTTTTGTATAAAGGCTGGTCTTTAGTATTAAAGCTGTACTGCCTATTAGATGATGCTATCCAGCTATTTAGCCTGACCCTCAAACAATCTCTGTAGTTACCATATGCTCATAGTAGCATATTGAACACCTCTAGTTGTTTTTACATTATTTACACATGAAACTAGTAATGTTTAATTTATCAGGATGTAGGTGTGAGTAGCCTCTGAGTGTGCACTTGCTTTACAAATACTAAAATCACTTTTTTTTTCTACATATAAGAAATAAATATGTTTAAAGATTTTAATTTTTTTTTTAAAAAGGAAGAAAATAAAAATCTATTAGGGCAATTCAATTGTTTTTTAAGGCGCTCTAATTAATGGGTGCCCAATGTTGCAACTAAATAGTTTTTGGGCGCCCATTATTTATTGTGCTTGTCGTGCCTAATTAGGCCGCACCTAGCCGTGTAAAACTGCTATACCTGTCTAAAGTCCTGGTTAGGGCGCCCACACTGCACTACAAATCAGGAATACACAGCTGTGTACTACATTATATATGACTACAGTATGGGACTATTATGCTGGTATACTGTAATAACAGTCCTATCCATAAAGTTCTCTTTGTACAATGACACAGGTCCTGTAGGTCCTGTTTTATTTAAATTTTGTAGAAAAGTAAGGAGAAAAAAAAGGAGGGATTTTTGTATTGATTTTAATTACCGAACTTTAGGCATGGCCATGGAAGTCGGCATATCGACTACATAGCTCATTGTGTACGCATGTTTGCACGCTCCCACGGTCGCTAGTGACGGTCGCCAGGTCTGATGAGCTGCACATCAAACCTAGAGATATCGCGAACGGCCAGTTCATTGTTAATGAATGAAGTAACGGTGATCGTCGTTTATTAAAGTCGTCCACACAATCACTGTTGACGGGCACTCGTTCCGATGTCAGAATGAATACCCGGCGCTCCAGTCTAAGTACTTTGCTTTACAACTTTGTACTTTAGAGACAATTTTATTTATTGTGTATAAGCGTCAAAGTGTCACCCTAGTGTGCCTTTCATTAGAAAGGAAGTATTCCAATGTGGCCCATTTATCATTACTGGTACATGTTACATTTCTGGTGTATTTATGGGGGTGGTTCAGTCTATTGTGGACTCTTCATAATCCATAATTAATTTGAACATCAGAATGAAAAGATCATCCTAGGTTACGCTGTAAAGGTGCGTATACACTACATGAGAGTGGAACGACTGCATGATTACAACATTGTAATCGCGTAATCGTTCTCCATCCTGTGCAGTGGGTAATGTGCCCACACTGTATGATATGTCGTTCAGTGCAGGCACCCTCCCTCATCCCCGAACATGCAAAACCTGTCGATAGCGGCAGATTGACTGGTATGTTCAGGTGATGATAGATGTCAAAATCGACCAGCGGGAGCGCGCATCGCTGGTCCTTTTCAATATTTGAATGAACGATTAATGAGTAGCGTTCCCGCTAGGCTGTTTTAGCGGGGCGCGGCGCCCTGCCCTCTTTCTGGAAGGCAAAAAGCGCCCTGCCCTCCAGAAGGAGAGCAAAAAGCGCCCTGCCCTTACTACCTGCGGGAACCGTCTTCACCCGCGGGTCCTGCGGGTGAAGAAATGTGCGGTTACCCGGTCACCGCCGGAGAATAGACGCCGGGCGCATGCGCCCAGCATCTATTCTCCCTGTCTGCAAGGCTTGGGGGCTGCCCGGCGTGTCCGTAAGTGCCGGGCACGCCCCCAAGAGTGGCGAAAAGGGGACGCGTCTTATAGACACGCCCCCTTTTTGATGACCACGCCCCCTTGGTCGCGCGCGAGATTTAGGCGCGCGCACGGACATGCCCTTTCTAGCTCCGGCACCCTGCCTCGTGCCGGAGCTAGAGGGAACACTACATGAGCGATTGAACGCTAACGATGTCGTAATAATTCAATCGCTCATATTAATCGCCTAGTGGATACGTGGCTTAAGATTTGCAGCCTCGTCACTTCTATTCCCAGTAAGGCGCACTCCCTGATATTAGTGCTAACAAATGCACGCACAGGACAGGACATAGCTAGGCCTCTGCATTTGGACTTTTCTTTTTATTTTACTTCTTGAAAGCGAGCATCTACTATTATTGCTTATTATTAATTGATTTTGCAGCAACTTTTGCTTGAACTGTGGGTTAATACCTGTATAATGATATGCAATAACCGTAAATATCATCTTCTATTCTTGTCACTGTACGTTACGTAGATGGGGAGGAGAGCTCTGTGTAATCAGGGGATGATGGACGTAATTATAGGCCTTCAGTCATGAGATAACAACGTACTTTGCTGTGCAATTAAGTGAGGGGTGTAGTTTCTTGGAAATATTCAAGTAGAATGTATGGGAATGTTATTTCGCATTGAGAACCTTCATCGTAAACACGTTTTGCCTAAACTGATCGGAATATGCTGCGTGCTCCTTTGTTTTAGTATTCAATGTTGGTCGCAATAAAGCACAACGGTCTTCAGCTGTAATACAAAACAGTAACATGCTTGGGATAAACACAGGTCTGCCCTGATACTACACCAATACCAGTGAGAGATAATTGTGCAGCTGAGATTCTAATGCCTCTTCTTCCCCCCTACTGTACTCCCCCCCCCATCTGCGCTCTTGAGGTGAACAATGAAATCAGCCTTCCACAAATGTTGCCAACCAGCTAAGAGCCTCAATAACCTGACTGTATGGAGTGTGTGGTATCCAGTCTGCCAGTTGATGTTCAGAAGGTCATCATGGACTTTAGGTTGTCAACTATTATATCGTTATATCGACATTAAAAAGAAAAAAATCTCGACATGGTTAAAATGTCGACGTGCTCAAAATGTCGCCATTTAACATGTTGAAACCAGAATTCTTTTGCTTAATGTTAGGGTTAGGCTAAAATAAGTAAATAACTCTATGTCAACATCCGGTGGCGACATTATGAACATGTCAACATATTAATTGTTGACCTAAAGTCTCTGTCGGCATTCGAAGGAGTTTATTTATTAAGCAGTGAAAAACTTAGTGAAGTGGACCAGTGGAGAAGTTGCCCATGGCAACCAATCAGCTCCTACCTATTATTTTATAGATTGTACTTAATAAATGTTACTTCAAAGCTGATTGGTGGCCATGGGCTACTTCTCCACTGGTCCGCTTCATTAAGCTTTTCACTGCTTGTAAATAAACCCCTAAGAATGTTCTTTTCATACCATACCCGCAGCCATAGCTTGTAAGTGTTCCCAGCTGCGTCACACTGTACATACCAGCAAGGCTACTCGATGTGGCTGGGCTTAGCCTTAAAGAGTATTAAACCCCTCAGAACAGGCTATTGCTGTTCACTATTGCACCAGTTGGCTTCAACTCCCCTAGCCAGGGCACAATTGGCCTGTATGATCTCTTTGTCCAGGATTATTACTGCAATAAGTAAAATAGGCAGGCTAGATAGACCATTTGCGCTTTATCTTCCGTCATCAGACTGTTTCTATAACTTTTAAAAGCAACACGTGAGCATCGCAGCACAGACTGTGTAATGGTTAGCGTTACTGCCTCACAGCACTGATAGTGTTCACTCTAGCTCCGGCGGCAGGCAGGGTGCCGGAGCTAGAGAGGGCAACTTTGTGCACGTGCGCCCGAAAAAGAGGGTGTGGCCATGAAGAGAGGGCGTGTCTATAAGACGCGTCCCCTTTTCGTCATACTTGGGGGCGTGCCCGGCACTTACGGACACGCCGGGCGGACCCCAAGCGCTGCAGACAGTGAGAATAGAATGATCAACTGAGCAAATTTGTATGGTGCAGGCTTTTGTTTGGTGAGTGATAGTTCAGAGGGCGAAATGACTTTATTTTATTTGCTTAATCGCTTGTAGATGTGTAACGTAAACTAATACTGGCTGTGCACAGACCGGGCTCTGTTGAAGCACAGTAACAATGTTTTATGTTGAATTCCATTCAGAGTTATGTGTTCTCTTCACCAGGAAATGACACGTGTGGATACCTTGTATCAAGTGGCCGCTTCCTGGGTGAAAAAGTATGGCAGCCGTACAGCTGTATGATGCACAAGTATAAATCAAGGTATGGAAACGCTGACTTTTCTCCTCCAATATGAGCCCTTTAATGCTCCAGTCCCATGAAAAAAAGTGAGGAGTTTTTTTTTTTCTTAGCATAAATCACTGGCAGGCCATTATGGGAAGCAGCCTTTTTCCTCAATCTGTTTCTTCAGACTGTTATTAACAATTAATGATTATGCAGCCTTTGCACAGTGATATATACGACTACTATGTCCACCACAGTTACATGGCAAGTGATCTACTTACCAGAGAGGCTTGGAAAAGCCCTTTGAGTTCTCTCTTCACTGTGACATCCTTTCCCTCCTTCCCCTCCCTTTGCCATCACATAGTAAGCTGAGAGCTGTGTCTGACAGCCATATTTGTTTTCCCTCCATAGAATGTTAAGTAAGAGATACTGATTAAATTATAATGTCCAAATTCTATTCAACATGCTGTATAAAGAAAAAGGAAAATACGTGGGACAGCTGCTTTAAAGACTTATATGCTACTTTTCTCATCTTTATGTATTTATTATTTGTAGACAACTTACAACATACAACACATCCTTTTGTTTTTCACCCACGTATCTGAAGGCTCCCGAGACTTTTATACCTCCCCTCTGATCTCTGTTCTTGTACCAACCTGCATTTGCTTCTCTTTTTGTTTTAAGACTAAGAGATAGTGGAAAGTTTGTTCACCACAGACACAGAATAAAAAGGGAAGGATTACATATAAAAAAAGAATAGTGTATCTCTAGTCTAGACAGTTAAACGGGCCTAAAAAAGTTTTGTTACGGAATGTGTCCTTTTTCGTACACAAAGCAAATTTGCCTATTGCAAACACTGGTGCCCTTTGTTACTGGTATTGGTTAGCACCTTAACCCTAATGCTGGGTACAAACTGGCAGATATATTGGCCGATCAATTGATCGCCCATTATATTTGGTGCCCGTCGGGCGTTGTTCAGACAGATCGCGTTGGCTGTGCTGCACAGCCGATGAGCAGATATTTTTGCAGATATATCTGTCTTATCGGCCAGTGTGTACGGGCGATCAGCCGACCGCCCGTACACATGCAGTTGCGGTACCCGCGGCTGTCTGGAAGATGATGGTCGTTCAGTGTATATGAATGACCATCATCTACAGCTATATCTTTGCAGTGTGTACCCACCTTTAGGGGGAGATTTATCAAACCTTCTAAAAAGGAAAAGTGAAGCAACCAGACAGATTGTAGATATTATTTCCTAGACTGTACTAGGTAAATGATAGAATCTGATTGGTTGCTATAGATAACACCTCCTCTTCTTTTTAGAAGGTTTAAAGGGGGAGTAGATAATTAGCCCACAGTGTAATGTCGACCAGAAAAATGCCGACGCGGTAGTAATGTTAGGTGGGAATTTAATTGTGTTTTTGGGCACCCATCTGAGCAATTCAATTGTTATGCTAATCGGGCGCAATTATTTCTGCTCACATTCTCCAGAGGCGGCGAGCAGAAATATGCGAAAACGCCGGCTTTTCGCCAGCGTGCCTAATAGTTTAGATGGGTTTAGTCGCATTTGGGCGCAACATGTGCGAAAAGTAATGGGCGCCCTCTTACTCATGCCCGATTGGCACAGCTATTGAATATCACCCCGTCACTTTAGAAGGGAGATCGGGCGCGCAATAACAATTGAATTCCAGCGTTATAAATTTAACTCTGTTGGTATTATAACTTTAAACATGATGGTAAAGGATGTCAGCATTCCCTGGTCGACATTCTGACTGTCGATAAATCATACCAAACCCCTTTTAAGCAGGGCACAATTTTGCTGTGTTAGCCTCAATTTATACAAGGAAGTGCATGATGTGCACACAAATCGGTGTTCAGAAAGCTTTACAATGAGATGAGAGAACTCCATCGTCCTCTCAAAACTCACTTATGTCATTGTGTCATGAGTCCAAGTGCGACAGTATTTTAGGAGAAAAATATTAAAAGTTCCAGAATGGACAGACGTGAGAACCTCAGAATGGGGTATGAACTTGTGCAGGCCTGGCCAACATGTGGCTCTCCAGCTGTTGTGAAACTACAAGTCCCATCATGCCCTGCAACAGTTTTAGCATTCCCTAATGGCAAAACTGTAGCAGGGCATGCTGGGACTTGTAGTTTCACAACATCTGGAGAGCCACAGGTTGGCCAGGCCTGAACTAGTATATGCACTTGAAGCATAAATACACACATTTTCATATTAAGGAATGTCCCCCCCCCCCCCCCCCCACACACACACAGTCTTTAAATCTTGTTGTATCCTCTAAGTCACCAAAGCATTTTTTCTTGTAACAGTCGCCAAAGAAAAAGCTCTATAGTCACCTGTAACTGCCAAAGTAAAGAAGACACTTTACAAATGTTTTGCATGTGGCAGAGGCTGTTCAGCTAACTGCTGAGTCACAAAGCACAGCTGCTCCCACGGTGACGTTTACATGGAAATCCACAGGTAAAATGTCACCCCCAAGGGGAGAATAGGAGCAGGCGCGCCTTCTCTTGTATTCTGACGTGCAGGCATGAGTTCAAAATACAAGGGAAAATTTACAGTAAAAATCAATCTACAGATGTGTCCTTGCTGATCTAGCCTCAATATGGCATACAGCGCGATATGCCTGCGCCGGAGTGGGCCGCCAGGTCCCATGCAGCTCTGCTAGCATCGGGCGTCCAGGACGTGCTGATTAATTTGATATGCGACACTTGTATATCTGTGTGCAACTGAGAATAGAAATGGCACTTGGCGTGGAAAACAGCTGCTTCCCCTGCATCGTAGCACTTCTCATGCTGATTTAGAGACTCAGACGCACACAGATATACAAGTGTCACATACTGTATCAAATTAATCGGCACAGTCTCGTGGCGCTTCCTAGTCACATCGCAATGCGACTTAGACACATATTCATCAAAAAAGACGTCCGGTGCTAGCAGAGGCTCGCGCCACGAGGGGCTGTTTTGATACGATTCCAGCAAAGATGAGCGAGGACACATCTGTAGAGCAGGGATTCTCAAGTACACATGGGTCCACATACATCTAGCCTCCTGGCGCGTTAAGCAGCCCTTCTAGTCACGCCATGCCGTGTTGTGACTCAGCATCGAGCTTCTTTTTGTGCGTCTTTTTACTTTCAAATGTGTCTTATTTGCACAACGATGCGAATAGATAGCACAAGCAGCTTCTGCTGATTAGAATGATATGCAGCATGCCTATGTTCTGTGAGCGAGTGCGGGTGTATCTGCATGCTAAACACTACGTTAGTGTTACAGCCGCTGACACTGTAACGTAGCATTTCGCATGCAGATACACCCGCACTCGCTCACAGAACATAGGCATGCTGCATATCATTCTAATCAGCAGAAGCTGCTTGTGCTATCTATTCGCATCGTTGTGCAAATAAGACACATTTGAAAGTAAAAAGACGCACGAACAGACGCACCAATAGGCCACTATTTGTGGACTTCTTTAATAATGCACATTTGTGCTAATCTGTTTTGCTGGTTCAGTAATTAGCCCATCTGCTTCCACAGGCAGAAATCCTTAAAACATGACCTGTTGGGAAAAACTGCTGATCTAGGCTGTATGCATGTAGTGTTATCAAGTGTAGTACATCAGGACTTTCAGAGAGGTATAATACAGTCAGAGCATAATCTAATTGTTACACCGTAAAAAACACAGGCAGTAGCAAACGGAAACAGTGGTCCGACATATCCTGCCTCAAGGTTCCGGGTGTGCTTTCCTAGGTGTTTAATAGCTGATATGATTGGTGGAGGTCTTACCTTTAAAAGCCTGTGTGCAGGTGAGTCTCAAACCAGGCAGCATGTCTTATGTTTAACACTAATGTGCTAGTAATTGCCCTGCTTACATACAGTTCTGAGTAATAAAGTAGGACTGACCAGTTGGGGAAAGACTTTGGCGCAGTTGGTCAGCTTAACAAATGTTGTAACAATTGAAACTAACATTCCCTGTTTATAAAGTACAGAGAATACAGCTTGGAGTGTCTCTGACGTAAATGTTGACTGCAGAGCTTCTATGGTTTTTATTTAAACAATGTGACCACATAGAACCCAAATATAGGAGGGGAGAGTGCAGTGGATTAATGCTGATAGATGTGTGAATGTGTAGATATATGGATATGTTGGTATTTTAAGTGGAAGTAGTCTTCTCAGAAAGCGCACGCAATGATTATCTGTGAAAGCTTTTTAGTGCATGCCTAACTTGTAATTAGATTGTGACAGGTCCACTTATATCTGACAGGTCTCTGCATGCTTCTTAATGTTTTCTTTCTTAATAAATCTACTTTAGACTCTTAATTTAGAAATAGCTGAGGTCAATATAGTAGTATCCAGAGCATGTTATATTTAGCTCTTTCCTTAATCCTAAAGTTCTCCTAAAAGTATTACCAGATAGAGGTTGCTCTTAGAAAGAAGGTTCCTGGTATGGGGTGAGTTGCACCATTTTAATGCTTGTGTCTTTTATCATTGGAGACATTAATATTGGACAGCACTTCTATTTTGGTCTATGAAACTTTATTTATGGTTTGTTTTAATTTTTCTTTATATATGTAGTGAAACCAGAAGCTGCCTTAAAAACCAACGTGTTACGTTTGTAGGAGATTCCCGGATACGCCAGTTGTTCTACGCGTTTGTAAGGATTATTGACCCACAGTCCAAAGGAGGAGGGATCAAGGTAACTAATAAACCACTGCGGTATTTCCCCACGTGCCGTAAAGCCAAGCAATTAACTTTCTAAGATCCGGGATTATTTGAGACTATCGAGTAATAAGGCAGAGAAAGGCGTTACTATTAGAACCTGTTTTAAAAAAATATATATTTTTAACATGTAAAATTATTGGATTCAGGATCTACCAAGGATCCTACACACTTCAAAGGCAGCCATTTTGTGGGCTGAACCAGTAATCATGAGAATGGAGCCTGTCAGGCAGGAATCGGTGATATCATCAATGCACTCAGCACAAGCAGCCATTTTGTGGGCTGAACCTGTAATCTTGAGAATGCAGCCTGTCAGGCAGGAATCGGTGATATCATCACGGCCCTCAGCACAGGCAGCCATTTTGTGGGCTGAACCAGTAATCATGAGAATGCAGGCAGGAATCGGTGATCTCATCACGGCACTTAAGACAGGCAGCCATTTTGTGGGCTGAACTAGTAATCATGAGAATGCAGGCGGTCAGGCAGGAATCTGTGATATCATTCATAACGGCACTCAGCACAGGCAGCCATTTTGTGGGCTGAATCAGTAATCATGAGAATGCAGCCTGTCAGGCAGGAATTGGTGATATCATTCATAACGGCACTCAGCACAGGCAGCCATTTTGTGGGCTGAAATATTCAAATCGGGGGCTGCCGATTCACCATAAAGCAGTGACATCACTGATGCATGAAAGCCATTTATCCTGGTGCACATATAGGCCCTGATTCAGAGGTGCACGTGGTGTCGATGCCACGCACAAGCGGGCGATGTTTTCAGTGTGAGCATGCGTCCCGATGGTTACTGCTGGAAGCCGTGGAACCAATTTGGATGTGAGAGCTGGGGATTTCAGTGGCTGATCCTAGGAGGTATCATGGGGTTGGCTAGCCAGACGCAGTGGTGCTGACATCGGCAGCCATGTTCAGATGGAGATTCTGCACCTCCATAAGGAGAGATTCTGCACCTCAATAGGGCTGGTGTAATCTCCGATGGTGTGACCAATGGTGCATCTTATTATGCACAGGGGAGGATTAACTGTGCAGCTAGGAGGGTCTCAGTAGGATGACCATCGGTCGCGGCAGTAGTATAAAGATGTAGTGGCGCTGCGGCATAGACGCAGTTACGGCTGCTATAGCGTGCATCTCTGAATCAGGCCCATAGTCTGCTGTCCTGTGAAAATTGGTTCAGTCAACAAAATGGCTGCCCACGCTATGTGCAGCTAACAGGTGCATTTGAAGGCGAACACCGATGTTTCCAAAGATAAAAAAGTTGATTGTATATACAAAAAGCTTCATGTAGCATCCACATATGAATATGCAAGATCCAGTAGTCTGTCTGGATGTTAAATAATCATTATCTGTCATATTACAAGCTGAGGCTGTCTGCCATATATACGCCCAGCCGTGTATTTGATTAGGTGAGACTGACTGACGTCTGATGCGCATAGGTAACATGTGACGTCCTCTCCATAATTCAAGCCTGGCCTCAAATATTTTGTTTTTCATCTTCTAAAACATTTGCCGTTGTACAGTATATTGTGGAACGGTTTATGTATGGACGATAACAGTACAATTGGAACCTTACTGGCCACCGGACAACACACATGGTGATATTAGGCCAATGGGCAGCCATCACCAGCGGAATCATGGCGCGCGTGTCCATCACTAGTGTGAACATTTGATCTAACCTGCATGTATTGACGTGGTGCTCATTTTGGAAGCCAGCGCTGTACTTTTGTGTATATTTGTATTAGCTATTCAGGAGTCCCACACTTCAGCTAATGTTTGCTGAATAAGTTATACTTAGAGATGTGTCCTCATACATCTAGCTTCAATACGCCCTGCAGTGCAACCTGCCTGACGTGAGTGAGCCGCTAGGTTCTGTGCTGCTCCACCAGCATCTGGCTGCTTTATTTTATTTTTTTTTACCAAAAATGCGCCTAAGTTGCAATGCGATGCGACTAGGAAGCACCAGCAGATTCTACTGATTCATTTGATATGTGACACCTGTATATCTGTGTGCAACTGAGTCTGTATATGGGAGACTGTGCTGAGTAATGTGATATGTGACACCTGTATATCTGTGTGCAACTGAGTCTGTATATGGGAGACTGTGCTGAGTAATGTGATATGTGACACCTGTATATCTGTGTGCTCCTGAGTCTGTATATATGGGAGACTGTGCTGAGTAATGTGATATGTGACACCTGTATATCTGTGTGCTCCTGAGTCTGTATATATGGGAGACTGTGCTGAGTAATGTGATATGTGACACCTGTATATCTGTGTGCTCCTGAGTCTGTATATGGGAGACTGTGCTGAGTAATGTGATATGTGACACCTGTATTTCTACTTCAGGGTCCATAGGGTATCCACAGGATACCTTGGGGTATAGGTGTGACGTCAGTCATCGGGCACCATAGAGTTAAGCTTTCAGCCTCCCAGGATGCACTAGGTTCCCCCTCCTATACCCCGCCCCCGAGCCAAGGCACCTCAGTTTAGTTTGGTGCCTGGCCGGAGTCGGGTGCACCTGTTGGAGTGGGGGCTAAGAAGAGCCCCTGAAGTTTTCTGCATGCAGCTGTGGCTGCACATCTGGAAGTACAGCATGGACAGTCAGTCCTGACGTCCATGCTGTCTTCCCTACACCCCCACCGGTACCAGAACGCCGGTACCGATCCGGGGATGCTGGTGAGCATCTGGGGTCACAGCTAGCTGTGACCCCAGATGTTCCGGACCATGGCCGGAATCAAGGGGGACAGCAAGGTAAGCAGCGGGGTCCCGCGGTGGGTCCCCGCTGTTACATGGTCCAGAGTCCCCAGGCAGGGGGCTCCCTGGGGACTGGCTGCAGCGTGCAGCCAGGTATATAACCTGCGCTTCCACTACCCCCCTGGGACAGCGGACCGCAGCAGAGCGGTAGCGCTGCGGCGTCCTGGGGGTTAAATGCATGCCAGGGGAGCGCACCTTCCCTGTCTCACAGCCGGCGCCTCCCCCGCTGCACACAGCCCTCTCTGCAACACGCCGACTGGCCCTGTGGCAGTGCTCCTCCCCCAGGCCAGCCTCCTCTCTGCTCCTCGGCGGCCATCTTCAAGAATGCATGGTGACCGCTGCTGGAAGTCTGGACAGAGGCATCGTGGTCTGGGTCCCCCCGCATATCTCTCCTCCGCTGTGGTCAGGTCTGTGTATGCAGCGCTGTGTCCTACCAGACTCTGTGTCTGTGTAGTTGATTTATCAGCGCTGGTTAGTGCAGGAATTGATTTTCTTTGCATTGTATGTGACTGTGCTAGCGCTGCTGCCTGTACTTTTCTTCTCTGACTGTCAGCCTTATTACTGTCCCTGTGCTTTCTGCTAAAGCCCATGCGGTGCGGTGCTGCAGGGTGGTCTCTCGCCTTTTTAAAACAATTGGTGAGAGGGGTCACATACTTTCTAACATCATGTCTGAAAGTGACTTTCCTCTCCGGCTACAGTGTACTACGTGTAAAGTACCTTTAGCGGAGGGGGAGGGTAGCGCGGAGGGCCTCTGCCGGCAGTGTTTGTCAATGTCGCGGCCTATTACGGTTACAGCACCGGTACAGGAGCCGCCCTGGGCTTGTTTCGCTCAGGCGCTTACAACCTTAGTGGGCCAGTTAGCTCCGCAGCCCGCGTTTACACAGATGGGTTTGTCCCAGCAATCAGTGGTTTCGTCACCCATGCTGGGTTTCCCAAGACAATTGGTGGTACCCCGCAGTCTCCCTATTTCCCCTCTCCCGGTTTCTCAGGAGCCGGTGTGGGTTAACTCCCTGACGAGTTCTGTACAGCACTTGTCGGATGTGTTGCAGGAGGAGGCTGTGATGCGGCCGCATAAACGGCCGGTGGCGTCTCTGTCGGCTCCTTATGAGGATGACGAAGGGACGTCTGATGATGGGGAGATTCTGGATCCTTACGATCAGGAACCTCTCCATACTAAGGACGCAGACGCTAGGTCCAAGGTGTATATTCCTGGACTTATTCGGGCAGTCCGCACAGCCTTGGTGATTGAGGACGAAGTTCCCCCAGCGGCTAAATCCAAGTATGCCTTTTTTAAGGATGTGAAGGGTGACGCCACAGTCTTTCCTCTTTCGGGTCAGTTGGTGGACCATTTAGAGGAGGCGTGGAAACAGCCTGGCAAGCGATACCAGCCGCAGAGGCGCCTGGCGGTGGCTTATCTGTTCGCGAATAATTATTTTGCTAAGTGGGAATCCCCTCCACAGGTGGATTCTCATGTGACGCGTCTTGTCCGTAGTGCCACATTACCAATGCCATCCATGTCCTCCCTTAAGGATGCTACGGACCGCAAGGTGGAGATCTGCCTGAAGTCCGCTTATTCCCTTGCGTGGGGGGCAGCGCGGCCGGCTATGGCCATTTGCTGGGTTGCCAGAGCTATGGAGCGCTGGGCGGATTCGTTGGAGGCATCCTTCGATTCCGACTGTCCGGCTGAACAGGCGGAGTTGATTGTTAATCTCCGTGATTCGGCCACTTATATCAACGAGGCGGCCTTAGACATTAGTACCCTGGTGTCTCGAATTTCTTCAGCAGCGGTGGCTGCTCGTCGCACCTTGTGGTTGCGATCCTGGAAGGCGGACGCTGATTCCAAAAAGGGTTTGGAGGCGTTGCCCTTTAACGGAGAAGTTCTCTTCGGTCCAGATCTGGACAAGATTGTAGCCACACTGGCGGCAGCCAAATCGGCATGTCTCCTGTCGGCCGCTGTTCCTTCTGGTTCAGGACCATCGTCCTTTCGGTCTTATAGGGCCCAGGGCAGGCCCAAACCACAGTCTTTTCCCCGACAGGCTAGTCCCAAGAAATCGTCCAAGCCCCGGAAGCAGGCATGGAGTACCAGACGTCCGGCCCCTAAGCCAGATGACAAGCCTGCGGCCTGACGGTCCGGGCCTCCCTTTGGGGGATCCCAAAGTGGGAGGCCGCCTGCTGCAGTTCGCCCGGGGTTTGTCGGTCACCACGACAGAAACTTGGGTTCTCGAGGTGGTCTCCCACGGGTACGCCCTCTCTTTCCGGCACAGACCCCCGGCTCGATTTTTCACCACGGGTCTACCATCAGACCGGAAAAAGGCCACGGAGCTGCGGAAGGTCTTGCACACTATGCTCCAGGCTGGAGTTATAGTGCCTGTTCCATTCTCCCAGAGGGGCCAGGGTTTCTATTCCAATCTCTTTTTGATGCAGAAACCCAATGGGTCGTATCGTCCGATTCTCAACCTCAAAGCTCTCAACAAGTCTTTGCGGGTGCCGAAGTTTCGGATGGAGACCCTACGGTCCATCATTCTGGCGCTGGAACCTGGGGACTACATGGTGTCATTGGACATACAGGACGCTTACCTGCATGTCCCTATTCTTTTGCGCCATCAACAGTTCCTCAGGTTTGCAATCCGCAGCGACCACTTTCAGTTTCGGGCGTTGCCTTTTGGCCTGGCGACAGCACCGCGTGTGTTCACCAAGGTGATGGCGGTTATGGCGGCTTCTCTGCGGCTGCAGGGAGTCCGCATGTTGCCGTACTTGGACAACCTTTTATTAGTGGCAGGATCTCCGGAGCTCCTTCTGCGCAACTTGGACCTGACCATTGCGCTACTGCAACGGCACGGCTGGTTAATAAACTGGCAGAAGTCCACTCTAATCCCGTCTCGGCGGATTCTGCACCTCGGAGCCTTATTGGGCTCGGGACAGCAAAGAATCTTTGTGATGGGGGAAAAGATCTCTGCTTTACAGTCGAGGGTGCGCAGTTGTCTGCACAGCCGCCGGGTGTCTCTACACTCGGCAATGAGGTTACTGGGCTCCATGGTGTCGGTGTTCGACATGGTGGAATATGCCCAGTTTCACTCCAGACCTCTGCAGCACCTGATCCTTTCCAAGTGGAACGGGCTGCCTCAGTCTCTAAAATCCCAGACGATAGTGCTCACCCCGGAGGTTCGCCTGTCCCTTGCCTGGTGGTTGCAGATGACCCATCTCAACAAGGGTCGTCCGTTCTGGGTACCGAATTGGGTCCTGTTGACAACGGACGCCAGTCTTCGGGGCTGGGGAGCAGTTTCGGGTCCACACTTGTTCCAGGGCAGGTGGACTCCGACACAAGCGGAGCTTCCAATAAATATCTTGAAACTCCGTGCGGTCTTCAATGCCCTCCAGCAGGCATATCGGGTTCTCCAGGGTCGCCCAGTGCAGGTCCAGTTGGACAACGCTACCACCGTGGCCTACATAAACCGGCAAGGTGGAACCCGAAGTCGGGCGGCTCTCGTAGTGGTGTCTCGGATCCTGGTATGGGCGGAGCGCAATCTTCCGGCCATATCAGCTGTCTTCATCGCGGGAGTGCTAAACTGGGAGGCGGACTTTCTCAGTCGCCAGGACGTTCATCCGGTGGAATGGTCCCTGCACCCGGACGTTTTTCAACTGCTGGTGGACAGGTGGGGTCTTCCAGAGATCGACCTCATGGCGTCCCGGCACAACAACAAGTTGCCGGTGTACGGGTCTCGCACAAGAGACGAAAAGGCGTCTCTGGTGGATGCTCTGTCCGTCCGGTGGACGTTCCGGTTCGCTTATCTGTTTCCTCCGGTTTCCCTTCTTCCACGGGTAATCCGGAAATTCAAACAGGAAAGAGGGACGCTCCTGTTGATAGCTCCCGCGTGGCCCAGACGGCACTGGTTCTCAGACCTTCAGGGTCTGTCCGTGGACAGTCATCTGTGGTTGCCGCTACGACCGGACCTTCTGTCGCAGGGTCCTTGTCTTCACCCAGACCTGACTCGGCTGTCTTTGACGGCGTGTCTGTAACTGCACAGAAATAATCTCCTTATTCTGATTATGAAGTCCCTTCCTGGTGTTTGAATCAGAAAAACTGTGCCTTAGGAGTGATAGTTCCCTTCAAGAAGAGCAGTTTTAGATACTGGATAAATTGGTAAAACAAAAAATTGGTAAAAAAATAAAAAGCCTAGTTAATCGAGTGACTCAATAAATAGAGTTTTAGTGTAACTCATTGTCTGCCACCCATGGTGTGGAGGTGACACCTTAAGCACTAGTGAATCACACTGACTATATGAGTTACATCCCCGTATACATTTCAGCATTAACCTTCTTAACTCAACAGTTGCAGCAGCCTAAAGAAAACCAGTCATCCCTCAAACTCCTTGCTCATTGTTCTGTTTTGCCTTTAGCATATATTAGGGCCTGGCACACGGGCAGGTTTTACAGGCTCGGTCAGTGTAGCTCCAGGAAATCAGGTAAACAGAGTCAATGCTTGCTGAACTCCCATGGTTCTCATTTTTCATGCTGGTTTGTTGTTGTAGTTGATATTCTTCATTATACAACTGTATCTTCTATGCAGAAAGTTCACATAATATTAAGGTTGTCAGGATGTGGCCTTTTAACAACCTTTAACATTTTTAGTACAAGATAATGCAATCTCTATACATTATTATATTTTATTCTTAAGGACACAGGGGTTCCGCAGTGCCGCATATTGTGGAGAAACGGTGCAACATTGCAAAGTACAAGGGTCTTCACACAGAGTACAAGAACGTAACGTTACTGATGCACAGAATTAGTGGCCGCAGATTACGTAGCAACTCATAGAGAGGGCCCTGCTCGCAAGAGCTGACATTCTAAACAGTTTGTTGGGCGGCCAAAAAGGAAGAGTGGGGAGCAGAGCTGGGTAATAATTTATAATAAAATCATTAGGATCAGGCATCTAGGTAAATGCGTTCTGAAAATAGCAGCCATTGATCTGCTTTTGACTGAGCTTAACAGGCCCTGGTGAGCCGGGAAGGAACCCGACCATCCAGCCACTCCTACGACACGACTGACCATTAACATCTCTCCGGGTTCTGGAACTGAGAAACCAAGTCACATTGGCCTGATTCTGAGCCTTTTGGCACAGTCACCTGTGTGTGTCCTATGCTGTTGACGCCTGCAATGACCTAGAAACTGAGGGCCTGATTCAGAGCCAGACGCTATTTGCGGACGCTCGTTCTGAAAAAGGGGCTGGCTATTTAAATTGAGCGCTCGCTCTTTGCGGTCTGTAGATGCCTCTATGTCTGAACGAGCGAACGAAACATGCGCTCGCTATTTTTTAAAGACACCCCTTGGCCGCTCGCATCATACGTCATCTCCGCTATTTATTAGATTAATCGAGTACATCGAAAGGCGTTTGAACTGCTCGCTATCCTTGTGGTAGCATTTTCCTACCGCAATCATGTGAGCAGTTCAGGCTAAAAGACAACCAAGTGACGTTGTCGATGACGCTGCTTTGTTAATTATGCACACCCATTAAACGCCCGTTTTGACCGTTTGGCACGCCTGCGTTCGGATCTCCACTCCCCGTTTTCAAGCACCTTCCCCTGTTACCACCCACAAACTCCTTATCCTGTCACTCAAATTAGCAGGCATTCGCTATTTTGCGAGCACATGATTTCCGACCGCACTGACTGGTTGGCGCATGCGCATTACAACCCATACGCATGCGCAGATGTGCGAACATCGCTCGGAGCGATCGAGCGGCCGCTTACGTGCGGCTCCGAATCAGGCCCTGAGACTCCCACGTCTTGGGACAGTGCACCATCGGTTGGACCATCACAACTTGCACCAGCCCTATGGCAAGTGCAGTTTCTTGGTCTGAGAATGGCCTCCTGTGTGAGCGGTTCAGCATCTTTGGACACAGCCGCTTTCAGCGACACGCACGCATCGGCTTAGCTACCCTGTTGCCTCTTGCGTACGCCCACTAAAATCCGCTGACCACTGCGTCCAATTCCCTGCTGCGTCTCTGAGCTATAACAATTGGGACAAGTGCTGTGCAAATTGGACGCATGCGCAGACTTAAAACATCGGCCAACGGCGCTTGGCATCGACACTGCATCCGCCTCTAAATCAGGCCCTATGTGTACGCCCCATATAGTAATCTGTCGCCACCATTTACAGTATTATTATAGGGCCTGATGCTGAGACCGACGTAAATCTCCGATGGTAAATGATCTGTGCATGCATAGGAGCCGCACTGCGCATGTGCAGATCTAGTCCTGCAATGACTGACGCAGTTCCCCAAAGCCGCAGCATGATATGCTGTTGGCGTTTGGGGGGCGGCGACTGGGAGTGTTGCAGAAAACGGGGGCGTGCCGAAGACAGTGGCTGTGTCCTTGGATGCAGCTTCGCTGGCCCCCGGCAGCGTGATTGGCCAGACATCCTGAGTAACCTGAGGGAGTTAGATGAGCACGCAGTTAATCCGATGCTGCGTCTTTGGATACAGCAGCGAATCAGAAGCTGGCAGTGGGCATCACCTCGTGATTTTTGTCTATTTTAGCACAGCTGACTGGGGATGTTACTAACAGACAAATTAGCCAGAACAAGTCGCTAATGAGCGATTATTGAAAAAATAAATAAAAAATCCCCGGAGAGTCAACAGGATTCTGAACCCTCACAACTCTAATTGTATGGACTCCGATGGTTGCGATTGCCTAAGGCAGGAGTGCTCGACATGCGGCCCTCCAGCTACTGTGGAACTGCACTTCCCAGCATGCCCTGATAGTTTTAGCAACCCTAGTAGCAATATTGTGGCACGGCAAGCTGGGATGTGCAGTTCCACAGCAACTGGGGGGAGGGGTGGGGACTAAGGTGTTTATTTTAGAGCTGACACAACCAATTGTTGAAAACAAAGAAGTTGGTCAACAGAACCAGCACCTCAGGGTGACTTTTATCTACCCCTCTAATCATAGAGATACAGCTTGCAGAAAAAAGAGATAATATTGTCACATGTTGGTCTTTGATGGAAAACATATACGCTAATATCCATTTTTATCCTGGCAGCACGAGGACATTCATTACAAAGAGGCAACAGACAACGTCCTGGTGGTAAGTTCATGAGAAATTTCATTTCATTTCTCAGAAGAATTGCTATTTTTAAATATCTTCCGCTGCTTTAGGGGATTTCCGTATTTCTCTGGTAATATGGTCACAGAAACCATTTAACAATATTCAGCGGTCTTCCTCCAAGACTCTTGCAGACAGATTGCAGAATAAATTGATTCTGTCTGTGGCAAAACTTATTAGGGGGTTCCAATCAATAGTTCTACAGTTAAAAAAGAGACAGTGTCTAGATAGACAGTCGAAAGGACAGGGACAAAAGGTCGACAGGTACACAAGGTCGACACACAAAAGGTTAACGTGGATGAAGATATACGGGTAAAAAATGTCAACAGGGTTAAAAGGACGACACAAAAATGTTTGACACGTGGTATTTTATATTTTTATGGGTTAGGCACTTGCCAGACGGTTATGGTTAGGCTCTAGGAGTTAGGGTTAGGCACCAGGAGGGAGGGTGAATAGGGTTAATTTGTAATGTCGACCTTTTGACCATGTCGACCTTTATGGATTTGTCTACCATTGTCTTTTCTTTTTACTGTACGATCTTTTATACCAAACCCCGCTTAGAACCAAATGACCAATGCGATGCATTTTGTTTTTTAAAAAACGTTATTTGTAATATAAATAACCAAAAAAACCACCAAAGCGCAAATAGTGAATACTGCAACCCTCAAAAGATACAAGAATAATAATAATAAAAAAAAAAAAGTTCTGTTCCCCAGACCCATAGGGGCATATCCAATTAGCTGCTAAATTTTTGCATTGGTCCATCTCAACCAATTTTTCATTCATATAGGTATGCGTTTACCCGATTCCCGCGCTATCCAATTGGAAAACAAAATTGGTCATTTTTGCCACAAAAGTCTGCAGGAATTTTTTTTTTTTTTAAATTTGGGGGAGCAGCCTGTACATTCAGAAAATGTAAATAAATATTGGAAAACCGTATAGATGTCTATTACTGTCCCAAAGAAAAATATTTTGTACTTTGAAAGTGCCTACAACGCAACCCCAGGGAGGATTCTTGATGGGACTCCTGTAACACACTGGCTGTGTGTATGCGTGTAATATAACATGGTGGCGAATTGTACTTCTACTCTGCAGCAAAAGACGTACAGTCCTTGGACAGGACTGTTGAGTCAAGGCCCCTACACACTACACAATATTGCTAACGATTTGCCCGATTCCGATGCATCGGAACGACAAAACGGCAACATCGTGCAGTGTGTACGCTCCCGTGGGGGTCCTCAGCCGCATCGCCTGATCTTTTGTACATGCAGGAAGAGCAGGCGATGCGGCTGACAATCCCAAGCAGCGCTGTGCGGCGGGGGCCTGCATATCGGGCGGTCGGGCACCGGATTGCCCAGTATGTCGGCACAAGGATTGTGGGTCGCATCGCTGGGCACACAATCGTTTAGTGTGTACCCAGCTTAGATTATTTCTGCCCATATATTTCCTGCTGTTCTGTGAAATGTTCCCCATTGGCGGTTATTTGCTATAATTGCCCAGTGGTGTGAAATCTGAACTAAAACCAGACCAATCATGTATTCGCTTTCACCCAAAAGATGAGAGCTCGCTGCTGATTAGCTGCAGCTGTCGTCAGTGTTACTAATTTAGCCTTAGGCATCCCTCCGCCATTGTTGGGCTCCCTCAGTGGTTTATATTGTCACTTATACTGCCCGTTCTACCTAGTGTGAGCACAAAGCGACGTGAATGTAGATAAATAAATGTCAGCAATAATTTTCCTTCTAGGATTTCCTATGGCGTCCAGAGGTGAACAGTTCCATGAAGCAAAGCTTCCAGTCTCTGATCGAGGTACATTCCCAGCGATTTTGCTGTCCCTTTTGGAGTAATTGTTCCTGATCTCCTACAGTGTATGGCTTGTTGCATAAACTTGAACATCTGAGCAAAACCTGTAAACATCATGTTAAATAAATAAAAAAAAACTAATATTTCTCCATTACATGGAAGAAATTACGCGACAGTAGCTTATCACGCTATTAATGGTGTTTGCTTCTTCATACAGCTTTAATATATTCTTTTGTACATGCACTTTTAGCCTATTACGCTGTATTACTTCCCTAATAATTTACTTCAGTGTTTTTATTTTTATATAGAGTATAGGCCTATAACGCCTGTCTTTGGCAAAACACTCCTTTTACCAATGGGGTGCTTTTGTTTTCTTTTTGCAAGTAATTGATAGAAGATGAAAAGCACTTTGGGAGTGAAATTAATTAGGGAGCTCCCTAAACAACTGTACAGCCGGTAGCACTCCCTGCATCCCCTGTGCCTTGCTGTGAAAGGGGGTCCGGGCTCAGCCAAATTTGTCAGCTCGCTATTCAGATGGCTTATTATGTTCATGACTGTGTTTTATAATACAGATTAACTATGTTCTGTCAATTACATTAAATGGGCAAAATTTACTAAGCTGCGTCCAAAACCGCTGCAAAACTGCCGCAAACCCACCGTCAAAACACATTTTAGAATAGAACAGGGCTGTCCGTTAGAAACCCCTGCAAAACCGCCATCAAACCGCCGGGGTTTATACCCGCCATCAAACCGCCGGGGTTTATACCCGCCATCAAACCGCCGGGGTTTATACCCGCCATCAAACCGCCGGGGTTTAGAACCTGCTGCTTAGTAAATTTTGCCCAATGTATCCACAGAGCAGTTCTGTGTCCTATCCAAGGATGAGCAAAACAAAAACATAAGGCTTTGGGGAATAAACAAAGCCTAAATATGATGACAGATCAGTCAATGTGTTTAGTAAGAGTTGCAAAAGAGCATGTACAAACCAGTAAATGAAAGTCCTCGGTAATGGGGAAACTATTAATATTAATATGTATAATATATTAATACACTCCAGGTGCATCGCATGCACATCCTAATTGGCACTAAGTAAATGTCCCTAGCACACTTTGGGCCTGATTCAAAGATGGACGCAGTTGAGAGATTATCGGTGTTCCGAGTCGCACTTCGCATGTGTCAAGTTGCATTACCATTAGCGGGCGCAGTGACTATTTTTCCCGCTGTATGGTAGAGCGTTTGGGGATGTAATGGGGGGAGGTGGCAAAAACGCAGGAGCACCGCTACCATTTTCGGGGTGTGTCGTAGACTGCGCCTGTGATCCCGTACGCAGAAAACATGGCTCCGACACTTGGATTTGCGAAGCCATTTGTGGGCATCTCAATTCGATATTTGCATATGCTCGCACAGCCATTACAGACGCAGTAGCAGCGGTATTAACGTCCCATCTGTAAATCAGGCCCTTTATCAGGACTCTGCTTTCTGTACATGTTATTCTGCCAACACTAAAAAAAACCCTTACTTTATATCACTTACTGTTATGCTCTTCAGCGTGCCCCATTTCACATAAATGTAACGTATCATTTACCATGTAACGGTGACGTGTCTGTCCCCATTTACCATGTAACGGTGACGTGTCTGTCCCCATTTACCATGTAACGGTGACGTGTCTGTCTGCTCCCTCAGTGCTGACCATGTAATACTCAGCTACAGTCCATGTTGTGCATTATTGGTTTTTATTTTTACTTCTAGAGTACAACAAAGCCAAAGATGGTTGTAGCAGGAGCCGCCACGGTAAGCCGCCCTTTCATCTCGCAATTACCTAAACTACTGAAGTGAGGCCATAAAGGGCTATTTTAATCTGTCATTTTCTCCATAAAAGTAAATAAGGTGATGCTATTACAACTAATTTTGATGAACCTTCCAACTGTATAACCTAATAGAAAACAGGTCTGATTTATAAATAAATGTGAGATTAGTTTATGTATGTACAGTATGTGTGTGTGTGTGTGTGTGTGTATATATATATATATATATATATATATATATATATATATATATATATATTATATTACTGTATTAGTGAGAAGTCAGCGCCATCTAGTGTGATTTCTTCAACAAATGACTTTCAATATTATCCAGTCGAAACAAGCTCTTTCTTCAGCTCTCAAAACAATATAACGTGATGAAGCAATAAAAAAGAAAAAAATGTATATTAATAAGTAACGTGTTACACATGTGTGATTGTGTCACACCAGGAGTGCATATATCACTTGGGAATCAACTGCACCCTAATTCCAACACGTGCAAAATAAGCTAGCAGCATCCAGAGAGAGTGCAAAACTCTGCAAGAAAAGTGCTTCACCTCATATATAAAGTGCTCAGTGCAATTTTTTTATATCGGTACCAGTATAGCAACCACAAAATGAGAAAATAAAGTGCATATAGGCATACCGAAGGACTTTCACGATTTTGTCCTGTTAATCGCCATGTCACTCATATGGATTTTGTAGGTAAAAATAGAGAAGGTACCAATGAGTAGTAAATTCCAAAACACATATATATATATATATATATATATATATATATATATTACTGGGTGTGTGTGTGTGTATATATATATATATATATATATATATATATACATCAACAGGTGTCCATAGGGTATGGAATAGGCGACACTCCAACGGACTTTAGACATAAAAAATAACTTTTTTCTACCTAAAGTTCGTTGGGGTGTCACTTGTTCCATACCCTATGGACACCTGTTGGATACATTGAGCTTAGTAAGGCACCCCGGCATTTGTAGTGTTTGATTTGATCCATGAGTACCCCTCTACATGCTTTTATTTAATGAATAAATATTAAATTATATATATATTTATTTCATAGTTTTACTATAGATATCAATGGATAGATATGGATTTTTGTGTGTAAGGAATCCGTCCTGGGTTCTCTGTGTTAGGGTAAGTGTCTATCTCTCAGTTCAAGCCCCTCTCCCGCCATTATTTTATGAGAAATCATGTTGCAGTAATCCATTTTGGAAGACCGGTAGGTTCTTGATAAAGTCCATTAACATTATACAGTTTCACTTTTCCCTCTTGCCGAATTAAAACGCACCTTGACCCCTTTCCATACTGCTCGGCTGCTAGGTCAGAGCTTTGCTCATCAAGGTCGCTAGTCACATCTTTTCTGTTTAGCGCAATCCCAATCCCGAAACCCAGCAATGTCCGTGCCACATTTTCCATCTCCGCTAGATAGGTCTCCTGCAATAGGACAGTATCTGCGTTCATCTTTTATTGCACTCTGTTTGCTTGTAACAATCCAAGTTAATAGCATAAAAATGTAATATTACCTTAAGTGATTTTGCATAGATCTCATTAAAAAGTAAAATGTTTTATAAAATCAGTTTTATGGTTGTCTTTGGGAGACGGGAACCTTGGAAAAATAAAGATTTGGGGCCCTGTGTTCAGTGTACGGACCACTTATTATACAGTGCAGCTAGTGAGGAACGATTAATGCATAGGGAACAGCAGGAAAAGCTGAGAGATGGGAATCATTGGTCATAGGGGATAGCTCTGGTTACTGGCTCCATGGTCCATGTAGAGCGTGTTTACAGCAATTTAGGATGGTAGAATGGATGAGAGGAAGCGATGCACAATAAGCCAGAGGCTGCGTCCAACAGGATGATCATGATTAAGATGTTTTCTATTTAGGAAGATGTGTTGCAAAATCTACTGTGTGACATAATAACACAGCCACATAGGTGCTTAGGTTCAGTGACTGCTCACTGCTGAGTGTACAAGTGTAAATGATTTTACACTTAATGCCAAACTGGGTAAAAAAGGAGAGTCCTGGGGGAAGTCTACAAACATTTCAGTCATTCTGTGTCTGCTCAGTTACAAATACACTGTCTCCTCGGGATCAGTATGAATGGGTCCGGTGGTTCAAATCCCGACACCGGAAGACCGGGTCCGGCAGCAGTGAAGATCCCAACAGGTAAGTAAACTAACTATACCTAACCCTCTTCCCCCCCCTGACCCTCTCTTAGGGGTGCCTAACCCTAACCTCCCCCCCTAGTACCTAACCCCTCCCCCCCCCCCCCCCCCCCCCGCAGCTTAAGCCTAACCTCCCCCCGGGGGTGCCTAACCCCAACCCACACTTCCACCTAGCCTAGCCCTAACCCTCCCAGGGAGGCTGCCTAACCCTAAGTCCCCCCCGGGAGCCCCTAACCCTCCCCCCCGCGGCTGTCCGCGCCCGCCGCCCGGCTTACCTTCGTTTGGTATGCCTGGCGTCGGGCTCCCGGCACAGGGATAATGATGGGCGCCGGGATTTTGCCGCCTATCATTAGTCCCCTGTCGGGATTGCACAGTCGGGAAGCTGGCGGTCGGCATTTCGACCGTCTGCTTCCTGACTGCATAACGTCTCCTCACATACTGTAGCTATCCACTACAGGGGGCTAAATAAAAAAAATAATGGATACATTTAGCCACGTATGAACATATTTATTGGTTTCGGCTTAGGAATAAACATCCTTTAATACATATGATATTAATGTCAAGTAGTGGTTCAACAATTTAAACATTGCTATTTGTAATTTCTTAAATCATATTGGTCTCACTGCTGTGTTTAATTAAGTTCTCTATGCTTGAATCGTCTACCCCATAAAAACATGAAGTGTGGCTTTTATTTTCTTTGTGTAGCATAAATCACTGTAACAGGCTATAAGATTCTGCTCAATTTTTTTTCTCTTGGTTTGTTTATTAACATGTGTTTTAAAAGCGCTGGGATGTTCCGTTGGGCTTTACAATTGGCAGTTGCTATTACTGACTGATAATTTTCCACAATGTTATGCGACTACCATGGTAACCAAGTCATTTGGTACATGGCGTAGTGATCAGAAATGCTTTGACCGCCTCTCTGAATTTTGTTTTCACTGTAACATCTTACCCCTACTTCTCCCCCCTCTGCCTTTCGCATTCAGACTCATGACCCTACTGCTGTTAGATAGTAACGCTAATCACTGTGCCACCATGCTGCCTAAAATGAAAATTACATGCTGGCTTAGAAGGTGCTTTAATTTGCTGTTTAAAGAAGCAAACAAAACTATGTTGGGATTGTTGCTTTAAAGAATGAGTCTTGCCTCTTGGTCATAATCCAAAACATTTTAATTCTTTGCCATTTATATATTGTACATGTTCTTCTTTTAGCAAAACTATTGTGTACCTCCACTAATAATTATATTGCAGCATTATTTATAGTAAACTAATTAAATTAAAATAATTTATGCAAAACAGGAGCATGGGTCCCAAAACTGACTCCTTGACGCTTGTGTTCTACATAGAAAACGGCGAATCACCTGCCCCTGACTAACGGCAGAATCATATAACAATGAGATGAAACCCTGTAGTACTGTCTAGGCAAACCATTATGTTGAATTGTAATTTCTGACTGCTATTACGTGAGGTACACACTGCAGCCCGCCAACCGAGCGAACAATCTGGTAACCTGCACACACTTACCAATCCTCCTTTCGTCATGTCTGGCACGAAATCACAACTGGGCGGGCATTTAAATTTCTACTTCAGGGTCCATAGGGGGTCCACAGGGTTGACCTTGGGGTATAGGTTGGGAACCAAATCCGGGCACCACGCAGTTAAAGCTTTTAGCTCCCAGGATGCACTGGGTCCACTCTCCCTATAACCCCACCCCCAAGCCAGAGGCACCTCAGTTTAAGTTGGTGCCCGGCCGGAGTCGGGTCACCGTTAGCGCAGGGGGAGCTGATTAGCAGCCCCTAAGCTTATTTTATTTTTTTAGGGACAAAGTTTTTTCCATGGACTTTGGACTCTTCAGAGCGGCAGCGTCGGACTGTCCATAGGACGTCTAAGCTGCCGCTCCGTCACCCCGCTGGCGCTGAGACGCCAGTACAGATCTGGGGATCTCAGCGGGACCCCAGAGTCTGTACTAGCCGGACTCTGTGGGCGCCCAGGACTGCTGCCGGATCCACGGGGAGCAGGTAAGGTCGCGGATCACCGCAAGCGGTGATCCGCGCATTTCAAATGCAGTCCTGTGCCTCCGGTCTCAGGGGACAGACCGGAGGCGCCGGCAGTGGCGGCGGGCCCCCCATACCCCGTGTGTCCACTAGATCACCAGGGACTTAACGATCGGTGCAGGGAGCCGGCGTCCCGGGGGTTAATAGCCGGCCAGGGGAGGCAGCCTTCCCTGTTACAGCGGCTCCTCCCCTCAGCTCAGCGCGCCTTTCAGTATCCATAGTCTGGCGTCGCTGAGCTGCTTCCTCCGCGGGCCACGCTTCTTCTGAGGTCTCCAGCGGCCATTTTCTTGTGGTGCAGCAGAAATCTCTCAGGATGGCAGTTGGTCCAGTCCCCCTGCGTACCTCACCATCAGGTCAGTGTACACAGCGCTGTAGCCTTCCCAGACACTGAATCTGGGCAGTTGAATGCAGTGTAATAGTGCAGTATATTATATGACATGTTTATGTATATATGTATATATCTGCATTGTATGTGACTTATGCTAGTGCTGACTGTACTTTATTCTCTCACCTGTCAGTGTATATCTATCCCTTTTCTTTATCTGCCCTAATACAGCTGTACTTAGGGTGGTTCTGAGACCTCACATTTATATACTTGTTAATATTTGTGTGGTTTGTCACATACTGTTGCGTGCTGCACGTTGCCATATTTTAGATGGAACTGTGTGTTGCATACGCTGAAAATGGGTCCCTGCAGCTAATTTTTGGCATCAGTCAGGACCTGTATAGTGCTGCTTAATATTTCCGCCAAGATTGGTCAGATATGTCTGACCAGGAGATAGAGCGTTATACTGCACCCATTTTTACTATCCTGCAAGTCATGTGCTGCAGGTGTTAGTGCGGAGGATTTGACTCATAAAGGGTTCTGTATGTGGCGTCATCTGGTGCCGGCCTCTTTCACGACCCCCTTGGGCTGTTTGTTTTCTCGGGATCCTCTCAATTGCGGATCGCCGGGCGGGCCCCATTGTTGTACCTCACTTGGGGTTACTTCACCATACTGCCCTTTTCATCTCAGGGTATCTCGCAGCTTCTTGCACTCATCCCCTGTGACACAGACTACCGCTCCCTGCAGGGGTTTTTCGCAGTATATGAATTCCCCCTGGTGCCACAATAGTCTGTCATTCCCCTTGCAGGGATTACCACAACAGCCACCCTGGGTGGATGTCGTTTTCTACGAAACGCTAATTGGCGTGGTTGACGCCCTGTGGTTACTTCCCAGTTGGCTCTGCCGTGAACTGGGTACTGTTTGGGGCTCTTTCCCTCTTACACGGGGGGAAGCCTATTTCAGGTATTATTATCCCTGCTTTAGGGCTGGTAGCAGGTCCATTCTGGTTAGAGTGAATGTTGACCTGCACCTGTATCATACACCCTCAGTATTGCGTGCCTTCGGGTTCCCTGTTGCTGACTAGCGGGTGGATCGCATAGCGGGACTCTGGCTGTTGCCAGATAGGAGGTGTTACAACAGTGTTTGGCCTCCTGTCCCAAATTCCCTGAGGGTCATCACGAGCCCCTCCTGGGGTGGATGGGCGTGTTATTCGTCTGATTACAGACGTTACTACGCCTCCCATTCCTGCGTGGTCGGATTCTTCGGATCCGTAGGTGGTAACTCTGCATGAAATCAGTATACTTGCTTTCAGGAGTTGTTACCCATCCTACCATGGCTATAGCATGGTTGGTTAATACTATTGCATATTGGGTTGATGCATTTGTAACGTTTTTTCCCCTCCAACACGTCGGGGGTTCAAATGTATTTGGTCGCTCACGTAATATATGCTGTTGTCATAGGTGGAAATGCCTATATTGGATACCAGTCTCCTAACTTTCAGAGTTCCGGCTGCGACTGTATCCTCCGTAATACCCTATGGCTGCGCTCTGGGAATGCAGAGGTGCAGATACCATCTTTAGGGTTGATATTGTTTGGTCCTGACCTTGACAAGATTGTAGTAACATTGGCAGTATTACTAACGACAAGTTTACCGCTTTCAGCTATGCCCACTACAAGGCCTCAGACTAAGTCTGTTAAGTCTTTTTTGTCCTCTGGGTCAGCCTAAAGGTCTGTTTCTTCGTAGACTGTCGGCATCTACAAGGGCCGACATATCCAGTACCGAGCAGGCCTGGACTGCCAGCCGATCCTGCTTCTGAACCTACGGATATCTCTTCAGCCTGACGGGACAGGCCTACAACTGGGAGATACCGATTTTCTCAGTTCGCCCGGTATTAGTGTCAAGTTGCCGCGGCTACGTGGGTAGGAGGGTACGCCCTCTTTACAAGGGCCTTACAGATCCAGAAAGCTATGCAGTTGTTGCGGTAAGCGGAGCTAATTAGGCCATCCCCACTATCTCAGTGAGGGACTGGTTGTTCTGCTTTCTTTCTGGTGCGGTGGCTGAATGGTCCTCTTTGGCCTATTCTCTGTCTCAATTCCCTGAACCAGTTCCTAAAGCTACCTGGGCTCAGGAGGAAATCCCTATGCTCCATCATACGATGTTTGGAACCTGGGGACTTTATGGTATCACTGGATATACAGGACGAGTGCCTACGGGTACTTACAGAGACCTTTCCTCAGCATGGGCTGAGGTTTGCTGTATCACAGCAACACTTACAATTTTTCGGGCTCTGCCTGTTGGGACTGTCCTCAGCCCCACAGGGGTTTACCAGCGTTTTGGATTTTCTGACAGTTCTTCTGTTCAGTATATCCCAATGCTCCTGTACCTGGACGGCCTCCTGCTCTTAGCGGGATCACCGGGGTACTTTACGGCCAGGTCAGGATGACTGTGGCTTCTTCAGGGTGCAGACGTTTAATCAACGGGGAAAAAGTCCTCCCTGCATCCCTCTCTGGGTATTCTTCATCTAGGATCCCTGCTGGATTCTCAGAATCTGAGAATTCTTCTGGCGTAAGACGGAATCTCCTCTCTTCCATTAGGAGTACATGGTTGTCTGCGCAGTCGACAGATGTCTTTACACTCTGGGATGCATGGTGGAATGGGCTCAGTTCCATTCCAGGCCTTTCCATAATTGGCTCATCTCCAGATGGAACGAGTTTTTTCTGTCGGATAACTGTTCAAATGATGATGCTCTCTCCGGAGGCAAGTCGGTCCCTGTCCGGGTGGCTATGGCCATCTCGTCCAGGGTTTTCTTTGCTATGGACAGTGTCTGGATCGAATCCTTTTCAGTGCAGTTGGACGTCTGTCGATTCCACCCTGTCAATTAACTTACTCTGGCATAACTCTTGTTTCCCGGTGAACCTGAAAAGGTTCAGTCCGACAGGGTCAGGACAGTGGCTTCCTTTTTAGCAACACTGTTCGTTGGGTGGCAATGACAGGTATGTCACATATTCGGACATAGTCCGAGGGTCTCCTCCCGCCATCTCGGCAGCGTTCATTTCAGGAGCTCTCCATTGGGAAGCGGGAGTCCTCAGCCGTCACGACGTGCATCCCGGGGACTAGTCTCTTCCCCAAGAGAGGTTTCATCTCCTGGTGAGCAGGGGGGGCCCCCCTGAGGTGACCCTCATGGCCTTCTGACTTTATCACACTATGGTGTTACAGTCCAGCTCTGGGGATTCTGAAGCAACCTTCAGCGACTCTTTGTCGGTGAAGTGGTCCTTCCACTTTGTGTACCTGTGTTCTCCGGTCTCCCTTCTTCCTCGAGGTCTTTGGAAGTGTTTTCAATCGAGACGGAGATGCTTTCCTGCTGGTGGCTCCTGATTGCCCCAGATGTCAGGGGTACTTGGATCTTTGGAGTCTCTACATCGATACTCCATCCCTGATGCTTCACTGCCCGGACCTGTTGTCTCAGGGTCCTTGGTTTTGCCTTGGACCTGGGTCGTTTGTCTTTGACTGTGTCCTTACAGTGGTCTTACGGCTTCCCTGGCTTTGTCATCGTTGGAATGATTAGAGCACATGGATCAGCTTTTGCTGGGACCTACCACAAACTGTGGCAGCCATAAATCTTATGGTATTGTACCTGTCGATACAATCCTCCGGTGTCCAGGATTTCCAGATATTCTGGCATTCCTTCCGGCTGGCTTGGGTTTCACACTTGGCCTGGTCTTCCTGACAGTGCGGATCTCTACACTGTCAGTATGGTTAAGATATGGAATTGCTCCACTCTGGTATCCAGTTCATCCTTTGGAGTGTTTTCTTGATTATGCCTCCATTTGTCCTCCCTAGGGACTCCTTGGGAGTAAGTAGTGGTTCTTCGTTACCTCCGGGGACAGTCAATGGAACCGCTGGTTGTGATAGACATTACATGGTCTATTGCTTAGGCTCTCTCTTTCTCTCAGGGTGTTTATATCAACCAGGAGAGTGTCTGAATTGGGAGCGTTCTCATGTGGCTCCCTCTTCTGGAGGGCATCATGTCAGGGTGGGAGTTGCTCTCGCCCTGTGTTTCTTCTTAGTGGTTTTCAGGTTCCATATTATTCTGGAACTTAGGGTACGGCCATTCTGTCCCCAGTCCTCTCGGCTGGTGTGGCCTCATTGACTGTGGTCTGGCCTCTTTGGATTTATGTGATCCGTTCAGGTTCCTTACGGAAATCGGACTCCTTATTGGTGGTCTGAGATTTCTGGTTTTCACAGGAAAGGATTGCCGGCCTATAACCAAATGTTGGCTGGATGGCCTCGTAGGTCTTCCTCAGGGGCCTACCCATGGGTAGGCCTTCCTGTTGTTGATGCTTGTTTTTTCTCGGGCCATGTGACCCTCGTGTGCGGCTCGCTGTGGCGCCTCGGCTGTTTTGCCTTACTAAGGGGCCACGTGGTCTTCTGTCCACACCTTTTTAAGGTTCTAGGCATTGGTTTCCTTTGCCTCTCAGGATGCTTCCTTTTTGGCGACGGATTCTCCTCTCAGCACAGGAGCGTCCCCACCCTTGGTTGAACTGCTTTGGGACATCCCCAAGGTCAACCCTGTGGACCCCCTATGGACCCTGAAGTAGAAAACAAGAGATATGGTAAGAACTTACCTTTGTTATCTCTGTTTCTACGAAGTCCATAGGGTCCACAGGGCGCCCGCCCTGACGCACCTGGCTTCATATGGGCTGTGTGGCTGGTCACCGGTTTTCCGTCTCCCATTTCTGTGAGTATGGTTATTGAGTGTTCCAGTTTTCTCTCTCTTTTTCTCTCCTCCTCCGGCCTTTGGCTACTTACAAACTGAGGTGCCTCTGGCTTGGGGGTGGGGTTATAGGGAGAGTGGACCCGTTGCCTCCTGGGAGCTAAAAGCTTTAACTGCGTGGTGCCCGGATTTGGTTCCCAACCTATACCCCAAGGTCAACCCTGTGGACCCTATGGACTTCGTAGAAACAGAGATAACAAAGGTAAGTTCTTACCATATCTCTTGTTTTGCCCGCCCAGTTGTGTTGTCACTAGGGATGTGCAGGCTCGGATAGGTTCGAGTTTGCACATGGAGTTCGGATTTTTCCCTCCAAAAAAACGGAACTCAGAACGAGGCAAAACGTCATCTTACATGGACGAACATCATCATTCCTGGACAAAAGACCAGGAATGATGATGTTCGTCCATGTAAGATGACGTTTTGCCTCGTTCTGAGTTCCGTTTTTTTGGAGGGAAAAATCCGAACTCCACGTGCAAACTCGAACCTATCCGAGCCTGCACATCCCTAGTTGTCACTATCGGTGGTTCCTGCGGCCAGCATAACAGGTCGGTCGGTTGCCCAAAGACACCGGCAGATGTGAGCAATATATCTGCAATATATATTAATCTGTAAACAGAAAATTTGTTTTTATTTTCAGTGGTCTATAAATATGAACAGTGGAAGTGCCGAGTCTCTGGTCCAATACAAGGTGAACATGACCGCTGTGGAACCTTTGTTGGGGGAACTGGCTGATACAAGTGATGTTTACTGGCACTTACAAGGTGCGGTTCCAGGTCTCTTGTCTTTTCCTCTTTGCTGCAAGAGCTGACTGTGTGTACTGTGTATGAAAATGATTACTAATGATATATGTAAATAACATGTCGAACCAGGCGGTGGCTGTAGCATAACTTGTCATGATATGTCTCATCCATTGAAAATCATTGCGTGCTATAAACATAGCCCAAACCTTGTTGTTTGTCTTCACTTTCAAGTCTATTCTCAAATCCTCCCTGCATCATGAAGGGCTATATACTAAATCATTGTGGCAGGTCGATGGTGACATTGACTTGAAACAAATACTTGTCAGACGTTTGTGTGTTTGTACAGGTCTGTTCACTTACGCAGGAGAGATGTCTCTTAGGCACTTTTCGTTTTTCAATTTACTCTTATGATTTTCCACTTTCGCAGAGTCCTAGGAACCAAATGTAAAAAATTACTATCTTGTTGCAGTGTGTTCAACATACACACCGACACCGCAATCTCACGCCGCAAGCAGAAAACTTCTGAGTGGATCGGTAACAATGGGGCCCCAACATTTTTAAGTAGTGATAGTTTCCCTGTTCTAAAACAAATATCAAAATACTTAATTTTGGAAAAAGAACGACCTTTTTTATTTTCCCGCTATTTCCCACTTAATTATTATGCTTACATAGTATACTTGGCGCGAAGGCTTTTGTAAATCACTTTCCACATTTGTCACTCTATTTATCTCATACAAGGCGTAGACTGATCAGAGGTAGAGATAATTGGGCATATTAAAGTCTGGGTTGTCTCTGGATGACTTCCAAGGCTTCATTTTGCTCTGTCATTGATTAAAAGGTCAAATGGCATTTCGACTTTGTAGAATCTTTTTCAAATGTCAAAGCGCATCGGTGGGCGGTCGGTCCTACTGTCAGGTGACCTTTTAACACCAAGGAAGTTGACCGTGATTATATTTTTTGTCTTTTGGTTCCAATGTCTCAGCGAAAGTGAAAAATCATACAAAAAAGATTGAAGTAAAAACCATTGTCAAAGAGACAGGCTGTAACTAAAAGACTTACATCTCTTATATAAGAGTCTATTTCTGGTAATTTTTTTGGAATACATTGCAATTTTCCGTCCGCCCTGTCATTTTCCCACGCAGAACTTAAAAGAAATATACATTTTAAAAAATACTCCATCTAGCCTTGTGCCTATGGCCTCAGATCTAATATGTGACTTCTCTATTACTCTTACGATGTATAAGAGGGGCACTATTACCCCATGTATCATTTTTGCTTGGTTTTACCTTATCCAATAGATTACATTTCAATGCCAGCTTCTTATTATTGGTAGATTTTCCATGTTTCACAAAATGTTTTGCACTCTTATTTTAAAAACTCATAATTCCACGGCAAAATACCCATCCAAAAGACCAACTAAATATCTGCATAGCAAGGCAAGCGTGATAATGATGTGCTTCTATTGATGTTTGCAGATCCTGTTTATGAACAATTGTTAAGCGAAGCACGAAAAGTGATCACCAATCAGAGAATTGATGAGTACAATGAAGCTGCAGCTGCTATATTAAATGGTACCAATAGAAAATCAAGATCAAACATCAGGATGTTCAGCGTCTCCAGACAGATTTCTGAGGAGACTATAGAGCAATCACCGGATGGTCTGCACATGTCAGAGTCCTGTAGAGATATAGTAAGTAACAGAGAGAGATGGGGAGTGCCAGAGGCCAGCCGAGAGAGAGATGGGGAGTGCCAGAGGCCAGCCGAGAGAGAGATGGGGAGTGCCAGAGGCCAGCCGAGAGAGAGAGAGATGGGGAGTGCCAGAGGCCAGCCGAGAGAGAGAGAGATGGGGAGTGCCAGAGGCCAGCCGAGAGAGAGAGAGATGGGGAGTGCCAGAGGCCAGCCGAGAGAGAGAGAGATGGGGAGTGCCAGAGGCCAGCCGAGAGAGAGAGATGGGGAGTGCCAGAGGCCAGCCGAGAGAGAGAGAGAGATGGGGAGTGCCAGAGGCCAGCCGAGAGAGAGAGAGAGATGGGGAGTGCCAGAGGCCAGCCGAGAGATGGGGAGTGCCAGAGGCCAGCCGAGAGAGAGATGGGGAGTGCCAGAGGCCAGCCGAGAGAGAGATGGGGAGTGCCAGAGGCCAGCCGAGAGAGAGATGGGGAGTGCCAGAGGCCAGCCGAGAGAGAGATGGGGAGTGCCAGAGGCCAGCCGAGAGAGAGATGGGGAGTGCCAGAGGCCAGCCGAGAGAGAGATGGGGAGTGCCAGAGGCCAGCCGAGAGAGAGATGGGGAGTGCCAGAGGCCAGCCGAGAGAGAGATGGGGAGTGCCAGAGGCCAGCCGAGAGAGAGATGGGGAGTGCCAGAGGCCAGCCGAGAGAGAGATGGGGAGTGCCAGAGGCCAGCCGAGAGAGAGAGAGATGGGGAGTGCCAGAGGCCAGCCGAGAGAGAGAGAGATGGGGAGTGCCAGAGGCCAGCCGAGAGAGAGAGAGATGGGGAGTGCCAGAGGCCAGCCGAGAGAGAGATGGGGAGTGCCAGAGGCCAGCCGAGAGAGAGATGGGGAGTGCCAGAGGCCAGCCGAGAGAGAGAGAGATGGGGAGTGCCAGAGGCCAGCCGAGAGAGAGAGAGATGGGGAGTGCCAGAGGCCAGCCGAGAGAGAGAGAGATGGGGAGTGCCAGAGGCCAGCCGAGAGAGAGAGAGATGGGGAGTGCCAGAGGCCAGCCGAGAGAGAGAGAGATGGGGAGTGCCAGAGGCCAGCCGAGAGAGAGAGAGATGGGGAGTGCCAGAGGCCAGCCGAGAGAGAGAGAGATGGGGAGTGCCAGAGGCCAGCCGAGAGAGAGATGGGGAGTGCCAGAGGCCAGCCGAGAGAGAGACAGAGAGAGATGGGGAGTGCCAGAGGCCAGCCGAGAGAGAGACAGAGAGAGATGGGGAGTGCCAGAGGCCAGCCGAGAGAGAGACAGAGAGAGGGGGGGAGTGCCAGAGGCCAGCCGAGAGAGAGACAGAGAGAGAGGGGGAGTGCCAGAGGCCAGCCGAGAGAGAGACAGAGATGGGGAGTGCCAGAGGCCAGCCGAGAGAGAGACAGAGATGGGGAGTGCCAGAGGCCAGCCGAGAGAGAGACAGAGATGGGGAGTGCCAGAGGCCAGCCGAGAGAGAGAGAGATGGGGAGTGCCAGAGGCCAGCCGAGAGAGAGACAGAGAGAGATGGGGAGTGCCAGAGGCCAGCCGAGAGAGAGACAGAGAGAGATGGGGAGTGCCAGAGGCCAGCCGAGAGAGAGACAGAGAGAGAGGGGGAGTGCCAGAGGCCAGCCGAGAGAGAGACAGAGATGGGGAGTGCCAGAGGCCAGCCGAGAGAGAGACAGAGATGGGGAGTGCCAGAGGCCAGCCGAGAGAGAGAGAGATGGGGAGTGCCAGAGGCCAGCCGAGAGAGAGATGGGGAGTGCCAGAGGCCAGCCGAGAGAGAGATGGGGAGTGCCAGAGGCCAGCCGAGACAGAGATGGGGAGTGCCAGAGGCCAGCCGAGAGAGAGATGGGGAGTGCCAGAGGCCAGCCGAGAGAGAGATGGGGAGTGCCAGAGGCCAGCCGAGAGAGAGATGGGGAGTGCCAGAGGCCAGCCGAGAGAGAGATGGGGAGTGCCAGAGGCCATCAGAGAGAGAGAGAGAGGAGGAGTGCCAGAGGCCATCAGAGAGAGAGAGAGAGGAGGAGTGCCAGAGGCCATCAGAGAGAGAGAGAGAGGAGGAGTGCCAGAGGCCATCAGAGAGAGAGAGAGAGGAGGAGTGCCAGAGGCCATCAGAGAGAGAGGAGGAGTGCCAGAGGCCATCAGAGAGAGAGAGAGGAGGAGTGCCAGAGGCCATCAGAGAGAGAGAGAGGAGGAGTGCCAGAGGCCATCAGAGAGAGAGAGAGGAGGAGTGCCAGAGGCCATCAGAGAGAGAGAGAGGAGGAGTGCCAGAGGCCATCAGAGAGAGAGAGAGGAGGAGTGCCAGAGGCCATCAGAGAGAGAGAGAGGAGTAGTGCCAGAGGCCATCAGAGAAAGAGAGAGGAGTAGTGCCAGAGGCCATCAGAGAGAGAGATGGAGTGACATTATGAACTTTGGAAAGTCCAGAATATAAATAATTACTATATTGAAGAATTCTAATTTAAAGGGGAACTATCACGATTTTTTTTATTTGCTTTGTCCCAGTTAGGGGAATCCTGTGGTTCATATTTATGTTATTCACACTATTCCATTAACGGAAACTCCAGATATTTTCTTATTTAAGGTGACAGACAGGTCAGTCGAGGTCTCGCACAGCTCAGTATTGGCTACTCAGCTGATGGGAAAATCAAAATGTGGAAGCCTGTAACATGTTCACTGGAGCCCCCACTTTGATGCTACATTAGGGGAAGAAATACATGTTGCTCATATTTACAGATCCGTGTCATGGCGTATAGTGAATAATGGAGTATCAGACCAATAATGGAGTGATGTTTCCTCACACTAAACCTTTGCTTCATATTGCCTCTCCTATAACACCAGCTATCTGTGACCGTTTATACCATTGTTCTTCTATGTTTCAGAGCGCTATGATCCTCATGAACGCCTACTGCAACAAAGTCATAAAGCCAATTGACGGTTCCTGCTGCCAGCCCGTTTCTCCCACCACGATCATCCAGAAGCTAGCTGCCTCTTTCTTTATTTTATCTGTCGCCGGCTACATTGCTGTCATGGTAATCCATCGGAACAAGCACAGGAAGATGTGCAGCGACCTAGAGAGCGGGGAGGAGAAGAAGCCGGCTACAGTCACTCCTGTGGCCTCAACGCTGGAGACCGCCATGTTCTCTTTCTGCAAACTCGGTCTCATCATGGCTTACTTCTACTTCTGTGATCGGGCCAATCTCTATATGAAGGAGAACAAGTTATATACCCACTCAGCCTTTTTCATCCCCATTATCTTTATCCTCGTGCTGGGTGTGTTCTACTATGAAGACACGAAAGAGGTAATAGGCGGTTCCTATCTGTGTGCGTTGCTTACTGCATCAGTGTACTTTTACTATAATGCATTGGGGGTAGGGAATGGCCCTGCCGTGTGGTGCATGGTGAACAGGAATATGGTAACGCACAGTAATATGGAATCTGTATTCTGTACCAGAGGAAGGGATGCCGGCGGTCAGAAGACCGACAGCGGCACCCCGATGGTGAACATCCTGACGGGCCGGTAAATAGCCTAACCCTCCCCCTCTCCCCTCCTAACCCTCCACTGGTGGTGCCTAACCCTAACCTCCCCCCCGGAGGTGCCTAAACCTAACCCCCACCTTGCCGCACCCTAAACCTAACCCTCCCTGGGCAGTGCCTAACCCTACCCTCCCCCCGGTGGTGCCTAACACCCTTACCTTAACCCGCATACTTACCTTCGGGATGCCCACTTCGGCATTCTGACGGGCGTCGGGATTCTGGCGTCAGTATCCTGGCGTCCGACATCCCGCCCGCTGGCATCTTGACTGGATCCTGGTAAGGTGTCCGATGTCTCGGATCTTCCATTTGTTGGGTGCAAAGTAAACTGATCCTACTCAGTTAAAATAACCGTTGTGGAGGCAGTCACCTGCTCTCAATATAACATATGTAAAGTTGATGTATCGGTGTATCACTTGTTGGCTTAATTTATTCATTTTAAACTGGATTTATTTTGCATGTGATTTATACATAGCTTATATATGCAGCTGGCTGCAGAACAGGGATGAATGGACACCTTTATTTTCTCCTCATTATAGCTAAACTAAAGTAACTGTCAGGAAATTTTGCCCCAAAAAAGGATTTGAATTTGGTTTTAATTTAAATTACTCCTAGGAAAATGAAATGCAGTCAAAGCACTAATTTATGTAGTGGTGATCTTTTTTCAAACGTGATTCATTTTTATTAAGTTATTTATATTAGCGCCCACATAGAGGATTTGAGAATGTCATTCACATCAGTCCCTGCCCCTGTGAGTTTACAATCTATATTCCCTATCACATTAGCACAAACATACACCCAGCCAACCCTGGGTTCATATTTTACCAGGAACCAATTAATTATCAGTATGTTTTTGGAGTGTGGGAGAAAACAGGAGTACCCAGAGAAAATGTACGCAGGCACTGGGAGAACGTACAAACTCCACACCGATTCTGCCCTGGTTGAAATCAAATCCATGTCCTCCGTGCAGTGAGACAGCAAAGCTAACCATTGCGCCACCGTGCTGCCCCTTTATTTGCCATATATTCATCTGTCACTGGTCCCTAGAGTGTAATAGGATGCCCATCACTGGTATAAACACTTCGGCAAATGTGCGGAAAATAGAACAGGATGCTCTGACTGGCTGGTTTGAATGGTTTTCACTCACTAGATATAGGTGTTAGTTGGTGAATGGATAGGTCGGGGGGAATATATATATATATATATATATAATCTACAATTAGGCTGGTATCAGGCGTATTTGTCTGAAACTTGTATTGGAGCATTGCAATGCGCACCAAGGCTAATTCAAGATATACAGTAAGATGTTTATAGAACTCAAGCCCCACAGCGTGCCTGCCACTGGGTGCTAGGTATTAATCTGCCTGCGCTTACCGCCATCACTTTATCTACCTGCTAAATGACATCTACTTGAGGATTGGATGTCATTGTCGAGCCAGCGAGTTGAATCAACAATTCTAGGTTATCAGCTCCAGTTTTCCTAGGAGTGTGTATACCCAACCTCTGCAAATTCGGGTTGTGGGTATTTTATTGCCGACATAGTCATAATGTTGACATGTTGGAATGTCGACAAAACTTCCCTGGTGGTCTAGTGGAGACTTACCTGGTACGATGGCTCCAGTGATGTCTTCCGGGTCCGGCAGTCAGCTGATGACTACTTCTGGCGACTCCAGTGACGCTCCCAGCAGTGAGTATGTCTAAGTGCTAACCCTCCACTGCCGGTCAGGGCATAATGTCGGCGTTTCATTATGAGTAAATAAACATTCTGCACATGCCGACATGTTCAATGTTGACATTTTAACATTAAAACCGTTGACACTGTGATATCGACCTTATTAATGGCGACATTGTAAATGCTTAAAATTAGGCATGCTTTGCTTAAGGATCTCCTATACTGTATCTGACCTGTAACTACTGTATGCTGTTGCAATGATGGTCTTGAAACTGCGATTGTGAGACACTAATATCGTCTCCCACCAATGTTTTCTTTACAGACTAAGTTGCTGAACCGAGAACAGACTGATGAGTGGAAGGGGTGGATGCAGCTGGTCATACTAATCTATCACATGTCCGGAGCCAGTTCTGTAAGTACTCTCAGATAGTATCATTGTATTGCCCAGGCCAAAGCTGCACCATAATTTGGTGCCAGTTTGATCTAAAATGACTAAATTGCTCCAGATTGCTGCTCTTGTGTCCAAAATGACTAACAATCCATGTCCATCTGATTTAGCCGGGACTGGTGGGCTATCCAGTCACATGGCGCTCGCTCAGAATCGCATGCATTCAGCTCCTGATTGTTATGTATTCTGCATCAGTCCATGGCTTTCCTGTACTATGGGTGGCACTTATATCATCTTACATGGTCTGTGTACAATTACTGCTGCATTATAACCGCTTATCTAATTCTGTACAATCTATTACTTTTTTCCACTGTCTTTCTACTATATTCATTAATATTTTTTTCTTTTACTGTAAAATGTGTTTTGCCTACTGCCTGAGCATAGGATATATACAATGCATTGGTGGCCAGACTACTGTCCCTTGGTCGAGTGCTGTACACAGCAGGTCCAGAACACACAGACATTGGGGGGGAATGAATGTTCCGGTGTGGGCAGGAAGGAACTTTGTATTTATCTCTCTTGTCTGCTTTTGAATTTGGTTTGGAGACTGTACTTACTCATTCCTCATTCTTTCCCTCCCCCCAGTTTTTGCCGGTGTATATGCACATCAGGGTTTTGGTCGCTGCCTATTTATTTCAGACCGGCTATGGACACTTTTCCTATTTCTGGCTGAAGGGAGACTTCGGACTATATCGCATTTCCCAGGTATGAAAAGAGCTATGTAACATGGATGCAAAGTAACTCTGGGAAATGTTATTAAACAATTCTCACAGAGGAAATATACTTTATTCAGGGAGTCCCATTTGTGGAATGTTTATTAATAAACCTTCCCCGGAGAAAGTCTTTCCCACTCACCCTTGTCTATCTTTAATTAATATACCATTATATACACTACCTAGACTACAGTTTGCTACGGCTAGTGGCACGTGCTGCACCGCTCACTGTCAAGTCAAGGTGCTGAAGTCGGCAATCTACCACATGGAATGCTATACGCACTGCTCATTTCATACCTGTCAGTATTAGCGCAGTAACTCTGTGCTGGGGAAGGGGGGGAGGTTAGTGCATACAGACAGGTGCTCATTAGATACACTCTATAGTAAGTTGTATCTAACTGTTAAATCTATGATATGGTTTTGTAAGAATATAGGCATAAAGGGTATTTTAAACATATTTATTAAAAATTGTCCAGAAGGTTTAACATAGACTCCATCGGCTATTGAAGTGAATGTATCACTGTAGCACGCAAGTAGCTATTTGGCAGGTGGAGTTATAGTTCGGCACTGTAACCATATCAATGACTGCTGTGTTTTTCTGATCCTGGCCGGCCACCACCTCATAGCAAGTCCCATATTATACATTTTGCTGTGATTTTTATAACTCGAGTAGTTCTTAACAACTCCGCGCTAAAGTTGTGGTGGAAGTCCCACGAATAGCGCTGATTCCCTCTTTCCAGTGGTGCGGGTGGTGTCACAGGCCACTTTCCCAGTTATTATAGGAAGATAATCTACACATTCCCAAATTATAACAAATAGCACGCTATATAAGTGCAGTAGAAAATTCACTGTATTTAAGGAATACCTTACAGCAGTACTTCCCGAACTTTCTTGAATCACGGTGCCCTCCTAGAGTATCAGCCTTTTTTTTTTATTACAGCATCCCTAGGCCAAAGGTTTCTTGAGAAATTGAGCAATATTGATTAAATTAAATACAATGCTTATACAGTAGGTCATCCTTAGGTTTAGTTATTGGTGGTGGACACCTTTTATGATTGGCAGCCACCAGCATTTGGTTTGCCTATCACATTGACCATAAATAATTTGATTTGGTACTAGGCCACCAAACAGTGGCACCCTGCAGCATCCCAGGGTTCCACGGCACCCACTTTGGGAACCACTGGCTTACACCATTGGGTTCCATCGATTGCAATCTCTAAATTCATATTGTATAAAAACAAATGCTCTTATACTACAGTTGCTCATTCTTAGGGATCAGTTCAATAAGTGTTGAGTTGCTGTTGCAGCGGGGTAGAAACGCCAGCAACGGCAGCTAAACTCACCCCCCCCCTCGTGGCCCAATTTCCCCTCGGACTTGTGGATTTTTGTACGCAGCCCTGCAAGGCCGCCATCAGGGGGGGGGGGGGACTGCTGGGACTAGAGTCCTGGGCCTGGACAGAAAGGGGTCCAGAAGATCAGCAAAGTGGATAAGCGCTGGCCGCATTTTGAAAGTGGCGCCGGCCTTGAGCCAATTGTAGCTTGCGGACCGGCACCCAATCGGGAGCGGCCGCAGCAGCTGCTCCTGATTAGCTGCCAGTCCATGCGCTCCGATTAACTCATGGCCAGGAGGAGCAGCGACAGCCATGGGGGTGGGGGAGAGAAGCTACCTAAAGCCGCTGCCGCGTGAAGGTGTAGAGGAAGTGCTCAGACAAACAGAGGCTGCAGGGGATGCCACTTCCCATCCAGATATTCCTGTGGTGGAGACAGACCAGGAACAGAGACTCTTGCTCTCGCACCCTCACTCTGCCCTCCCACCTTCACCCCACTATCCCGTCCACAACCTGCTCTCCCACTTTCACCGCCACACCCTCCCCTCCACCCCGCTCTCCCATCCACACCCTGCTCTTCCATCCGCACCTCTATATGATAGTGACATATTATAACACCCTCCCCCACAGCCCAAACTTGGACTGGTTTATGCACCAATTGATGCCCTTACCTCTGCTGTAGCTCCACCCACATTACTCTGCAGGGTGACTGGAAATTAGGTAGCTTATATCTGCAAGTAAAGAGCAGTCTGCTTCTTATGCAAAGAGGTCTGATTACTTTATATGCTGAAACACGATTATTAGTTGATAAACCTACAAACGCCCTGAATGAGTAAACTGCGGATAGGACAGAGCATGTAAGCAAACCACTGCCAGGGCGGCACTGGGAATCTGGTCAGTGTTGCCGGTAAATGAAATGAAGTACTTACACAATGCTTTTGTTTTTCCTTTTAACCAGGTGGTTTTCCGGCTCAACTTCTTGGTGGTTGTCCTGTGTATAGTGATGGACCGGCCATACCAGTTCTACTACTTTGTGCCATTAGTCACCTTCTGGTTCATGGTGATTTACGGGTCAATGGCATTATGGCCGCAAATTATCCAGAAGAAAGCCAATGGTATTTAATGATGTATATACATTAGTGTTTGTGTGTATGTATAATATATAATTCATTCTAGCACCCTGCCCGTAAGGAGGGCAGATTTTAATTTTGAAGGGCGACATTTTAGATGTGATGTATCACTATAGCTACTGTAGCGATACATCACGTCTAAAATGTTGCTATTTAAAATTAAAATATGCCCTCCTTACTGATATATGGGCAGGGTGCTAGAATGAACACTATGGGGTGAATCCTATTCCGTGCGAAGGGTGCGATGTGCCGTTGCAGCGGTGTTAAAACACCGGCAACGGACCGGCACATCGCACCCGTTGCAGCCCGACTCGACCCTGAATTCGCCAAACTTTGCTCGCTGCCATATGGGTCTGCGAGCAAAATTTTACATTTCCGGGCTAAGTACGGCCACTGCCGCGATGACATCGCACTGAATAGAATTGATCCCTATATGTATGTATCACAAGTGGTTAGATATATGCATATATTGTCTAAAAATATATAAAAAAATATATATATATGTGTGTATGTATGATCTATATCAATGGGATGTAGTCAGGATGCCGGCGGTCAAAATCCCGATAGTGAAAGCCCGGCATGGGACTAAAGATAGGCGTCTAATTACCGACACCTATCATTAGCACCACGCCGAAATCCCAATGCCCGGCATACCAAACGTAGGTTAGCTAAGCGTAGGGAGCTCTTAGCCGCGCGGGGGACGGTTAGATAAAGGGACTCCTGGGGGGGACTTGGTGTTAGGCACCCTCCCCTGGGAGGATTAGGGTTAGGCTAAGGAAAGGGGTTGTTAGGGTTAAGCACCACCGGGGGGAGGTTAGGCTTAGGCGCCTCGGGAGGGTTAGGTTTAGGGTGCGGGGAGGGGTGGTTAGGTTTAGGCACCCCTGGTGGGGAGGTTAGGTTTAGGCACCCCGGGAGGGGAGGTAAGGGTTAGGCACCACTAAGGGAGGGTTAGGGGGCTAAATTTACCCTAGTCGGGATCTTCATCTGCTGTCCTTCCGGCATCGGAATTTCTTCTGCCGGGCTTAGGTCCAGCGGTATTACATACCGATTCCAAAAACAATATATGCATATATCTGTATATAAAAACATCGGTTAAAACATGCTACTAAAATTGAAATAGTCAGGTGCAGTATTCATTAAGAATATTCATTAGTATTTATTTAATATAAAGCATCACATTTTTGCTTTAGCTTTTCATTCCTAATTTACTGACTAACATTTACCTTCTCCTGAAATATTTCTTGTTTTTAAAAAAATGTTGTTGAGCCAGCTGAACGCACTAGTCGTGCTCCCAGGTCTGCCAGTTGTATTGCTGGTGAGCAGGGGCACTCTCATGTTACTAGGTGCATAAGGAATATGCAGAAATATGTATTCTACATATAATGATGTATCCACTATATGTTCTGTAGCATTTTATTATCCTATAAATATTCAAATAAATCATATTAAAATCTAAGTTATTAGATTCAGTTATTCGGTTCAGTATATTAATGTTGATATGAGAATATCAGCATGGCTGTAATGGCGACATTGACCATTGATGTTATGTTGAATTTGTTAGAATGTTGACATATTGTTTTTGGGTTCCAGTCAATAGATAGACGGTAATTAGATTGGACAATGTCTAGATAGACAACAGCTGTTAGACAGGCAATAGGTTGACACAGAAAAGGTTGACAGGGTCAAAAGGTCGACATATATATATATATAGATTTTGTTCTGTTTTGTTAGGGTTAGGCACTTACCCCGATGGTTAGGGTTAGGCACCAGGAGGGAGGGTTAGGCACCAAGGGAAGGGTGAAGATTAGGGCTAGAAAATAAAAAAATTGTGTTAACCATTCCGTGTCGACCTTTTGACCCTGTCGACCTGTATCCATGTCAGCCTTTTTTTGTCAACCCTTTGTCCCTGTCGACCAATTGCCTGTCTAACATCTGTTGTCTATCTAGACATTGTCTATCTAATTCCTGTCTCTTATACCAAACCCACTGTTTTATTAGAGTCAACCAGTCACTAATGTGAACGTTAACCCTAATAGTAATGGTAACCCTAAGCCTCATAGCCAATATTTGTGCTGATGCAGCTTCCTTCACATAAAACTATCCCGCAGGAGATGGCAGATACTGTATGTCAGCCTCATATTCTCTAACCAGAGGGATCATTGGGGCATTTATCTGTTCTATACGTTTTATACAGGTTTTATTTTCCAAGAATAAAAAACTGTGATGACTAAAATGAAGGTGCACCTTGTCCGCACACATCGCACAGGAGTAGAAGAGAGAAAAGGTTACATATCACGGGTTATGCACATTAATAAACGCCTCTTTCTTACAGGAAACTACTTGTGGAACGTTGGCCTCATTTTAAAACTTGCTTTCCTGATGTTGTGCATCTTGCTGCTGTCACTCTCTCAGGTAGGGCTGGATGTGCTTTTCACTTGATGTATGTTTTTTTAATTAATCTCTGTTAGCTTGTGTTATCGGTTGTAGCATTAATATCATTATATCACTCATTTCAGATCATGGGCCTGTAATGAACAGGTTGAAATAAATGTAGCACCTACAGTAGGTGCTAGAAGCTATTACCAGCTAGTATAATGTCATACAGCGCTCAGTGGGAGATGTTGCCATAGATGGTAACTGTTTACGCTGAAAGCTGTATCCTGTATATGAGCTTGGTAATACATCTGAAACTTTTTTAGGTGCTATAAATGTGGCAATCAGAAGCTATTACAAGCTAGTATAGTGAAATATAATATTCAACACTGTTTCCCTATCACACATGGTGTTCCCACTTAAATGTCTTTGCCCATGTGTTAACTTTGAAACTTTTTATTTTCTGTACAGATGTATCCTTACACATCTTTGCTGCAGTAGCGCTAAAAAGACCCTCTCGGCGAGCAGGTCCCACAAGATTCTGCTGGCGCCTGGCGTCTTTTAATTTATTTATTTATTTATTTTTAATTTATTTGCCGTAAAAGTCGCAATGCGTTGTTTTCGCAATGCGTTGTGATTAGGACGCACCAGCCGATTGCGCTGATTAAATTTATATGCGACACTTGTATATCTGTTTGCAACTGAGTCTCTGAATCTGTATGCAAAGTGCTACAATGTAGCGGACGCAGCTTTTTTCATTCCAAGTTCTGTTGTGGTTCATACACAGACTCAGGTGCACACAGATATACAAGTGTTGCATATCAAACTAATCTGCACAGTCTGCTGGGGTGTCCTAGTCCCATCGCATTGTGACTTAGACACATTTTAGGTATAAAAGACACCCGGCGCTAGCAGAGTAGCACAGGACATGGCGGCTCACTCACGCCATGCAAGTCGCACTGCGTGGCCTATTGAAGCTAGATGTATGAGGACACATCTGTACTATACACTTGGCAACCAGACACCTGAGCTAGGGATTTACAATACTGTGAAATTAGCTCTGTAATCCTGACCAGTATAACTAGGGATATTGTTTGTTCCATGCAGGGTTCTTTCGAGAATATCTTTTCTCTCTGGCCTATATCCAAACTGTTTGAGTTGAATGGAAACGTCTATGAATGGTGGTTCAGATGGAAGTTAGACCGATACGTAAGTCTTTTATGACCTCCCTATATGAACAGGTATTTTCGAATTTGTTGGGTTGGGTATGAAATCCCGGCGGCTCAATATCCGCCAGGATGAAATGCAGACGCCGGAAGCCCGAACGAGGAGAATCCCGAAGGAGCATGTAAGTAAACCAACCCCACCTTCCTCCCCCCCTAACCCTCCCTTAGGGGTGCCTAACCCTAATACTCCCAGGTAGGTGCCTAACCCTCCTGGAGGGGGGGGGGGGGGCTGACCCTGACCTCCTCCCAGTGCTTCCTAACCCCAACCCCCCCCCCCCCCTCTTTCCCTAGCCTAACCCTTTCCGGGAGGTGCCTACCCCTAAGTCCCCCCTCGGGGGTACCTAAACCGTTCCGTCGGGATTAACATAGGCTTCCAAATACTGACGCCTATCTTAAGTCCCTTGTTGGGATATTGACCGGCGGAATTTAGTCCACTGCTCTATAAACTAAATCCTGTTACTAATGTCTGTAGTGAATCAGCACGCCTTATAAATACAGATTACGGAGTGGGAGAAATAGTGGCAGCTAAGCGGTTAATGGCAGGATTTGTATATTTGGGATGTAGACAGGATGTCTACAGTCACTATGTCGACAGTGTGGGATGTAGTCATAATATCAACTAACAATATCAACAATAGGCTGCGGCAGGGCAGGTTAGGGTTACGCACTAGAGGATGAGTTGGGTATAGGCTGCAGGAGGGGAGGTTAGTGTTACGCACTAGAGGATGAGTTGGGCATAGGCTGTGGGAGGGGAGGTTAGGGTTATGCACTAGAGGATGAGTTGGGTATAGGCTCCAGGAGAGGAGGTTAGGGTTATGCACTAGAGGATCAGTTGGGTATAGGCTGTGGGAGGGGAGGTTAGGGTTATGCACTAGAGGATGAGTTGGGCATAGGCTGCAGGAGGGGAGGTTAGGGTTATGCACTAGAGGATGAGTTGGGTATAGGCTGTGGGAGGGGAGGTTATGGTTACGCACTAGAGGGTGAGCTAGGTATAGGCTGCGGGAGGGGAGGTTAGGGTTATGCACTAGAGGATGAGTTGGGTATAGGCTGCAGGAGGGAAGGTTAGGGTTACGCACTAGAGGATGAGTTAGGTATAGGCTGCAGGAGAGGAGGTTATGGTTACGCACTAGTGGATGAGTTGGGTATAGGCTGCGGGAGGGAAGGTTAGGTTACGCACTAGAGAATGAGTTGGGCATAGGTTGCAGAAGGGGAGGTTAGGGTTATGCACTAGAGGATGAGTTAGGTATAGGCTGCAGGAGGGGAGGTTATGGTTACGCACTAGTGGATGAGTTGGGTATAGGCTGCGGGAGGGAAGGTTAGGTTACGCACTAGAGAATGAGTTGGGCATAGGTTGCAGAAGGGGAGGTTAGGGTTACGCACTTGAGGATGAGTTAGGTATAGGCTGCTGGAGAGAAGGGTAGGGTTACGCACTAGAGGATGAGTTGGGCGTAGGCTGTGGGAGGGGAGGTTAGGGTTATGCACTAGAGGATGAGTTGGGCATAGGCTGCAGGAGGGGAGGTTATGGTTACGCACTTGAGGATGAGTTGGGTATAGGCTGCAGGAGGGGAGGTTAGGGTTATGCACTAGAGGATGAGTTGGGTATAGGCTGCAGGAGGGAAGGTTAGGGTTACGCACTAGAGGATGAGTTAGGTATAGGCTGCGGGAGGGGAGGTTAGGGTTATGCACTAGAGGATGAGTTGGGTATAGGCTGCGGGAGGGGAGGTTAGGGTTATACACTAGAGGATGATTTAGGTATAGGCTTCGGCAGGGAAGGTTAGGGTTATGCACTAGAGGATGAGTTGGGCGTAGGCTGTGGGATGGGAGGTTAGGGTTATGCACTAGAGGATTAGTTGGGTATAGGCTGCAGGAGGGGAGGTTAGGGTTATGCACTAGAGGATGAGTTAGGTATAGTCTGCGGGAGGGGAGGTTATGGTTACGCACTAGAGGATGAGTTAGGTATAAGCTGCGGGAGGGGAGGTTAGGGTTATGCACTAGAGGATGATTTGGGCATAGGCTGCGGGAGGGGAGGTTAGGGTTATGCACTAGAGGATGAGATGGGAATAGGCTGCGGGAGGGAAGGTTAGGTTACGCACTAGAGGATGAGTTGGGTATAGGCTGCAGGAACTGAGGTTAGGGTTATGCACTAGAGGATGAGTTAGGTATAGGCTGCTGGAGGGGAGGTTAGGTTACGCACTAGAGGATGAGTTGGGTATAGGCTGCAGGAAGGGAGGTTAGGGTTATGCACTAGAGGATGAGATGGGAATAAGCTGCGGGAGGGGAGGTTAGGTTACGCACTAGAGGATGAGTTGGGTATAGGCTGCAGTTAGGGTTATACACTAGAGGATGCGTTAGGTATAGGCTGCGGGAGGGAAGGTTAGGGTTATGTACTAGAGGATGAGTTGGGCATAGGCTGCAGGAGGGGAGGTTATGGTTACGCACTAGAGGATGAGTTGGGTATAGACTGCAGGAGAGGAGGTTAGGGTTATGCACTAGAGGATCAGTTGGGTATAGGCTGCTGGAGGGGAGGTTAGGGATAGGCTACAAGAGTGAAGGTTAGGGATAGGCTACAAGAGTGAAGGTTAGGGATAGGCTACAGGAGTGAAGGTTAGGGATAGGCTACAAGAGTGAAGGTTAGGGATAGGCTACAGGAGTGAAGGTTAGGATTAGGCACTAGGGAGAGTGTTAGGATTAGTCATACTTACCGCAGGAAGCAACACATGCTTCCGCTGGAAGTCATCCTGACCTCACCACCGGACCTTGGAGCCACTGCTGGAGCCACTGAAAGGTAAGTCAGCACTAGACCACCAGGGACGGTTTATCTATACATTGTAATCATGTCGAAATTTCATCAGTGTCTGTGTTGTCAATGTCGACATGACTGGCATGTCAGCATTTTTACCATGTCGGTATTCCCATGTCGAAAAATATATCACACCCCGACAGTGAGTATGCCAGTGCCGCTTTCTTGTGTCTACATAGTCCCTGTCGACATGGAGACACTGGACATCTTGTATGAATCCTGTGTGTTAATGTTAGAACACTATAAAACATGTTGTTTCCTGTTTCCCCTTCTAGGCCGTCTTCCACGGTATGCTCTTTGCGTTCATGTACCTGGCATTACAGAAGCACCAAGTGCTTTCTGAAGGGAAAGGAGAACCTCTATTTTCGAGCAAAGTGTCAAATGTTTTACTCTTCTTTTCAGTGGTTTCTTTTCTGGTAAGTTTATAAAAAGATCAATATTCCATAATACAGCTAAAGTGTAGCACCTCCTTTACCCAGCGTACATCAGCCACAGGGACCTGGCAGGTATCTGCTCCTTCCGCCTGCGCATTGCCAGCAGTACCAGCGTGGGGTAATGGAAATGCTGGGTGTAGTAGGTATTACCGCCACCTGCATGGCCGACGGTTCAAATCCTGACAGCGGCAGCCTGGCAAGGGTGAAAATCCCTATCATCAAAAGGTAAGTATCGCTAACCTAATTCTACCCCCTAATCCTTACTCTCCCTTAGGGGTGCCTAACCCTAAACCCCCCCTCCTAAGTGCCTAAACCTAACTCCCCCTTCCCTGCAGCCTAAGTCTCCCGGGGAGGGTGCCTAACCCTAACCCCCACCCCTTACCCTAGCCTAAACCTAACCCTCCCGGGGGGGTGCTTAACCCCAAGTTCCCCCGGGAGCCATAAAACCTAAATGCGGCTGTCATTAGTACCACGCCGGGATTAGAGAGTTGGGAAGCCAGCGGTCGGCATTTAGACTGTCGGCTTCCTGACTACATCCCGGAAATGCTCTGTGCACGCTGCCACCAAGCTCACCATAGGGCATTACATATATGTAGCGATTAGGAAGCACTAGAGAGCTGGAAGGACTAGAGTCAATGAAGCCTCACTCTGCCTGATAGCTGTAGTTTAATGCCCGCTTCATGATGAGAGTGTAAAACCAGCTGACATTTCTATAATACTTCCCTTTTTTCAATTTGTGGAATCCTCTTTCTGTCTGATTACACAGTGTTGCTGTTGTGTAAGTGATTTATTGTTTGATCTCGGGCTTCTCACAAAGGCGTCCCATTTGCATTTTATGTTGCGCATCCAATCTGCAAGTGCACAAACTGCTGCTACCTCAACCGTGGCAAATATAGTAATAAAAAACAAACTAAGATTGCATACGGGCATCAAGGCGATGGCTGTTTATGATTCATTCTGTCATCTTAATGTCTGGGATCTCGGACAAAACAATCTCTGCCCCCATTCTGGCTCTGGTGAGGTATAGACATATGCAAATCTCTCCAAGTGGTGCAGTGAGGATCACTGATTACAGGTAATAATAAAAATTACCTTGTAGTTAGTTATGCAGCAGAATTATTAACATTTTTTACTTGCAGTAACAAAAAATTGGACTGGGAACCTCGTGTACTGTACAGTAGCCTAAATTGAGTCCATGCATGGCCCTTGTGACCTAGTAATTCATCTAATGGTGGGTACACACTAGAAGATATGTCATCTGATCGGAGCGACATATGTGGTACATCGTCTAGTGCAGTGTTGGCTAACCTTGACACTCCAGCTGTTATGGAACTACATAACCCAGCATGCACTGCTACAGTTTTGCTATTAGGGCATGCTAAAACTGTGGCAGGGCATGCTGGGATATATAGTTCTACAACAGCTGGAGTGTCAAGTTTAGCCAACACTGGTCTAGTGTGTACCCATGATATGCGCGCTTCCGCAGATCGTTGGCTACATCGCCCATTGGCCCTACTGCAGGGCTGACTCGGGATGTCGCTAACAATGTCATGCCAACACTTACCTCCCCCTGCCGGACCTGGCATTGGCAAGTGTGTATGCACTTGCCAGGTCCCGGCGCTGGCGATGTCGCGCTGGGTACACATAGTCTAATATGTCATTATAATGCATGTGCGTGTATATAGATAGATATTATAGTCTATAAAGTACAGAAAGCCTTGATGGAACGGTGATACATGCCCCTTAGTAATCACTATGGAGTAAATTTACTAAGATGGAATAAGAAGTGATGTTGCCCATAGCAACCAATCAGAATCCAGGTATTATCTTCTAGAAGGTGCTAGATAAATTAGTAGAATCTGGTTGCTATGGGCAACATCACTTCTTAAATAGAACTCCCATCTTAGTAAATTTACCCCTGTGAACCCATTATTTAGCTCTGTGGACACATTGTACCCGTGTTTCAGTATAATAGATAGAGATGGGTAATTTGCTGCTTCTCTGCAGATGTTCTCATACATACCTTTGTAATGGGACACGGGCCATAGTGAGCTATCTCAGCGCGCACCACTCATAGCATATGTCCTATAATCACTGAACTGGTGAGCAGCATAATCCAGCAACGATGCAGGTTTTTATTAATAGAATTTATTGCAATGTCCAATGATGTAAAGCGCATTTCTCGATCAAACCTGTACTTGGTAGCGCAGTTTTCATATTTGGTATATTCTATAAAGCATTTATAAGATTCACAGCGCCTCCTTCTTTCCTTAGACCTACTCGATATGGGCCAGCAGCTGTAACAACAAAACACAGTGTAACGAGATGCACCCGTCGGTCTCTGTCATACAGGTAAAGGTTATTTATGTGTTTGGGCAGACAGCGTAGGAATGACAGGGAGACATTTTACAGGTGGCACTGTCCTCCAAACCAGAGGTAAACAGCCTGTGGTTCTCTTTCTGTTAGGCATGCTGTGATTTGTAGTCCCATCACAGTGATCGAGCCACGGGCTGCCTAAGCCTGCTAAAAGCTAAGGAAAATGGCTGAATGTCCAAAAATATAGTATATGTTTGTAGGAATGCATATGTGTGTGTATATATATATAAATATATATAAATATATATATAAAAGAAATTAATGTATATTGATTAGAAATAGCTCTTTCCAATGGCGATTCATCCATGTACATTATGTAAATGTTCTAATCACATTTACATCTTATTTGGACGCCCCCTAGTGCCTGTTTGCATTGCTGCACTTAATGGCCGGTAGCACCTGGTATATGCATGATTTTTCTTTTATTTTTGTTATTGTTAATTGTTTGTTCTTCCATCCGCTCGCAAGTTTTAAAGATAAAAAAATTATATATTGTATAGATCTGCAGATCTATTCTGCTAGAATATATTATATAGAACATCCAAAAACCAGTTTCATATATCTAAACGTTACATTACAATATTGTTGTTAGGTTTGTGTCAGTTTCTGCAGTCATTAAAAGAGACACGCCATGTCCAAGTTTATGTAACATTTGTGCCATGACTTTTATTTAAATTGCTGTGTTTAAGATAAGATTACATGGCCAAAGCCTCCTCCCCATAGTCAGACAAATAATGCAGAATGTCCATGCCTGTACTATACTTTCTGTCTTGGGAAATGTATCTCTTTGTGTTTTGCTACATTTTGTTTTTGTCTTCCATGCAGATTTTAGCTTTTGTACTTATAAGAAACATTCCCGGATATGCTCGCTCTGTATATAGCTCCTTCTTTGCCTGGTTTGGCAAAATTTCTTTGGAAGTAAGTATCTGCTGCTGACTAACAGTGATTCGCTTCATTTAGAATCTATCTGTACATTTTCTCTATCAGTTCCTGTTGTATTATTTCAACCCCACCAGTAAGGACCAGTCACGGCTCCACGATGCCCCTGGTTCCGTTTGAATGTATAGGCTGCGTTCTACAAGGTCATTTACGCAGTGCGATGCCTTGGCTGGTGGATCGCCCACTTACTCTCCATCCTCCACTGCAAAGTAGAAGTGCGCTTAGGTGTGCGGAGAGGCAAAAACTCCTAAGGCACACTCTGCAAAAGTGTAAAGGTCACGGTACAACCGCTAACCTCTTTTAGTTCCACCACTTTTGTTAAGATGATCCTTCTTATTCGGGTTCCATAGGGTCCACAGGAATTACCTTGGGGGTATGTGGTTGGAGTGATCCAGGCACCAAACAGTTAAAAGCTTTAACTCCCAGGATGCACTGGGTTCTCCTCCATATATACCCCGCCCCTTGCTACAGGTACTGAGTTTTTTGTTTGGTGCGCAGGATCAGTGCACCTTGTAACAGGGCATTGCTTAGGCAGTCCCAAGCTTTTTTTTTTTTTCATGATCAAGCAGCACTAGGCGTCTCAATGGACGCCCGTGCTGCTGCTCCATCTTCCGCTGGCCAGAGCCGCAACACCAGTGAGGGCACTGGTGATTTCGGCGGGCGCCAGCGGAGTTGATAGACACTGGGCTTCCCGCGCCTGGGTTGCTCCTCCCTGCCTCCCTGTTATATGAGACGCCCAGAGACCACTTTCAGGTGCTCTACTGTAGCTGCGAATCTCAGGAGGTTTGTCTCCCTGTATATCTCTCCTTAGGTGGCCAGATTATACAGAGCTCAATATCCTACTAAGCTTTTGTGCTGTTCGTAGTTGATATATAATCTCTATCTTTATGTCAGTTCTGCTGTATGTTATACTGCTGTTTTTTCCTGGATAACTGTCAGTTATAACTATCGCTGCTATTTCTCCTCATAACCCTCTGTTACAGGTGTGTGGGTTATTTTGGGGGTGAACACTGTCACATTGTATTGGCATAACATTGTACTGTTTATTTATGTCTAATGATAAAGAGAAGCAGGAGGTTGAAGCCCCTGTGCTGGTTTCATGTATGGCCTGTCAGGTGGGCTTGTCCCCTTAGGATTTCATACAGGATGGATTATGTGGTCGCTGTTATAAGGAGTCACCACATCAGTCCAGCCTAGCAGCTCCTGGGCAGGAAGCCCCTTGGGCTTTTTTCTCAGGTTATGGCACAGGTTGTGAACCGTTTATCTACACCCATGCCGACCCCTATTATGGGGTGCCCTCAGCAACTACAGCCTACTATGTTGGGCAATCAGATGTCCGGCTTCCAAATCAAATGATAAACCCTCGGCCTGATGGAGCGGGCCTCCCCTGGGGAATTCCACGGCAGGAGGCCGACTTCTTCAGTTTTCGGATACCTGGCATCACAACAACAACAGACGCCAGGGTCCGGGAAGTGGTCTCTCGAGGGTACGCCCTTTCTGGAAAAGTCCCCCACAAAGGGTTATTATTCCAATCTATTTTTGACCCAGAAGCCCAATGGGTCCCACCGGCCTATTCTGAAATTTGAAAGGTCTCAACAGATTTATTCGGCAGCCCAAGTTCTGTATGGAAACTCTTTTTGGTAAATTGTTCTGGCAATGGAACCCGGGGGATTTTATGGTGTCCTTGGACATTCAGGATGCATATCTACATGTGCCAATTACACCTTCCCACCAAAGGTTTTTGCGGTTTGAGGTTCTGCAGCAACATTTCCAATTTCAGTTGTTGCCTTTTAGTTTGTCAACAGCCCAACTGGTCTTTACCAATGTGAGGACATGGGATGTGTGTTACAAATTTACTGGCAGCATCTCAGTCATTGCAGAGATCAATTTACTTTTTAGTCCTTTTGTGTCCCCCTTCCCGTCTCCTAGTGTATGTGTGATCATTCTCAGGACACACATTTCCATTAGCATGTCTATTATGTACTGTAATAATGTAAGTTATTGAAATGTTTAATACTGGATAAGCCTTGATGTTAGCCTGGTCCATATGTCTGTGTTAGAGCAAGGTGACACCTCCCAAAACAAAAGACCCTCTAAGTTAATTCCCACCTCCCCAGGGGACGCTCAGGATTTACTCCTCCTTCCATTTGCCTGTTTTGTGCTTCACGTGAACCTGGTAGACTGAACGGAACCATCCCAGCAGGTGTTCGTCAGGGAAGTAATATCCAGAGGAGGTAGGAGAAAGTGACAGCATAAGGGACTCGCACCAATCAGGAAACGGTGCAACCCCCCCTGGGAGGTCACAATATCGTGGGAAATTGGAAGATTTTAAAACAGGTCACTGAAGGTAACTCGACATGTTAGTCGCTGACTTTGGCTAAGAGGCCTCGCTCTGCCAAGGTGCTAGTGGAACGCATTACCAGTTCTGTGGATTTATACTTGGAAATTCTGCAAGGACCTATACGCTATTCATTGCTGTGTGTTCTGTGATTAGCTTCTACTGCATGGGGTCCTGGAAATGCTTGATTGTACCCAGGGACTATCACTGCTGTGTGATCTCTGATAGTTTCTATGTGTGGGGTCCTGGAAGTGATTGAGTGGACATACGCTATGCACTGCTGCGTGATCAGTGATAGTTTCTACTGTGGGGACTGAGGGTCTCTAGCTATTTCGTGGAATTGTTCTGGGACATTATACTCTACTGGGACTGCCTCTGTCTGGACTGCTACCTGTCTATTGCCCGTTCACTGGATTTACTGCTTGTCCTGACATATTATCTATTTCTGTGTGCTGTGGAAAAATAAACCATCACGTTGGTTTCATCTGCTCGGTGTCTGGGTGATTGAGTGAACCCCGTATCCTCACAACCAAGATAATGGCAGTAATGACGACCTACCTCGGGCGTCAGGGAGTCAAAATACTGCCATACTTGGACGACCTCGTGATATTGCTACATTCTCCAGAGAGACTGATGATTGCCTGCCTACACAGACACGGCTGGATCATAAACTGGAAAAAGTCATCGCTTTCTCTAGTACAACAGATGGTGCATTTAGGTACACTCCTGGATTCTCTGGCACAAAGGATATTTCTGCTAGGAGACAAGATTGTGGCCTTTCAATTTCTCTGCAATCAGACGGTGTCTATCCACTCAGCGATGCAGATTCTGGGGTCCATGGTGTCCACCTTCGACTTGGTGGAATATACTCAGTTTCACTCCAGACCACTGCAAAAGCTGATCCTCTCCTGTTGGAACGTGGAGTACCAGTTAATAAAATCACAGACGATCCATCTTTCCCCAGAGGTTCAGCGTTCCCTCTCATGGTGGTTGCAGATGTTTCATCTGAACAGGGATCGCCCCTTCTGGATTCCAGATTGGGTGCTCCTCACTACCGATGCCAGCCTCTGCGGATGGGGCATAGAAAATATGATCCTGAAGTTTTTAGGGTCTCAAGAGTGCTTGCTTGCTTTTCTCCAGGCTGGGTTAGACCTGGGTCTCTGCCTGGCCACCCTGAGACTTCAGGCATCTGCACTCTCAGGTTGGTTTCAGTGAAGGATGTTAGGACATTTATTCAGGGTGTTCTGAGGGTTCAGCCTCCTTTTGTCCCTCCGGTAGCTCCGTGGGATTTGTCTTTGGTTCTCATGGCTCTACAGGCTCCCCCATTTGAACCCCTGAAATCAGTAGACCTTAAGTGGTTGACAGTGAAGATGGTTTTTCTTCTTGCTAACTCCTCTGCCCGCAGGGTCTCTGATTTGGCAGCCCTTTCTTGTCACTCTCCCTTTTGATTTTTCATCAGGATAGAGCTGTTCTTCGTACCAGGGCGGGTTACCTTCCTAAGGTAGTATCCCGTTTTCATGCAAATTAAGAAATTGTGGTTCCAGCCTTCAGACCTCATGGTAGGTGAAGTTTCTCTGGATGTGGTGCGGGCCCTACATATCTAGGTGGATCGCACCAACTCCATTAGGAAATCGGATTCTCTTTTTGTGTTGTATGGCGGTCATAAGCGAGGTTGGCCAGCTGACAAACAGACTCTGGCTAGATGGCGTCGTATGATGATTTCTCAGGCTTACACACAAGCTGTTGCAAACACAGTGACAGCACATTCTACTCGATCTGTGGGACAATTGTGTACGTTTCGTCGTGGTGTCTCTGCTGAACAATTGTGCCAGGCATCCACGTAGTCTTCCGTCCACACTTTTCTTAAATTTTACGCATTTGATACTTTTGCCTCTCAGGATGCTACCTTTGGGCATTGGATTCTCCTTTCTGCTAAACAGGAGCGTCCCCACCCTTAAGGGAACTGCTTTGGGACTTCCCCAAGGTAATTTTTGTGGACCCTATGGAACCCGAAGAAGAAAATAAGAGTTATGCTTTACTGTCATCTTTGAAATTGTAAAGACGACACCGTTAATTTGCTCTAAATATCATTACTAACAGGTCGGCATTAGTGCTTCAAATTGACATTTTGATTGTCTTAACATTCATACCAAACCCCTTGACTTACATTAATCATGAGAATGATTGGGAATTGTGTTCATTACATGTTGCAGTTCTGTGCCTGTGAAATATGGTATGCCGTTGCTTGGAGTGCGCCCATGAATGTACTTCTCCGCCAAAATGCAACATGGGCGCGCATAGGCATATCAGGCACACAGACATGCTATGTTGCTGACCATGGGCGCTCCCGCATGTCGTCAACGACATCATCCGTCGGCCCTACATGCAGGTCCGACGGCGGATATCGTTGGTGAGGACTATGTTGCCGAATGCAGCATGACCCCAGCCGTCGCCCCCTCGCTGCCGGCATCAACAAGTGTTTATGCACTTGCTAGTGCCGTGGTCCCATCACTAAAGATTTCGGGCACACTAGACATCGTCTCGTGTCTACCCGGCGTAACTGTCATTTTTCAAACACAGCCTGTAAAATAACAGAAGCTGATTGGTTGGTCCTTCATCTCTCCACACTTTATCTCTCTCCAAGAATTGATACATCTCCACCAGTGTGTGGTATTATGAGGAATAGTGTACTCCTCCTGCGAAATTCAGGTATATGAAATATTTACTCTGGGATATAAGTATATAACACCCTGGAGTTCTGTGACTTGTATAAAAGCCCACACTCGCCGCCTAGTAATTTTATGTGATTACAGCACACCTTGGTGGTTTTATAGATTGTCCTGTTTTATTTGCTGTCTATGGTTTGTGCTTCAGTTTAGTTCTCATCCATGTCATTTAAATGTGAAGCCTGGAGTATTTTGGTACAAAATGTATTTTTACTACTTTGATCATTTGTATAAAGGTAAACAACAAATATAAATTATACTCTATGAATATCCGTAAATACTAATATGGGAAAGGACGTTCTAGTAACATCGTATTTTTTCCTTCCAGCTATTCATCTGCCAGTATCACATATGGTTGGCGGCCGACACGAAGGGGATACTGGTTCTCATACCCGGAAACCCGATGCTCAACATAATAATTAGCACTTTCATATTTGTGTGCGTGGCACATGAAATCTCTCACATCACTAATGACCTGGCGCAGATCTTAGTTCCCAAGGACCGCTCAGCGCTTATAAAGAGCATCATGGGCATCGCCAGCTTCACTTTCCTGCTTCTGTTCTTATCTGGGCTGCAGCAGTAGCAGGACCTCATGTAACACCTGGTACGACGTCTGACACCGCAGGAACATTGTCTACCTACCGCGCCCGAGGCCGCCGAGCTTCAGCGGACGCTGCCGTTGTGTCTTCTTGAAAACAATCTCTAGAAAGCAAAATGAATCAAGATGTAGATGCCGCCACAATGGCGCCCGGGAACAACACCGCACAAGGCGGCAAATTTCTAAAAAGAAAAATTGACTTCCGTTTTCGCTCTTTTTGTTTGTCTGTAGTGGAGCTGCACGCCGAGGCGCGGCGCATGGACGTCTCCGACTCTTTTGTTATCCTAAAACTTGGAGAGAGAGCGCTTGCAAATCATCACTGACCACTCAAGCTGTGAAGCAGATCTATACGTTGTGCGAGAGCGCTGGGTTTATGCTGAAGAGTGAGATAAAGCGTGTGGGGTACTGAATGTGCAATCGTTAAAGGAAAGCCAGCAACAGCATGTTATTTTTAAATGGGTTGTGTAAAATTAAATAGGACGAACTTGGTAATTTATTTCATAATAAAAGGCAGAGCTATTTATTACATCTACGGATTTCTGATGATGCTCCTCCCCTTTTAGTATGATTTTTGTTTGTTTTCAGCACATTTAGTAAACTGCAGGTGGCGCTGTTTCAACTGCTGGTTGTGAAAGCAATTTAGTCAGTGAGTGTGTACTCTCCAGAGCTACTAATATACTAAGCGGGGAGAAGTATCAGTACTTGGCGTGTACCTGGTATTTGCACGCGGCGTAGGCAGCCATCGTATGGTTTGTACGTCTATGCAGGGTATCTATTCGCTAGGAACCTGACATCAATAAGGCACGAGGCACACAGTGCCCCATGCCTCAGTGATGGATATAGATCCTTGACAGAAGTAGATGGGCACTGTTTTATGAGAATCGTTTCAGACCACATATCGGCTGCCTACACTATGAATGTTTTTCTAAAAAATAAAAAAAAAAACTATAAAAAAAAATGTTTATTTAATTTATACACTTTAAAAAATTACTTTTTTGTTGGTTCTCCTTTAATTTTGGCTAGTGAAGATAGGTAGTATATGGTGATAATCTGGAATCCTTTATTCCTTGGGCATTGCTTATGAGTTAGATTTTTTTTCTTTGTTCTGTGTGTTAAAGTGTATTGGTGTGAATGTGTATGAATGTGATTTCAATGCTTTGCACAGGTTACGCAGGAACTAGATATGTTAGGTGTATATATTTTTAAAGACTTTTTTTTTTTTTATTATTATTATTTTATGTTGAAACACTCACTTTTTTTTTTCCCCCTTACACAAATATTGTACTCCCCCCCCCTCCCCCCTAATTCTCTCACAGCCTGGGTGCATGGTCTGGCTGAATCAAGCTGAAGCGGAAAACGTCCTGATTTGCAGACCTGGAATGCAAAAGCAGCCAGTAGAAAACTAGCACATAAGCATAGGTTTACTGTCAGTGACTTTTGCCTTTGTCCTGTTACTGTATCAGCCGAGACCAAAAGCTGACTGTTTTTAGCTCCCTCATTTAAGTGGATCTAGATTACCCCCCACCCCACCCCACCCCAAATATAAAACACACAAGAGCAGCTACACATTAAAGAATTATTTTGCATGTCAGGTTATATCCTATACCTTCAGGGGGTTTGGCAGGTCCCCTGATACACTGTATACACCTGCCCAACACTTCTTCTACACGCAGACTTGTGACAAAAGTGATGTTTGCCTAGAATTATTCAAGTGCAAATTGTGTTCCTAAATGTTACTGATCCAGGATGGGAGGTCCAGGCGGCAAGTGCGGGTGGGTGTGAGGGTGCAGCTTGTCCTAAACCGCTTTAATTCAGCAGATGTGTCTGCAAGTTGGAAAATAATATTTGATGTAGCAGGTGAACTGTTCCATTTTTGGGAGGCATGTTTTATTATACTTCAGTGATACTAAAGGAAGAACCACTAATTAATAAGAATATTAATGAAGAATGTTTTCATGCTCCAGTTAATTTTGTTTGCCGAACATGATGTAACAGTGACATTGTAACACAGTTGTACAAATCATATATTACATTTGCCAAGCCCGGAAGTAAGTCACTTGGGGCAGCTGAAACTCGCAGCTACGATGTGAAGATGCTGAGGACAGAGTGTGTGTGTGTGTGTGTTTTGTTTATTTTTGCAATAATAAGTCATTGGGGGTCTCGACTGTTTTTGAATGAACTTTTGTGAAGTTTTAAGTGTTGTTTATTATGTTACTTTATGTTATTTATACATGCGTGCATGTGTTTACATCCTGATAAAGGTCTTTTTGATTGGTGTTATTCTTTACTTATGTTATGAAGTGTATACTAAGTATCTGGCTGAGTAAATGATGGGTAAATAAATATTATTCCGTTGTTTGGTTTCAAATTATTTTAAAGGTGAAAACTGCATTATCTCCCAAAGAATTGTATACCGCAAATCGCGTTGCGGGTGAGAAATGTTTTTAGTAATATCTGTGAGGCTGGATAAAATAAGAACACTACACTAACAAATAATTTAGGGACAGCAAAGGAGTTAGTCACTTAATTCACCACATGTACAGATGTGTCTTTGCATCTAGGGGTCTATTTACTAAGCAGTGTTAGGAGAAGTGAAAAGTGATAAGGTGCCAGCCAATCAGCTCCCAACTGTCATTTTTCAAACAGCCTGTGAGATGACAGTTGGGAGCTGATTGACTGGCACCTTATCACTTTTCACTTCCCCTAACACTGCTTAGTAAATAGACGCCTTAGCCTCAATACACCATGGAGCATGATATGCCTGGCGTGAGTAAGGCATATCATGCAACTCTGCTAGGGCCAGGTGTATTTGCAGAATATGCGTCTAAGGGCTGGGTTAAATTAGCGCCGGCGATATCATCAGATTTTTTTTTTCTGCCGATATCATCGCCAAAACAAACAGGTGAAGAGTTTTCTCCATCTCAGACCAGGAAAAAAAAACCATGCAAAATCCCTATTTTTGCCTAAAAATGTGGGGATTTTTTTCAGAACCCTTTGGACACCCCCCCTAATGATAAATGATACCCCCCAAAAAACGTTAATTGTGTACTTTAGTGAAAAAACGACCGCTCAAATTTTGGGGGCAAAAAACAAAAACCCGTTGAAAATGATTAGAAACCAATTTATTCTCCAAGAAATTACTGTTCCACGTAAATTGGGGGATACGCTAAAATGGGTGCAAGTATATTTTCGTGTCGTAAAAATTTAATTTTAAAAACCATTAAAATGCATGCTGCGACCGCGTTCAATGTTTAAAACACATGATGCATCCATACCGCCTCCCAAAAAATCCGACCCAATACGTTAAAACTATTTTCAACGGTTTTATTTTTTTACCCAAAATTTGCCACCATAGTGCGCAACTTATGGAAAAAGTTTGAGGTAATTTATCATTAGTGTATCCAAAGGGTTCTGGAAGAAATCCCCACATTTTTATGTAAAAATAGAGATTTTGCATTTTGTTTTCTCCTGGTTTGAGATGGAGCAAATTTTTTGGCGAAAAACAGCCGATTTCGCCTGTATTTTGGCGATAAATGGCCGATTTTGCCGCTGATGGCAAACGCCTGTGTTCACCGCTAAATGATGCCCCTAAGTCGCAGTGTGATGCGACTAGGAAGCACCAGGATTCTGTGCGCACCTGAGTCTGTAAACGGAACTTGGCGTGGAAAAAAGCTGTGGCCGCTGCATCTTAGCACTTCGCATGCTGATTGAGAGACTCAGTCGCGCACAGATATAAAAGTGTCACAGATCCAATTAATCAGCACAGTCTCCTGGTGCTTCCTAGTCACAACACATTGCGACTTAGGCCCGTATTCAATTAGATGCGAAAAGTCGAGATCCGCAAAAAAGTTTCGCCGTTTGCGACTTTTCACCTGCCGGAAAAGTAGCGCCGTATTCAATTCCATCCGCTTTTCGCGTATGCGAAAACGCAATGTAATTGGAGAAAAAGTTTTGCCTCGAATAGGTGGTGAAAAGTGCAAATTGTTATTTTGGGGTGCAAAGGTGGGGGAACCACTCTGCACCCTAGGAACCCCCCAAAAGGATAACTGCATCAAAAAATCCCTAAAATAAATATAGGAACACCCCCAAAAGAGACTGAAAAAGTAGTACAAAGTGGGGGTACAAACTTAAAAGGTAGTGAAATAGACTTTAGGGGGGGTCTATAAGTAGCGGGGAGGTGGGTTTTTTTTGTTTGCAGGTGCTTGTTTTTTTTGTTTTTTTTAAACCTTTACTTTATCGACTTTAAAACATACTAGCACCCATTTTCTAGTACCCCAAATTTGACAGGACTACTTATTTTCACCCAAAAAAAACTGCCTAATGCTATTCTTCACCACTACTGCATAGACGCTAATTAGAAGAAATTGATACACCTTAAGTACCCCAAATAGCTTTATTAGGGCTATTCGGGGGCATGTACCTTGATCCCCAATGTTAGTGCATCTTTTAGGGGGTGTCAGGCTGATTTCCCCAAATCTGATAGCACTTTTCGCCGGGTTTGCATTTGCCTGGTTCCGTTTTCGCATATTTTGGAATTGAATGCGGCGAATAGCGGAGGCGCGCGTAATAAGTTTCCACAGCTAAAATATGCGATGTCGGCAAAGTCTGGCATGCGAAAAAGTATCGCGGGTGTGAAACTAATTGAATACTGGCTTTAGTTGTGTTGTCGGCTAAAAAAAAAGTTGACCGGCGACAGCAGAGACTCACGGGACCAGGCGTACCGAGAAGGGCTGTTTGGCGCAACTGCAGCAAAGGTGAGTGAGGACACATCTGTAGATAAATTTAGGGGAGGTATCAAAACTTCTAAAGAGGACAAGTGAAGAACCAATCGGCTTCTAGCTATTAAATATCAAGTACACTATAAAATGATTGGTAGAATCTCTTTTGGTTGCCATGGACAACTTCTCCAACTGTCCTCTACTGCAGGCTTGATATATCTTCCCCTTTGTCTTTTCCATAGGAACCTCCACTGATTACAATACTTGAGAGGAGGTGTATCAAGCCTTGGAAAGAGAGTCAACCAATCAGCTTCTGTCATTTAATAAATAGAGAAAACTGTGTCTGCGCTGGTACAGTATCTACACACAAAGGGCCTGAGTCAGAGCCGCTCGTAAGCGGTCGCTCGTTCGCTCCAAGTGATGCTCGCACATCTGCACATGCGTATGGGTCATAATGCGCATGCGCCAACCAGTCAGTGCGGTCAGAAAATGTGTGTTCGCAAAATAGCGAGTGCCTGCTAATTTGAGTGACAGGATGAGGCGTTTGTGGGTGGTAACAGGGGAAGGTGCTTGAAAACGGGGAGTGGAGATCAGAATGCAGGCGTGCCAAACGGTCAAAACGGGCGTTTTAAGGGTGTGCATAATTAACAAAGCAGCGTCATCGGCCACGTCACTTGGTTGTCTCTTAGCCTGAACTGTTCGCATGATTGCGGTAGGAAAATCCAACCACAAGCACTGCGAGCAGTTCAGACGCCTTTCGGTGTACTCGATTAATCTAATAAATAGCGGAGATGACGTAGAATGCGAACGCCCAGGGGGCGTCTTTACAAAATAGCGAGCGAATGTTTCGTTCGCTCGCTCAGACCTAGAGGCGTCAACAGACCGCAAAGAGCGAGCGCTCAATTTAAATAGCCGGCCCCTTTTCCTAAACTAGCGAGCACAAATAGCGTCCGGCTCTGAATCAGGCCCAAATTCCCAGGCTGTTAGTTTAAAATTTATTTAAGTATATGTAAACATACAAATAAACTGCAGTTCAACCATTTAAAACGTGAAAAACACACTAATAAGCAATATATATCACTAATTAAATGACCTCTGTGACATACATCACATTCCTCTAATTTAATGCAATCAGACTAGTACAAAAAGATCCCAATTTATACAGAGGACAAATGTGCATGATATGGGGACTTTCTGTTCCAAATTGTTTCCCTTTGCATCACTGAATACCGATACTCTGTAATGTTCACATAAGTGGAAATGAATCTCCAACACACACATTATGGAATCAGTATGATTTCCCGACAGCGGAAGCCCAGCAGTGAAGATCCCGACAGGTGAGTATTTTTTCTATTTACTAACCTCCACCCCAAGTGCCTAACCCTAACCCCCCCCCCCTTCCCCACACATAGCCAATGAGCTCCAAGTGAGTACATCTGTTGTATAGCAATAATTAGTATAAGCAGGGGCGCCGAGAGGGGGGGGGGAGCGTGTACAGATTACCAGAGCCCGGGCTTCCGGCGGGGGCCCGGGTCTGGCGCTGCTCCCCCTCCCTCACAGCAGCCCAGCACACAGCATGTGCTGAGCTGCAGTGGAGACTGCTCATGGCTGCTGAGTGGCAGCCACAGCAGTGTCCTATGCCTGTGCAGGGGAGCGATCACACTGATCGCGCCACCCCTGGCTTTGAGCAGGGCTGAGGGGGCCCAGAGCGCCCCCCTCCCCAGCGCGCGGCGATGCAAAGCTTTTTTTTTCCGAGAAGGGGGCGTGGCCATGTCTCCCGCGATTAAGCCATGCCCCCCTATTACCCGGGCCCGCCGCGGCTCTCAGCGGGCCTGAGTATAAGCAATTAGCCTTGGGAATTAAAAAAAACATTTATTTATATATATATATATATATGGCAATAGGACTGGCTCTCAGAGTACAACAATATGACTTTACCAGGTGCCTCCACGGCAGATTGTAAGTACAGTTCAGAGAAGGTGCGGCACTCACGGGTAGCATATATGAGCACAAATAGTCTTTAACGTTTCAGTTTTTTCTAATTCTGAAGACAGTTATAAAAAACTGAAACGTTAAAGACTATTTGTGCTCGTATATGCTACCCGTGAGTGCCGCACCTTCTCTGAACTGTGTGTAATATATATATATATACACAATGTGTAAGACCTCAAAGGTGCGGAACTCCGGTACATGAATTATAAGCAGGAAAACGTGGTAGTTTTCAACGTTTCAGTTTATCACCAAAAGCTGCATACACACACGATTTTGTTACCAACGATTTTATGAACGATTATCTGCCAGATTTTTTAAAGTGTAATGAACGATTTTTTTGAACTACGAACTATTTTTGCATATTAACTTACTGAAAATCGTTGAGTTGACAAGTCTTGAATGATTATCGTTCATGCACGTTAACGTTTGTAGTTCAGTCATCGTTTGACTCAGAAAGTGAACGATTTTTTTAAACGATATCGTTTAACGATAATCGTTCAAAAAAATCGTTGTGTGTGTATGCAGCTAAACTGTTCTCTTCTCCACTTTATCTGTCTCCAAGGAAGGAAGGAAGGCCATTTAGAGCTAGAGGACTGTGGGGTCTATTTAAGTGAAAGGAGTTAAGGTGGCAGCCAATCAGCTCCCAACTGTCATTTTTCAAACACAGCTTGTGACGTGGCAGTTAGGAGCTGATTGGCTGGTACCTTCTCATTTCACTTTGTCTCCTAACACTGCTTAGTAAATAGACCCCTGCGTGTATTGGATACAGACAGGAGGCGTTCACTGAATGTGATGCCTAAAGCAGTGAGAATCCCCAGGACGGATAGTGAGGTCAGGTGCTGTTGATCAGGAAATTATTGCTAAACAGGGTTCTGTCTGAGTAGACCAAGTTCAGTCCAATGTCTAATACTGGGTACACACCTTACAGATATATCTGCAGATTGAGTGATCTGCAGATGATGGATGTTCATACGTTCAACGTGTTGTGTGTACGGGCGGTTCCCGAGAATTCTCCGATCCAATAAAAAAATGCCTATTCGCACTACTCACAGCGGAGGGGAGCGAATTAACTGCCAAATGAGATTTGCGAGAAATGCATGAAAATGTGGGGAGACCATCCTGGACCCCCCAAAATGGATAATTTCATTAGCAGGACCGTAAAGATGGCTGTTTGTGGCCATTAGGAAGTTACTGTAGGTTTTGAAATGGTGTCAAATGGCTGATTTGTGCTTTTTTTTTTTTTTTTTTTAAATGCAAGAATCTCAAACGAATTAAACGAAAAATGCAAAAAAAAACTAGGAAAAAGGGTGATTTGGGGGTACTTTGAGGGTGCCTTGAAAAATGGAAAAAAAATATAAAAATTATTTTTCAACTAAAAAAAATATTGTAATTAAATTAGGGGTGCCTAAACTAACGAAAAAGTTGATTTTGGGGTAATTTGAGGACATTTTTGTTTTTTACCTCCAAGAAATTACATGTAATTATTGGACTAATTAAGCTAATTAGCAACCTCCAAATGCCTATTTGGTCATTAGGGGAAGTGTCCAAGGGGTTCAGCACAGTGTCCCGACATTTTAACATTCAAATAAAGATTTTCCTTTCCATCTCTCACCCTCAGGGAGGTGCGAGTGGATACTTGCGAATTCAGTCTGACTGATTCAGGCCGAGTTGCTAATTGGATTGCAAAATCAATTCACTATGCGAATTCGAAGTGAAAATTCACACCTACTAGGATTGACCCCTATGTGGTCTATTTACTAAGCTTTGTTAGGAAATAAAGCGCCGTATACAATTGCCCAGGCGAAAAGCTGAGATCGGCAAAAAGTTGTCGCAGGTGACGTCATTTCGCCAGGCGAGAACTTTTTCCCATATTCAATTCCAAAGACTTTTCGCCGGTGCGAAAAGTCTGCGCCTTGTAACCAGCGGGAAAGATTCGCCTCTGAAAGGAGATGTAAAAAGTGCAAAATTGGGGGTTTGGGGTGCAAAGTTTCGGGAACACCCCTGCAGCCTTGAGACAGTCCCCAAAGGTAAACTGCTTAAAAAAAAGTTTCAAAATACTTTAGAACACCCCAAAAAATTACTTTCGTTTTGGGGTCAAAAACAAAGTTGGGGGACAAAATTAAAAACTAGCGAAATCGACTCCAGGTATGCCCCATGCTTTTTTTTTTTTATTGCAGGTGCAGGCTGAAGGTGCGTATTTTACGTTTTTCAAAAACGCACTTTAGCGATTTTTAACAATGCTAGCACCCATTTTCATGTATCCCAAATTTGCTGGGACTACTTATTTTTGCAAAAAAAACCTGCTAAATGCTATTCTTCACCACTTGTGCAAAGACGCAAAATAGCACAAACTTAGAGCATTTAAGAACCCGAAATACCTTCAGCAGGGCTATTTGGGGGTATCCATAGTGATCCCCCATGTCAGTGCATCTTTTGGGGGCTGTCAGGGTGATTTGCCCAAATCTGACAGGACTTTTCGCCGATTACAGTTTTGCCTGGACACGTTCTCGCGTCCTTTGCAATTGAATAGGGCGAATTGCGGTGACGAGCATGATACTTCCGGAGCCAAAACTAGCGATGATGGCGAAAACTCGGGCATGCGAAAAGTCCAGGACTTTTCGCCGGCAATTGAATATGGCCCAAAGTGAATGGTGATAAGGTACCAGCCAATCAGCTCCTAACTGTCATGTCACAAGCTGTGTTTGAAAAATGACAGGAGCTGATTGGCTGGCACCTTATCTCCGTTCACTTTATCTCCTAACAAAGCTGAGTAAATAGACCCCTAAAACTGCTTTTACACCTAAATCCTGGGTCTGACCCAAGATTTGGAACACCGTTCTAAAACGGGTCAGACCCAGGACATTTCTTTTGTACTCCTGCGCCAATCCGGATTATTCCCGGATCGGCGACGTTCACACTGCACACGGGTGCAGTGGAACACTTCTCCCGGCGCTTGGAGATGACCTCTTCAAACGCCGAGAAACCGGAAGTCCTCATGCTGTAAACGGGACCCGGGTCAAACGACCTGGGGTACCCGTTTACAATGCAGGTTTCACAGGTTGTTCCCATGTAAAACCCTGCAAGTTACCTGGGTTGGATTACCGAGGTCTCTCGACCTGGGAATCCAACCCTGGCCCCTTTTACACCAAGGAGCTACTCGGGTTAACCCTGCAATAACCCAGGTTTTAGCTCTGGTGTAAAAGGGGTATAATATAAAGCTCATAATGGAGGGCTGTGAAATAATAAGTTCTAGTAGCTGAATTATCTAACCACTTTGATTTTAGTTCACAGTAATTGTGTAGTCAGACATTTATAAAAACATTAAACCCCTTTGCGGCGAGGCTTTTTTTCCACCATGTCCTGAGGCGATTTTTGGGCTGGTCACATTCCATCATCAGTGGCAGCCATTTTATGTGCAGGGCACACACAAGCGGTACTGTACCTTGCTGCTGTTTTGCTCATAGTACACTCTGGGGCTGATTGAGAACACATGTATGTGTGGCTGATACGCCACGCATCTCAGCTCCCAGAGTTTTCTCAATCTGCAGCAGTTTGCACCCTGGCATCAGGGGCGTATCTATAATGGGTGCAGGGTGGGCGGGGAACACGGGCCCCTGGGTCCAGGAGGGCCCAGCACCGCACACCCTGCACCCATAATATGACTTACCTCTCCGGAGTCCCACGTCAGCGCAGGCGTCCGGCGCTGTAAAACAACTGGAAAATGGCCGTGGCGGCCATTTTCCCGATGTCTGCGCATGCACAGTACAGGGGAAAATGGCCACCAAGGCCATTTTTGCAGTGACCTGTGTAGACACTATAGACTCTGGGCACACTCTAGTGCCCAGAGTCTCTAACTCCGGCGCTGGCCGCACACAGTTCAGTGCGCTGCTGGCCGCCGGGCGGAGAGTAGGGGGGCCCATGTCGGAGACTGCACACGGACCCCCTCCTCTCTAGAAACGCCCCTGCTTGGCAGTTGTCTGGTATAACACCCCTTTACCCTCTAAGGGACACCAGGTTACTAACTCCTATGTAATCTTTTTTACCCTCTCTTAAACTCATGTTAAGTGGTGTACATCTTATTACTATTCAGTGCCTCCACCCAAGTATTGGTAGTAGACCGGGCCTACTTGGAAAAACACAAATGAGAATAAACTCTTGCTTAAACTATATCACTGCATGCTTATAATTTTACTTAAGCTCACAACTGACACTCGCAAATAATAACATCTTGTTATAGACATTATGTAATCACATAACCCAATTACAACATGAGTGGTAAAATTTAACTGAACAGAGTAACAATCAATCCTTGTATATAAATGAATAACTTATATGTATATAGTGGAAATACAAGTCATATTTTACTGTAACACCTGTGGTCCTAAAGTAGTTGATACATTGCAAGTCCTCAACTTGTTTAATACGGGGTAAGTACTTTACACCACTGTCAGTTTGTAGTCCCATCGACACTTGTCAATGTTCCTAACTTTTAGTATATAAAAGTTCTGTTGTCGGAAAATCCTTTGATGGTAACTTTTCCTGTATACTGCTATCTATGGGCCTGATTCAGAGCCGGACGCAATTAGCGCTCGCTCGTCCTGAAAATAGGGGTGGCTATTCAAATGAACCGTTCGCTCTTTGCGGTCTGTTCACGCCTCTAGGTCTGAACGAGCGAACAAGACTTGCGGTCGTTTTTTGGGAAACTACGCCCCCTGGCCGCTCGCATCCTACGTCATGTCCGCTATTTATTAGATTAATCGAGTACATTGACCAGCGTATGAACTGCTCGCTATTCTTGTGGTTGGTTTTTGCTACCACAATTTTGCGAGCAGTTCTGGCTTAAAAAAAACCCAGTGACGTGGTCAATGACGCTGCAGTTTTAATTATGCACACCCATAAAACGCCCGTTTTGACCTTTAAGCACGCCTGCGATCGGATCTCCACTCCCCGTTTTAAAGCACCTTCCCCTGTTGCCACCCACAAACGCCTCTTTCTGTCACTCAAATTATCAGGCATTCGCTATTTTGCGAGCACATGAATTTCGGCCGCACTGACTGGTTCGCGCATGCGTATAAAGATCCGTACGCATGCGCAGTTGGGCAAACATCGCTCGGAGCGAACGAGCGGCCGCTTACGAGTGGCTCTGAATCAGGCCCTATATCCACTGAAGGATAAATAAAGTTCATACATGTGTTGCAAATGTTTCTAAGAGAATAGCATTTAGTTATAATCCACCTGAGTTTTAAAATCTTTCCTTAGTTTGGTAGTTTGCCTAATACCTTCAAATGTATTCTTGTGTGTGTCTGTGTGTATATATATATATATTAGGGGTGTGCACCGGCCACTTTTCGTGTTTTGGATCTGGATTGGTTTTGCCAAAACCACCCTTCCGTGTTTTGGGTTCTGGGTTTTGTGTTTTGGATCTGTATTTTTTTTAAAAACAGCTAAAATCACAGAATTTGTAGGTTTTTCTGCTCCTATGCTATTATTAACCTCAATAACCTTAATTTCCACTCATTTCCAGTCTATTCTGAACACCTCACACCTCACAATAGTGTTTTTATGTCCAAAAGGTTGCACCGAGGTAGCTGGATGACTATGCTAAGCGACACGAGTGGGCGGCACAAACACGTGACCCATCTAGGAGTGACACTGCAGTGGCAGACAGGATGGCAGTTTGAAAAACTAGGCCCCAAACTGTACATAATGCAAAGAAAAAAAAGAAGTGCAAGATGGAATTGTCCTTGGGCCCTCCCTCCCACCCACCCTTATGTTGTATAAACAGGACATGCACACTTTAACTAACCAATCATTTCAGCGCCAGGGTCTGCCACACAACTGTGGCTGAAATGATTGGTTCGTTTGGGCCCCCACAAAACAAGCTGGCAATTAATCTGTCCCTGCACAAACTGGCTCTACGGAGGCAAGATGTCATCCTCATCCTCCTCATCCACCGATTCCTCACCCTCTTCAGTGTGTACATCCTCATCCTCACAGAGTATTAATTCGTCCCCGCTGGAACCACAGGTCCCTCTGTACGTTCTGAAGGCTGGTCTCCCTGGAAGAGTTGATAATTCATTTTATGAACATCATCTTCTCCACATTTTGTGGAAGCAATCTCCTACGCCTTTCGCTGACAAGGTTCCCGGCTGCACTAAACACTCTTTCGGAGTACACACTGGAGGGGGGGCAACTCAGGTAAAATAGAGCCAGTTTGTACAGGGACCTCCAAATTGCTTTTTCCTGCCAGTACAGGTACAGACTGTCTGACATGCCTACTTGGATGCTGTCACCGATGTAATCCTTTAACAGACAGACGCACGCTTGTCGCTGCTGCTTTGAGGATGCAAGTGCGGCTACAGCCCACACAATTCACAAAGACCAAAAAAAAACAACAATATTTTTATTATTTGTGTAGCACACTTTGAGGGTGTCACCACCCTTTAACAGACAGACGCACGCTTGTCGCTGCTGCTTTGAGGATGCAGGTGGAATCTAGACGGGATTTGGAACCGGGGACACACTTCCTCCATCAATTGTCTAAATCCCACTGCACTAATGGCGGATACCGGACGCACGTCTAACACCAACATAGCAGTCAAGGCCTCAGTTATACGTTTTGCTTCAGGATGACTGCTGTCGTACTTCATCCTCATCGCTAGGGACTGTTGGAGGGTCAATTGTTTAGTAAAAGTAGTGATGTTCCTACTTCCTCTCTGGGATGATGAACAACTCCCAGCAGCAGCAATAGCACTAGGAGGAAGTGGTTCTTGATCTTTCCCTATTTTATTTTTATCGGAGAAAGTTTGGTCCTCCATTTATGTTATATTGATATATACGTGCGGCTAAAGCGCACACAAACACAGAAAATATTTTTTTATTTTTGCTGGAGAGTAGTGCACTTTGTGGGTTACACCACCCTTTAAGAAATGAGCCAGCCGGTTCTTTACTTATGGGACACAGGCGCACGCTTGGCGCTGCTCCTTTGTTGATGCACGTGCAGCCACAGTGCACACAAGTCACAAACACAGAAAATATATATTTTTTTGGTTTGGAGTGTACTTTGGGGGTTAAAGCACCCTTTAACGGTCAAGCCAGCCGGCCCTTTACTTATGACACAGGCGCACGCTTGGTACTACTTTGTTGATGCATGTGCGGCTACTGCGCACACAATTCATAAACACAGAAAATAATTTTTTTTTTGTTTGGACTGGAGTGTACTTTGGGGGTTACAGCACCCTTTAACGGTCAAGCCAGCCGGCCCTTTACTTATGACACAGGCGCACGCTTGGCACTACTTTGTTGATGCACGTGCGGCTACTGCGCACACAATTCACAAACACAGAAAATAATTTTTTTTTTGGTTTGGACTGGAGTGTACTTTGGGGGTTACAGCACCCTTTAACGGTCAAGCCAGCCGGCCCTTTATTTATGACACAGGTGCACGCTTGGCACTACTTTGTTGATGCACGTGCGGCTACTGCGCACACAATTCACAAACACAGAAAATATATTATTTTTTTAGCACTTGGGGGGAGCACCCCTGATGGACAGAGCACCCCCTGGACAACACTACAGCACCCCTTTAGGACTGGGACACTGCACAGGACTTTGGAGTGGACACAGCCCCTATGGAGAACTGACTGCACAACACAGTCCAGCCAGCCCCTATGGACTTTGAAGTAGTGGACACAGCCCCTATTAACAACAGCAGCACAGCACAACACAGCCAGCCCCTATGGACTTTGAAGTAGTGGACAACAGCAGCACAGCGCAGCACAGCACAGCACAGCACAACACTACTCTGCACTACACTACACTACACTACACAGCCTAGCCAGCCCTAACTCCCACCCTCCCTCTTCACTGTCCACAGCCGAGTGAGAAAATGGCGCCGACGCGGGTACCTTATATAGGATCCAAAACCCGCGAGACTCGGAAGGCGGGATGATGACGTTTTGCCTCGATTTCAGATCCGAGTCAGGCGGGAAAAGTCGAGCCTGACTCGGATCTGCCTCGGATCGGGGGGGCTCGGGGGGTTCGGATTTCAGAAATCCGAACCCGCTCACCCCTAATATATGATTCGGTAAAAAGAACCGAACGGAACCGAGTAGAACCGAGCCTGCACATCCCTAATATATATATATATATATATATATATATATATATATAGTTAGTGTGTGTGTGTATATGCACACACGCACGCACTTCCCCCTCCCCCAGCTATTTGCTAAGGCTAATAGTTTAGGGAAGTCTATCCGGCTCAATGGCTGGTAGTACAAATTTCAGCCATCACTACTAGTGTTATTTTTCCCACTTGCACTCCTGTGGTACTAATGTACACTAGCTATGTATGTGCAGAGCTTGGAGTCTACTCTCTGATCAGCATTAGTATTCATACCACCGCCTTTATGTAACTGAGGATTTCTCTGCCGGGGCACAGCTGCCATCACTACCTCAGCTGCCGATTAAAGAGCATATGATGAGGCTTAAATACACTAACAGAGTAACCCCAGCATTGTCCGACAGTAGCCGCCTCCTTCCTACAGCTGACACCTCTCATGTCTGGTTCCACACCTCCGCCGGCCACTATTGCTGCTATTCTGCCTCAACTTTATGAGCATCTGTGCCCACCTTCTGGAATGCAGCCACTCAGCTGCAGTTATGTGCGTGACTCCGGTCCCTCACAGCCTCTGCTCACCGCCGATCCCACCATCGGGACCACCGCTGCAGCTCCGTCCCCATGACCTCGGCCTCTGACCTGGCTCCTGGGACCAACACTACCGGTCACTCCACCAAAGTGCCGCACGGTGAGCTGTTTACTGGAACGCCGATGTCAACCTGCTTCCCCAGCTCCGACTGGGCTCCCTCTCCAAATCTACCCCCCTGTGCCCAGGAGCCTAACTATAACTCACCTGCCACCTGGGACACACGGGGGTGAGCACTCCAGCCCTCTTAGGCCCGTATTCAATTTGAAGCAAAAAGCCATTTTCGCGTGTTTTTGTCTAAAACTTTTCGCCTGTTTTGATTTTTCTCCGTATACAATTTGGAAGACTTTTGCCCTAGGCGGAAAGTCAATACAATGTAATAGGCGGAAAAGTTTCACCTATGAATAGCAGGCAGAATTGGGGATTAGGGTGCAACGTTGCAGGAACCCCCATGCAGCCTTCAGGCAGTCCCCCAAAGGTAAACTGTGTCAAAAAATTAAGAAAAAAACACTTAGACACCCCAAAAAAAATCACTTTGATTTTGGGGGTGAAAAAAAAAATTGTTGGGGCACAAAATTAAAAACTAGCCAACTTCCCAAGTATGTCCCAACTGTTTTTTTGATTGCACTTGTTTGTGGCAGATGGATTTTTCAGATTTTTTCAACTTAACTTTAGCAACTTTTAAATACGCTGGCCCCCATTTTCAAGTACCCTAAATTTGCTGGGATAACTTATTTTCAGGAAAAAATACTCCTGAATACTATTCTGCACCACTTATAGAAAAACGCTATTTAGCAGCGTTTAAAAACACCAAATACCAACAAGCCAAATCGGGGTCTACAATAGCTAACCCCCTGTCAGAGCGTCTTTTGAGGGGTGTCAGGCTGATTTCCCCAAATCTGTCTTTCCACCTGTTCAAATTTTGCCGGGTCCCATTTTCGCGTACTTCCATATTGAATATGGGGTTTATAGGGCACGCGCGCGATACTTTTCCGCCTACAAAAGACGCGATGTAGGCAAAAAGTCTGGGAGGCAGAAAAGTATCGCGGATCCGCTCTAATTGAATATGGCTCTTAGTCTGCTGGCAGCTCCTCCTCGTCTCTGTCCCTGCCCTTCTTTTTCTGACAGGAACCAAACCACACCCAGCTAAATCACTCCGCCCCTTCTAGTGCATGTGTGTATCCCATACAATGAGACACATCCCCACCAAAGAAAGAAGTACCATATAAACTTCCATGTAAATACATGAAATATATACATGTATACATAAATTATAGAGGGGCCATGTACATGAATTCAAATACATATATATATATAATGTTATGACTGACATTGTATACATATCTCTTGTTACTGTACATACATGAATGAAATTATATATACCTGTACACAAATCCACTCTGTGTCACATATTTTTTATACCTGTTTTAATTGTAGATAGATATATTATATAGAAATATAATTCATATATGTAACCCTAACCAGGGTTACACTGGCATTACAGGATAATGGGTGCTAGGCAGTGGGCAGGCTGCAGGGGAAGTGCCTACTCATCCAGGGGTGCGGGAGCTTACCAGAAAGCCTCCCGTTGGTTACGGGAGAGTAGGAAAGTATGGGAAACCCCAGGGGCCCTGAGCTGTATGTAGGGATAATCACAGAATGCTACAGGCAGAGAGAGGCTGACGTAGACTTGGCTGCAATTGTGCCCCGAATTACAGGTGTAAAATGCAGAGTGGAAAAATTGTAAGATGTTGGTTGGCATACTGTATTTGCTCTATTTATGCCAGGCATACGTCATATATACACACCCCCCCATATTTTTTATCCCTTTGTTGTGCTTGCAAATACGCATTCACTATTGGGCTTCAATAAAACGTAAAAAATCCTCAAACATTAAAATAAATTCTATCATGTATGAAAAAACATAGCTTAACATCCAGTAAGCATAATATACGCACGAGCAATGAGGCAAGTGTGGAAAGCCGTGCTGGGATCAAGTGTCTGATCCCAGCATCGGCACAGCTGCAGGGGCAGGCAGAGTGGATGTGTCCCCTGTGGGACACATTCGTGGCCGGCGCTGGGACAGTATGTTTGTTCCCAGCACCGGCTAAGTAGACGCTGCGGGCACCTGGAAGGGACCGCCTGGTCCCTTCCACCAGTGCAGGAGGTACAGTGGCGTCGGGTGAAGCTTGGCTCCGAGTGCGAGCTAACTGGAGCTCGCCGCCCGGCAGCCAAAAGCGGCGGCGGGTGTTTGGCTCTGGCCATGAGACAAACACGGCCCGCGGGCCAGCAGCCAATAGGAGGCAGACGCGTCAAGCCAATCGCGGCTCACTGCATCATAGCCCCGCCGACTCGTGGCGTCTTGTATTAGACGTCGCTGAGAGGGAAAGTTTGGTCTGGCGATGTAGTGGGAGGAGTGAAGACCTCCCGAAGAGAGCGTCGCGGCAAAAGTTCCGGCGGCCGCGGAAGAGGCCAGAAGACGCCGTGAACAAGAAGGAAGATAGGAGGGGCCGTCTGGACGCAGAGAAGAAGAGGCGGCGCTGCTGGCCAGGAAGGGTCAGTGGCAGAAGAATGCGGCTGAGGACCGGAGAGGATTGTGGGGGTGGAAAGTAAAAGAGCTAATGAAGCTCCCCCCAGCAACTCCACCGGAGCAGGTAGGCCCTCCGTGAGGCCTACCATATACCCCTCCCTAGACTACCAGGGTTGTCGGGCACTAGGCCTGTGGGACAAAGTCTGGCACTAGGCCTGTGAGCACAAGGCCCGGTCTACGTAGGGGGCATTAGGCCCAATATAAGGTATTTGCCACCCCCATAAAGGTGTGAGTGACCTTGGTGTTAGACCCAGGGCACTAAATAGCACATAAGTGGGCCACCCAAAGTATATAAGGTGGACTAGGTATTAAGTTACAGGCCACTAAGTAAGCCCTCAGGCAGGCATGTGGATCTGAGCACTAGGTCCAGATCACTAAAGTGAGCCCCATAGTTAGGAAGGCCCACAGGCCTGAGCCCCAAATAATGTGCGCTGGGCATTAGGCCCAGGCCACTACCAGAGCCCACCATAGAAACATACATAGAAACATAGAATTTGACGGCAGATAAGAACCACTTGCCCCATCTAGTCTGCCCCATTTTTAAACATATTGTTACCTCAACCCTTATTGAGCCTTACTTCTTCTGAAGGATATCCTTATGTCTATCCCATGCATGTTTAAATTGCTCTACTGTCTTTGCCTCTACCACCTCTGATGGGAGGCGTTAGCCGCTGTTGTGGAACAGGATTGAAATGCCGGCGGCTGCCCGACAGGATGAAAATCCCGACAGAGGCAGGTAAGTATGCTAACCTCCCCTGTCCCCCCCCCCTAACCCTCCCTTAGTGGTGCCTATCCCTAACCTACCCCCCTAGTGCCTAACCCTTACCTCCCCCAGGGGTGCCTGGCCCTAACCTCCCCCTTGGGGTGCCTACCCTTAACCCCCCCAAAACCTAACGCTAACCCCGCCAACTGCCCTAAACGTAAGCCTCCACCCCCCCCCCTGCGTGGATAACCGGACTCATTACCTCGTTCAGGCTTGCGTCGTCCTGGATTCCACAGTAGGGATTATGATAGGCGTCAGTATCTCGCAGCCTATCATAAATCCCGAGGCCGGCATTCTGCTGTCGGGATTGTGACCGGCGGCCGCACATATCTACATCCCGTTGTAGTCTATGGGCTACACACCGCAGAAATGATCAGGGACTCCCCCCAGCAATGACCATCGCACATGTGCAGTAATGTGATCACTTTGCTTCTAACTCATCGCAGGGACAGGCTCCTCTCTCTGAGCCGGCATGTGTATTTTATTCTTCCTGGCAAATCTTACTTTCTTATTGCTGTGATTAGCTGCAATAAGTAATTATAATCATTGGGTCTAGGACCTGATAATTAATACATATGTACACTGTACTTGTCTGTGGATGGGTAAGTGTTTTTAATTAGGTAATTTAAAAGTTTTATATATTTAAGATGTGTACAATTTGCATGTTTGTTAACATATCGCACATACAAATAAAAGACATTCACACACTAGTGTATGTGTGAAATGTGCTAGAATGAAAAATATTTCATAGAACTTTACTTGGTGATAGATTTCTTTTCTTTTCCTTCATCTTTTGGAGGGTTCATTTATTATTACAGACAGTAATTTCTGAGGTAATAAAATGTGACACATTGAAATAGAAGGCAATTATAATGTATATTTGTGTAAAACATTTCTGGGGTTACAGTACATGTGTAATGATCTGTTGGTGTCATTTTCCTAGCAAATGTTAAAAACTAGGAGCAAACACTGATGTTTGTACTGTGCACACGGGCCCCTGGGTCTGCGCACCCTGTACCTATTACCTGTACCTATTACATTTACTTACCTGGCACCAAAGGCATCATTCCAATGGGATTTTTTTCAGAAAGTTGGCAGCGGCACCATATTCCTGAAGATAGAGCTGAAAACATGGCACATGTGCAAAACCCTCAGGGCCCGAGTATTTGTTCCCTCGCGTGCATGTGCCAACGCCATTTGTTTCAGAGTGGAGGGAGCCCACGGAAATCTGCACAATGGCCCTGTACTGTTTTAAAACGCCCCTGTTTAAAGTATATTGGTGCATATACTCCATTTAAATAAGCCCCTTAAAGCAAGCCTGGAAAACCTGTGTTGAGAAACTACAAGTACCAACATGCTCTGCCACCTGCCAGCTAGGAAACCACAGGTTGTCCAGACATGCCTTGCAATAAATTAAATAAATATATAGAAAACCTTATATGTGCTTAAAGCAGCTCACAGAACAGAAACCCTCTTAGGGTGTTCCTTTCACCCCTGCACCAAGCACTAGAACAGGAACGATTGAGGGTGATGCTATCTGTAAGAGTAAATATCTTATACATAATGGTGTAAGCGATTAATAAACATTCAAACACATGAAAATAGTCACATACTTAGGTAGGTGGATATTCCCAACCACGATCATCAAAGCACACCAACAGCCCAGGTTTTAAGGATAGCCATACTTGAGCACAGGTGTCTTAATTAGTACCTCAGTTATTTTGATTTAACCATCTGTGCTCAACCATGGATATCACGAAAATCAGGACTGCTACTGTGTTTTGAAGACCGAGGTTGGGAATCACTGTTCTAGAGCACTGGTTCTCAAACTCGGTCCTCAGGACCCCCACACGGGTCACGTTTTCTAGGTCACCCAGTATGTGCACAGGTGTAATCCCCGGGCCATCCATGTAATTTTCCTCCAGAAAGCTGAGACAAGCGATCTTGGAATGATTATGAATGGGTATTTCTTGTCATTTCCTTCTCACATCTCCATAAAGTGCCCAGTGACTGTTAATCTCAAATAAAATACAATAATTCTTGCATAGAGTAATTCCTTTTAATCTGATAAAAATATAACAGATAGACACACAACATTTGGATATAAAGTGAGTTGACATAAAGTGAACAGTGTGGAATTGTTAAGTGGCAGTTTAAAGAACCATTACCATAAGCAGAAATGTTTTCAGAACCATTGGTAACCAGTTCTAAAATGCAAAATGTGTGAGCCCTATGGATACCCAGGATTCTCCCCGGTTTCCGCAATACACCACCATCATAACGGTAGACACCAATGAAGCCAACGCAGTTCAACCCAAGCTTTGGGGTTTTCAAGGCAAGGCAGGTAAAGGTTTCTTCCAGAAATACCCTGTTGGCCCAATCAGCAGTAAAGTATCAGACCTGCCTGTCTCAATGAAGAGCAAAGTACTGCTGATGTGCGACTGAGCACATTGCCAGTAGTTACGATAGAGTAGTGTCTAGATTCCCTTTGCGGAGAGGACACTGATGTCATCAGCTACTGTCCAACGTCATTCCCTACCATCCACGTGGACACAGAGGAAGAATATAATCTTGTGACGAGCCCAAAGCGTGGCGAGCATACAAGTTTCTTCTCTAGGTGGACATTATGGGCATGGAATCGCACTTTCGACCATACAGGACCTTAGCACGAAGGGGAAATAAGCTCAACCGTTACGTTATGAACACCTCACTCACTTTTACCTGCACCTCTATGAGGGTCCCTACAGGTTTCAAAATATTAAGCAGCACGAATGTAAACAAGAAAAATCATTTTTAAAGTGAAACAAAAAAATACAGATTGTCTCATTAGATTTAGTAAGAGAGTAACAAGGAGCCCAAGTTGCCTAGTTATAGAGTCCTGGCACTGTACCCCGGTAACATCCTGTGTACATCATCCAGTACCCCACCTCCTGCCGACAGCTCCATCTTCTGTGTAATTTTGTGAAAAATGGAGCAGGTGCAGAGAGTAGTAAATACTCCATTGTTCTGTAGATATCTCCCAGAGGGTGGCACAGCCGACAGATTAAGTAGGTGCGTTAGCCCGCAGCAGGTACACTGAGGGTACTTTTCTGGTTGTGAGTTCCCCCTTGACCTGGGAGCCTGTGTGTACATCCTGCACCAATTATAGATGGACCATTGCACTCTTAATAGGGCTAGTTCTATACCAAGTTGGATCCAGGGTGAAAGTTGCCTTTAATGCTCCTCTCTTTTTCTGGGATCATCACAAGACATGGATGATGTGGAAGTACAATTGTAGTTCTATGGAAGTATTGGCCCCTTCTGGCTGTAATGCTTAACAATGTGTAGGCCTTAGAGATTACTTGCAAATTGCAGGAGCACCTAGGAAGAAAAATGACCCACATCTGCCCCAGTCCCGCCCCCACGACCATTGACTATGAATATTGAGGGGTCAGGAGGTAATTCAGTGCACCCATGATGCTTTGAAAAACTTACTCTTAGGGCCTGATTCAGACCCGGTCACGAGCGCTGTGCGCTCGCAACTGGGTCGATGGTGGGCCAGTGCGCATGTGCACGACCCGGATAGCGACGGGCACTCTGTCGCTCCGGGTCTCGCAACAAAGGGGGCGAGCTGTCGATGTTGAGTGACAGCTCGCCCCCTTTGGTGGGCGGGCTGGGGGAGTAGCTGCCCAAACTGAGGCGTTCCCATGTGAACGCCTCCGTTTGGGGGCGGCCCCACTGACATCACGAGTGATGTCAGTGGGAGAGATTTCGGCTCTGTTAGAGCCGAAACCTCTCTGGGGCTTGCGGCAACGAGACCCTACCACAAGGGTCTCGTCGCAAGCCTGATGGTCATCTTCCTGGCCGCTCGCTATAGCTGTGGGTGGTCACCCACAGCTATGCGAGCGGCCAGGAGGCCGTTCTAAAAAAAAAAAATAGCCCGGCCCTGATTCAGAGCGAGCGCTCTATCAGAGCGTCCGACTCTGAATCAGGGCCTTAATCCTTTCCCTGAATTTGGACCAAAATGTACCATCGGTGCAAAACATTTATTTAAAAAAATAAACAATGCTGTGATCTGGTCACTACATCAGTATCCCTAGAATGCTGCTCCCTCAGACGGCCGCTCCCAAGCTTGCAACCACTTTTGTGATGACAGGTTACAGGGAAAGGAAAGGCTACCCCAGGATTTAACTCAGAAAACATATTCGCTCTCATGTTACATGGAACAAAGGATCCCCATTCACCTCAATAGAACTGAAAAAGAGCAGCCATGGAGCATTGCAATGAGAGACCATGCTACGACGTGCACACACACCGGTGCTTCACACTTGTCGGCACATTCGTCAGTCCATTCAGAAAATAAGTGTAAACCTTGGTTATTTCATTATGTTTCTAAAAGAAAGTGATTTTAAACAAATCTAGCCTACAATGACCGTATATATAAAATACAGAGATTGTTTTTTTCATAAACATTGTACAGTGTACACTGGGCCTGATTCAGCAAGGATCGCAACTGTTAAAGCGTACGCAGATGACCGATTGTTGCGTACTGTGGATGGCTCACTGCGAGCAAGACTGCGATCGCAGTGAGTACGCAGACCCATCGCAGAGTGATTAACAGGAAGTACCGTTTGGGGGTGGTGATGGGGAGGTGATCGGAGAAACAGGCGTGCCAGTGCGTTTGAACGCCGTTACAGGAGTGTGCATAAATTAACCACTGAGATGCCCTACGCAACTTGAGTTCTCACTGCATACAGGAAGGTTAGCAAAGTCTGAGTAAGGTCTGACCTGGTGTAATTGTGCATGAGGCTGCGATGTTACCGATGTTTTTGATAGATTGCACGGTATTACGGATGTGAGACAGGAGAAGTGGGCGTCTTTATATTGGCCTGCTACTGCATGGTGCTTGCATTCATTAGCATATTTTTCGCAGCAGAACTGCGTGCGCGATTGCTACCGTGATCGCAATAGCGATCCATGCTGAATCAAGCCCACTGGCAATACCGGATTCTTGATGAAGTTGGTTTTAGTTTGAATGATTCCTACATACATCATTTTAGTTTCATTCTGTTGCCTTTAATGCTCAACATTCGCGTATCCATCCAAAGTAGTTCATACTTGGCGTGAATCAAAATAATCCAGCAATATTAATACATTGTCCTTTGATTCAACATATACAGATATTAGTTGCTCTTAACGAGTTTAAAAATAGTCTTACAAAATCCCCAAATTTAAATAGAAAAAAAATATATATTGAGTAACATAATGTAGTTAGACATGTTCCATGAGTCATGCTGGTGACATCGCTGTACCAAAGCTGCAAAGTCTGTAGGTAAATGGTGATTGTTACTTGGCGTGTTTGTTATAAGTTCATTGCTTCTGTCAGCTTCCGCTCTTCAGGTATACCATTGACCTGCAAAGATTACATTATTATTTACAAAACAAAATGTTTGATAGAAATATTACTCAAATCTACTAATCTAGCTATAGGAGTATTAAAATGTCAGATTAGGCCAACCTCCTCTATATCTTGCATCAACAGTAGAAGTACTGTTAAGTATGCAGTTTGAAAACCACCTGCAATCGGAAGCATTCTTTATTCATCTGTTATATCGGGGCATGAAGGACTCACTGGGGAAGGCAGTAAAAGTGCCTAAGCTTTAGAGGTGTGGCCAGCCACCAGAGGGGGTGTGGCCAGTCACCAGAGGGGGTGTGGCCAGCCACCAGAGGGGGTGTGGCCAGCCAACACAGATGGACTTGGTCAAATATTCAAGAGAACATAGCCTGCAAAGAACAGGGCCCCTTTATCAAGGAGAAAACAGGGCAGTGTCAGTACTGCCCACTTTGACTGGCAGCAGGGCCAATCTTGGTGCAGTTTTTCTACAGAAACGTACCAAGCACCCAAGTTCAACCATCGTTCTACTCCACCAAGTCACTGACTCTCTAGTAGAGTAATAATGTATAATTTGAGTGCATGGTCTGAAACCTGACCCCCAGAGGAGGGGATGGGGCCCTCAGGTAGTGGGCCACACCTGTGATTTCCCCTGTACTCCTGTGGGCCAGTTCTACCTTGGCTGTATCATATAGCCACATCCTATGTGTGGCGGTTTTAAAAGACACAAACGGTGCAGTTTAGAACAAACTATGTGCAATTTATATGAAACCGCTGATTATGCATAAAATGTTCAATCCTGATACAGAGCCTCATTTACTAACGAGTTTTATCACCAAAAGGAGTGATACATTTCACTGTGTATGATAAATGGTGCTCCAGCCAATCAGCTCCCAACTGTCAACTGTTACAAAAATGACAGTTGGGAGCTGATTGGCTGGAGCACCATTTATCATACACAGTGAAATTTATCACTCGTTTTGGTGATAAAACTCGTTAGTAAATGGGGGCCTTAATCCTTTGCGTTACCTTGATTTTGAGTAGCATGTATTTTAATATACCCCTTTTTAAGAAGGATATAGGTGGGTACAAATTTATTTGATGGTGCTGACAGTCACATCTTTGTACTGGGTGTATGTGTATGTTACTTTTAAAGATGCACGAATCATAATATCTGCATCTAAATGTATTTTTGTGAGTAGTGTATGGCCGCATTTTAGAGATGAATGTAAACCTGGCATGCAGTGTCACCAATCTCACCACATCTAAATAATCAGCATATGTTTGTGCAGTTTTCAGGGAGGTCTTGGAAACCGCTGCTTGAGGATTGGCGCAGTTTGTATGGATACCAGGATGCAAAACTGGCCACGTGGTTTGCTCTGTGGCGGTTTGAATAAAATGCATCTGTATAAGTTACGCGGTTTCAGAGCCTCACATAGGACGCGTTTACACACACTTGGATTCATCGTCCCCCTGATCGGTAATACATCAAAGGTTATATAATGTTGCTTTCAACATCAGTAATCATCTGAAACATTTTATGCAGCTGCTAATGAATTACTGTTTGAACCCAGCTGACACCTGTTATCTTGCATTTAGGTGAATATATAAAAGTATCTGTCATGTCTCCTAATTAATAGTTTTGGTTTAGGAGCCTAGCAGTATCTGCGGGGGGTTGGGGGATGATATTTTTCATCTTCTGAAGGGAGGAGTTGCATGAATCATGCATCTACGACCACAAGGGAGCACAAAAGGACTTGGCTCTTACATGTCCCCAGAAATGGTGGAAACCTGCTCAGACAAGGCTTTCAGAAACTGAGCTATTTGTTTGTTTGTTTCACTGTAATCCAACCATTTGAGAATCTTTTAGCTGACAGACAAAAGCAAGATGCCCCCCAAGGTTGGCTTGGCTCGTGTCCGCTGAAACAAGATAATGCTCCAGGGTGATCCACCCATATTGGATATTCCCGACGCACCAGCCACCTTCACTGAGGCCTTCATTCAGAGGCGGCCGTATGGTCTACGACCGCACGGCCGCCTCGATGTTTGTCAAGTACGCATGCGTACGAGGGAGCCGGCTCCTTCGTGCGCATGCGTGAGACCCGCTACGACCGACAGCGCCAGTCGTAGCGGGTCTCTTTCCAAAGGGGGCGAGCTGTCGATGTTGATTGACAGCTCGCCCCGTTTGGAAGGCGGGCCGGGGGGGTGGCAGCCCAAACGGAGGCGTTCCCATGGGAACGTCTACCGTTTGGGGGAGGCCCCACTGACATCACTAGTGATGTCAGTGGAGAGCTTCCGGCTCTGACAGAGCCAGAAGCTCTCCGGGGCTTACGACAAGTGAGACCCTAGCCTAGGGTCTCGTCGTAAGCCCCGATGGTCGCGATGGTCAATGACCATCGCGACCATCACCCTAGCGGTCGTTAGAGCTGTGGGTGTAAACCCACAGCCTAACGACCGAAACAGAGGCGGGCGGTCAGGATGCAAGCGGCCGCCCAGTTTCTGAGCGACCGCTTGCATCCTCCGACCGCCTCTGAATGAGGCCCTGAGTCTCTCTGCAGTGTGGTTAGACAACTTTTGACAGTTACATGGGGGAAAGCACTACACTGCTGTGTAGGGCCCCCACAATTTGGAAAGGAAAAAACAGGATAGTCATGTGACCTCAAGTTTGCAGAGGTTCCCAAATGCAGTCCTCAAGGCTACCCAACAGTTCAAGTTTTAGAGATATGCATTGTAGAGCACAGGTGACTTAATTAGCACCTCAGTCAATTTGATTTAACCACCTGTGTTAAACCATGGATATGTCTATAACCTGAACTGTTGGGGAGCCTTGAGAACAGCATTCGTTTGGGAACCTCTGGCATAGGTTATAACAATCCACCCTGCATTTTACTTAAGGTCTCACATAAGATAATACCATTATAGGCACCTACAGTAGTCCTACTTATCCTTTTAATTAGGGTTTGTCAAGAATTAAACTGCATGGAATTCAGGACTGATTTCTGACAGGAGACTGTCTAAAGCTGCATACACACGTAAAGATTTTCTGTCCAACCATCCAACTAGTTGATTGGTTGGAATGAAAATCTGGTAACGTATGGGAGTAACTGATGATCAGCAATTTGCTCCTAAATGCCAGAAAACAGATGAAAATGGTCGTTAGACAAGTTTGTTAAACAATTTGTTCAAACAACAGTTTTTGTCCATTTTCCGGCATTTGGGAGCAAATTGCTGATTGCCATTTGCTTTCATACCTTACCAGATTATCATTCCAACCAATTAACTAGTTGGATGGTTGGACAGAAAATCTTTACGTGTGTATGCAGCTTTAGGAAAATCAGAAGACATGGGGACCATGGGTGTGGCATGACGTGTTGACACCAGAATGTCGACAGATTCTGAATGTCGACAGTCAGAATGTTAACATGGTCATTAGGTCGACAATATGTAGACAAGTATTAAATTCGACATGGTTAAAATGTCGACATGTTTAGAATGTTGACACTGAACATGTCGATACCAAAATGTCGACATATTTGTTTGCTATTTTAGCCTAACCCTATTCCTACACATAAACCTAACCCAAAAACATATGTCGATAAGTTAAATGACGACATTCCGAACGTGTCAATATTATTACCATGTCAACATATTGAATGTTGACCCAATGACCAGGTCAGCATTCTGACTGTCAACATTCAGAACATGTCGACTATCTGAATGCTGACCCTTTGAATGTTGGGGGGGGGGTTATATCCCTGTGCCCAAAAAATCCCGGGTATAATGGTGAACAGTCTCCAGTATCTATCATTTGTTTAGGGATTGATCTACCCCCAGGACAACACACCTTTCTGTCACTCTCTCAGGGCCCCATTTATAAACCAATGTAAATACCAACAGCATTTATCATTTAGTATCACTGTGAAACAAACCGAAAATGCCACTAGTATTTATCAATACTTATACCACTCCGACGAGGTCCAGCGAAGTCCTCCTCGTCTGCGAGGTCCTCTGCTGCTGGCTGCCTGACGCTGCCAGCAAAGGGATCCTTTGTAATGCGCATGCGCGGCGCACTGCTGCGCATGTGTATGACGCGGGGACCAGGCAATGGCTGGAAGGCTTCGCTGAAGCCAGAGAGGCAGCGCCGGATCCCCATTGCCATCAATGGGGACCGTATTGCTCTCGCCATCTACAGATGGTGAGAACGATGCTGTGACAAACAGCATTAATCTTAGGTTACCGCTCTTTGTTAAGTACAGAAAGGAGGACATAACCCCTTTAGCGAGCATTAAAGGGGTCTTGCTTCGTTTATAAATGGGGCCCCCAGAACTTTACATTACAGAAGAAAGTTATACTTACCTCAAATCTTTGAAAAGTTGTCATGCGAAACTCTCCTTTGTGTCCCGAAAGCAGCAATAAAGAGGAAGAACTTAATGAAATCCCCAAATCTCTTTTTATCTACAGTTATTGTACAGCATTTTACATTACAGTCATAGCAGATAAAGTTGTACAGAGTGTTGTAGGCAATTACATACAAGGCCTATAGCGGTGGTCCTCTGTCCCCAGACCTCACCAGCGGTGCATGTGTTGTGGCTGTTTACCCAGGAGCACAGATGGAGCAATCGGAAGCCCAACAGTCTGATATACTGTATCCACCTTTGCTCCTGGGAGCAGATCCGTTGCACGTAGTGGGTGAGGACGAGGAGAGACAGCAGCGACTGATGCACAGAAAATAAAAGAGATTACTCCCACACAACACAACAAACATTTCAAGTTAAAGTTACATTTTAATAACTAAATAATTCCTCGATTTTTACTTTTCTTTTTTTCATTCTTTTGGTTTCACTTTATTATAGTGGCTTAGGGTTAGGAGGAATGTTAGAGTTAGGCACTAACAGGAGGGTTAGGCTGCGGGACAGGAGGGTTAGGGATAGGCTGCGGGACAGGAAGGTTAGGGATAGGCTGCGGGACAGGAGGGTTAGGGATAGGCTGCGGGACAGGAAGGTTAGGGATAGGCTACGGGACAGGAAGGTTAGGGATAGGCTGCAGGACAGGAGGGTTAGGGATAGGCTGCAGGACAGGAGGGATAGGCTGCAGGACAGGAAGGTTAGGGATAGGCTGCGGGACAGGAGGGTGAGGGATAGGCTGCAGGACAGGAGGGTTAAGGATAGGCTGCGGGACAGGAGGGTTAGGGATAGGCTGCGGGACAGGAGGGTTAGGGATAGGCTACGGGACAGGAGGGATAGGCTGCAGGACAGGAGGGTTAGGGATAGGCTGCAGGACAGGAGGGTTAGGGATAGGCTGCAGGACAGGAGGGATAGGCTGCAGAACAGGAAGGTTAGGGATAGGCTGCGGGACAGGAGGGTGAGGGATAGGCTGCAGGACAGGAGGGTTAGGGATAGGCTGCGGGACAGGAGGGTTAGGGATAGGCTACGGGACAGGAGGGTGAGGGATAGGCTGCAGGACAGGACGGTTAGGGAAAGGCTACGGGACAGGAGGGTTAGGGATAGGCTGCGGGACAGGAGGGTTAGGGATAGGCTACGGGACAGGAGGGTGAGGGATAGGCTGCAGGACAGGAGGGTTAGGGATAGGCTACGGGACAGGAGGGTTAGGGATAGGCTGCAGGACAGGAGGGTTAGGGATAGGCTGCAGGACAGGAGGGATAGGCTGCAGGACAGGAGGATTAGGGATAGGCTACGGGACAGGAGGGTGAGGGATAGGCTACGGAACAGGAGGGTTAGGGATAGGCTGCGGGACAGGAGGGTTAGGGATAGGCTACGGGACAGGAGGGTTAGGGATAGGCTGCAGGACAGGAGGGTTAGGGATAGGCTGCAGGACAGGAGGGATAGGCTGCAGGACAGGAGGGTTAGGGATAGGCTGCGGGACAGGAGGGTTAGGGATAGGCTGCGGGACAGGAGGGTTAGGGATAGGCTACGGGACAGGAAGGTTAGGGATAGGCTGCCGGACAGGAGAGTCAGGGATAGGCTGCAGGACAGGAGGGTTAGGGATAGGCTGCAGGACAGGAAGGTTAGGGATAGGCTGCAGGACAGGAGGGTTAGGGATAGGCTGCGGGACAGGAGGGTTAGGGATAGGCTGCGGGACAGGAGGGTTAGGGATAGGCTGCGGGACAGGAGGGTTAGGGATAGGCTGTGGGACAGGAAGGTTAGGGATAGGCTGCAGGACATGAGGGTGAGGGATAGGCTGCAGGACAGGAGGGATAGGGATAGGCTGCAGGACAGGAGAGTTAGGGATAGGCTGCAGGACAGGAGGGATAGGGATAGGCTGCAGGACAGGAGGGATAGGCTGCGGGACAGGAGGGTTAGGGATAGGCTGCGGGACAGGAGGGTTAGGGATAGGCTGCGGGACAGGAGGGTTAGGGATAGGCTGCAGGACAGGAGGGATAGGCTGCGGGACAGGAGGGTTAGGGATAGGCTGCGGGACAGGAGGGTTAGGGATAGGCTGCGGGACAGGAGGGTTAGGGATAGGCTGCGGGACAGGAGGGTTAGGGATAGGCTGCAGGACAGGAGGGTTAGGGATAGGCTACGGGACAGGAAGGTTAGGGATAGGCTACGGGACAGGAAGGTTAGGGATAGGCTGCGGGACAGGAAGGTTACAGATAGGCTGCGGGACAGGAGGGTTAGGGATAGGCTGCAGGACAGGAGGGTTAGGGATAGGCTGCAGGACAGGAGGGTTAGGGATAGGCTGCGGGACAGGAAGGTTAGGGATAGGCTATGGGACAGGAGGGTTAGGGTTAGGCTGCGGGACAGGAGGGTTAGGGATAGGCTGCGGGACAGGAGGGTTAGGGATAGGCTGCGGGACAGGAGGGTTAGGGATAGGCTGCAGGACAGGAGGGTTAGGGATAGGCTGCCGGACAGGAGGGTTAGGGATAGGCTGCCGGACAGGAGGGTTAGGGATAGGCTGCCGGACAGGAGGGTTAGGGATAGGCTGCCGGACAGGAGGGTGAGGGATAGGCTGCGGGACAGGAGGGTTAGGGATAGGCTGCGGGACAGGAGGGTTAGGGATAGGCTGCAGGACAGGAGGGTTAGGGATAGGCTGCAGGACAGGAGGGTTAGGGATAGGCTGCAGGACAGGAGGGATAGGGATAGGCTGCAGGACAGGAAGGTTAGGGATAGGCTGCGGGACAGGAAGGTTACGGATAGGCTGCGGGACAGGAGGGTTAGGGATAGGCTGCAGGACAGGAGGGTTACGGATAGGCTGCAGGACAGGAGGGTTAGGGATAGGCTGCCGGACAGGAGGGTTAGGGATAGGCTGCGGGACATTATTTGTCACTTACACATCTATGAATAAATGCAGTTTTACACTGAATAATAATAACAATGTTTTAATTTTGAATTGTATTTTTCCCCGCTTACTGTATTTGATTGTCCATTTTGTTTTTCGCTCCATAGTAAAATATAGTGTGCACATTCTAATTTTGTTGTAGGTATTCTGCACAATGAGTGTCTTCTGACTATTGGTATTCACTGTGTTTGTTACGTTAGACCAGAAATGGATAATCTGTGCCGCTCCAGCTGGTGTGGAGATAATAGTCCCAGCATTCTGGGACTCTTAGTTCCACTACATGCAGAGGGAATGGGTATGGGATGCCGGCATTCAGGATCCCGAGTGCTGATGCTGGCATCCCGACAGGGTTAGGATACAGACACCTGTCGGTAGGTATCCTAACTCTCTCCCCTCCCTACCCTAACCCCCCCCCCCAGTGCCTAAACCTAACCTCCCCGCACCCTAAACCTAACCCTTCCCCTTTAGTGCCTACCCCTAACCCTCCCCCTAGTGTCTAACCCTCCCCCTAACCCCAGTACTTACCTTCGGGATCCCAGTGGTCGGGATGCTGGCGACGGTATTCTGACTAGTGTTGGGATTCCAGCGTCGGCATTGTGACCACCGGAATCCCTGCGATCGGGATATTGACTGTATCCCATGCAGAGAACCATACTGTATATAGCCTCATCCTGGCATAGACTAAAATGTTGGGAATTCTGGTATATGAGAACCTAATAGTTATAATTCATGCCTTTATAAGTCATCATTCCTTCATGCCAACATGAAGCCAAAATTTGCTCAGAATTTTTTGGCCTACTGACCTGCATTTTGCTGTTGATGTTGCGGTATCGGAGTCTGATGTGGCAAAGTCCTAGGAAAGACAATATAGGTTAAATAAAACCAGTTTGAATTCCTTGTTTCCTTGGCTGTCATCTTTTCTAGAATAAATTATGGTTTGGAATCCAAACTAGTCGTCTTGCTGCGGAGAAACCCCAAATTAAGTCATTATTAGCAAAGTACATGTGTGTACAAAAACCTATCACTGCTGTACTTCAATGCTCACCTTTGGAATTCTACAATACTCATAATGAATATACCAGAAACATGTGGTCAGAAACTCATATATACGAAGTCCTTCCTAGAAATAATTATTGCCTACAAGTTATTGAGGCAATTGTTCAGGGCACCAGGTGTTTGTGGAGCTCCAGCTTACCTAGAACTTAGGGCCTGATTCAGACCCGGTCGCTAGATGAATGCTCTCGCAAGGGGCCCTATGGTCTGCGTACGCGCATGCGCACGCATCGCAATGCGCGTGCGCGAACTACTCATTGCGATCGCATACCTCCCGCTCGCCCCAAAAAAGACAACACAGCAGAGTGAGTGACAGGTGAGGCCGTTTGTGGGTGGTAAAATGGGCAGGGAGTGGAGGTGCGAACGCAGGCGTGCCTGAGTGTTTCAACGCCGTTTTTAACAGGCAGCGTCATAGTACACGTCACTTGCCTGTTTTTTACACTGAAGTCCTCGCAGTGATTGTGGTAGGGTAAGGCAACCGCAAGTGCTGCGTTAGCTTCCGATGGTGCTCGATGTACCAATGTTTAAATACACTTCCTGGAGATGACGTGCGCTAGTGGGCATCTCTGCATACTCTAATGGGCATCTGCATATGCACAGCGATCACTCGCACAGCCAAAGTGGGTGTGCTTATGCCTTGGCGAGCGATCGCATCCCATGACGTCGATTTGGAAAATTTGCATAGGCAGGATGCGAGCGTCCACAACAAGCGAGCGGGTCTGAATCAGGCCCTTAATCTTGCCTAGAAAACATTGAGGCAATTGCTCAGGGCACCAGGTGTTTTGTGGGTCTATAGCTTACGTGGAACTTATTCTTGCCTACAAAACATTGAGGCAACTGCTCAGGTCACCAGGAGCTTGTGGGTCTCTATTCTGCTTAGAACTTATTACTGCCTATAATTTATTGAGGCATATGCTGGTGGTTGTTGGTCTCCATCCTACCTAGATACTATTATTGCCTACAAGTCATTGAGCCAATTGCTCAGGGAACCAGGTGCTTGTGGGTCTCCAGTCTGCTTCCCCCATGTCCCGCAGACACTTACTATATACATACTGTATATAGAGAGATCTCTGCCCATGCTAAATTAGAGAGAAGCCACTGCGCCTGGTGTTATGGATAAGTGAGGTGCCAAGGAGAGAAGTCTGTTGTGGCCAATATCATCATATTCCCCAACAGGTACAATATTCCAGGCCTACCATTTATACCAATTCTAGTTAACATTAGGGGTGTGCACCGACCACTTTTCGTGTTTTGTGTTTTGGTTTTGGATCTGGATCTTTCTTCGTGTTTTGGATCTGGATTGGTTTTGCCAAAACCACCCTTCCGTGTTTTGGGTTCTGGGTTTTGTGTTTTGGATCTGTATTTTTTTTTTAAAAAGCATAAAAACAGCTAAAATCACAGAATTTGTTGGTTTCTCTGCTCCTATGCTATTATTAACCTCAATAACCTTAATTTCCACTCATTTCCAGTCTATTCTGAACACCTCACACCTCACAATAGTGTTTTCATGTCCAAAAGGTTGCACCGAGGTAGCTGGATGACTATGCTAAGCGACACGAGTGGGCGGCACAAACACGTGACCCATCTAGGAGTGACACTGCAGTGGCAGACAGGATGGCAGTTAGAAAAACTAGGCCCCAAACTGTACATAATGCAAAGAAAAAAAAGAAGTGCAAGATGGAATTGTCCTTGGGCCCTCCCACCCACCCTTATGTTGTATAAACAGGACATGCACACTTTAACAAATCAATCATTTCAGCGCCAGGGTCTGCCACACAACTGTGGCTGAAATGATTGGTTCGTTTGGGCCCCCACAAAACAAGCTGGCAATTAATGTGTCCCTGCACAAACTGGCTCTACGGAGGCAAGATGTCATCCTCATCCTCCTCATCCACCGATTCCTCACCCTCTTCAGTGTGTACATCCTCATCCTCACAAAGTATTAACTCGTCCCCACTTGAATCCACCACCACAGGTCCCTCTGTACCTTCTGGAGGCTGGTCTCCCTGGAAGAGCTGATAATTCATTTTGATGAACATCATCTTCTCCACATTCTGTGGAAGCAACCTCCTACGCCTTTCGCTGACAAGGTTCCCGGCTGCACTAAACACTCTTTCGGAGTACACACTGGAGGGGGGGCAACTCAGGTAAAATAGAGCCAGCTTGTACAGGGGCCTCCAAATTGCCTCTTTTTCCTGCCAGTACAGGTATGGATTGTCTGACATGCCTACTTGGATGCTGTCACCGATGTAATCCTCCACCATTCTGTCAATGGTGACAGTATCATATGCAGTGACAGTAGACATGTCAGAAATTGTTGCCAGGTCCTTCAGTCCGGACCAGATGTCCAAACTTGGTCCTGCCTGCCCTGCATCACCGCCAGCGGGTTGCTTAGGATACCTAAGTTTTTTCCTGGCAGCCCCAGTTGCGGGAGAAAATGAAGAAGGAGCCGTTGACGTGTCATGTTCCGCTTCAGCTGACAGTGTGTTCACCAGCAGGTCTTTGCACCTCTGCAGGCTTGTGTCGGCCGGAAAGAGAGACACCACATAGGCTTTAAACCTAGGATCAAGCACGGTGGCCAAAATGTAGTGGTCTGATTTCAACAGATTGACCACCCTGGAATCCTGGCAAAGCGAATGAAGGGCTTCATCCACAAGTCCCACATGCCGAGCGGAATCGCTCCGTCTTAGCTCCTCCTTCACTTTCTCCAGCTGCTTCTGCAAAAGCCTGATGAGGGGAATGACCTGACTCAAGCTGGCTGTGTCTGAACTGACTTCACGTGTGGCAAGTTCGAAGGGCTGGAGAACCTTGCACAACACGGAAATCATTCTCCACTGCGCTTGAGTCAGGTGCATACCCCCTCCTTTGCCTATGTCATAGGTGGATGTATAGGCTTGTATGGCCTTTTGCTGCTCCTCCATCCTCTGAAGCATATAGAGGGTTGAGTTCCACCGCGTCACAACCTCTTGCTTCAGGTGATGGCGGGGCAGGTTCAAGAGTGTTTGATGGCGCTCCAGTCTTCGGCACGCAGTCGCTGAATGGCGAAAGTGGCCAGAAATTTTTCGGACCACCCAAAGCGTCTCCTGCACGCCCCTGTCGCTTTTCAGAAAATTCTGCACCACCAAGTTTATTGTGTGAGCAAAACATGGGACGTGCTGGAATTTGCCCAGATGTAATGCCCGCACAATATTGGTGGCGTTGTCAGATATCACAAATCCCCAGGAGAGTCTAAGTGGGGTAAGCCACTGGGCGATGATTTCCCTCAGTTTCTCTAAGAGGTTGTCGGCGGTGTGCCTCTTACTGAAACCGGTGATACACAGCGTAGCCTGCCTTGTAACGAGCTGGCGTTTCTGAGATGCTGCTACTGGTGACGCTGCTGCTGTTGCTGCGTAAGGTGATACATCTACCCAGTGGGCTGTCACAGTCATATAGTCCTTAGTCTGCCCTGTTCCACTTGTCCACATGTCCGTGGTTAAGTGGACATTGTGTACAACGGCATTTTTCAGGACACTGAGGACACTTTTTCTGACGTTTCTGTACAGTCTCGGTATCGCCTGCCTAGTGAAGTGGAATCTAGACGGGATTTGGAACCGGGGACACACTACCTCCATCAATTGTCTAAATCCCACTGCACTAATGGCGGATACCGGACGCACGTCTAACACCAACATAGCAGTCAAGGCCTCAGTTATACGTTTTGCTTCAGGATGACTGCTGTCGTACTTCATCCTCCTCGCTAAGGACTGTTGGAGGGTCAATTGTTTAGTAAAAGTAGTGGTGTTCCTACTTCCTCTCTGGGATGATGAACGACTCCCAGCAGCAGCAACAGCAGCAGCGGCAGCAGTAGGCGTAGCAATGCAGGATCCTCCAGAGGAATCCCGGATAGGAGAGTCAGTCATGCCAGTGACATGGCCTGCAGGACTACTTCCGATCCTGACTAAGGAGGAAATTGACGAGGAGGGAGTTGACGGTGTGGTTTGCAGGCGCTTGGATACAACAGGACAACGGGATTTAGGTGTCCCTGGACTGCTTACGGTCTTAGCCAAAGTTTCTGAACTTGACAGTAACTTTTTATGAACGCGCTGCAGGTGCCGTATAAGGGAGGATGTTCCTAGGTGGTTGACGTCCCTACCCCTACTTATTTCACCTTTACATATGGTACATATGGCAAGACAGTTGTTGTCCGGATTTGGATAGAAATATTGCCAGACCAAAGAGGTGGAATGTTTGGTCTTCTGCCCAGGCATGACCGTGATGGGCTTTTTCATCCCACGGACAACAACTGTCTCCCCCGGAGCCTGATTTAAACAAACCACATCACCATCAGAATCCTCCTCGCCAACTTCCTCCTCAGCGCCAGCTACACCAGTATCCTCATCCTGTTGTACTTCAACAGTGACATCTTCAATTTGCATATCAGCAAGTGGACTGTGGGTGCTCCTTTCAGCACTTGCAGGGGGCGTGCAAATGGTGGAAAGAGCCACCTCTTCCCGTCCAGTGCTGGGAAGGTCAGGCATCGCAACCACCACCACACTTGGACTCTCCTTGGGGATTTGTGATATCTTCTTAGAAAGCACAGTTCTTCGCTGTGCTTTTGCCAGCTTAACTCTTTTGATTTTTTTAGTGGGAGGAGGGCTTCCATCGTCATGTGAAGCTGAACCACTAGTCATGAACATACTAGGGATCGACCTTAGCCGTTCCTTGCCACTCCGTGTCGTAAATGGCATATTGGCAAGTTTACGTTTCTCTTCAGCTGATTTAAATGTCTTTTTCAAGGTCATTTTCCTGAACTTTGCCATTTGGGATTGTATGTGCCCTCTACTATGACATTGGGCATCGGCCTTGGCAGACGACGTTGATGGCATGTTATCGTCTATGTCATGACTAGTGGCAGCAGCTTCAGCACTAGGAGGAAGTGGTTCTTGATCTTTCTCTATTTTATTTTTATCGGAGAAAGTTTGGTCCTCCATTTATGTTATATCGATTTGATATATACGTGCGGCTAAACCCAGAAAATAATTTTTTTTTTGGTTTGGACTGGAGTGTACTTTGGGGGTTACAGCACCCTTTAACGGTCAAGCCAGCCGGCCCTTTACTTATGACACAGGCGCACTCTTGGCACTACTTTGTTGATGCACGTGCGGCTACTGCGCACACAATTCACAAACACAGAAAATAATTTTTTTTTTGGTTTGGACTGGAGTGTACTTTCGGGGGTTACAGCACCCTTAACGGTCAAGCCAGCCGGCCCTTTACTTATGACACAGGCGCACGCTTGGCACTACTTTGTTGATGCACGTGCGGCTACTGCGCACACAATTCACAAACACAGAAAATAATTTTTTTTTTGGTTTGGACTGGAGTGTACTTTGGGGGTTACAGCACCCTTTAACGGTCAAGCCAGCCGGCCCTTTACTTATGACACAGGCGCACGCTTGGCACTACTTTGTTGATGCACGTGCGGCTACTGCGCACACAATTCACAAACACAGAAAATAATTTGTTTTTGGTTTGGACTGGAGTGTACTTTCGGGGGTTACAGCACCCTTTAACGGTCAAGCCAGCCGGCCCTTTACTTATGACACAGGCGCACGCTTGGCACTACTTTGTTGATGCACGTGCGGCTACTGCGCACACAATTCACAAACACAGAAAATAATTTTTTTTTTGGTTTGGACTGGAGTGTACTTTGGGGGTTACAGCACCCTTTAACGGTCAAGCCAGCCGGCCCTTTACTTATGACACAGGCGCACGCTTGGCACTACTTTGTTGATGCACGTGCGGCTACTGCGCACACAATTCACAAACACAGAAAATAATTTTTTTTTTGGTTTGGACTGGAGTGTACTTTCGGGGGTTACAGCACCCTTAACGGTCAAGCCAGCCGGCCCTTTACTTATGACACAGGCGCACGCTTGGCACTACTTTGTTGATGCACGTGCGGCTACTGCGCACACAATTCACAAACACAGAAAATAATTTTTTTTTTGGTTTGGACTGGAGTGTACTTTCGGGGGTTACAGCACCCTTAACGGTCAAGCCAGCCGGCCCTTTACTTATGACACAGGCGCACGCTTGGCACTACTTTGTTGATGCACGTGCGGCTACTGCGCACACAATTCACAAACACAGAAAATAATTTTTTTTTTGGTTTGGACTGGAGTGTACTTTCGGGGGTTACAGCACCCTTAACGGTCAAGCCAGCCGGCCCTTTACTTATGACACAGGCGCACGCTTGGCACTACTTTGTTGATGCACGTGCGGCTACTGCGCACACAATTCACAAACACAGAAAATAATTTTTTTTTTGGTTTGGACTGGAGTGTACTTTCGGGGGTTACAGCACCCTTAACGGTCAAGCCAGCCGGCCCTTTACTTATGACACAGGCGCACGCTTGGCACTACTTTGTTGATGCACGTGCGGCTACTGCGCACACAATTCACAAACACAGAAAATAATTTTTTTTTTGGTTTGGACTGGAGTGTACTTTCGGGGGTTACAGCACCCTTAACGGTCAAGCCAGCCGGCCCTTTACTTATGACACAGGCGCACGCTTGGCACTACTTTGTTGATGCACGTGCGGCTACTGCGCACACAATTCACAAACACAGAAAATAATTTTTTTTTCGGTTTGGACTGGAGTGTACTTTCGGGGGTTACAGCACCCTTAACGGTCAAGCCAGCCGGCCCTTTACTTATGACACAGGCGCACGCTTGGCACTACTTTGTTGATGCACGTGCGGCTACTGCGCACACAATTCACAAACACAGAAAATAATTTTTTTTTGGTTTGGACTGGAGTGTACTTTCGGGGGTTACAGCACCCTTAACGGTCAAGCCAGCCGGCCCTTTACTTATGACACAGGCGCACGCTTGGCACTACTTTGTTGATGCACGTGCGGCTACTGCGCACACAATTCACAAACACAGAAAATAATTTTTTTTGTGGTTTGGACTGGAGTGTACTTTCGGGGGTTACAGCACCCTTAACGGTCAAGCCAGCCGGCCCTTTACTTATGACACAGGCGCACGCTTGGCACTACTTTGTTGATGCACGTGCGGCTACTGCGCACACAATTCACAAACACAGAAAATAATTTTTTTTTTGGTTTGGACTGGAGTGTACTTTCGGGGGTTACAGCACCCTTAACGGTCAAGCCAGCCGGCCCTTTACTTATGACACAGGCGCACGCTTGGCACTACTTTGTTGATGCACGTGCGGCTACTGCGCACACAATTCACAAACACAGAAAATAATTTTTTTTTTGGTTTGGACTGGAGTGTACTTTCGGGGGTTACAGCACCCTTAACGGTCAAGCCAGCCGGCCCTTTACTTATGACACAGGCGCACGCTTGGCACTACTTTGTTGATGCACGTGCGGCTACTGCGCACACAATTCACAAACACAGAAAATAATTTTTTTTTTGGTTTGGACTGGAGTGTACTTTCGGGGGTTACAGCACCCTTAACGGTCAAGCCAGCCGGCCCTTTACTTATGACACAGGCGCACGCTTGGCACTACTTTGTTGATGCACGTGCGGCTACTGCGCACACAATTCACAAACACAGAAAATAATTTTTTTTTTGGTTTGGACTGGAGTGTACTTTCGGGGGTTACAGCACCCTTAACGGTCAAGCCAGCCGGCCCTTTACTTATGACACAGGCGCACGCTTGGCACTACTTTGTTGATGCACGTGCGGCTACTGCGCACACAATTCACAAACACAGAAAATAATTTTTTTTTTGGTTTGGACTGGAGTGTACTTTCGGGGGTTACAGCACCCTTAACGGTCAAGCCAGCCGGCCCTTTACTTATGACACAGGCGCACGCTTGGCACTACTTTGTTGATGCACGTGCGGCTACTGCGCACACAATTCACAAACACAGAAAATAATTTTTTTTTTGGTTTGGACTGGAGTGTACTTTCGGGGGTTACAGCACCCTTAACGGTCAAGCCAGCCGGCCCTTTACTTATGACACAGGCGCACGCTTGGCACTACTTTGTTGATGCACGTGCGGCTACTGCGCACACAATTCACAAACACAGAAAATAATTTTTTTTTTGGTTTGGACTGGAGTGTACTTTCGGGGGTTACAGCACCCTTAACGGTCAAGCCAGCCGGCCCTTTACTTATGACACAGGCGCACGCTTGGCACTACTTTGTTGATGCACGTGCGGTTACTGCGCACACAATTCACAAACACAGAAAATAATTTTTTTTTTGGTTTGGACTGGAGTGTACTTTCGGGGGTTACAGCACCCTTAACGGTCAAGCCAGCCGGCCCTTTACTTATGACACAGGCGCACGCTTGGCACTACTTTGTTGATGCACGTGCGGCTACTGCGCACACAATTCACAAACACAGAAAATAATTTTTTTTTTGGTTTGGACTGGAGTGTACTTTCGGGGGTTACAGCACCCTTAACGGTCAAGCCAGCCGGCCCTTTACTTATGACACAGGCGCACGCTTGGCACTACTTTGTTGATGCACGTGCGGCTACTGCGCACACAATTCACAAACACAGAAAATATATTATTTTTTTAGCACTTGGGGGGAGCACCCCTGATGGACAGAGCACCCCCTGGACAACACTGCAGCACTCCTTTAGGACTGGGACACTGCACAGGACTTTGGAGTGGACACAGCCCCTATGGAGAACTGACTGCACAACACAGTCCAGCCAGCCCCTATGGACTTTGAAGTAGTGGACACAGCCCCTATTAACAACAGCAGCACAGCACAACACAGCCAGCCCCTATGGACTTTGAAGTAGTGGACAACAGCAGCACTACACTACACAACACAGCCCTAACTCCCACCCTCCCTCTTCACTGTCCACAGCCGAGTGAGAAAATGGCGCCGACGTGGGTACCTTATATAGGATCCAAAACCCGCGAGACTCGGAAGGCGGGATGATGACGTTTTGCCTCGATTTCAGATCCGAGTCAGGCGGGAAAAGTCGAGCCTGATTCGGATCGGACTCGGATCTGGGGGGCTCGGGGGGGTTCGGATTTCAGAAATCCGAACCCGCTCACCCCTAGTTAACATGCCACAAGATGTGCTCTATTTTACCATTTGCACAGCAAAATAGCATGATGGCAGTGAACTAATATGAGTAATTAAAACGTAAAATAACCTTGCTTTTTATAGTATATTATAAAGTGATATTTACATTGGCACAGGGCATTTTGTGAGCTAGGCTGATATTTATGACTATGCTGTCTGTCACTGCGCTAATAAACTGTGAAACCGTTTCATGGATATTGATTGAGAACACAAAATAGCTGCGTCTCTCGGACTGAACTTGAAGTTTGCTGTAACTCATGCTAGAAGTTCTGCACCTTGGCAAGACCAAGTGTAAAATGTGGGACATATGTACAGCTAGGGGGATGGTTGGCTGTATTTCCCCTTCATGCTAGGGACCTGGAAGTGACGTGAGTGAGGGCGGAAGTGCAGTTCCTGCCCATGACAGCCAGCTAAAGTACTACTTTGTCCCCACTTAAACAAGTTTGTTGTCCACTCGCCACGCTTTGGGCACGGTGGCTCGCTACGTTCGCCACAAGGTTACATACCCCCTCTATGGCCACTTGGATGGCAGGGAATGACGCTGGACACTGGCTGATGACGTCCTCTCCGTGAAGGGGATTTAGACATTACCCTGGGGGGATGCGTCCCTGCCAACTTAAAAATCACAGCAATAAAATAAAGCTGGCCATTGTTTGTGTGCCGCAGGCAGAAAGAAGACAGTATACTTCCATCTTGCAGAAACTGCAGCTGATTAAATATGAAGGTGTGCCCTCTTTGTGGAGCATATCTTACACTTCAACATTGGAAGTGCAGAGCATTTTTTGGGGAAAATCCCCCCCCCCAAAAAAAAAGTTTGCTGTTGCACACAGAACCTTAGACCTTTCCGCCCATTTGCCTTAGGATGTAGTTAATGATACAGGGGTATAAACACTCTGATTGTCTGAAATATAAACCTGTTCATGACTGTGAAGGGCTCAAAGGATACAGATACTCACTGATGTGTTTGCATCAGGGGCATGTTGGTGTTATCATAGGTGTCTGTGTGGAGCGGCGGCACCATTTCGCCAGTCACCGGATGAAAAACCGGAAGCGTTGATAGCGGCCAGGCAATTTCTCTGTTCTTAGCCATGTCGCGGAGCTCCTTCGTGGATTTCTGGATAGCACTGTGGTGAACAAGTTGGATGCTGTATTAAAAAGATAAGTCACAAATTATATTACGTATTGCTCTATATCTAAAAATAGTAGACTGGAATAATATCACCCGCTACCTTACAATATAGTGATAAGAAGCCTCTGTGATCATATAGGGAGAGGCACAAGACTGCGAGTTTGATATACAGTGCACAGAACACCGACCACCGTCACACTTACAGTATAATCTGCATGTGAAAGCATGTTATTTCTTATATTATTTCCAAAGTATTACTCTTATAGCACTATTCACTGTTAATAACATATACAAGCATCATTTGTGGATTACATCTGTATTACATGATCATTTAGAATGTACAACAACCTTTTATAATATGCCGACTTCAGTATTGCAGATGTGTAAAAACCAGTAAAAGTACAGCTACAGAATGTGTCAAAGCAGAAGGATCACACAGGGAATCAGAGTACTGTGTTCAGTGTCATAAAGCCAGGCAGAGAAGTAGAGGGAATACATTGCACTTAGAGACTGGAGGAGATGAGAAGGATCGTTCATCCCTTAGACAGAGCTGCAAGTCACACAAAGCGTGCTACACTTTTAACAGAGAAAGCTACCAACCTTCCAGACAAGGCTGTAGACCCTGCTCAAAGAGCTGCCAATCCCTCAGGAAGATCTATCAGACTAAAAAATGGAATTACCAATCCATAGGGAACGCTAGGTACACACCTCAATGAGCCGATGCAGAATGTTGTACAGCAGGTTTGATCCGATCATCGCTCCACGTATGATAGTCAGCCCTTGGTCCTGCATTGAGTGCTGCATGGAATCCTTGAGGTGTGTACCTGGCATTAACATTATACATTGTGAGAATATTGAACCAACCAGTCTAGGGTCAGCTGCCTGGCCGGATTACTGCACAGTTTGTAGCCCAATTAATCTGCTAGGGATTCTGTACAAGCTGCAAGAGGAACAAAGGAACCTTATAGACAGCCCAGAGACAATGAGGGAAACCAGGTCCACCCCAGGTATCTAGAGATGTTCTAGTTGGGGAGGCAATCGGGAAGCCGACTGCCTATATACTGGCAGCCGGCTTCCCGACTGTCTTATCCCGGCAAGGGTGAAATGCCGGGCATCTAGATGTAGACGCCCGCATTTCCCCGACGCCGGGAGACCGGCGCCTGGCATCACGATCGTAGTGATGCCGGGCGCCGTGAGCGGACAGCCGCGGGGGGGGAGGGTTAGGTTTAGGGCTCCCGAGGGGGACTTAGAGTTAGGCACCCCCCCGGGAGGGTTAGGGTTAGGCTAGGGGGAGGGAGGGTTAGGGTTAGGCACCCCCCCCCGGGGGACTTAGGTTTAGGCAGCGGTGAAGGGGGTGGTTAGGGTTAGGCACTTAGAGGGGGGATTAGGGTTAGGCACTTGGGGGGGAATTTAGGGTTAGGCACCCCTAAGGAGGGTTAGGGTTAGGGGGGTTAGGTTAGTAAATACTCACCTCTCCACGATCGGGATTTCCAGCGCTGTAGGGCTTCCGCTGCGTCGCACTCTGCTCCTGTCGGGCTGCCGCTGATGGGAATCGAACCGCCGGCCAGGCTGCTGCTTGTCCTGTCTCTTTGACATCGTTCTAGGTTCCTGATGCTATTGCTGCTGTATCTAAGCAATATTGCCATTCAATCATGAGAGTCAATGGGGATCTTCCCACACCTTTTCCAGTGCACTTCTCTGTGCCCGTTCAAGGACTGTATTTCTTACTATACAATAAATCTCCAGCTGCTCCTAATTGGGTGTATTAGACTCACATTATCTTCTTTTTTTATTGAGTTTTGTTGGGACTACAACTCACATCATCATTATCTTATTCATATTTCAGGTAGTCTTCTTATATTGTTATCCTCCAGAGTTGCTGCCATTTTCATTATTGATATAAGGGTTGTAATTCCGTCTAGGGCTACTTCATGGAAAAGTAATTTTACAAAACTGCAGAGGTGCAACGTTTTATCGATTCAATCTTCTATCTTTGACTTCTACCTTTTCTTTGTCATTTCACCTTGAATGTTATAAATTCTGCATTTCATCAAATTTGTAGTCTTTATATAGAGCTGGGACGACAATAGTGTCAATTTGTTCTGCTGGGTGGCGTTGCTGATGAACAACAATAATAATAGGGGAGGTTCCATATGGAACGCAGACCAAATTATGGGCGTGATCTGCTACCGATCGCAACTGCGATTACGCACACTATCGGACGATTGTTACGTACAGCGCATGCGTATGCATCGCAGTGCTCATGCGCGAACCGGCCACTGTGATCGGGACTGTGATCGCAGTGACTACGCAGACCCATCACAGAGTGATTGACAGGAAGTGCCGTTTGTGGGTGGTGACAGAGGGGTGGTCGGAGAAACGCAGGCGTGCCAGTTCATTTGAACACCGTAACCAGGGCGTGCATAAATTATCCACTGCGATGCCGTACGCAGCCTGAAGCCTGATAGCGTACGATGAAGTTAGGAATTCCTGAGTAAGGTCAGGGCTTGTGCAAGTGTGCATGTGGCTGCGATGGTACTCCATTGTACCGATGGTTTCGCAGTCTTGCTAAACATTACGGATGTGTGTAAGGTAAAGTGGGCGTCCTTTTGTTGTGCTGCGACGGCATAGCGATCGCAATGGATTAGCATACTATCGCAGTTGAACTTCGTGCATTATCGCTATCGCAATCGCAGTTGTGATCGGTAGTGAGTTAGGCCCTATAACCACAAAATGTACAAAGTTCTATACGCAAATGTGAAATGAGCATATTCCAATAGAAAAATTGGAAAATGTCATTCATCTCCAGTTGGAGCCATGTGATTGGTTATCCACATTGGTGTCCAATCATTTTTCTCTTTCACTGCATCCATTTATAGTAATGGGGCAACTTAAAAAATTCCATGCAATGAAACAGGAATATCCTAAGCCCTCTGTATATACATTATACAGATGTAATTCCCTAAAACACAGGTTCTCAAACTCGGTCCTCAGGACCCCACACAGTGCATGTTTTGCAGGCCTCCTCACAATCACAAGTGTAATAATTAGCTTCACCTGTGGATCTTTCAAAATGTGTCAGTGAGTAATGTGCACCTGCAGTGTGCACCTGCTGGGTGACCTGGAAAACGTGACCTGTGTGGGGTCCTGAGGACCGAGTTTGAGTACCACTGCCCTAAAATATACTATATAAAGTTTGTTAATAAGCGTTGACCATGTCAGGAATACTCCTTACATGGAACCTGTGATATTTCTGCTTATTACAGGCTGTATAGCACCTAATGCACTATGAGAGTGTATTATACTGTGCCTCAGAGTGACAGCCTGCAGTTTGCATTATCCTCACTTCAATCAGCTGCCCTCACCGTCATAGACACCATCGGGGCCACAAGGGCATCCGTAGACCCCCTCATAATGCCCATATGTACACCTATATAGAGTACTGCACTGGGTTCTATATAATCCCTTGCAGACAGACGTTAAACATGCTCTCACTACATTTCCAAATTAAGACAAAGTGATAAGTTCATTTAATAACAAAAACAAACATAAAATCACTCTCAAAAACTTCTAAACCAATTACACACTAGTTAAACTATACCTCTTAGCCAGATACGAAGAAGTCAGCCATTTTGCAAGCAGAAGCAATTGCAAGTGTTAATCATTTTTAATATTGTTGATTTGTAAGGCACCGCAGTGCTCCACAGCGCCAAACAGTGAGGAAAACGGAAAAGACACAAATACAGGGACAAACAAAGGGGAAGACAATACAAAAGAAAAATGCAGACAAGAAAACAAAATGTAGCGAAGGACCTGCTTATTAGAGAGTTTATACTCGAATTAGGAGAGGGCACAGCTGGCACAGGAGGAGCGAGTGTGGCTCAGTGGAGATTGGAACCATTGTGAGGGCACATTAACCTGGGTGAGTGGGTATAGTGGGAAAAGGGTAAGCTCTAAAGGCCCGTACACACACTGGACGATAGCCATGAACAATAATGATATAGTTCAACGATATATCGGTCATATCGTCCAGTGTGTATGCACTCACCGACGAACGTTGCACGCTCCCACGGGTCGATATCAATATCCCCAGTCGCTGTACATGCAGCTCAATCTGGGGATATCGTTAGTGATGCCATGCTGCCGAATGCAGTCATTGTCGTCCGTCGTAGCCGGCATCGGCAAGTGTGGATGCACTTACCGATGCCGGCACCCCCGCCGGGCCAGCCGCTGCCGATGTTGCTCACTGGACACATCGTCCAGTGTATATGCGCCTTAAGAGATGGGTGTTCAGAGAGCAGTTAAAGATACAAAGGCTGTGGGAGAGTCTGATAGAGGGCTTAACAGAGCCATATAGGGCCTTAATTATCAACAAGTTTTATCATTCAAGTGATTCAAATAATCGTGGCATATGATAATGGTGCTCCAGTCAATCAGCCCCCAACTGTCATCTGTTTGAAAAATGACAGTTGGGAGCTGATTGGCTAGAGCACCATTTATCATACACAGTGAAATGTATCACTCGTTTTGGTGATAAAACTCGTTAATAAATGGGGGCCTAGCAGAGATGAATCATCTAAGAGGGCGCAAGGGAGAATATTTTGTTATTAGATTGAGATGTATGAAGGGTAAAGCTGTGGAGGGCTTTGTAGGCAAGGGCGACTAATATGAAATGCATTCTGAAGGACACAAGGAGCCAGTGTAAAGATTTGCAGAGTGGTGCAGCAGATGTTTAGCCGCAAGAGGGAAGTATCAGTCTTCCTGCAACATTTAAGATGGACAGAAGCGGTGGTAGGTAGCTGAGGGCAATTGCAGATAGTTGGAAGTGGCAGTGTCTAATGCAGAAGATGATGAGAGAGTAGATAGCTGTACTGGTAGCATCTTGGCTGCAAATCGAGGAGACAAGCAGCAGACTTGGGATGCTGAGAAAATAAATGATGTTATTTATGGAGCAGAAGTAGGAGAAGACAAGGTTTAGGGAGTGATCATCATTGTCATCGGGTGTGAAATTCACTGGCAGAGACAAAAGTAATTGGTTTTCTGGCAGAGTGGGGTTGTCAGTGGGAATGTTGAAATCACCTAGTATGCAGGTTGATAAATGACAGTAGCACCACGAAGGTGGAAAGTAGAGAATAGACGGTTAGTGTGGACTTCAAAGTAAGAAAAAGAGAGGGAGGGTTTACAGGGGTAAGACTGCACCACCACCTTGTGTTTCATGGTCAGACAGTGTGGCTATAGGAGAGTCCTCTGTAGGAGGGGCTGCAGTATCAGAGAAGGTAAGTCAGGTTTCTGTAATGCAAGGAGGATGAGGGATTTCAAATGAACAGACTGTAGCAAGCGCACATCAATTGACAAACAGATCTCATCTTCTCAAGTGCACAGGAAAATGTGCAGGGAAGGCAGCAGGAGATATGTGGATAAGGTCGGAGGGTTTGGAAGTACGAGCTGCATGTTAAGCATTGAGGTGGAACGAGAAGCAAGGGCAGATAGTGGGGAGCTCACAAAGCCCAAGGTCGGGTGAGGCATTGCTAGCAGCCATGTCATTAGTCATTAGAGGCACTAGGAGCCCATGCCTCATGAATATTGGTAATAAAGTGCCTCTGTGCTGTCACTTGATCCCAGTGAACTGCTGCATTCTCATGGCTATTGGGTCATCCCACAAAATGGCTGCTTTCTGTCACATGGAGGAATAAAATAAGAGGTACAATCAGGGGCTGTGGTACTGTACCATCCACACAATTAAAATATACCATTCAGTTTTTGTAGTCACCAATGGTTAGGGGGCACCTAAAACTCTCAATGAGTGACATATTAAATTTAATAACCCCAAACTGAGCATCCCCAACCCCCCCTGACATGGAGAAGAAGCTGTTTCTTATCTGTAAAGCTGTCGGCTGCTGCTCCTTAATGCCAGTGATACACTATGAGTGTGGTGTTGGGCTACTACAATATCACAGCTCAGAGCCAAACTCCAAGCCTGAGGAGCAGAAGGTGCCATCCCCACCTCCATGCTGCTAAGGTTATAAGTGGTGGATGCCACAGCTGGACTGGAATGAGGGGCGGGGAGCCGCTTTCAGAGGAATGGAGGGACGGGCACCCCATTGCGCTTCTTTAAGCCTGGTATAATTTGATAGATTTGTACTTAAAGAATTACCTATAAAAGGTCCTGTGTTATCTGATTGCTATAGATAAAGGTCACACCGGTGTATTTGGGACTGTTTTACAACTGGAATTAAGATGTGTGGGGTAATCTATATAAGAACAGACATATACTGTATGTAATAATGGACACCTGCCAACCTGACTTCTTTTCCAAGTGTACGAATAGTCTGATATTCTCAGCTTTAAAGTATTTTCAACATCAGCTATCTCATTATATTGCAGTTGGGAAATAGATTGGAAAAGATGTATCAGACAATTATTATGCTTTAAAACAACTAAGCCAGGATAGCTGTTATGCCAGCTGGACACATTACTTCATGCCGCTGCCTGGCCTGGTCATTGTGAGGACACATCAGTGCAGCTATTACGTAGCATGCATACCTGTCAGCAGTCCAGACTGGAAACCAGGACAAATTAGGCCACAGCCATTAGCCAAACCCACACCTAATCTTTAAGCAGGCTTTCACTGATTCGTGCAATGACCAAAAAAATAAGGACTGATGACAGGTATGGGGAATGTGGGCCTGATTCAGAGCCGCTCGTAAGCGGCCGCTCGTTTGTTCCGAGCGATGTTTGCACAACTGCGCATGCGTACGGATCGTAATACGCATTCGCGAACCAGTCAGTGCGGGCGAAAATCGTTTGTTCGCTAAATAGCGAATGCCTGCTATTTTGAGTGACAGGAGGAGGCGTATGTGGGTGGTAACAGGGGAAGGTGCTTGAAAACGGGGAGTGGAGATCAGAACGCAGGTGTGCTTAAAGGTCAAAACGGGCGTTTTATGGGTGTGCATAATTAATACAGCAGCGTCATTGACCATGTCACTGGGTTATTTTATAGTCAGAACTGCTCGCAAGATTGTGGTAGGAAAAACCAACCACAAGAATAGCGAGCAGTTCATACGCTGGTCGATGTACTCGATTAATCTAATAAATAGCGGACATGACGTAGGATGCGAGCGGCCAGGGGGCGTAGTTTTCCAAAAAACGTCCGCAAGTTTTGTTCGCTCGTTCAGACCTAGAGGCGTGAACAGACCGAAAAGAGCGAACGGTTCATTTGAATAGCCACCCCTTTTTTCTGAATGAGCGAGCGCAAATAGCGTCCGGCTCTGAATCAGGCCCTGTGTACAGTATTTACTATGTGTATCATTTTAAAGGTGCTGTAAAGTTCAGAGCCGGCCCTAGCCAAATTAACGCCCTAGGCAAGATTTAGGGTAGTGCCCCCTTGGATGGCCTCTCCCAGCACAGCACCCCTCTGCCAGCACAGCACAGATCACAGCCCTCCTCACAGAGCATAACACTCCTCTCCCAGCACAACACCCTTCACCCCTCTCCCAACACAACACTCCTCTCCCAGCACCCCTCTCCCGGCACAGAGTACAGCATAGCACCCTTCTCCCAGTGCAGCACAGATCACCGCACTCATCACCCAACATAGCACACCACCCATCACCCCTATCCCAGCACAGCACCCATCATCCCGTCCCTTACTCAGCACAACACCCCATTCTCCTAGCACAGCCAGGTGTCAGCACCCCTATCCAAGCACAGCACCCCCTCTCACCCAGCAAAACACCCCTCACCCAACACCTCGTCCGACTCGAGGTAAAGCAAGCTGCGGGCAGAGGACCCGCTTTTCCCAGCTCGGGCTGGCAGGCCTTTGATGCCCTTAAACATTCCAAATGTCCTAGGCATTTGCTTAGTTTGCTTATGCCTAGGGCCGGCTCTGGCTGTACTAATTTACTGCCCCATGAGATTTCTCTAATTGAGTTATAATGTATATTGTAAAATGAACAATAATGTTATATCATATTTTTAACCCTCTGGATAACAAAAGAAGATTTTTGTTCTCTATCTTTTCTCTATGATAATGCCCCTAATAATAATGGGAATTTGTAATTATTATATCAGTTGTGATTGTACAGAGAGGAACCCAGGGGGATTGTAACAGAATTTCACTTTTAACTGACTTCATGCTTTTCTTCTAAGTAATGTACAAACATTTTCCAGTTCCTTATTCTTTCAAAGTTATTTAATTTAATGGTTCTGTAAAGGGTTTCCATATGGGGTTATTATATTTCAATGGTTCACTTTAAACTTATGTCGAAACCTGTTTTGATCTGACAGCTCTGCCCATCATCTGAGCGAGTGATGTCGACATGATCTTCACAGGCTGCGGAAATTAAATTAACCATCAGTCTCAACTGATTTTCAGAACTGTCCAATCTACAAATGCAATAAAACATTCAGAATATAGAGATGACATTTGGAAACATGGTTTAGATTGTAGTTTAAAAATCCATCTAAAGCAAGTTATATATAAACTAATTTAATCTCTTGTGATATTGTTATATTTAATTATCTTATAAATTGGATATTTATGGTAATATACCTAGTTTATTTAAAATCCTTACTACGCTTACCTATAAATAATTGTTATATTTAAAGCACAGTTATGTTTATATCTATACTGCTGGTTATTGTTATGGAGGAGAAAAGTTATGTAGAGCAGGGGAAAAAAGTCAGTGCAAAGTAAATCGTTTAGTAATTCAACAGTCTTAACTACTTCCGTGACCAAGATAATAAAAGCGAAATTCCTGCTGATCTGCCAATATCTGCCCCCAACCTGTCTGAATATGTTATCACGGCTATGTATGGCCATTGTCCACTGATGTTTGGTAACCATTCATGGTGTTGTCATCAAAGTGGCTGGCACCGATGATGTACACCAGCGACATAAGTCTACTGGTTGATGGTGGTCGCATTCTGCCATAGTTTTCCACCACTGATGGTTTGAAACCGTCGATGGTAGAAATGTCCTAATCAAGACTACAGATTCTTCTAAAGATTTCATTGTCTGGAAAACTTTGAAAACAGCATGAAAGCAGAGCTTGATCAGTTAACTTGTATCTGAAAACCCCAGATAGTGCTGTTTCAGTTCAAGGTTATCCAGACGGGATGTAGTTTGGAAGCCTACGGTCTAAATCCTGACCGCCGGCTTCCAGACATTCTAATTACAGCGTGGTACTTATGACAGGTGTCTAAATCTAGACGCCTGTCATAAACCAGACGCCGGGAGACCAACGCCCGGCATCCCGATCGAAGGGATGCCGGGCATCAGGAGCAGACAGCCGCGGGGGGAGGGTTAGGTTTAGGGCTCCCGGGGGGGACTTAGGGATAGGCACCCCCCGGGAGGTTAGGGTTAGGCTAAGGGAAGGGGAGGTTAGGGTTAGGCACCCCCTCGGGGGATTTAGCTTTAGGCGACGGAGAAGGAGGGGTTAGGTTTAGGCACTTAGAGGGGGGATTAGGGTAAGGCATTTGGGGGGGAGGTTAGGGTATGCACCACTAAGTGAGAGTTAGGGAGGGGAATTAGGTTAGCGATACTTACCTTAAGGACGATCAGGATTGTCACCCTTGCCGGGCTGCTGCTGTCTGGCGGTAATACCTACTGCACCCTTTCCAGACATGTTCAAGCACCAGTTGCTGGGCATATGTAACATCCTAATCACAATGATTACTGGCATGGGCACTGTGCAGCTGTACACACTGGAGAGGTCTAAAGAGGGTTTCCACTTTATATAAGAAGCTTATTAAATCCCCTCCCTTACCAATAATAGTATTTTGGTGAGTGTCCTTCCCTTGGGATGCTTGTCCTTCGCTCTTTTAGCAGGGTACTGAATATCTCCCAGCTCTAAATGAAATTCTAAGGGGGACATTTATCAAACCTTTCAAAGTGGAGGTAGGTCCATAGCAACCAATAAGATTATAGGTAAAAGTTTACAAAATGTACCAGATAGATGATGGCTACAATATACAGTAAATGGCTGTATGGGCAACGACTCTACTCTTATTTTAGAGGGTTTGATAAATCTCCCCCTTTATCAGATCTCATCTCCCTAAATAGTTCTAGGGGAGCAAAGGGACCGTGGGGATAGAGCGAATGGTGGGAATAACAGGGGTGGGTGCTCCTAAATACTGTTATGGCAAAAGAAGGTGAGTTAGTAAGCTTTTAAAATAAAGTGGAAAGTTCCCCTTTAACATTATTTGAGTAGAGCTTATTAGGAAATTAGTTCCAAAACTGCATTTCTCTTGATCTTGTAATTCCTAATATTGGGCCTGATTCATTGCTGATCGCAACTGCAAATACGCACGCAGACGGCCGATTGTTACATTCTGCGCATGCATATGCATCGCAATGCACGTGCGTGAAGGGCTCACTGCGATCACACTGCGATCGCAGCGTCTACGCAGACCCATGGCAGAGTGATTGGCAGGAAGTCAGCATTTGTGGGTGGTGACGGGGGGGCGGTCGGCGAAATGCAGGCGTGTCAGTGCGTTTGATATTCGATGTTACCGATGGCTTCGCCATTTTGCTAAGTATTACGGATGTGAGTACGGGGATGTGGGCGTCCTTATGTTGGGCTGCGACGGCATTGCGATTGCAAAGATTGGCATATTTTCGCAGTGGACCTGCGTGAGTAATCGCAGTTGCCATCGTAATAGCGATCAGTAATGAATCGGGCCCATTGTCAGGTTCATGAGATAACTAGAAATAACACAGGGAGCTGCAGCACACTTCCTGCTTTTACCCAGCCAAAGCTAAGAGAAGACACCTGTCTGATGGTTTCCATACAGTACCATGGACATCACTGTCTTTGTGTTATCACCACACACCTACTAAGCCTACATAATCTACTAGCAGCGTTCACTAGAAGAGTTGATGAGTGGATGTTGATGGGGAGCATGAGACACATGAGTGAGGCATGGCCAGCTACAGCGAGGTGAGGATTATATGACAAGGTAACAGAGAAGACACTTACTCTGGTGTTTGCATGTTTCTCTTTTCCCTAGAAACAAAACAAAATGTATGAATTAAATAATAGCATTGATATTCAAAGCACTTCTTAAGCTCAAGGTGAATGATGGGATCTACATGGGCCATAAATGCTGCTGTAAGTACTGGAAAGCAACAGTAATGTACATCAGTATTTACCGTCATGGCGGAAATGATGCTCTGCAGACTATTCCATCCTGACTGAGAGTAATGGAACCCACAAAGCTGCTTAGAATGAAAGAAAGAATGGTGGAATGAATGAATGAATGAATGAATGAATGAATGAATGAATGAATGAATGAATGAATGGATAGATGGATGGATGGATGGATGGATGGGTGGATGGGTGGATGGGTGGATGGTACTGTCAGGTTTCCTTTGGCTATAAGGTGTTCCTGTCTAATCAACTCAAGTATCTCTACCCTAGCACGTGCGGAATAAGATCATTTCCTAGATAAAGGCATTTGTCAATGAGCCAGACCATTATTATCTAGTGCATATATTGAGGGATGGAATTATATTTCAGCAGCCAGTATAAGACAACGATATTTTTGTCATTAGCAGATTGCCAGCTCACAGGAATCCATATTTTGTTTGGCTACTGTTAGGCTTATCTGGTTATACCTACAGCTCAGTACTTATTGTACTTTCTTATGTCTAGGAGAGATTATTTAAACAGACATTCAAAGTTTTATTCCAGATCAGTGAACTGAAGCTGGGTACACACCATACAATTGGGGAGATGTACGAAGCCCAGAAACGGTATCAGCGCACGTTATGTGCGCTGATACCGCTTCTCCCCGATGTATGATCGGGGGTCTGGGCTATGCGCCCCTGTCATTATCGGCGCTGCTATCTACAAGATAGCAGCGCCGACGGCAGGGCTATGTACGAACGGTCATAACGCATGACCGTTCGGCCGGCTGTAGCTGCCGTTATCGACAGCTACAGCCTGGCGCTAGCCTATCCCCACAGCAGGGACAGCGCTGTCCCTGCTGCGGCGGCTGCCGGCTCCAGGGCTCCACGCGGGGATCTCGCGATACTTGGCTCAGTGGAGCCAGCCGGGAGAGAGACGCAGCGCATCAGCACTAGGCTGATGCGCTGCTGTCTCTAGCGGGTAGCGCCGGAGGGGGGAGTTAACGCTCCCCCTCTCCGGCCGATGAGATGTTTATACATCTCGGCACGTTAAGTGCCGCTATAATACATCTACACATCGTATAGCGTGTATGCCTGATCTTGAGTTCCCGGTCGCCGGTTATTGAATCGTTCAATTGGATGTGTTCCATGTCCAATGGAATATTTCAATGGACGATGTGGTGTAGCTACATGCAGCAAGTAAAGAATGATACATTGCGCCGACATACGGCGGATCTTGCAATGTGTGTACAGCTGCGCGATGTATCATTACATATCTCGCCACAAACGGGGTCGCATCGTCGTTCAGGTGTGTACCCATCTTTAAATGCTGGATCAATAGCAATTGTAGGTTAAGTTCTCAAACCAATGTAGGGGGTATGTTTATTAAGAACCAGAAAAGATGCCGATCATCAGCTTTAAAATGGCAACAGGAAGAAATGCTAAACCAGACATGTTTACCGTTTACTGTATTTCTATTGCCGTTTTAAGCCACCGATGATCGGCAGTTATGACTACCAGCTCCCTAGTAAATCTAGCATTAAGGGGGAATCCAATTAGCTGCAAAGGGAGCAGAGTTGCTGTTGCCATACCATTAATATACCTACAATGGCGCCACATCTCGCAGAATTCGCTCATATTTGAGCTGCGAGCAGTTTTAAGTGGATTTAGGCTACCGTAACTGGCGCCGTGACGGGACTCGCGGCTAATTCGATTGGCCCCCGAGAGCTTCCTAATATCAGATGTTTGATCTTCTACTAAGAGAAATATTTTTTTTTCTTTTAGTTTTGTTGTATACTAAAACTAATGTGAAAATATAGATTTTTGTTGTTTTTGTGATAGTGACCTGTCTGCTAGTAACATTATATATTTCTTACACACCAATACAACCATAAGGGGCCCTTGTTGCTCCCTTCTGCTCAGGGCCGGAACAGGGCTCTATGCCGCCCCATGTCGGGCCGCCCCTAAACCCCAGACGTCACGCCTAGGGGGTGGGGATGCTTGCTCTAGGACAGGGATGGGGAACCTGAGGCCTGGGGCCGTATAAGGCCCCCGGAATCATTTGGTCTGGCCCCAGAGCTTTTTTCTGCTAGCCTCATCTGGCTAGCAGGGTGCCTAGAATGACACCCTGCAGCCAGAATCTATGCAGCAGTGCCACCAGGAGCGTCCTTATGACACTTCAGACGGTCACATCGCTGCCCTTACAGCATACTTGCCTATCCTCCCGATTTGGTCGGGAGCCTCCCGAAAATCGGGTGCCGCTCCCGACCTCCCGGGAGAGCAGGCAAGCCTCCCGCGATCAGCGACACGTCCGCCCCCCCTGCACTTACTATAAAAATCCCGGCAGCGGAGGGGCCAGTGACGCGATTTGCGCTGAATCGCGTCATCACGGCCCCGCCCCCTGCCTCACAATGCCTTTAAAACCAGCATTGCAAAGAGGAGGCGGAGCCGCGGTGACGCGATCACGATGACACGCCCCCATGCTCCGCCCCAAAATGCACGTCACCGCCGGGCCACGCCCCTTTTCACCGCGACCTGCCCCCCGCCGAGAAAGCCCGACAGCTCCCTCCCGGAAGGAGGGAGTGAAACATCGGCATGTATGCCTTACAGCTCCCGGAGCATTCTCAGGATGCTCCGGGCATTGCTGTAATCACCATTGATTGTGGCCCCGCCCCATGTGACATCACATGGAGGGGGTGTGGCCTGTACCGGGCCCGCAAATAATGTTATACATATATCAAAATGGCCCTCGGCGGAAAAAAGGTTCCCCACCCTTGCTCTAGGAAGTCGAGCACTGCCTGGAGCATCCTAAGAAAGCTCCAGGCAGCTCCACAGGCTACAGGGTGCTGTTCCAGTCACCCTGCAAGCCGAAAGAAGGTGCCGTGCTACAGCGATGGTGCAGCCCCCAGGGCCCTGCGTCCTGTGTGACAGCATGGCTTGCACACCCCTAGTTACAGCCCTGCTTCTGCTCTCCCTTATATGCATCATTGGGTACAGGAATGACTTGTTTTCCCTGACTTAGCACTTTCACCTTATCCTTCTGCCCTATGTGTGTGTGTTTGAGTGCATTTATTCAAGCAAATTGATCGATCCAAGGCCGGATTAAGGACCACATGGGCTGGAGCTGAAAATGTTTAATGGCCTATTGTGAGAAGTGGAGCTGTGACCAGTGCTGTGTGGGTGTGGCCAGTGCTGTGTGGGTGTGGCCAGAGCCACATGGGTGTGACCAGTGCTGTGTGGGTGTGGCCAGTGCCATGTGGGCCTGTACACCCCTACACTATCAGCTCCAATGTCTCATTAAATATATATCAAAATAGAAAAGTTACATCATTAATGGAGAAAACTACAAAAGCTATTTTAATACTTGTGATTTATGGCCGATTGTGTGCCAGCTAGGCAGCTGGTCATCATGCTGCTGCCATGATCATGGGCCTATTTTTATATGGAGACCTGGAGCTGGAGCTCCATCCGCCCCATTGTTAATATGGCTCTGAATAGATCCACTGCTAGGGATAGAAAATATTGTAAGATTTTGTCTATTTTTCACTGAAATGTTTCTGGTACTATATTTGAAAATACTGGACTCCAAAACATAGGGACATATTTATTAAAGGAATTTTGCAGGAAATCTCCCAATAGCCGTTATCAGGCCCCCCTGCAAATATTAAGCATCCCCTGAATGTATGTATGGGGGCCGCCTCAGATATCTGAGATTTTTACTGCTAAATTGCTAAATTACCAATCCCCAAACTATGGGCCTGATTCAGAGCCGGACGCTCTGAAAGAGCGCTTGCTCTGAATCAGGGTGTTTTTTTTTTTTTTCGTGCGGCCTCCTGGCCGCTCGCTTAGCTGTGGGTGACCACCCACAGCTATTGTGAGCGGCCAGGTGATGGTCACGATGGTCTCGACCATTGCGACCATCGGGGCTTGCGATGAGACTCTTGTGGTAGGGTCTCGTTCCCGCAAGCCCCAGTGAGCTTTTGGCTCTATTAGAGTGATGTTAGTGGGGCTGCCCCCAAACGGCAGGCGTTCCTCCGGGAACGCCTCCGTTTGGCCAGCCACCCCCCCTGTCTGTCTCCAAAATGGGGCAAGCTGTCAATCAAAATCGATAGCTGCCCCGCTTTGGTGCGAGACCCGTAGCGACGGAGCGCCCGTCGCTAGCCAGGTCTCGTGCATGCGCACGACGGAGCTGGCTCCAGTGTGCGCATGCGCAGCGGCCCAACATCGACCCCCTCGCGAGCGCATAGCACTCACGAGTGGGTCTGAATCAGGCCCAATGTCCTGATAGATAATGCAACATTTTCTTGGAGAGGGATCTGTAGGATCCATCTCCGGTAATCTCCCGTACCCATGTGCAGTCTGATGACCGTGCATGAGCAGTAGCGCGGCTGAGGTCCGAACCCGGTAGTACAAAGATTGAATGAGTCATCATTTTATTTGTTACACATCGCAGAGAGGGACTCCTTTTGTATCCCGACAGGTAAATATTGATACTTTCCCACAATACTTAGGGGTAGATGTACGAACCCTTAGAGAGAGATAAAGTAAAGAGAGATAAAGTACCAACCAATCAGCTCCTAACTGTAATTTTTCAAAAATAGCCTGTAAAATGACAGTTAGGCGGTGATTGGTTGGTTCTTTATTTCTCGCCACATGATCGGTCTCCAAGCCTTCGTACATCTACCCCATAATACCACAATAAGCATTGATAAGAAATTATAATGATTGGGACCATTTCCCAATTAAGAATAAATATGCTCCATAAGTCCACTTTAGGACATCATCAATTATTAGGGTCAAACATCAGAATCAGACTGGACACTATGATTTGTCACAGACAACCTTCACCATACATCAGCATTAAACCAGTGTGTGATACGGAATGAGAAGACTTTTGAGGAGTGACGCATAAAATGTGATGAGTGAGGAGCAATAAGTGCCTCACATTCACCCATATAGTATAGGGTTTATATGATCCAGTAACATTACAGGATATGCAGATCATGCAGTAAGTTGTTCTCTGATTGTCTTCTGTATTGGAAACGTACATGGCATGTTATCTTTTACTATTAATGCTCATAATTAGGAGGAGCCAGAAAGTAGCACAATGCCTGTTATAATCATCTGCCTTGAGCAAGGAACTAGTTCATGCACCTGTAATTATCAAGTGCCTGTCATCACCAGCCAAGGCCGGATTGAGGGCTACATGGGCTTGAAGCTGAAAATGACCAAGGGCCTATAATCAAAAGAGAGGAGGTGTGACCAGTGCTGAGTGGGTGTGGCCAGTGCCATGTGGGTGTGTACACCCCCTATACTCTCAGGGCCTGATTCAGAGCCGGACGCTATTTGCGCTCGCTCGTTCAGAAAAAGGGGCCGGCAATTTAAATTGAGCACTCGCTCTTTGCGGCTTGTTGATGCCTCTATGTCTGAGCGAGCGAACGAAACATGCGCTCGCTATTTTGTATAGACGCCCCCTGGCCGCTCGCATCATACGTCATGTCCGCTATTTATTAGATTAATCGAGTACATCGAAAGGCGTCTGAACTGCTCGCAGTGCTTGTGGTTGGATTTTCCTACCGCAATCATGCGAACAGTTCAGGCTAAGAAACAACCAAGTGATGTGGTCGATGACGCTGCTTTGTTAATTATGCACACCCTTAAAACACCCGTTTGGCACGCCTGCGTTCGGATCTCCACTCCCCGTTTTCAAGCACCTTCCCCTGTTACCACCCACAAATGCCTCATCCTGTCACTCAAATTAGCAGGCAATCGCTATTTTGCGAACACATATTTTCCGACCACACTGACTGGTTGGTGCATGCGCATTACGACCCATACGCATGCGCAGTTATGCGAACATCGCTCGGAGCGAACGAGCCGCCGCTTACGAGCAGCTCTGAATCAGGCCCTCAGTCCCAATGACTCCCTAAATATGTAAAAGAAAAAAAAATGCTTAATTTTGTGAGGTAAATAGAAATACAATTTTACTACTTATGATTTATGGCTGACTGTGTGGAGAGCAGATGGCCAGTCAACATCATGTTGTCCTGACAGGGCCTATTTTATGTGGAGGCCTGGAGCTGTAGCTCCATCTGCCCCATTGTTAATCTGGCCCTCTCGCCAGCTGCCTGCAGCCAGAATAAAGTGCAGTTCATCATACTAAACAATGTGGACAATCTGCAGAAAATTCTTTTTTTAGAGGGTTGTCACATTTTTTTGTATGGGGTTATTTAGCAGGTGGGTACCCCCTGTTAAGTGTCACAAAATAAATACTCCTAAGCAGTGGCGGCTCCAGAGGTGGGGCTGCAGCGTAGTCCAAATTTCAAATAGGGGAGCCACACCAACTGCCATTTCACACGCTGCCAAACATAGATGGCTGGGACTCACTGGCAGATGGTGTGGCTCCCCTATTTACATTTTTGACTGCGCTGCAGCCTCACCCCTGGAGCCGCCACTGCTCCTAACTGTCTATGGGGACTGCATAAAGGACCCATTTTCCAAGGTCCGAAAAGATTAGATTGCGTTAGCCAATGTAGCCTAAAGGCTACAACGTAGCAAAATTTTGCAGAGACCGACTCTTTCCATAGCCCTTGTACCAGCATCTGAGGCATGATACATTGTATGTATCATAGGCATGTAACCAAGCTTTTTATGCAAATATAAAAAATAGGCCCCTTAATCACCAAATTTCCAGAGCCAGGACCTAGCACAGTGTCTGTGGTTACCAACTGCACAGAGCCAGGAACTAGTGCTGTGCCTGTGGTTACCAACTGCCCAGAGCCAAGAACTAGCACTGTGTCTGTGGTTACCAACTGCCCAGAGCCAGGAACTAGTGCTGTGTCTATGGTAACTGGCCACCCATAGCCAGGACCTAGTGCTGTGTCTATGGTAACTGGCCACCCATAGCTATGAACTAGTGCTGCATCTGTGGTTACAAACTGCACAGAGGACAATAACTAGCTCTGGGCTGGCTCCATCGTGCGCATGCGCGAGACCCGGATATCGATGGGCACGCCGTCGCTCCGGGTCTCGCAAAAAAGGGGGCATGCTGTCGATGTTGAGTGACAGCACACCCCCTTTGGTGGGCGGGCCGGGGGAGTGGCTGCCCAAACTGAGGCGTTCCCATGTGAACGCCTCCGTTTGGGGGCCGCCCCACTGACTTCACGAGTGAGGTCAGTGGGAGAGATTTCGGCTCTGTTAGAGCCGAAATCTCTCTGGGGCTTGCGGCCACGAGACCCTACCACAAGGGTCTCGTCGCAAGCCCGATGGTCGCGATGGTCTTGACCATCGCGACCATTTTCCTAGCCGCTCCGTCGTGCGCATGCACGAGACCCGAATAACGACGGCCAAGCCATCGTTATGGGTCTCACACCAAAGGGGGCGTGCTGTCGATGGTGATTGACAGCATGCCCCCTTTGGTGGGCGTGCCGGGGGCGTGGCTGCCCATCTGGGGCCGGCCCCACTGACATCACTAGTGATGTCAGTGGGAGTGCTTTTGGCTCTGATAGAGCCAAAAGCACTCCAGGGCTTGCGGCAGACGAGAACCTACCACAAGGGTCTCATTGCAAGCCCGTTGGTCACAGATGCATTGGCACTGTTTGTACAACGCATAGCATGCAATAAAATACACAGAGGTGTTGGTACTGGTTGAGCAGGGCATAGTGTGCACCAATGTACATGGATGTGTTGGAACTGCTATGAGAGCCCAGCTGGGTTCTGTTAAGGACTGCCTATTTCTCTGTGAAATGCAGATGGACATTGATACTGGGCTGGAACATAATGATATGGCCTTTAACATGGGGCAGGCTACACAGGCTGTGAGGAATGACTTGCTCAGGCTAGATGCAGGCCGGTTGTCTATGTAATGATTTTGTGGTTTGTCTGGTTTGAAATAATGAGGTGCTCAGTCTGAGGTTATGAAGTGCAGTAGTGCTCAGTCTGAGGTTATGAAGTGCTGTGGTGATCTGTCTGAGGTTATGAGGTGCTGTGGTGCTCTGTCTGGGGTCATGATGCAGTGGGGTGTCCAGTCTGGGGTATTGATACGATGGGGCGCCTGCTCTAGGTTAATGATGCAGTGTGGCGACCGTCGTGGGTTTTGGGGGATGGGTGCCAATCTGAGTCTTTATCCTGAGTGATAAACACTCTGGGCCTGATTCAGACCCGCTCGCAAGATGCGGCCGCTCGCTCCCAGCGTATGGAAATTCAACTAAGTGACGTCAAGGCAGGAACTCACTCGGCAAGGCATAAGCATGCCCACTATGTCTTGGTGAGCGATCACTTTGTGTTTCTAGATGCCCAACAGCCTGTCCTTAGCCGCCCTCTAGCGTACCTCATCTCCAGGAAGTATATACAACCATCGGTACTTCGGGAACCATCAGATCAGACCGCAGCACTTGCGGATGACTGTACCCTACCGAAAGCACTGAGAGCAGATCATTGTCAAAATCAACCAGGTGACGTGTAATGTGATGCTGCCTGTTAATTATGCACGCCTCTGAAACGGCATTGAAACACTCTGGCACGCCTGCGTCTGCAACTCCACTCCCCCGTTACTACTGCCGTGATCCCGTGAAACCACCCACAAACGGCCTCTCCTGTCACTCACTCCACTGGGCTGTCTTGGCAGGGCGAGCGAGCACATTCCGATCGCTCGTACTAGTTTGCGCACGCGCACTGCGAACTACACGCAGACGCACATTAGCGAACATCGTCTGCAACGAGCGGCCACTTACTAGCAAGCGGGTCTGAATCAGGCCCTCTATCTTTACCCCAGGGGCAATACCATATTTAACTCCTGTTTCATGTCACTGGATTTAATTTATTTTTATCGCCATGCACAGCGCCACGTAACGTGTTGGTGCTTCATAAATAGTAACAAATCCATTTTATTTGGCAATATACTGAAACAAACTGCACATTTGTCTCTTAACATTGAAGTTGGTTTGTGATATATTAACTGGCAAAATACACAGCATCATACATCACTCATCATTCTGAGTTATTGGGAGTTCTTCATAAGTTGTCCCTCATATTCATACCTCAAAATTTGTCCCTTATTACTTGTTCCTGTTCGCTCATCACATCTCACATCATGTGTCACTCATTTCTTTACACATTTAGTTGATTCTGACAAATGATGATGTTTGACCCTGACAAATGATGATACCTTAAAATCGACATTGTATCAATAACAATTTATTTTTTGTTCTACAGCAAGTTAAAGTGGGGTATGTATCACTAAGGAAACAAAAAGGTTTGGTCACCTGCGCTCCACACAGTGAGGTGCAGCTCAATAATGTGATAGTCACCAATCACCGAAAAATGACTGACAATAAGACTATCAAGCGCTCCCCCGCCAGGGTTAATAAAATATAAATATTCCAGACTTTCTCAATGTCACTGGTTTATATATCACAAACCAAATGGAAGTCAATTGTTATCCAGTAGAATGAATAGGGGCGTTGATGCAATGGTTCCGCGTTAACCTTCAATGCCAGACTTCACCTTATTCGTCTTTAGAATCCTATCATCAGGGCCTCCAGGAGCGACATCTCATAGCGTAAAATCATATTGCAATTTAATTCATTTCATATACAAACATAAAAAAAAACACAGGTAAAAGTGGCTGTGTACCGCAGTTAGGAGCTCATTCAGACCCGCTCGCTCGGATCGATTTTCGCACATCTGTGCATGCGTATAATTCGCAGTGCACGCGCTCAAGTCATTCGTTGCGATCTGATTTTGGTTGCTCGTAAGCCAACTATCAGGTCGCTGCTTTGAGTGACAGATAGTGCCGTTTGTGGGTGGTAACAGGAGAAGGTGCTTGTGAACGGGGGAGTGGATGTGCGAACGCAGGCGTGTCAGGCAGCCCAAACGCCGTTTAAAGGGCGTGCATAATTAGCAAAGTAGCGTCATTGTACACATCACCTGCATGTATTTCAGGCCGCACTGATCGCAGTGCATATGGCAGGCTAAGGCAACCACAAGGGCTGCGAGCAGCTCTGATGGCTCTCGATGGTCCCGATTAATCCTACATTTCCCGGTGATGACGTCTGTTGCGAGAGGCAAGGGGGCGTCTTTAGGCACTTGTCAGCGCACTTTGCCGTAGCTCGCTAAAACATAGTGGGCATCCTTACACGACGCAGTGCGAGCACTTCATTACAATATCTGTCCCCTTTTTGCCAGCAAGCGATCGCATCTTGCGAGCGGGTCTGAATAAGCCCTTTAGCCTTTGAAGGAAGGCACCTGTACAAGCATAAGGGGTTAAAAAAATAACCTGCATGTATTTCACCTTCCTCCTGGTCGTAACAGCTCCCTTCCAAGGTCACTGCTGGCACCAGCACGTTTCAACAAGAGTGTCTTTATCAAGGTGTACCTGTGTATCTAATAAATTAAGCTTATATATCCATGAATAACCACTCCTGGCTGTGGGGGTGGAGAAAACATTTAGAGTTCATTAGCTGCTTATACCTCCCTAGATCACTTCTAAGACATGCAGTCATTGGTGAGTAATCCCCAAATTAAAATTCAAAGCATTCATACAATTTAGTAGGCCGAAAATGTTTCAATTCTCATAGAACACGGTCTTTGCGTTCCACTCTGGGGACGCACGCTGCTTCCGCCAGCTCCTTCCTGTGCTGGACCTGGTAGTGATGTCTATGAGTTCCACCTTCTGGAGCGCATGACTCACTTCATGCTGTTCTGAGCATGGTCCCGCATACAGATCCACGTGTAGTGGGGCGGTGACTCATAGCGTATGCAGAAGAGGCGGCCCGGCGTTCCTCTATGTGGAACGCATAACTAGTCTACCATTCCTCGCATAGGTCCTGGCTTCATATGGCTGTATTGAAGCCGTTATGGATATGGTACATGGCGCATGCAAATACCGTTCTGCATGTGAATAAATTATCTATGCTGGAGAAATCATAATTATAAATGGGGTGCTGACAATATAAAGAAATTACATTATGGGTGTGTACACTGATCATCTTATTAAAGAGTCATGGTAATCAAAATAAAACAATACATCTACCAGCACCCTCCAACATTCCTTCCTGACTCAGCGGGTCCCCTAGTGTGAGGGTGAATGTTGGAAGTCTGTAGATTTACAACAGAAACACCCAATCACTTCACCCATTAAAATGTAAATTAGACGTGTAAACAGGCAGGTGAACAGTACGTAGTATAAAACACATATTAAAACAAATAAATAAAAACAGTTTATAAATAAAAACATTTTATAAAAAACAGTAGTTCTAAAATGGGACGAGAGGATAAAACCTTTCTTAATATTATGCAGGTGTTCAGCCCTACTTTATATTAAAGTTCTTGAGGATTTCCCACATATGCTGAGGCCGTATATGCACTCTTTGAGGTATATACAGTTCTTAATACTACAAGTAATAAATTCTTGTATCTTCAATTCCTGCTTAGTGGAACTCGATTGGAATTCTTCAATTTTAGTGGGCTGGTTAGTGTGTGAAATACACATTACACATGTGCCACAACGATGGAACCCTTTAGTTTTAATTCTCCCTGTCCTCTTCTCGGGAATGGCACTTTTTGCCAATCGCCTTTTGAGGTTAGGGGCCCTCCAATAGGTAAAACTTGGTTTTTGAGGAATGATATCTTTCATGATAGGGTCTTGCATCAAGATATACCAATGTTTTTTAAAGATATGTTCTAAACATCTGTATTGCTTATTAAAAGTGGTCATAAAAGGAAAAACTGGTGGCTTAACATTATCTCATACCCCTTATAAAAAAAAATCTGTTTTATTACCTTTACTTAAACATTTAATTTACATACAAGCATAAAAACCCTTTCATCAGTACAGTTCCACCATACTCTCTGGATCTGACCTTTTGGAATATTCTTAAGCTACCTAGGGTGATGATGACTGTTAATACTAATGTAGGAGTTACTATCTGTGGGTTTACAAACATTTCTTGTCAGTAATTTACTTTCCTCTTTATAAATAGTAAGATCTAAAAAACTGACTTCTTCTAGACTCTTAAAAGTGAGTAAGATGTTAAAATTATTAATATTAAGATCCTCACGAAAACAGTTTAAGTCCTCCACATTCCCACTCCAAATAAAAAATATATCATCGATAAAACAAATCCACAGTAACATAAAATCGATGTATGAATTATTATTCCAAATAAAAAGGTCCTCCCTCCAGCCCATGGATATATTTGCATAGGCTGGTGAAAAACGGGTGCCCATAGCTTTACCCTTCTTTTCTAAATAGTATTGTCCCTCAAACCAAAAGAAGTTATTATTTAAAATAAATAAAATAGCTTCTTTGATAAAATCAAGTTTTTTCTGATCAAAATATCCATTTCTCTTATTAAAAATTTATTCAATGGCTTTTATTCCTAATTCATGATCAGTAATTGAATATAATGAAATCACTTCTGAAGTCACTAAAAAATAATTTTCAGAAATTTCAGTATCCCCTAATCTCTTGATAACATCAATTGTATTCTTGACATATAATGATTTAAGTTTTATAACCTCAGGTTGGAGTTGGAAATCTATATAGTGAGAAAGGTTAGAAGATATAGAACTGGTCCTCGCGATAATAGGGCGTCTTGGGGGGTTAACTAAATCTTTGTGAATCTATTGAGAATGCAAATTACTGGTAGGACAGGTTGTTCTTTGATCAAGTATTTCCATACTTGAGGGGTGATAGTACCCATGGTTTTATGTTTAGACAACATACTTATCAAATTACTTTCAATTCTGACAGTGGGGTTTCCCCTTAGCAATGTATAAGTAGTTTTATCGTTTAACTGACGTAAATTCTCTTGATTATATTTTACCGTGTCCATAATCAAACCCCCCCACCACCACCCTTATCAGCACCCTCTATTAAACACAGGATTAAATGTTTTTTATAAAATGTTTTAAATTATGCAATGTTTTATTTATTTGTTTTAATATGTGTTTTATACTATGTACTATTCACCTGCCTTTGTACATGTTTATTTTACATTTTAATGGGTGAAGTGATTGGGTGTTTCTGTAAATCTGCAAACTTCCAACATTCACCCTCACACTAGGGGACCCGCTGAGTGAGGAAGGAATGTTGGAGGGTGCTGGTAGATGTATTGTTTTATTTTGATCATCATGGCTCTTTAATAAGATGATCAATGTACACACCCATAATGTAATTCCATTATATTGTCACCACCCCATTTATATTTATGATTTCTACAGCTTCAATACAGCTATATGAAGTCGGGACGCATGCAAGGAATGCTAGAATAGTTATGCGTTCCACATAGAGGAACGCCGGGCCGCCTCTTCTGCACTTACCCCACTACACTTGGATCTGTATGCGGGACCATGCACAGAATGGCATGAAGTGAGTTATGTGTTCCAGAAGGTGGAATGCATAGAAGTCACTTCTGGGTCCGCAACAGGAAGGAGCTGGCAGAAGCAGCGTGCATCCCCAGAGTGGAACGTAAGAAAGTGTTCTATGAGAATTACAATTAAATTGTATGAATGCACTGAATTTTAATTTGGGGATTACTCACCGTTGACTGCATGTCGTAGAAGTGGTCTAGGGAGGTATAAGCAGCTATTGAAACCTAAATATTTTCTCCACCCCCCCCCCCCCACAGCCAAGTAAGGGGGAGTGGTTATTAATGGATATATATCTATAGATTGTAAGCTTGCGAGCATGGCCCTCTTGCCTTTATGTCTGTCTCTTACAACCCAGTCTTGTTCTATTAATGTTGTTTCAAATTGAAAGTGCAACGGAATTTGCTGCGCTATATAAGAAACTGTTAATAAATAAATAATAGGCTTCATTTATGAGATACACAGGTACACCTTGATAAAGACACTCTTGTTGAAAGGCGCTGCTGGTTCAAAAAGGAAACTGGTGCCAGCAGGGACCTTGGAAAGGAACTGTTATGACCAGGAGGAAGGTGAAATACACTTGGGTTACTGTTTTCACCCCTTATGCTTGTACATGTGCCTTTCTTAAAAAGCTAACTGCGGTACGCAGCCACTTTTACCTGTGCTTTTTTATGGTTGTATGTGAATTAAATTTGCAATATGATTTTACGTCATGGGATGTTTCTCCTGTCATTTTATTTGGAGGCCCTGATGATAGAATTTTAAAGACGAATAAGGTGAAGTCTGGCATTGAAGGTTAACTTGGAACCATTGGCGCAACACCCCTATTCATTCTACTGGATAACGATTGACTTCCATTAGGTTTGTGTTATATATATCCGTCTGGAATATTTATATTTTATTTACCTGGTGAAGGAGCATTGGGTATGTATCTCTATCTACCTAAAATACATTTTAAAAAAGATGACAAGTTATGATTTATCAGACCCTAGAAATCAGAGAGATTAATTAATATTCCCATGCCTAAAAATCAGATATCTTGAATAATCTTTCCATGCCGTAATGTTTCATCAATTTAGGTGCAAATTCCTGAGGAAAATGCCAACTCTGAATCTCACTGGAACAAATGCTCATGAATACACATTGCAGATAATATTTAGGGATGCCTTAAAAGAATGATAATGCAGATACACAATACAAATAATGAGGACAAATGAATATATGGAGATTAAAGAACACGTTTGGTTGAATTAAGATACATGAAAGTATGGAACCAAAGGCGGTCAAAGAATGGTTGTTTTGCTGTTGCTTGCTGCTTTCTGCTTTTCTTCTCAACGCTGCTATAATCTGTCTATTTGGTTTATCTTTAAATACATTTAGCTTTACTAATTTTACTATAGTGTACCTCATTCACAAACATGACATTATAGTGTCAACAATAATTGTCTAACAATTTTGCCTAACAACTGATTTCAAGAATGTGACATTTATAAATGCTACGACCGTTTGTAATTTTGGCGCCAGTAACAAAACATTTTCTGTCAAGACATCAAAATACGATTCTCTTCCCACGACCGTTTTTCACAGAAAATTTGTATTTTGTATTTGGACCGTAGTAGCAATACAAATGGTATTAGGACTCAGAAACCTGGAAACTAAGGCATTGCTTAAGTAATATTTCTAATGCTATTTCTATTCAGTTGTTACTTTTTGTGACTGTGGCCACCATATAAATTGATAATAAACACACATGACGGTTTTCTAAACTAAGCAAACAATGTGTCCCTTTCACAATGAATTAATGTATAACTCATATATTACATATTGCTTTGCACTTTGCCATTATTTATATTATGAGCAAAGTTTGGACTGTGCTTAACTAGAACAGTCCCAAGCTAGTACCTATTAATACAATAGAGATAGATATCAAAGAAAGCAGGACAGGCTGACCTCCCATCCACTGATTCTCTGATACTTCTCAGATTTATCAAACAACCTAAAGAGGACAAGTGGAGCAGATACCCTGACCAGCCAATCAGATTCTAGCTCTCATTTTATAGGAATGTACTATATAAATGAAAGCTAAACTCTGATTGCAAATTCTACCCTGGTACTGTTTTTTGTTTGATAAATATCCCACTAACATTCCACTTCACACATTGGCAGTGATGAATTTTCCCATTAGGCACATGCCTAGGCGCGCCACTTGCTGGGGGGTGGTACTTGTTTTATTACTCAGTCTGAGATTTCCCAGTATCTACAACAGGGGTGGGGAACCTTTCTTATGCCCAGGGTCATTTTGATATATATAACACTATTTGCAGGCCCTGTGCAGGCCACTCCCCCTCCGTGTGATGTCACATAGGGGCAGGGCAACAATTGCCGGTGATTACTGCTATGCCCAGAGCATCCTGAGGCTGCTCCGGGGAGCGGTAAGGGCAGCGGTATGACTGTCTGAAGCGTCCTACGTACGCTCCAGGCGGCACTGCTCCATAGATTCTGGCTGCAGGGTATCATTCTAGGCACCCTGTTAGCCAGATGAGACTAGCAGAAAAAAGCTCAGAGGGCCAGACCATATGATTCCGGGGGCCTCATATGGCCCCTGGACCCGAGGTTCCCCATCCCTGATCTACAAAATACTTTCACTGTACTGCACCGCAAGCCAACTGCGCATTTCCGACCGGTTCACACTCCACTCAGGATTCCAGATGGTGTAGTGAAAATATTTTGTAGTTAATGGGAAATGCATGGACCAATCACAATGCAGGGCTCTGTGGGCGGTATTGTCCCCACTCCACTGCCCCTGCTTCTGATGAGCATGGTGCCTGGAACGGCACCAATTAGCGCTGCACTTATCAGTGATGCCAGCCAAACCCCCTCCACACGACGTAATGATGTCATGCGCTCTATGCAGTCCTATGTAGCCCTGTTACGGCACTTCAGGGTGTACCTGTGCCTTGGATCTGGCCACTCAGCAGGCATGCCTGCAAGGTGGCTGTTGAGTTATCTGAGGCATCTCTCAAGGTTGCCCATGCAGTGGGACATGTGACTTGTCCACACTCTGTACTCAAGATGTCGTATTGTATGGTACAGTGGAAATATTTTGTCGTTAATGGCAAGTTTCAGACTGACAGACTGGCACCAGGTATCATCTTATTTTATTACTATCGGTGACAGGAAAAAATGAGCACCACAGTGCCCCCCTGCCCCCAGCAGGTGGCGCATATAGCATATGAAATGTCATAGCCCTTGACTTGTTGTATTATTATATTATATAATACTAATTAGGGCTTATTACCTAATAAATAAAATAATAAAACTGGGTGGGTGGAGGCGGCCATTTATTTTGTGCCTAAGGGTGGCCTGGCCTCTAAATCCGCCCCTGCACAGGCGTTGTATGACTAAAGTTTGTGCAATGAAACAGGTAAGTGAAGGGGAGATGAGTAAAGTGGGAGAGCTCATAGGTCTGGATGAAATGACGCAGTGCAAAAAAATACTGCAGTAGAAATATTTTGGTCAGGGACCGGGTCCACCTGAGCCCCAACAAGACCTCAGACTGTGTCAGGGCAGCTATGAGATGCTGTGTATCAGGCAAAGTATTTACTAGTAAACAACTTACAGTGTTTATTGTTATTAATGCTAATTTTCCCCATTGGAGCACCGAGATTGTCTTTATAAGTGTGCAGAGGGGAATGTAATGCAGATTAAGGAGCTCAACTGGATGAGTAATAGTGTACATTTAATACCAATATAGCACAGGTTGCTGTACCCAAGTGATGGCAAGATCCCTGCTGAGAGGTGTTTCGCAGGCAAAATGATCCAAAAGAATGCAAGCCAGTGGACAGGACTCTCACTAGGCAAGCCAGTGGACAGGACTCGCAGTAGGCAAGCCAGTGGACAGGACTCGCAGTAGGCAAGCCAGTGGACAGGACTCGCAGTAGGCAAGCCAGTGGACAGGACTCGCACTAGGCAAGCCAGTGGACAGGACTCGCACTAGGCAAGCCAGTGGACAGGACTCGCACTAGGCAAGCCAGTGGACAGGACTCGCACTAGGCAAGCCAGTGGACAGGACTCGCACTAGGCAAGCCAGTGGACAGGACTCGCACTAGGCAAGCCAGTGGACAGGACTCGCACTAGGCAAGCCAGTGGACAGGACTCGCACTAGGCAAGCCAGTGGACAGGACTCGCACTAGGCAAGCCAGTGGACAGGACTCGCACTAGGCAAGCCAGTGGACAGGACTCGCACTAGGCAAGCCAGTGGACAGGACTCGCACTAGGCAAGCCAGTGGACAGGACTCGCACTAGGCAAGCCAGTGGACAGGAGATACTGCCATGGGGCAATGGCCACTTGCTATGTCAAGGGCTTGGTTACAAAGCTGGAAATTGTCAGCAAAAGCAGCTTTATAACTATATTAACTTCATAGAATGCGACCAATTGGCAGCAACATAACCAATATTTAAAAGTAAAATTCGGATGGAAAGTCGTACACAACAGGAAATGTCTATTGTGCTCTCCGAGATCTTAACAACAAATGTGCAAATTGTCACCTATATAAACCCAATATAAAAACAAAAATTCAATCTATCATATCACACCAAAACATATTTGTCATCGAAGCAAAACTATAATGTTGGTACAGTTTAAATAAAAATGTTTTTTCCTTGATGCTTGAATAAATACAATGAGAGTGGTCACTTACATTCCTTCCCTCCGGCAGCACATGATGTAGCCCAATATAGCGAACAGCACCAGGGCTACGGCGGTGGGCACTGCCAACGTAATGAGGAAGTCTACGTAATAATCCCGGCTTTTCAGGGATTCCGAAGGAGGTTTATATTCGCCAGCATCCGGAAGCATCCCTTCTCCCCGCATGACTTCCTGCGTTATAAACACCTGTTTTGTTTTATCCACCTGCAACAGATTTATGTAATGACAAGAACATTGTGTACAAAAGGAAGTGGAACACTGATATCTGCATTCATTAATATGTTCTGCAACTCAGTTTTTACAATAAATATTCTTTACGTAAAGGAAATCTAAACTTAAATCTAATATTTCACCAAACACATGCCAATCCCCCGATTAGATACAGCTCTATCTGGGACAGGCTGGATGATTGAACTTAAGGTGCACATTCACTAGGCGATATTAATGAGCGATTGAACGATAATGATATAGTTATCGTTCAATCGCTCATTAATCGTGCATGAATCGTCCACTAAAATGTCAGAAATGACCAGCGATGCGCGCTCCCGCTGGTCATTTCCGACATCAACTGAACATCGCCCGAACATGACAGATTGGCCCTGTTCGGGGATGATGGAGAGTGCCTACACTGAACGACTAATTGTTAAGTGTAGGCACTGCAGGGGATGGGGATTACGATGTTGTAATCGTACTGTCTTTCCCTAGTCATCTAGTGGATGTGCCCCTTTACACCTGCCGTGGTTCTAACAGACAAGGCGACCTATGTCTTATATACAGTATTTTTTTTCCATCCATATCTCAGCTGGAATAATAATTTTGTAACTCGATTATCCCCGCTGTTTATCCAACATTTCTACAGGGACAGCGCTTTCGATAAATCGCCGTCCCTGCAAATTTATTCCCGGTACATTCTAGGATTCTATCGTATTTCTCGAAAGAGAAAAAAAGTAAAAATGACCTCAGTTAATGCACAAGGTTTATATATTACTGAATAGCAGAGCCGTAACTAGACTTTTTGGTGCCCTGTCCCTGTGCCAGAGAGAGCATTGTCGCCCCCCCCCCCCCCCCATTTTTTAAATAAGGACATAAGATAAGTGCACCTGAAAAAGGGCCATGGCCTCATGGGGAAGGGCCCGGGAAGAGATAGGGGAGGCCAGGAGATGCTGGGGATGAAAGAAGAGGAAGCTAGAAGTGAGAATGATAATAAATAGGAAAATTGACAGGGCCAAACAGCGCCCCCTGCCCTGCGGTGCCCTCTGCCATGGCACTGGTCGCACTACCCTAGTTACGGCCCTCCTGAATAGCTATCTAAAGCTTTTCAATGACTTTCTACAGACAGAGTAGATATTATTTTTGCTCAGGACGCTCACTTTAAGTAAGGCTCTGCGCCCTTATTTCAGAATTCATTCATAATAATCCCATTCATGCATAATATCAGTCATGCATAATAATCTCATAAACAAATCAAAGGGAGCAGCAATTTTATTAGCAGTCAAAGATTGCACTTGTTTTCACTTTGGGGAAGGCAGAGCTACTGTATTCTGATCCAATATTTATTATACGGGCAACAATTTGTCATCTTTAAGGGTTCTATGTACTAAGCCTTGGAGAGAGATAAAGTGGACGGGGATAAAGTATCAACCAATCAGCTCCTAACTGTTGCTTTACAGGCTGTGTTTAAAAAATGACGGTAAGGAGCTGATTGGTTGGTACTTTATTTCCATCCACTTTTTCTCTCTCCAAGGCCTAGTACATAGACCCCTTAAATCTTTATGTTCCCAGCTAGAGACAACCCTGCTTCATAATCAAGACCTTGGCCCATATTTAATAGCCAGCGATTTGTAGGGACCAGTCTGAGTTTGGCGATATAGCCGTTACATTTAAAGCAATTCGTTTTAAGGCAAAACCAGGTTGGTTTTGCATTAATTAATACAAGTTGCAGATCATACCGTAATAACTTTGACTTTAGCCCTAGACATAATTCTGGAGATGAAATGAATGTGGGGTCTATTTACTAAGCCTTGGATGGAGATAAAGTGAATGGAGATAAAGTACCAGCCAATCAGCTCCTAACAGCCATGCCACAGGCTGTGTTTGAAAAATGACAAGTTAGGAGCTGGTTGGTTGGTACTTTGGGGAAATTCAATTAGGAGAGAGTTTTCAAAAAGTGAAAAAAAACTCACACTTCGCCTTATAATTCGCTCACTTCGCCTTCATGCGCGCACCCGAGATACGCACAATTCAATGTGAATTTGCACTACTCGCAGTGAGAGTGTGCAAATTTTGTTAAAAAAGTGAACAGCGAAAATAGCAAGAAAAAGTGGGGAAATCTTCCTGGATCCTAAAAAAGTTAAAACTTCATTAGCAGAATCATGTAGAAGACTGTTAGCGGCCATAAGGAAAGGAAGCACTTGTACTATGCTTTTAATGGCTGATTTGTGCATTTAAAAAAAAAAAAAAAGCAAAATGTATATAGAAAGCTGTAGAATTTTGTTTACTTACAAAGGAATTAAATGGAAAATGCAAAAAAAAGTTGAAAACAAATATGAATTTGGGGTAATTTGAGGCAACTTTAAAAAATGTAAAAAAATTATAGAAAGCAATTATTTATCTTTGAATTAAATACTTTCATTAAATTTGGGGTGCATTATTCAGCTAAAAAGCTTATTTTGGGGTATTTTGAGCACATTTTTTTTTCACCCAAAAAATTATATGTAATTATTGGCCCAATGAAGCTAATTGAAAAATTCCTCACGCCTAATTAGTCATTAGGGGGTGTCCAAGGGGTTCTGAAGCAAGTCCTGACATTTTTACCTTAAAATACAGTTTTATCCCTACTTTTTCACCTGCTCAGGGGGGTGCGAACGAAAACAGGCAAATTTACTCTGAAAAAGAAATGCGAGTTTGGAATTGAATTGCAAATGTAATTTGTAAGGCGAATTTGCAGTGATCTCTCCTTACGGGACCAAACTCGTACCTACCTGTAATTGAATTCCACACTTTATCTCCATCCAAAATTTAGTAAATAGACCCCCTTAGTCATACTAGACTCACACTTTACAAATCAAATTGGTCATACTATTGACAAATATTTATACCATTATGACCTACATGAGACTCCAAAGATTACTCAATGGGACGCTCATATAGTAAATGTGTAATTAGTGCATAATGTATTGAAGTAGGCTCATTTAATAAAAAAAGAATGAATAGAGACTAGATCATCCCTAAACAGGCCCATTCTGATCAAATTAAGAGGCATATATAATAACGAGTGATATTCTTGTTATCACTTGTTACTAATCTTAAATTGTGCTCCAACCCATCAGCTCCTAATTGTCATGTGTTTGAAAAATGACAGTTAGGAGCTGATTGGTTGGAGCACCATTTAAGATTAGTATATGAGTGATAACAAGAATATCACTTGTTATTAAATTATTCCCTGAAGGTTCCATCGCTGAGTTTATAAAGACATTGCCCAATATTTATGGGATATAAATTTACCCAAATATTTCTAAAGGTATGAAAGAATCTCTAAAGAAACCTTTTTGAATGAGTGAACTTGATGACACAAAATCTCCTTCCAATATCGGCTAAAGGCTTGGCCTGGGTGGCTTCACTCTTTCAAATTACAAATAATTTTGATTAAAAAAAATAAAAAAACACATGCTTTTGGAAGATGCTTTTATCTCAAGGAGATATCTGAAAACTCGTCATTTCCTAACAGTCACAGGAGGAACATTTTAAGTTGAGTCCTAATGAGGACTAGGATGTGATGCTTCTTTGTAGCTATAGGCCAATTTCCTCACTCATGGCAAATATTACCTTGTACTCTAAAATGGCGGCCAATCGCTTCAAACCTCTCGTCGTAACTGGTACAAAACTATCAAGTTGGCTTTATCCCGGGAAGATAGGCACGCATTTATATTACTCTTTTAATGGATTCTATTCACCTTACTTCAACAGGAAAGCTTTCGAAAGAATAAACTGGCTTTTTCTGAAAGGATTTTTGAAACATAGGATTTGGGGAGAATTGAGGGCAGCGGATCCCCTAGAATAAATCTATAGTTAAAATTAAAATGAACAGTTGTTTGTCAGATCCCCTCTACATCTCTAATGGGACCAGCCTATGCCCAATAATGTTTGTTTTATATATGGAAGCACTCGCAAGTGCACTTAGGACTAAGGGCTCTATTTACTACAATCCGCATTTGTAATGCAGATTGTAGTGTGATATTACCGCATTGCGAATCCAGGCAATATCACAGGGATTTACTACAAATCCCTTGCAGGGACAGAGCTTGCGAGAAAGCTCTGTCCCTGCGAATCCCCTCCGCACACTAGTCACGGTATTTTCGCAAAAAATACCGTGACAAAGTGCCGACGCATGCGCCGACCGACTGTCGCTGCTACCCCCCCAGCGCTAAGCCCCGCCCCCGTAGTTAAGCCCCATTCCCTGCGATCACGGACCCCCCCGCGACCCCCCCTTCCCTTAATAGCACTTACCTGCAGTCATCGGTGCTCCGATGATATCTTCCATGCCTCCGGTCAGCTGAAATCCCATACTGCACTGGGACCCGATCACCTGATGACCGGGCCGCAGTACACCATGGGAGACCAGCTGACTGGAGGGAGAACATCACGGGAGCCCCGACCACCGGTCCATGGAGTCAGGTAAGCAAATTGTTTTTTTTACTTTTTTTTTTTTAAGCATAGATCAGCTTGCGGTCTGTTTAGACCACACAGCTGATCACTGGGACCGGCTCCCGGCTCTGCTCTCCCCGTTAGAGCAGAGCAGGAGTCCGGTAACCGGGGGAGACCCTGGATAACGCCACCTCCAAGTGGCGTTATTATCACAGGGCTTTCCCCGGTATTTTTTGACAATTTATTTTTAGTAAGTACAATTATGGGAAATGCAATCTGCTTACTAAAAATAAGTAATACTTAGGGGTTGGAGTAGAATTTTACGAATTCTACTCCAATTGCCCTGTAATAACTTTAGGTGATACTAAAATAATGTGAAAAGGGTGTGAAAACATCCTTTTTCACTTTATTTTAGTAAAAATAATGTTAATAGATAGAGCCCTAACTATGATATGTCTAGTTTTAGGTTAGGAAAGAGAGATTTGAAATTAGCATTGTTTACTGATTACTTTATAGCAATCACTACAAATCCAATAGTCTCTGTTCAAAAAACTGATGGCAGAATATAGGAAGTTTAGCCATTTATCCAACTTTAAAATGAATTACCCTAAATCAGTAGCACTCAATATTACCATCCCTAGAACACACATTAAATACTTAGGAATACATTTAAGCTTTCAAACACAGAGGCAATATATAGGCATTTAAACTGGTGTATGTTTTCTTACAATGCAGTCACTTATTCTTAGTACAATTGTCTATCTGGGTGTCACACCCATCCCGCACATTAAAGGGCATAATCGGTGAGTGGTGTTGATGCACACATGCGTGACAACATCGTACTTGTAAAAAAAAAAACCCCATAAAGTTTCTATTTCTCCCCCACCATACAACATAAAAATATGGGGACACCCTCTTTTGAAAGTTAATGTCTGATGATCATAGTGTACAAAGCAACAATGCCAGCGTCAGTGTGAATGAAGCAAAGATAAGTAATGTTGAAGAATCCTCATCCCACTTAATTTGAGTATAATCTGATTAGTTGCTATGGGCAACATTTCCACTTCTAAAAACCCATACTTTAGTAAATATACCCCCTATAGTTTTAGAAATTCAACTTTTCATGTTTGTTGAAACTGTTTTTTTTTTTTTAATTGAGGGATTCTGCAAATCCACCAAACTTGAGGTGCAAGGAGTTACTATTATTATTTTTCAACCAAGTCGTGCTGGGAAATATAATCGAAATAATCATATAAACATCATTTATGCGAGTAACGATTGTAAAGCAGAATTTTAATAAAATTATATTTTGACATTATTTGCACATTTTGAGCTAAACTCCAACACATAGGGGCTTCATGCGACCCTACTTACCAGTGAGATCTTACACCAATCTATGTTGAACTGGGCTCTGAACTTTTTATCACAACTAATTGCAGGTTCCATCTCTTGGCTGCACCTCAGCTGATTCTGGGGGTTTTCTACTTCCCGTAGACATGACGAGAAGGGGACATCTGCTCCGACCATGACGTAGACACTAACAAAATGGAAAGTCAATTTGATTATGTACGTCACAAAAGTATTACATGTTTGTGCTTTATGTGAAATATCTTCTACAGTATAGTCATACCTATCCCCACTCCCACCTCCAAGATTTTGCCTGTGCTGCTCCCCACCACTGGAACTCTCTCCCTCTCCCAATTAGACTCTACAATTCTCTCCGAAACTTCAAACGAGCCTTTGAACCCACTTCTTTATGAGTCTTCCAGCTCTCATCCTAACTCACCCTTCCATGCGCCTAACTCACTGCCTCTCCCTTCTGTGCCACCTCTGTGTCTGTCTGCTCTCATTAGCAGGGTCCTCTTGTGCTCCACCCCTGCCCACATTGGCACTAAACAGGCAGCGCTATCCTCTGTGGGTACTGTCACTGCATATGAAACAATGTTTATATAGCTTGTATCTCATGTGCTGCAATGTTTTGTACAGTTATGCTGGGTACACACTGCACAATGATTGTACCCAGAGACGGGACGATGCGATGGAGCAGAGCCGCAACTAGACTTTTTGGTGCCCTGTGCCAGAGAGAGCATTGGTGCCCCCCCCATTTTTTAAATAGGGACATAAGATAGTGCACCTGAAAAAGGGCCATGGCCACATGGGGAAGGGCCAGGGAAGAGATAGGGGAGGCCAGGAGATGCTGGGGATAAAAGAAGAGGACGTTACAAGTGAGAATGATAATAAACAGGAAAATTGACAGGCCCAAACAGTGCCCCCTGCTCTGCGGTGCCCAGTGCCGTGGCACTGGTCGCACTACCCTAGTTACGGCCCTGCGATGGAGCGATACATTGCACCATCCGTGCACACTGCACAATGCGTAGTGTCATTCTATGCTACATTTAGCAGCATAGCATCGTTCATTATATTGTTCCGCCTGCTGTGCAGCACAGCATATGGGATGATGCGAGGAACGACCTGCGGGCACACGTGATTGGGGATACACACTATGTGAATGGCACAATATATTGTTCTGATTAGCGTCGGTACTATATATCGTGCAGGATCACTTAGTGTGTACCCAGCTAAGTCTTACGCGTTTATTTCTCCTCTTTTTTTGTGTGCACTGTTTATGCTTGCGAACCCTTGTGGTGCCATATAAGTAAGAGATTATAATTATAATAGCTGGAAATTGATCTTAAATTCCAGGGACAGTCTTAGGCTTTCAAGCAGTATCACTTAGAAATTTTGTGTCTGGTAAATCTGAAAATGCTCATAATTTTTAACATAAACCAACTCCAGCATAAAATTCCTTTTGTTTTGTATATTAGATACAATTCTCACAATCTATTCTTTTGGCTTTATAACTTTATAACATATATATTGGTGCAGTATTTAAAAATATAAACACTAATGCTGGGCATACACGGCCAGATAAAATGCCTGTCAGACCGACAGACATTTTGTCTGGCCGGCTGCCAGCCGCAGATGTCGCCGGCATACACTGTGTGATTTCTCTCACAGTGTATCAGCCCGACATCTGCGCTCCGCCCCGGGGGAGGAGACATTTCCCTGTTCCTTCCGTAGGAAGGAACACAGGAAATGTCTGTCTGTCGGGCGCGGCTAGGCATACACTGCCCGATGCGGCCGACAGTTTAACGGGAAATATTGCATTGCACGGGCATGCTGGACAATCCAGCATGCCCGACCGAGCAATATTTAACCCTCAGTCGAAACCCCACATGCTACAATTATCGGGGCGATCCGCTGATATCAGGCGGATCGCCCCGATAATTGTAGCGTGTATGGCCAGCATTATACTGTAGGGGTTGGCTGTCCGGAGTGTTTGTTAAATATGTGACATTGATTTATCATTTTATTTGATACACAATTGTACTTGTTCCTTTGCTCCGGGTACTGAACCCAATAACAACCCTAAATGGCTGTCTAGCTGAGCTCCAGGAGTGGATGAGTGCCCATTGGCCGTGACTGAAGCCTGATACAACAGAGGTCCTTATGATATGAGATCACCATAAAAGGACAAGACTGAAGTATAGCCAACCAACTGGACTTAGATTAGGGGTTGAGAATTACAAAACATGGGGCATGTGCAAAATCTTGGTGTCCTGGATGGTGGCTTCACACTTAAACATCAGTTATCAGCCACAATCAAATCCTCATTGAGGAACATTGTCAGAATCAAGCACTTAATTCCCTTAGAGGATCTGCCTACAGTCATACATACATTTGTATCATAATGCTTAGACTACTGCAATGCCCTCTACCTGAGTCTCCCAGCAAAAGAATCGCAACACTTGTAGCTGCCAGGCTATTAACCAACCAGCCCCGATCCAGCCACATAACACCCATTCTCTACTCTCTTCACTGGCCGCCTGTAAGATTGAGAATCTGTTTCAAGATGGGCCTACTGACTTCATAGCTCTACATAACCAGGGCCCAAGGTACCTGACCAGCTTCTGATCCCTTACTGCCCCGCTCGCTTACTGCGATCTGCAGATGAAGGACTATTAGCAGTACCTAGTATATCCCTGAATTCATCTGGGGCACTAGCGCACGCAAGGGGGGTTTCTGAGTACCCAGAAACCCCCCCTGACCAACTAATTTTTTTTATTTTCAGAGACAGAGACACCCTTGTCTCCGTCTCTACACAATCATCCGGCCACCCTTGGAACAGCCCAGCCGCTGCCTGTTCAGCTGTCAGCGCTTCTGCGTCAGGTGGCTTTCATACCACCTGATGCGGAAGCGCTGATGGCTGAATCGACAGTGGCCGGGAACAGCGCAGCGATCACTAGGGCCGCCATCAGGGACTAGACTCGAGGCCCGGACAGGGAGGGGGGCCCGCTCGGCCAGCACTGCTGCCGCTGACCCCTGCGCCTGCTATGCTGCAGTGGAGAGAGAGTGAGACCCGGCGGCTGGCGTGCATGACGTCACGCTGCCCCACTGAGAGCAGAGGAGGACTCAGAACCGCGGATTGTGACTGAGCTGAGGAGCTACAAGCACCAGGTAAGTGTGGGGTTGGGGCAGGGGCTGGCAGGCTCGATGTCTGGAACAGAGGCTGGCTGTGTGGGGCAGGAGCTGGTTGGCTGGGGTGGCTATGTGTTTGGAACAGAGGCTGAGTGGTGCAGGGGCTAGCTTGGACTGGCTGTTTGGGGCTGACACATCTGGGGAATATATATATATATATATATATAAAAGTAAAATATGGAAACCCCCCTTAAAAATCCTGCGTTTGCCCCTGTGGGGGTCGAGATTTTAGCTTTGCGTCTCCAACTCTATGGAACTCGCTTCTCCGCACAGTTTGAGAGGCCTCCACTCTAGTGTCCTCAAAAACAGACTGAAGACTCACCTGTTTACTCACACGTTTCACTAATGTCCCTTCACTAATGTCTCTCTGTGCTATTTAGCTTATTTTCTATTCTGTGTTTTAAATGCAAATGAAAAGCACTTTGAGTCCTATTAGGAGAACAGTGCTCTATAAACTACCTTATAATATTATTATAATTATTATTATTATTATTATTATTATTATTATTATTTGTGGTTATGTTATCCCTAGGAAGGTCCACTTTTTTCAGTTTTGTAGGCCTAAATTGGAGGGAAATATGTCTAGTTATCATACTGTGGTCACTAAAAATGAAAGTCCCAAGAGGAGATGTACCAAACCTTCGAGAGAGATAAAGTGGAGAAGTTGGCCATAGCGACCAATCAGCTTCTGCCATTTTATAGACTGTGCAAGATAAACGATAGATAGAAGCTGATAGGTTGCTTTACGCAACTGTTCCACTTTATCCCTCACAAAAGTTTGGCACATCTCCCCTGTGGTGTATAAAGTTGGGGTGGGGATGTCAGCTGTGTGAGGAACCTGATGCCCAATTATCTCTGCGGCTTCAGTGAGGCATATGGCTTTCCCAACGATAGGAAGCCATGCAGCTGTTTCACTGAGAAAATACAGATCTAACTGAGCAAAGTAGGGGAGATCTTTTTTAAGTTGGCAAAGTAATTTAACTGTATAATAAATGTAAATGAAACAAAGTATTTCATGGTAGAGATCAAGTTCAAAAACATTCTTATAAAAACTGGAGAAGCAAATGACTGACGGTGAGATCGCAGGCTCCCTCCTCCAATTTAAACTAATAATGTAAGAGATTTAAAAAAAACTACCTGTACTAGTTCTCAAGCCACCGGTCTTGACTGTCGGAGTCATGTAATTTGTCTCTTCACTAATAACAGACTTTACGGCATCTCAAGCTAGTCTGCAACCAATTATTTAAGCATTACTGATGCATGACTGCTTGTACTTCGCGTTAAAAGAAACATTAGTCACTGGATATTTTTATACAGAGGGAAGAAAAAGCATGGGATGGAGGAGCAGAACGAGGAACAATATTTATATGGATAGAAAATATATCCAGGCAGATCAGGAACCCATGCCAAGCGGCACAGCAGGAGCCCGAGCCGGGTGCTTGCCAAAGGATGCCCATTCCAGATCCTAAATAACTGTGTTTACATTTTGACAACACAATTTTCAACTAGGCATTGTTATAAACTGAATTTTTTTTTTCATTACATTTAAATTATACTGAAACTTAAAAATACAAATTAAAATAACTTACAAAATGTATTCGTATTAATCATAGGAAATACTGTCAATGGGATTATTAGGGTTATGTGGATAGTATAATTGGCATTTTCACATTTAGAAAGCTGTAAGTGGACCATATAGATAATGTAAAGAATAAATCAAATAGAGGATAGACTTTTATAGTCATTTATTAGATAAATTGTGATTTTTTTTTTTCCCCCTACCTCTCTCTGTTGGCAGATGTGATGATGTTAATAGGTGACAGCAGTGTGCGATGGAGGTTAGCCCGCTGGGTAGATAACTTATCAGGGATTGCTTCATTAACTGGTAGGTGGCAGGTGCAGAGTAACACAGGCACTGTGCAGCAAGTACACGATGCAGTATCTCCAGGTGCAGCCAGGAATGCCCTTACAGGAGATGCAGGTCATGCATATCAGCTACATTAAGCCCCACCCCCTCGTGGTAAAATGCAGCGAATACCGCATTAATATCTAGGGGGTGGGCCAAATGACCCGATTCTCATCAAATTGCGCCATAAGGCCCCGCCCTCTACTCGCAGACCCGCTGATCCCCGCGAAAATTCTCCCCATTCTGCCCACTTCACTAGTTAGTGGGCAGGATTCGGGAGAAGTGCCTACCCTTCTGGGGGTGCGGGTGGTTACCCGAAAAATCATGAGTCTCCCGCAGGTTCCAGGAGAGTAGGCAAGTATGGTTAATGCTGGATGGTGTAGTACGCAGCTATATGCACATATACACAGTGGTGGCAGCATGGATAATATACAGTACGTAGTATTGGTAACACAGTGGTATAGTGGGATCTCTGCCTGTAGTGTACAGTCTCCATTGTAAGGAGGCATTCAGGGACATGTCCTTCACTTACACAGGACGGGTGAGACACGCGGAGAGCTGCTCAAGGGCAGTAGCGCACTGATCATGGTCGGAGGTCTTGCATCCAGTGGTCCAGGCTCCTAGGGCCTCGTCGAAAGAGGAGACAGCGAGCAAAGTGTTCTACTCCAACACTCTCACATGCAAACCAATGAATAAAGATCATTCCTTAAAAAGGAGTACAGTTATTGGGGTCTTAAAATGGTTGGGGGTCTCACCCAGGACCAGGGGCAAATCTATAATGGGTGCAGGGTGTGCGGTGCACCCATATTATCTAATAATTACTCCAAGGACCCGCATCGCGTCTCTCAGGTGTGCTCAAAACGCCAGAAAATGGGCGCTGCAGCCATTTTTCCAGCATTTTGCGCATGCGCTGTGAGGAAATCACCGAAAAAATGGCGGCCGCGCCATTACCCCAGCAATCTGCACATGCACAGTAGACTCTGGGCACACTCTAGTGCCCAGAGTCTACTGATTCAGCGGTGGCCGGCCAGCCGCGTCAGATGGTTGCCGGGGTGAGAGGAGGGGCCCGTGACGGGAGATGCACACGGGCCCCCTCCTCTCTAAATACGCCCCTGCCCAGGACCGTAACTGGGGCTGTGCGAGACTATCCCCAGTCACAAATCTGAAGGCAGGAACAGGGAACTAATATTTTTGGTTAATAAGTTGATAGTTGAGGGCTTAAGGGGGTGTCAACATTTTTCTTGCCCTGAGTGCTACAATTTGTAGTTATGGCTCTAATCTCATCCCTCTGTACGTGCCTCAGAAGCAGGGAAGACATCATTGACATTTATAATCATGGGCCAGAGCACCACATGTGGTCTGTCCAAGTAAAACAATCTCCACAGACGTGGTCATAGAAATATATGGTATAAAACACGATGAAGTACAAGGGATATGATGTGTGTTTTTAATAGCATTGGAACTAAGGGATTGTAGAGTATTGCAAATCCGCAGGGAAACGGCTGTGCAATACCATGCAACTAATACGCTAATGCAGCAGGAGGTGTCTGGTGTAAAAAGATCCCTTCTGGCAGCATCACAGATCCCACTGCAGCGCCCTACGACCCTGCCCTCGGCATGGAACAGAACACCGCCCCCACCCTGCCCCCAAACGGATGCAGCCTGTCAATCAGGCCGCGGCTCAGGGGGCACTGCGTGCGATCACACAGGCCTCTATCTGTGCATGCGCAGGCGCTCCACCATTGAAAATGTACATACATTTCTGAACCAGGCCCTAAGCCAGTGTAAAGAGCTTCCACACCAAGACTATTGCCATTAGCACATTACCACAAGCAGCACTTATAACAGCTGCCTGGGCTAGTGTATATAGCATCAGCACAAGCAGTTAGCTCTGTATATTCTGAATACCTTTTAGGACACCCCAGGCTGCTCCTGTGCCTCGTTACTTTATCATTAGCAGGGCCAGCTCAAGGCAACCATGGCAACCGCCTTAGGCAGGAGTGAAGTTACGAAGATATACTCCCATCTTGTCGTCCATGAGGCACCGAGTTATGTGTTATTTACATTAAGTCCCAACCAATCATGTAGGTAGTAGGGGTAGCATGGGAGTCTATCTTACTTTGCTGCACCATGATTTCATTGCATTACTATATATAAATATATATATATATATTATACATATGAAGGGCGGCTTAAGAGAAGAGGGGGTCCGTGTGCGGTGTTAAGGATAGAGGTACCTCAATAACTCAGTCCAGCAACAGCCTTGAGGGCTGGATAACTTGGCTTGCTGCGGCCGTGTAGCAGCCTTGAGGGCTGATTAGTCTTGGCTGGTAGTGACCTGTGGGCCGTAGGTAATGATGCAGCCTTTGGGCCGTGAAGCAGCCTTGAGGGCTGGTAAGTCTTTGCAAGAAGCGGCCTGTGGGCCGCAGAACAAGATGCGACCTTTGGGCCATGAAGCAGCCTTGAGGGCTGGTAAATCTTGGCTAGATGAGGCCTGTGGGCCGTAGAACAAGATGCGGCCTTTGGGCCGTGAAGCAGCCTTGAGGGCTGGTTAATCTTGGCTAGAAGCGGCCTGTGGGCCGTAGAACAAGATGCAGCCTTTGGGCCGTGAAGCTGCCTTGCAGGCAGGTAGTTGCTGAGATGTTGGCTTATTCCGCCGGGTTGACACAAGCGGTGGTACACAAGATTGCGTACTTTGGATGCTGGAGTGCGGCCTGTGCCCCGGGTTGACACAAGTGGTGGTACACAAGATTGCGTACTTTGGACGCTGGAGTGCGGCATGTGCCGCCGGGTTGACACAAGCGGAGGTACTCAGGAGTGCGATCCGTGACACAAACAGCAGGTAGTATGCATGCGGACCGTGTTGCCTGGCTGACACAAACGACAGGATAATCAACGCTGACAGGAGGGCTGGATACTCGACTGAACAAACAGGAGACTATGCCAGAACCGGAAACACGAAACAGCGCTATCACCGGCATCGGAGCAGCGTTCACACCAGGAGGAAATAGAAGCAGGAGTCAATCCAGATCAATCCTGGCATGATGGAGTTAGGAGGAGTGTCAGTGAATGCTCGCCTGGCGTTCACCTCGCCCTGCGTACGCAGGGTGGCAGCTTGTGACATGCGGGCAGCGCAGGTGAATGGGGCAAGCGTAATATATGGGTGCAGGATGTGTGATGTGGGCCCCAGTTGACCCAGGGACCTGTAAGCACTGCACCCATCATAGATATGCCACAGATCTCTCTCTCTCTCTCTCTCTCTCTCTCTCTCGTTTGTGTAGTCAAACAGGAACATCAGTATTAGTGCAGTCTATGATTCCTTTTTCTTTGGCCTTTCAAAGCAGGTTTACTTGATGACATGGTATGCATTTTGAGGTACAACAACAAGTACTTGATATCTACTGTATCACTTAGGCATAACAGACCTACAGTGGATCTGACATGCAGATTTACAAAGCCCATAAGGACTTGTTCATACCTATTCCACTTTATTCCATGACTATTCAAATGTGAATAAATGATTGGAAAGCTCATTTATAATAGGTCAAATGAGAGTAAATGGTGCCATTCCCACCATTGTGCTCTGAAACATTAACATCTTATTAACGTCTTATTTAAGATCTAAGTACCTATTTCTCATGTGTGAGAATACATCTAAAATGTGTAAGTTGTCATTGCCTTTTATCTCTAATTTGTACCCATTTCCCACAGCATATGTGTGAACAGGGATTGGTATGAAATACCGCCGTCCGCCTGGCCGGCGGTTCGATTCCCATCAGCGGCAGCCCGACAGGAGCAGAGTGCGACGCAGCGGAAGCCAGACAGCGCTGGAAATCCCGATCGTGGAGAGGTGAGTATTTACTAACCTAACCTAACCCCCCTAACCCTAACCCTCCTTAGGGGTGCCTAACCCTAAATTCCCCCCCAAGTGCCTAACCCTAATCCCCCCTCTAAGTGCCTAACCCTAACCACCCCCTTCCCAGCTGCCTAAACCTGTCCCCCGGGGGGGTGCCTAACCCTAAGTCCCCCACGGGGGTGCCTAACCCTAACCCTCCCTCCCCCTAGCCTAACCCTAACCCGGGGGGGTGCCTAACCCTAAGTCCCCCCCGGGAGCCCTAAACCTAACCCTCCCCCCCCGCGGCTGTCTGCTGGCGGCGCCCGGCATCACTACGATCGTGATGCCGGGCGCCGGTCTCCCGCCGTCGGGGAAATGCGGGCGTCTACATCTAGACGCCCGGCATTTCACCCTTGCCGGGATAAAACAGTCGGGAAGCCGGCTGCCGGTATATAGGCAGTCGGCTTCCCGATTGCCTCCCGTGTGAACATGCCCAGAATACACAGCTCGGAGCACAATTGCTCACGTCCCAACATTTGTGATGTAAGATTCATGGCAGGTGGCACTAGCTGCTGTGAAGCCCCCTCACATTTTGGGCTTGCCACATACAACAGTGGCTTGCACGGTGCTTCTGAAACACGCATACTAGCACCATTTAGGGACAGTAAGGACATATGTCCTACTAAGGGAGAGATTTATCAAACTTGCACAAACGGACAAGTGGGAGTATTGCCCATAGCAAACCAATCAGATTCTAGCAGTCATTTTATAGATCGTACTAGATAAATAATAACCAGAATCTAATTGGTTGCAATGTGGTCAACACCTCCACGTCCTCTTTCGAAGGTTTGATATATCTCCCCATTAGTGAGACGTATCTCCTAACTGTCCCTGAAAAATATTTTATACAGGGCAATAGAACTGATGAAAGCTATGTAATTGCATTGCATAGTTATTAACACAGATAACATTTAAACTGTGAAATTCTCTGTCATAAATGCCAAAGGCATTATGTAAATGAGCGGTTTGTGTAGATAGAAGGTCCTGTGAACGAAAAGAGAGAGAACAAAAAGGGTGTGTAGTTTTATGACACAGTAATGCCCCTTATAACACATTATGCCACACAGTAATGTCACTTATAACACATTATGCCACAGTTATGTCCCTTACAACACATTATGCTACACAGTATTGCCCCTTACAACACATTCTGCCACAGTAATGCCCCTTACAACACATTCTGCCACAGTAATGCCCCTTAAACATTAAGCCACAATAATGCCTTTTATTCAATAAGCCACAGTAATGCCCCGTATACATTATGCTACAGTAATGCCCCTTACACATTATGCCACAGTAATGCCCCTTTTACATTATGCCACAGTAAGGCCCTTTACACATTATGCCACAGTAAGGCTCCTTACACATTATGCAACAGTAAGGCCCCATCTCCCTTCTCTTACCTGCCAGGGTCGTGTGGTGGGAGAGCTCGGGGTGGCGTGGGACGGGGCTGCCACACGCTGGGGACTTGTCAGTGCAGTCGTCATTGTAATGTGGCGCCGCTCGCGAACCAATTGGATCTCAAGGACCCTCAGCTTATGCTGATTGGCGCCGGTCCGTGAGCACTAATTGGCTTGCGATTGGCACCACATTATACTGAAGGTGTCTCTGTGCCTCTCAAGGCCAGGATGAGACTCCAAACCCACAAGAGCCCCCCCTAGTTGCGGCCCTGGCATGCTCCTGCCAGTACAATGTATGATCATCCTGTCTAATATCCATGAATGTTTACACTAGCCTCTTGGCAGCCTCTCCCCAGCACCCCCTCAAGTCCAGCACCCGGGTCACGTGCCCCCTTGCCCCCCCCCCCCCCCCCCTCCCCCTAGTTGCAGCTCTGGCATGCTCCTGCCAGTACAATGTATGATCATAATGTCTAATATCCATGAATGTTAATACTAGCCTCTTGGCAGCCTCTCCGCAGCACCCCCTCAAGTCCGGCACCCGGGTCACGTGCCCCCTTGCCCCCCCCCCTAGTTGCAGCTCTGGCATGCTCCTGCCAGTACAATGTATGATCATCCTGTCTAATATCCATGAATGTTTACACTAGCCTCTTGGCAGCCTCTCCCCAGCACCCCCTCAAGTCCGGCACCCAGGTCACATGCCCCCTTGCCCCCCTAGTTGCAGCTCTGGCATGCTCCTGCCAATACAATGTATGATCATCCTGTCTCATATCCATGAATGTTTACACTGCTCAGAATATGTTATTCATCGCATCGTGCCTCGGCCGGGTACACACATTGTCTAGTGTGTTCCCGGCTTTACACTGCAAAATGAAATCCTATTTCTGCATTGCTTTGTAAAACAAGACACACTGGTGCGCCTACTACACTAAACTTCACTAGGAACACCTTCACTCCGCCATATCCCTACCCTCTGCCCATGGATAACGCTGCTTCTCCACATGATTGGCGTAAACCTACGCACATATGCACTAATTGAGATTCACTGCGGTTGCTAAGCTGTACTTACACTGCAGAGCGGCCATTTTGTGCTTAATTAATTACCTCTAATGTGTGCGGACAACATATACACTTTAAGAAGGCTTCAACAATTGCCAATGAATCTAATTCAGTGGCTAATAAGTAATAACTAATCTATGAATAATAAATGTTCAGACTTTGCAGGAAAGTGAGTTCTCCTTACGAGTCTCCTTAGAACAAAATTTGTTCCTTGAAGCATGCAGTACATTTGTGTAATTGGAAGAAGGGGGACAGTATTTTCCTCTCTGCCTCAAGCAGCGCAAACAGCGGTATGACCTCTGCCCTATAGCTGGGATGTTTTGCGTAAAAACACAGTTGATAAAGCTTATATGTGCGGCTGCAAGATCATGTCCCTAATAGAAACAGACAATAGATTCAGGCAACAAAAGAAGATAAATAAAAGCACAGTGAAGACTGCGAATCTTTGTATTATTATGCTTACCCCTCTTTCATATCATTGATGGGGAGTGGGACTCGGCCCCCCCTGTCCAGCGCGGAGGTTATATTAATAGCATTCAGGCGATCAGGTTGCCAGATATTTTTTACAGCTCCAAGGAAATCTCCTAGAACTTCGCTGGCCAGCATTTCCTCCACATTCATGTTTCTAATAAAGAACTCGGCTTGGAATGGGAGTGGGAAATCTGGTATCAAATTATAAAAGTAACATGGCGGTTAGGACAATAAAAAAAAACAAGACAATCTAACAACAACAAAAAAAAGACACAAAAAGCAAAATGTGATCTTTTTTGTAGTAAACATCACCAATGTGCATAGGAAAAAATGTCTAGTCTAGGCCCAGTCTCTGCTACAGTAGTGTGCAGTTACCAGTTTGCCGGACTCCAGGTATCACACTATGGGGCCTATTTATTAAACACAAAAATTCAATGGAGATAATTAGCTTTAGAACTCTCATGGAGTTCTAGCTAATTATAGGTGGAATTCATCATTCCACCTCTCCATAAGTATCTATTCCGAAAAGCTGTCATTTTTGCGATGACAGCTTTTCGGGAAATAGATACTTTTCCCTGCCTACACTACCTTATCGCGTCTGGAAACAGTGCTGCGCATGCGCTGTTACATCTGTAAAACCAGCGCATGCGCAGCACTGCCTACAGATGCGTTAAGTTTCGTACCCCCCCCGATCCCCCCCCACCCCCCTCTGCTCACCTTCCCCCCCCCGACTTACCTGTCCGCGCAGCAGCCCCCGGCTCCGTCCTGCTGGTCTGTCATGTGGTTTCCCAGCAGACCACATGACAGATTAGAAAAAAAAAATTGTTTTATTCTTTTTCTAAACTTTCTTGTGCTCTGCTGGGGAGCACACATGTCCGACCAGCCTCCGGAGCCTGAGGACGGAGCAGAGCGCCGGAGGGACTCGTCAGGGGACCTGCACATGCTGATACAGGTAAATGGCTTCTGCTATTCGCCACCTCACAGTGGCGAATAGTAACTGCATCAAATTCCGAAAATTGATAATTTTCGGAATTTGATGAATACCATAATTTCCACATCCCCATACTAGTGTATGGGGAGTGTGGAAATTAACGCAGGGGAACTTAGCAAGGAGATATCTGTGATATCTCCTGTGTTAAGTCTGTTCATGAATACCAAAATAACGTTATTTAAGGAAAATGTCCTTAAAAACGTTATTTTAGTGTTGATGAATAGGCCCCTAAGGGCCTCATTTATCAACGAGTTTATAACTCAAAACTAGTGATAAATATCACTTTTTATGATAAATGGTGCTCAGCCAATCAGCTCCCAACTGTCAACTGTTAGAAAAATGACAGTTGGGAGCTGATTGGCTGGAGCACCATTTATCATAAAAAGTGATATTTATCACTAGTTTTGAGTTATAAACTCGTTGATAAATGAGGCTGTAGTGCATACACACGCAACGATATTTTGGACAATGGAACGATAACGATATCGTTATCGTTCAGTCATCCAGAAATATCGTTCAGTTTCTGCCCCAAAACGATAAACGATAATGACCAATGCGCGCTCCTGCTGGTCGTTGGTCTTTGTCGTTCATTGCCCGAACCTGCTGTCCAACCTGACGATATTGTCATGTTGTAGCATGTTCGGGGATGAGGGAGGGAGCCCGGCACTGAACGATATTGTTCTTGATATCGTTCAATGTTTGTGCTCAGTGTCGTTAACGACACTGAGCACACCCCTGCCGGGGACACACTAGATGATATCGCTCATGGAGCGAATCGTCCCGTGTGTACGCAGCTTAATAGTATTTTTACCCATTGCGCCTTTTGACCTCCGGCATTATTTGGAAAATACTTTACATTATGAAGAAGGGGTGCTGTTGTACTAGCTATTCTAGTACTTTCTATTCCCTCATAGAGGCTAATATAGCCAGGGGGACATATAGGTGAGGACAATGGGCCTGACTCAGAGACGGACGCTCTGAAAGAGCGCTCGCTCTGAATCAGGGCGTTTTGGGGGCTTTTTTGTGCGGCCTCCTGGCCGCTCGCATAGCTGTGGGTGACCACCCACAGCTATTGCGAGCAGCCAGGATGACGGCCGCGATGGTCAAGACCATTGCGACCATCGGGGCTTGCGACGAGACCCTTGTGGTAGGGTCTCGTCTGCCGCAAGCTCTAGGGAGCTTCCGGCTCTAATAGAGCCGGAAGCTCTCCCACTGACATCGCTGGTGATGTCAGTGGGGCCGCCCACAAACGGCAGGCATTCGCTTGGTAACGCCTCCATTTGTGAAGCCACCCCCACTCCCCGCCTACAAAACGGGGCGAGCTGTCGATCAACATCGACAGCCGCCCCTTTTGTAGTGAGCCACAGAGCGAGAGAATTTCTCTCTCGCTCCGGGGCTTGCGGCCGCTGCACGTGCGCAGAGTCCACCATCGACCCGCTTGCAAGCGCTCAGGCGCTTGCAAGCGGGTCTGAATCAGGCCCTATGTTCTGCCTGTATGAATGAAAAGAGGAAGCTGTATTCTTATCTCTAGCACCCCTGACAGGCCCATCAGCAGCAGCTAAGTGCTTCCCGAGCCCCTGGCATCTTGTCTCTAGCCAGGCCTCTTGATCATGAATCCCTTCCTGCATTAACCTCCATTATTTTAATAAACTTCCTTTATTACCATTAACACCTATATATATGAACGTCCATCATTATCATTAACTACCATGATTAAGACGCTGCCATGTTCTCTGTGTGCAGAAGTGAATGTGTAAAGCTGCGTGTCCACAAGCAGATAGTGGAACGACAGTACGATTACAACATCGTAATCGTACAGTCGTTCCTCTTCCCCTGCAGTGTCTACACTGAATGATATGTCGCTCAGTGCAGGCACCCTCCCTCATCCCTGAACATGCCCAATCTGTTGTTATCGGCAGATTGACCAGCATGTTCAGGAGATGATTGATGCAAAAAATTACCAGCGGGAGCGCGCATCACTGGTCGTTTTCGACAGTTTCATGCCTTATTCATGCACGATTACTGAGCAATTGAACAATAACAAAATCGGTAAGTGGATACATGGCTTGAGTCTTCCTGGTACTTGCCAATCTGCCTCTCTCCCACTGTGAGCATGGCATTCTAAAAGAGTCTTCTTCAATGCAGTAAAAGTAGCTGCCAAACTCCCCTGGACTTGAAAAGTTCTTCCATCAGGGCCATCCAGGACCAGAAGCAAAGGGTATTAGCACACTGTGGCTTTACAATTCTTGGTGCAGGAAGACCACATAAGTGAATGGACCAGAGAAGGGCCCCTTGAGCCCATGTGCATTGCACTGCCTGCATCCATGATGGTACCACCAATGCAAGACAGTCCTTGGTAAACATCTAAAGGCATGCACTCCTGGGTTTATTTCTCTATAGTATGTTTGTTTAATCGGTATTATTTACCGCCGGACGCATGTCCGGTTCAAATCCCGACGCCGGAAGACCGGCACCAGTGAAGATCCCAACAGCAGCTAAGGTAAGTACTAACTAACCTAACCCCCCCCCTAACCCTAACCCTCCCTTTGGGGTGCCTAACCCTAACATCCCCCAAGTGCCTAACCCAAGCCCCCCTCTAATTGCCTAAACGTAAACCACCTTCCCCGCAGCCTAAACCTAAGTCTCCCGAGGGGGGTGCCTAACCTAAAGTCCCCCCCGGGAGCCCCTAACCTAGCCCTCCCCCCCCGGCCCCCGGCTTACCTTTGATCGGGATGCCGGGCGCCTGCTCCCGGCGTAGGTAAAATGACAGGCGTCGAATCTCGACGCCTGTCATTAGACCCTTACCGGGATTAGACAGTCGGGATGCCGACAGTCGGCATTTAGACCGTTGGCATCCCGACTGCATAACGTTTGTTTGGTGAACATGACACTCCATTATTGTTTGTAGTGAAAGAGCAAACCGTGGAGAGAGATAAAAGTGGAGATAGATAAAGTACCAACCAATCAGCTCCAGACATTTTTCAAACACGGCCTGTAAAATGACAGTTAGAAACTGATTGGTTGGTACTTTATCTCTTTCTGAAATTCTATAACTCTTCCCCAAAGATTCGACATAAATCACATATCGCATGATTGAAAATAATGTGATCCGTATACATTCATTATCCCTTGGGTGATTAGAGGATTGATACCCTCTTATTTTGATAATTATATCACTGTGACATATATGAATCATTGTGAGGAATACTTAATGGCTGAATTATGATAGAGAATTGTGTCTGACAAATCAGTAGAATTAGGCATGAATTGAAAGATTTTAGTTGTCACTAAAGAGTTTATTGTCACTAAAAGTGACAGCATTTATCATATATCTAGTCTTTGCTTGTTAACCACTATCTTAGGAGACTACAATTGTAGCTATCTCCTCTATAAGTCACAAACCAGACAACATATTACATTTGTATTCTAAATCACCTATCTTATTGGTGCTGCTCATATTCATACCACTCTTTTATATAGTTTGCAACATTGATAATTAAGTTGCAACAAATTATATAACATATAAAAAAACATAAAAAATTGTTGAAAAATGGTAAACTGATAACCAGGGCAGTACTTTAAATTCTAAAATGAAGCCGTGCACAATGGGGGGAGGGGGGAAGATACAGTATATACTAGTGTTGATGGGGAGAGATAGAAAAATAAGTATTTTGTAGTATTTTATATATAGGCTGTACAAAGGAAATAGCATCCAGTAAGAGTTAGCAACAGGAACGGTATCTACGCATTTCGCCTTTAAGTTTCTATTGGACTATCTGGGACCCTAAATTTTATTGAACTTTTCGGAATACTTTGATGTTCTGTTTACTGGGTGTAAGAATACACTGGCTAGAGGGATTTCCCCATATACCCAGATAAGATGATTTTATAATCTTTTCTCTCTGTATGATTAGCCCTTGTTTTGTATTTGTTAAATATTGTTTCTTTTTAAATAATACATTATGGGGCTTTTACTTTCTTTTCTTTTTTTTAGTTCCATCACATGGCAGAAGCCCTAGGCAGCTGAGGAAGGACCTACAGACACACAGATATGTTGCAAACTAATCTCTTTCTGGTGCACAGTCTAAAGGTGCCCATACACGGTGTGATGCACCGTGTAGGGCGACTGTCGATCCGTCAGCAGACGGATCGTGCTGTCACCGCTGGTAATCTTGCGGTCCCCGCAGACTGCACAATATGCCGGCTCCCCCCTCCTTCATCTGAACGGGATCGTACATCGCATCCCAAATCAGATGAACATGCAGGAAGATCTGGGGATGCGATGTACGATCCCGAGGGAGTACCCAGCACAATATCAGGTACGATATCGTGCCCATATACGGCACGATATAGCACCTATATCGTGCTGATCCGTCAGATTGGCACGTATATCGTGCCGTGTATGGGGGCCTTCCCTTATATGTAACTTCATTTACCCACTAAATACAGTACTACTCTATTCTTGTCTACCAAATATATTGGAGCATAAAAAAGTCCTCCCATCGGGCAAAATTCTAGGATAAAGTGGAAAGTGATAAAGTACCAACCAATCCTAACTGCCATTTTTCAAACACAGCCTGTAAAGTGACAGGAGCTGATTGGTTAGTACTTTATCACTCTCCACTTTAACACTTTTCAATGCTTAGAACATCTCCTCCAATAATCTTTAAAAACTATACTATTATGCACCAGTCTTTTTATACCAGAATACTTTATATGGCCACCAGGGGCGTTTTAAGAGAGGAGGGGGCCCGTGTTCACTCACCGCCCAGGGGACCCCTCCTCTCCCCCCGGCTGCCATCAACGAAATGACAGCAGCGGTAGACTCTGAGCACTAGAGTGTACCCAGAGTCTACTGCGCATGCACAGATCACCAGGGAAATGGCGTGGCAGCCATTTTCCCAG